>CM069149.1:37969237-38569237 GCA_035221665.1 Okamejei kenojei
TCCCAGTTTTCTTTTAACTTCAAAAAGACGTAACACACGCAGTGAAAATGCAGAGAAAGGATGGTATACAATAAAATTATTTGATTACAAAAATAAATGCTCAGATAATTTGTTGGTATATAAACACATTTCAGTTTTAGTTTATTATAACGTGTGGGCCCCAAGGTTGTTGAGTTTGAAAAGCTTTTTGTTTTGTGTGTGTACCCCCAGTCATTGGAATAGGGACTGTACATGATTACAATCGATTCATCCGCAGTGCAAAGATACAGATAAAGAGGACATGAATAACTTTTAGTGTAAGGTTAATGTCCAATTAAAGTTGAGTCGTGTTGGATCTCCAATGAGGATAAATGGGTTAGCTTCAGGTCCACGCTTATTTACAGTAGTTGTCTAGGATGGCATTTTTAAAGCTTAACCATGGCACTCCACTCCTTTAAGAGAACTTTTTCAGAGGATAGAGTAGAGATTCTGCTATCAATTTGGGTAGGTGTAAAGAATGTAAGTTGAGAATGGAGTAAATATAGGGGGAGGAGTGAGGTGTAAGCCCACCTGGGGGTGGAACAGTTTGAATATTAAAAAACTCCAGTTGAATATTATTGCAGTCTAGTCCTGCAAACACATGGATAAACTAAACAACTTTAGCAAGTGTTAGTTACTTGTTAAACTAAAAAAAAACACCAGTTTAAGGTAAAACCTGGTACTTAGTACTCAATAAATGTGCATAATATATATATTTAGATATATTTTTTTTTTTAAGGGGAATTTTACCTACAGACATTTGTTTCAAAAAACCTCCGCTCCAGACCTCGTATCTTTAGTGGCACTGAACAATCTGCTGCTTGGTCTCGTGTGGTGGTTTAATTATATATGGATGGCAGGTTGTGTCCAACATGTAACCTTGGTATGTAACCCCTTCATTCAACCATGCTTAAAATGTAAACATGATATTTTAGAGCATAATCAAAAAGCAAAACCAGGGTCGTAAGCATGTTTTAAACTAAATCAGGACAGGAAAATTAGCAAGTGTTTAATTACATGTTAAAACAGGATACGGAATGGGGGGAGGCGGGGTGAGAAGGGGTGGAAGGTTGAGAGAAATGGGGGGGGGAGAAGTGAGAGAGAAGTAGGATGGGGGGGGGAGAGGGGAAGGGGGGGGGGAGGAGAGGGGAGAGAGGAATGAGGGGGGGGGGGGAGAAGGGAGAAGCGAAGGAGATGAGATGAGGAAGGTGGGGGGGGGGGGGGGGAGTGGGGGGGGGGGGGGGCGGTGAAAATTGACAGGGGGGGGGGGGGGGGGGGGGGTAGGGGGGTGGGTGAGAAGGGGGGGTGGGCGGAGGGGGGTGGGGGGGGATGGGGACGGGGGGGGGGAGGAGGAAGAAGGGAGGAGGGAGGGAGAAGGGGGGGGGAGGGGGGGTGGGGAGTAGGGGGGGGGGTAAGTGGTCGCGGGGGGGGGGATGGGGGGGGAGGAGAAGGGGGGAAGGGGGGGGTGGGGGGAAGGGGGGGGGGAGGGGGAATAAGTAAAAGGAGGGGGTGGGAAGAAAATGACTAGAGAGGGGGGGGGAGAGGAGTGGGAAGGGGCGGGGGGGGGTGGGGGGGGGGGGGGGGGAGGGAAATAAGAAGAAGGAACAAAAAAAACAAGGGGGGGGATAGGGGGGGGGAAGGGGGGGGTGGGAGGGGGAGGAAGGGGGGGAGAGGTGGGACAAGAAAAAGGGGCGGAAGGGGGGGGGGGAGGGGGGGAAAAATTAATAAAAGAAGGGAGGGGGTGGGGAAAGAGAGAGGAGAAGAAAAGAAAAGGAGAAAAATGAAAAGGAAAGAAGGAAAAAAGAAGAAGAAGAGAAAGAGGAGGTAAGGGAAAATAGAAAAATTTAGGGGAGGGGGAAATAGAGTGGAAAAGGGGGGGCGGGGGGGAGGTAAGGGGGGAAGGGGGAGGGAAAGGGAGAAGGGGGGTGGGGAATGGGGGGAAGGGGGGAGGGGAAGGGGGGAAAGGGGGGGGGAAAGGGGGGAAGGGGGGGGGAAGGGGGGGGAAGGGGGGGGGGACAAGAGATGGAAGGGATGGGGGGGGAAGGGGGGGAAGGGGGAAGGGGGGGAAGGGGGCGAGGGGGGGAGGAAGGGAGGGGGGAAGGGGGGGGAGAGGTGGGGGGGGGGAGGAAGGGGGGGAGGGGTGGGGGGAGGAAGGGGAAAAGGGGAGGAGGAAGGGGGGGGGGTGGGGGGAGGGGAGGGGGGGGAGAGGAATGGGGAAGGGGAAGGGAGGGAGGGGGGGTGGGTGGGGAAGGGGGGGAGGGAGGGGGAGGGGGGGGGAGGGGTAGGGGGTGGGGGAGGGGTGTAGCGAGGGGGGGGAGGGAGGAAGGGGAGAAGGGGGCTGGGGGAGGGAAAGGGGATGGGGGGAGGAAGGGGTAAGGGGGAGGGAGGGGGGGGGGGAGGGATGGGGATGGGGGGAGGTAGGGGGTAAAGGGGGAGGGTGGGGGGGGAGGAAGGGGGTAGGGGAGGGGGGTGGGAGGAAGGGGGGGAATGGGGGAGGGGGGAGGGGGGGGGTGGAAGGGGGGAGGGAGGGGGGGGAGAGGAAGAGGAAGGGAAGGGGGAAGGGAAGGGGAAAGGGGGAGGGAGGGGGGGGGGGGAGGGGAAGGGGAGGGGGGGAGAGGAAGGGGGGAGCGGGGGGGAGGGAGGGGGGCGGGGGGAAAGGGAGGAGGAAGGGGAAGGGGTGGGATTGGGGGGGGAGGAGGAAGGGGAGGATGGGGGGGGGGTGGTATAGAGGGAAAGGGGGGAAGGGGGAGGGGAGGAGAGGGGGGAGGAAAGGGGGAGGGGAGGGAGGGGAAGGGAGTGGGGGGGGGAAGTGGAGGGGGGGGAAGGGATTGGGGGGGGGAGGGGATTATACTGAGGTGTGACGTTACAGGGTGGGATGGGGAATCGTGGGATAGGGAGGGTGGGGGGGGGGGTAAGGGGATGGGGGGGGGAGGAAAGGGATGGAGGGGGGAGGGGAAGATAATGAGGGAAGAAAGGGGGGGGGGGGGAAAGGGAGGAGGGGGGGAGAGGGGGGGGGGAAGGGAGAGGGAGGGGGAAAAGGGAAGGGGGGGGAGGAAAGGTGAGGGGGGTAAGGGATGGGGGGGGAGGGGGAGAGGAGGAAAGGGGGGGGAGGGGGGGAGGAGGGGAGGAGGGGAAGAGGGAAGGGAGGGGGAGAAAAAGGATAAGGGGGGGAAAGGGGGAGGGGATAAGGGGGGGGATGAAAGGAAGGGAGGGGGGAAAAAAATGAAAGGTAAATAAGGGGGCGGGGGGTAGAGTGTGAGGGGGGAGGAAAGGGGGGGGGAAGGGGGGATGAGGGGGTGAGGGGGGGGGGAATATAGGGGGGGAGATAATGGAAAGAGTGGGGTGATGGGGAGGGGGGGGGAAGAGGGGGGGGGAAGTGGGGGGGATGAGGGGGGGTAGGGGGCAAGGGGGGGGAGGAAGGGGAAGGGGGGAGGGAAGGCGAGGGGGGGGAGGAAGGGGAAAGGGGGGGGTTAGGGAGGGAGAGAGGGGGGGGGGAGGGAAGGGGGAAAGGGGGGGGAGGGAGGGATTAGGGTGGGAGAGGAAGGGGGGAGAAGGGGGAGAGGGATGGGAGGGGTGGCGAGGAAGGGGGAAGGGGGGGGGGGAAGGGAAGGGGGGGGAGAAAGGAAAAAGGGAGGGGGGGGATAGGGAGAAGAAGGACGGAAAGGGAGAAAGGGAGGGGGGGAAAGGGAGGGGGGGGGGACTAGGAAGGGGGGGGAAAAGAAAAAAAAGGAAAAGCGAGAATTGGGAGGGGGAAAAGTGGGGCGAAAAGGGGGGGGAAAGGAAAGAAAAGAATAAAAAAGGAAATAAGAAAATAGGAAAGGAGAGAAACGGGAATGGAGAAATAGAAAAATGGAGGGGAGGAAAGTATGGGGGGGGAAAAAGGGGGGGAAAAATAAGTCGGGAAGGTAAGTTAGGGGGGTAGGGATAAAGGTGGGGGAAGAGGGGGGGGAGTAAAAAGGAAGAGGGGGGAAGGGGGGGGGAGGGGAAGGTGGGGGAAAGCGGGGGGGAAGGGGGGGGAAGAGGGGGGGGGGAACGGGGGGGTAGGGAGGGGAGGGGAAAGGGGGGGGGGATAAAGGGGGGGGAAGATGCGAGGGGGGGGGGGGGGGGTTTTAAGCGTTAAGGGGGGGGCGGAGGGGGGGGGAGGGGTGGTGGGGATATTAGGAAATAGATCGTTCTTCTCATTTTTTAATATTTATTTTTCTTCTTTTCCGATTTAGTTATTTTAGATTTTTAAAAAATGTTAAACATTGAAGCAGTACGAAATTGTTTTTTCATTGTTTATGTCGATTACTTTGTCATTTTTGTACAATTGCTGCTAATTTTTAATATGAAGTTTTTTTTAAGGGAAATTAGATGGTATGGTGTAAGGTGGTAATAGAGAATGTGTAGGGAAGGCGGATGCAGATGCTGTTTTATACCATAGATAAACACAAAGGGCTGGAGTAACTCATTGGGTCAAGTAGACATCTCTGGGAATTTAGGGGGGTGAGGTGCAGGGTTCGGGTACAAGATGAGGTACCGGGCCCGATACTGACTACCTGCCTGGAGATCCTGTGTGGGTTGCATGAGTTAACTGGGTTGGGTAGACTGCTCTGGTGTGTCACACCGTGCTGTGGTTGTTGTGTGCTGTGAAGGATCAATTTTGAGCGGAGCAAGTGTTTTGGGGTGCGGTGGGGGGGGGGAGATTTGTTCGCGGGGAAATAACGAGTGGGGACTGGGGGAGGTGCGCTGGCGAGGGGTTTGGGGGGTTGCGGGGGGGTTTGATTTGTGGGGTGGGAGGGCTGTCAAAGGCGTTATTTTATGTTATTTTTGGGTTTTGTGGTGTGGACATTTGGGGCGGGAATGAGGTGTCAGGCTTGCGTTGGCTTTTGCGGAGGGACCGGGCCTAGTGGAATAAAACCTGGGGGAAAAAAAAAACATAAAACTTTAAAACATCTGCCACGGAAACTATTCAATATTCGCAGTACCTCCTGCATCCTGGTGTATTTTAAAAATATGAATTTTATTAAATATTTTATGCCTACATTACAATTTCATTGGGTTCACTTCCTTTTGTGTTCTCAGTGAACCTTTAAAATTACAGTAAATCTCTAACTAGTTTCCACTGACAGCACATGACAGGCAGTGGGTCAATGAATGCATACGTTGAGTGTATTGGTTTGTAACATCACTCAGCATGTGGAATATTATATGAGGAAATTCTTCCTTATATTTTTGAATGGAACGTTTGTTATTGCTTGCTAATGAGGCTCTATGGGATATTGTAAGGAACCCAATAGAGTAAGGACGTCCAGGGGGTTTACAGAGTTGGATCATCTGTGGTTATTTTTATTGTAACGATAGATCTCTGGAAAAAACTTGCCCTTCAGCCCACCATGTCCATACTATGATCATCGACCACCCGTTCTTTTAGTTCTTGTTATCCCTACTTTCTCATCCAACGCTCTCTGTACATGGGGGACATTTATTGAGGCCAATGAACCTACAAACCCGCTACATACTTTGGGATGTGGGAGAGGGAAGCACGGTTGCGCCACGGGAACGAAGAAGAAGAAACCCACTCGGTCCCCCCATTTTTTTTTTTTTTTTCATTTTTTTTTTTTTTTTTTTTTTTTTTTTTTTTAGAGAGAATGGGCAGACTCCCAACACAGACGGGCATCAAGGTCAGCACATCAAACTACCTGCTGTGCCACTGTGGCGCCCTCTGTGTTATTTCAAAGTTAACAGAACCCTTTGCCAACGCTAACCCACAATAGCGGAAACAAACAATTAGAAGAAATCCTGGGTAGACAGACACAAAATGCTGGAGGGAAAACTCAGGGGTGAGGCAGCATCTGTTATGAGAGAAGGGATTTAATGGCCGATGTTTCGGGTTAAGATCTTTTATTCAGACTGATGTTGGGGGGGGGGGGGGGGGGGGGTGTGAAGGGACCGTAGGAACTTGTAGGAGAACTAGGAAGGGTGAGGGGGAGGGAAAGGAGGAAAAAGCAAGGGGACTATCTGCAATTAGAAGAAAGAAGTCAATTTTTCATTTCCGCTGGGGTGTAACTACCCAAGCGAAATATGAGGTGATGTTTCCTCCAATTGCGCTGGGCCCTCACTCTGGGACAATGGAGGAGGCCCAGCGACAGGAAGGTAAGAATGGGAGGGGGAGTTGTGAAGTGCTGAGCAACCGGGAGATCAGGTTGGTTACGACTGGAGCTGAGCAGAGGTTGTTCAGACGAAAACGAATCACCCTAGCTTGCCCTTGGTCTCACGATTGTGGAGAAGAGGGGAAGTTGACACCTGGAACAGCGGTTGCAGTAAATTGTGGGTTGGAGGAGGTGCAAAGTGAAACTCTGCCTCACCTGGAAAAAGTGACTGATTGGGTCCTTGGTTGGAGAAGTCGAGGAGGGGGGAAGTTTAAAGGAGACAGGTTGTTTGCATCTCCTGCGGTTGTTGCCAGGGGGGAGGGGGGGGAAAGTACCCGGGGGAGGGGGTGGTTTGGGTGGGAAGGGAGCGAACTTGAACAGGGAGTTATGGAGGGGATCGGTCTCTTGTGGGAAAAGCAGAAAGGGGTGGTGGAGTGGGATCCTGTTTTGTTTTATACCTATTCTCCCTTTAGGCTGGAATGTGATATGTTCTTTTAAAATAGAAAAGAAGAAAATTGACAGTGTGGAGGTTGCATCGTGTCACTGTGACCGCGTGGTGGGGTTTCCTCCGGGGTGCTCCGGTTTTTCCTCCCGCTATCCGAAAGGAGGGTGCAGGTCTGTAGGTTAAGTGGCCTCTGTTAAATTGCCCCTAGTATGTAGGTGAATGTGGGGGATAACATGGAAACTCGGGTGAATGATTAGATACAAAATGCTGGAGTAGTAGGGTAACTCAGCATGGTTCAGGCTGCATCCTCTGGGGAGGGGGAGAAAATGAACAGATGACGATTCTGATTGGTAGGTCCCAACCAGGAAACATCTCCTATCTAATTTTATTCTTGGTCCATCTGAAGAGGATCTGAAACATTAGCTCCCTGGAATTCATCTCCACATGATTTTGTTATTACCTATTATCTTATGCTGGGAGGGGCAAAACAGGAGATTATAACCTTGTGTTGGAGGATGGGCCTTCACCCGAAAAAGAAAAAAAAAAAAAAAACGTTCACCCAATTCCATCTCTCCTTAGAGATGCTGCCTCTCTTTCAGTGAGTGTGAGGTTTTACTCCAGCTTTTTGTGTCTATCTTCAATACTAACCTTGTGCACAGGTTTAACACTAAGGGAGTTTTCACACGCGAAAGAACATAGGCAAATGGCCACGAAACTCCTGTTTTTGGTTTTACTGAATACTTAAGTCAAAACAACAAGGGATTCATTATTGCAGATAAATCTAATATATTGAAGAATGGTACAGATCAAGGCATATACACTTGCTTGGTCATAGATTAAACAGGATATAGAGTGATCATATAATTGCTTCAAAAAAATTCTTATACAAACCCACATCTGGCTAGGAATTTTATTTGCACATTTCCAAACAATAAATGGTGCTGCGCTGTTGAAAAAATTACTTAACCTGTAGTCCGAGCAATTTTGTGCAATGGCTTCTGCCATCTGTTAATGCCCATCAAAAGTGGTCTCCACGTTTGTGGTCGTGTTCTCATTCTCCTCTCACGTTTTTCCAGCATAGAATTCACCCAGGTGGACATTAATAGTAGGAAACATGCTAGATTTATTCTGCTGCGAGATTTTCTAACCTCTGGTCAGAAAAAAATACAAGGTTTCTCTTACTCCTCAATAAAACAGCCAGCAGATTGTTCTAGCTCGTACCGACCTTATATCCCTGTCCCACGTGTGCGAGTGTTCATTCCAGGAGCTCTCCCAAGTTAAAAAAAAAAATGAAACTCGTGGTAAGCACGGGTGAATAAACGCAGCGGGTACGTTGGAGTCGGGGACGTCTCTTAGCGAGGCTAACGGAGGTCTCAGGAAAGACTCGCTAACGGCAGGGTATGCACGGGAAGACCTCATTCGAGATTTTTCATCATGATGAAAAATTTGCCATGAGAGCCCCGAAAGTACTGTGAGTGTCCATTACCGATAAATTCGAGTAGGTATCAGGGCAATTTCGGGGTGGGAGAGAGGGGGAGGAGAGAATCTTGGTATGATCTCGTACATGGTATTCTCAACTTCCCAAAGCCACCAGATAAACATTCCAGGCTGCGGTTACTGATCTTGTTTCACATCTCAACAATGCTGCTCTTATTGGCACCTCTCATTAGGTTAATCTTCCTCCTTACGCTCAAACATTAGAAACATAGAACATAGGAAATTAGGTGTCAAGGTGTAGGCCATTTACAGCACCTTCGAGCCTGCCACCGCCATTTCAATATGTGCTCTTGGCTGATCATCACAACTCAGTATTCCCGGACCTGCCTTACTTTCCATAACCCTCTGATCCCCCTTAGACTCAAGGGACCAACATCCAACTCAACTCTTAAATATAGCCAATGAACTGGCCTCAACTTCCTCGGAGAGAGAGAAGGGGAGACTTTCAAACTACCAGAAAGATCAGGCAGAGTGAAACACGGGTATTTGGTTTACACTGGTAGCTTCCCAAAGTTTCTAAACATTCAGAAAAATCTGCACTCGTGTCCTTACGGATAAACTCACTGCCAAAAGTGCTTCCGGGGCGTTAGCATTCGGCTTTCTATGGCTTCTAGTTGCATTCAAATATATGGGCAGATTATTCTTCACTTAATTGTTCAGTCTCCATAGCGAGTAATTTTTCCACTGTTCCAAAAACTCTCCTGCCATCATTACACTATTCCTTCATTCAGTAGCAATACTCCCCTGTGGCTGGATTGAGTGCTTATTATTGTGGCATATCATTTTTAAGAGCAGCCTGCAAAGGATTGCACATATTTGACTAACATGCTGATCACTACAAGACGTCAAACAGAAAAAATGCAACAGTTTCATGTGTGCAGCATATACACCGAGGACGAATGTTCCATGAATCTTCAGTGGTGGAAGTTCTTCGTCTTTATTCAATGTATACATCATTGTTCGGTTCGGGGTTGTGATGTGAACTTCAAGATTAATGGGGGGGGGACCTGGAGGGTGTTTTGGGGCCAGATCCAGTATATTGATCTCTTTGACTTTGCAATCGCTTGAAGAACAATCATTTCATATTGCTTTTTTAAAATTGTACCAATTATCACAAAAAAGGAGGAAAAGTGGTCACCAAAAGCTATAAATTCTTAGATAATATATTGTCATTGCAATACTGAAAATACTATATATATACATTTGTTGAAGGATAAATCAAATTAATTAGGGCAGCTGCGGTGGCGCAGTGTTAGAGTGAGACCGGGTTGGTACGATCCCTAATTTGTATAGTGTGACTGTACAGGATATTTGTCGTTCTCCCTCATGACTGCGTGAATTTTCTTCGGAAAATCTACCGATTTCCACCCACACTCCAATGCGTTAGGTTTGAAGGTTATTGGCATAGTTAAAAAATTGTAAATTGTCCCTAGTGTGTTTAAAATAAGTGCTGGTGCCACGGGGTGATCACTGGTCGGCACGGACTCGGTGGGCCGAAGAGCCTGTTTCCACGCGATATTTCGAAAGTCTAAAGTAAACTAAACTAAGATTATACATTAGAAAAATAATACATTTTCTCTACGCAAAATGTGAACTGAAAATTTCAAATATAACTACCATATCATTTTCATAGAATGAGAGAACACTCCCAGAAAACTCAGTACTGTTACTGTCCTGCAATAAAAATAGATACTAACAACACTGAAATGTTCTGAGAGAATAGTTAATCCCAAACGATCTGAAGATATTTAATATATTCCAATGTAGAATCCAGCATCTGTGAAGCAAGTCCCTAAATCACTGAATTTTTTTTTCTGGTGATATTACAAGTGATATTACTTGAGACAGATATTGGCAGAACCCCTGGAATAATTCTACACTTGTTCAAACAATGCCAAAGAATCCTCAATGTCTGGGAGGAGACACATCACACCACCACTTCCAAAAATGCAGCAGACCCTCAACAAAGCATTGAAGTGTCAGGTTTGATTTAATCTTGGTTAGGCTGCATGTGGCTTATTGTGTGTGTTTCTGTTGCAGGGAAGGGTTTGTGGAGGTTTTGAGGAGAAGACACAGAAGAGGTTTTATCAGAATTAGAGGGTAAATAGCTATAAGGAGAGGTTAGGGACAAACTGAGATTTGTTCTCCCTGGAGCGTCAGAGATTGAGGGGAGACCGGACAGAGGTGTATAAAATTATGAAAGGCATAACATGTGGTGGACAGGTTTAGAAGGAGAAACTCTTCCCCAGGGTGGAAACACCAAAGACAAGAGGGCCTGATACAACACGGATGAAGCCAGAAGTTTGAAAGCATATGGCGAACCTCCAGAACATGCCAAAATCAATGTGGGGACTGATATCTTTGGGCCTGGTGATGATGATGAAATCCAGTTTGATGACATTGGGGACGATGATGAAGACATTTTAGATCAGAGGGGGAAAGTTTAAAGGGGCAAATTTTGTTATTTACACAAAGAGTGGTGGGTGCCTGGATCCCGGTGCCTGGGGTGGTGATGGGGGGCAGTAGGGACATGCATTTGGTGTTTAAGAGGATTTTATATTTGGCACATGGAATATGCGCTGAATGGAGGGTATCAAGTGCAGGCAGAGAGATTAGTTTTAACTTGACATCAATGTCTGGACCCAGGCATTTGTGAGCCAAAGGTTTGCTACAGTGCTGTTACCATTAAATTCCAGATTATTAAATGTGAGGGTCCCAAGTGTTAAGGTTGAAGCAAATGTGCTGCCTACTAAAGAGGTGGCAATAAATAAATTTGTTTCATTTAAAATTAAACAGAACATTTTTGGGTTACAAATACTATCTGAATTATGTTTGCCGTCTTCTTTCACGTCCTTTATCGGCAAAGATGCTTACAATTAGGAAAAGCACAAAGGTGTAGATGTTAGAAGTTGGAACACAGACGAAATGGTTTAATTTCCCCCCAGGCCGCATTCACTCTTACTGATCCTTGAGGGTTGGCTCAGGTCTAAATTCCCTGTCGCTTCATCGGTTGAATGTACCAACCTATTTACAAACACATGGGCAAACTAATTGTATTGCTTTGAGCTGTTTAAAACAAATTCCCAGTCCACTTATCCAACAACACAATTGCCAACATGGCTGGCTTTAGATATTTTGGATAGCTTTTACACATAGACACTTCTCATGACCATGGAGAGATTCCTACAGGCCAGAGATAAAATGTCCACGAATAGCAGCTGAGAGATGTGCAATAAATCATATTGCATCAATTACAGATTTGTCAGGATTTGTGTTGGATGTAACTCTGATGAATTTGCCTGCTGTGAAACACTAAGAAAACGTTTTGGTTTCAATGCAGATCAAAAACACACTAATGATGGGTGGTAGTGGATGGTGGAGAGATCCCTTAAGTAACAGAACGTTGCCGTGGAATACTAATTCATAGCTAAGCTTTCATCTAAGAAATATGCCATTCAGTTTAAGAAAGCACCAACCATTTTCTTGAGTTACTTAGTGAACCTTTCTAGTCTGTCCTCGATTATTTAATATTTATCTACTTTTACACTGAAACTGAAAACAAGCATGGGGGAGCGGTGGAAACAGGGTTCTAATGAATTCAAATATCTTTGAAATTAAAATGGTTCATGGTTGTGTGTAGATAATAAATTCACTTACTCCACACACATTCCATGGATGTGATTAAAAGCAAAGATGAATTGAATATTTGTTTGTAGAAACAAAGAACTGCAGATGCTGGTTAATACACTGAAGGACATAATGTGCTGGAGTAAATCAGCAGGTCAGGCTCCATCTCTGGGGAATATGGAAAGGTGACATTTTGAAGTCGGGATACCCTTCTTTAAATCTGATTGTAAGGGAGGGGGACTCCAGCTTCCCTCCCCCCCCCCCCACCCCACCCCACAACCCCTACCAATGTCTGCCAGAGGGGTCCCAACATAAAATGACGTCTATTCGTGCCCTCCAGAGATGCCGCCCGACTCGCTGGGAGTAAAGGGTGTCGGGAGGGGAGGGGAAGAAAGCTAGGAGCTCCCCCTACCAGTTGAAGATTAGTCCCAACCAGAAAAATCACCTATCCATGTTCTCCAGCGATGCTGCCTGACCTGCTGAGTTACTCCAGCACTTTCTTCTGAAGATTTATATGTACGCACTACCTCATCTTATGCCTGCTACAATATAATACAATACAATAATACTTTATCAGCCAAGTATTTTTGCAACATACAAGGAATTTCATTTGGCAAGGTCAGTCATACAAATACAAAGCAACAGAACACACAAAAATACATTTTAACATAAACATCCACCAGTGACTTCCTCCACATTCCTCACTGTGATGGAAGACGAAAAAAAAGTTCAATCTCTTCTCTTCTTTGTTCCCCTGTGGTCGGGGGTCTCGAGCCTACCATCGACGGGGGGTGAACTCATAGCCAGCGGTCGAGCCCTCCCCTCACGATCAAGCTCCTGCATTGGGGGGAATCTTAACTCCCCCGCACCGGCGATTGAACCCCGGGGTCGGGGGCTGGTTGAAAACTTACCGTTTGATCTCCCGACATCTATGGTCTCTACCCAAGACTGCAAGCTCTCGATGGTTAAAATCCGCAGACCACGGTTGGGGCATCGATCCGAGGCAAGGGATCGGCCTCCGAGGGTAAGTCCACGCCCCATGGTGGGGCTCAAAGTCAGTCCCGAGCAAGGCCTCCAGCTCCATGATGTTAGGCAGCAGAGCGACCGGAGATATGATCCGGGAAAACAATTGCATCTCCGGCAGGGTAAGAGATTGAAAAAAAAAAAAAGTTTCCCCCGACCCCCTCCCCCCACCCCCCACATACAAACAAACCGGAGAACATTTACACAAACTTTTAAAACACACTAAAAAATAACAAAAAAAGGCCCCAAATAAATATATATATTCAAACCGACAATTGTGAGTTGAACTATTTATTTCCAAGATTGGGAAAGGGTGATGACAGATACTTTTATTGCCAAGCTCCTGGAGAATTACCAAACATGGAAGAATCCCTCCGCATTCACTATGGTCAGTCATGACATAAGTTTAAGGTAATATAGATCCGTGAGATTTGGTAAAGGAGCCAATCCCAACGAATAACCGAGTATATACTTGGCTTCCTAGAAGTCATTGCACCTGGATATGGCACAGTGCTCAATTCAAACTAACATTTTATTAGTACTTAGTCGTTTTCTCCACATCGCAGCTGTTTCCTGACTAGCTGCCGCTTTGTAGAAATAGGTGCAATATACTTTGATTTAAAACACACATGGAATGGAAAGGTTTTAGAGGATTCATGGGCCACACATGTAGGTATATTACAAAACTTACCTTGAGCGGCGCTGCAGTTCTTTGCCACTCCCCGTGTGCGTGACTTTGGCAACCTTTCAGAGGGGGGGGCAGGTTTAAAGTGCCGTTTTTTTCTCCAGACAGGGCAAATCGATCCATTCTTAGGGGATTTCGTTGCTGAAGGAGAAATCGCTCCGACATTTGTTTTATGAAGGTATTTTTAAACTACGCTAGATCATTTATTAGCTAGAGTCATTTAAAAATCATCTTCTAAACCCGTGAGCACCGACAACGGGAAGGATTTTACGTAGGGGATAAAAAAGAAGGTACACAGTTTATTTTTTACATAAAAAAAGTGCTTCTTAGGAAGCCTTTATCAAATGCTCACGTTGCGAAAACGAGGGGAACAAAAAAAAAAATATACGAACGGCAGTGTTTTTCCTGCCGACTGTGGGTTAAATTCACCGCAAACCACAACGTTCCAATCCACCGCGTTCCACTAAAACCCACTCGCAAGTTGATTTAAATGGCCATTAATTTACAGGAATTAATTAAACACCCAAATTCCTTCCATTTGGCCTATAAATTCATGAAAATGAGATTTAAAAATCATGTTAATATTGTGAATTATTGTGTGGAATGTTATTTGGACACTTTGGCAATTTAAAAAATGTTTATCTTTTCTTAAGAAATGGATAGATGTACGATCTAGTAATTGAATTTTGTAATTAGCTACAATTAGATAACTAACTAATTATATGCTTTAATTTCAGGTCATCCAAGTAAGATTGTTTCATATTTGTTTCAGAATGCTTCAATCTATAATAACTGAAAATTTCATTGAGTTCTCTTAATTTTTAAGAACGTTATGGGCTTTTGACTGTCCTAGATCACAGCTTTTGAGTTAAGTCAATGGAAAGGCAATGGGGAACAAGATGCTAATTTCCGAGTATGCAAATGGCCATAACCGTTTTAATACTGAAGATATGAAAGTGAATTAGGTGTCAAATTAAACTTCTTTTTATGCTTTATCCGATGGGATAAATGTGCAGACTTGATTATTAAAATCTCAAAATTTTGTAACATTGCTAAAACATGGGCAAGTGGAACTAATGTAGTTCTACGTTCCACTACTGAGCTAGCATACTGGGCATATTGGCCAGTATGGGCAAGTTGGGCCAAAGGGCCTGTTTCCAAACTGTATAAATAGCCAACTCTGGCATTCCTTCCTACTCATGTCTCGTCTTGATCGTTCATCTCTCACGAGTTCCCATCTTTGTTTGATTATCCTTTTGCTTCAGTGCTTGAAAAACACAATTACTTTGAATGTTAATAATCATTACAGTTTTCAGTTCCGTAAACACTTGTTTCTCCTATCCTATCTGTATTAGATCTCCTGTAAAACCTGTAGTTTTACCCACAATTAAGTATTTTTTGTATTTACTAAATATGAGCATTATTAGTTATGTTGTGGATATTTAGAATTATATGGCATTTATTCCAGCTATCTATATTTCAACAGATATATGATTGCCTTGGTAAAATATGACACTTTAAAGTTTTGAACTATTAAGTTTTAACCTGCTGATTGCTCAGCTCTCTTTGACACAGAGAAAGCAATTTTACTCTCTTCATGAATGAAATTATTTTGGATAAACTAGTGGCATCAATTTACCTAATCTGGAGAGATCTGTTAAATCTTGCATCGTAATCATTCTGCTGGTGTTGTAATCCACTAAGACAATTACTCACATTTAGAACTTCAAAATCAACTTCCCAAATGTGCAAATAAAGGGAAAACAAAAAACCAGGCTAAACAGAATGAACTGTTAACATAGACAAACTGGACTACATCTCCTAACCTGCTGCTCACGGTTTTATTCTGTTCGAAATAGTGGTGATTTCTGCATCACAGTATCCTCCCGCTCCATTCCCTGGGTTCCAGACTGAGTCACAGACTGAGCCAGGGTCTCCATTCAGTCCTGGGGTTCATTCTCTAGATTAACAGGGAAAGTAAACCAAAGTATGCCAGATGGATTTTAACTCAGACTTGTGTGAGGGAGTTGCATAGGAAGGAACTGCAGATTTACACCAGAGATAGACACAAAATAATTCAGCGTATCACGCTACATCTCTGCAGAAAAGGAATGGGTGATATTCCGGATCAAGACCCTTCTGCAGAAAGGGAGTCAGAGCTGAGGGGAACTAGAGGTATGAAAAGGTAGAGAACAAAAGAATGAAAGGTATGAAAAGAACAAAACAAGGCCAGCAAGGATGATCAAGGAAAGGTGGAGTCCACAATGGTTCATTGTTGGCTGTGGAAGTGGTGATAATGAGGGGGTACGAACTGTGAAACTACGCCAGACGACAGTGAAACTAGTAGGCCAACTAGGATGGGGGAGGGACAGAGGGAGAGGGAATGCAAGGGTGAATTAAAATTAGAGAAATCAATATTCATACCACTGGGATGTAAGCCGCCCAAATGAAATATGAGTTGCTGTTCCTCCAATTTGCGATTGGCCTCATTCTGACAGTGGAGGAGGCCCAGGACAGAAAGGTCAGTATGGGAATGAGAAGGGGAGTTAAAGTGTTTGGCAGCCAGGAGATCGTGTAGGCCAAGGCGGACTGTGTACAAAGCGTGCAAGGCGCTCAGTCTCCATAGTGCTGTTTATATCAGAGCATAGCCAGGATAATATTGAGGAAAAAAAGCAATGCATTTCCAAGTCAGAATGGTGTATGCTTTAGAGGAAAATCTGCAGGTATTGGTGCTCCCATTATCCTTCCAGTTGGTAGAGGCACCGACAAGCTGGGTTGATGAACAACTGGAATGCATTTTACAAATGGCACACAAAAGTCAAAAACCTCCTACAATATTTATTTGATTCTTTGGCCTAAAATGAAACAATACCAAATGTGTGTTGTTTCATCAAGCTAAATGAAATTCAGGAAAAACAATCCAGGAAACAAAAATTCCAGGTGTTTTGACTGAACATTCACGGATACATTTTATAGTGCGGTACTTGTAATATAAAGTACAAAGTGATTGTGGAAGTAACTATGAACCATGCTCTCAACACTTTACTATATCAGCTGGAGATACGTATTACCACTTTCTGTCTGCATTCAGGGTAATCATTCCACTGTTATGATGCAGGAGGAAGCCAAATAGAAAATCCAAACAAAAATCACAGGACTCCAAAGGCTAAAACAAATAAAAATACATTCAATGGAAATGAAACAACCCAGAATCTTTGAGGAAAATATGACTGTTAATACCATCTAGTGGGCAGAATATAGCATGCTTAGAGGAATACAAAGGAGCAAGGATAAATAAGCAGTGTGTTATGCTTTATGACAGAGTATTAGTTGGACAGATACTCGGTTCGTCTGAAAACTTTGCCTGTCCGTGAGCCTTACAGCTCCGAGCAGGGACCTTCTCCGAGCAGGGACCTTCTCCGAGCAGGGACCTTCTCCGAGCAGGGTCCTTCTACGAGCAGGGACCGTCTCAATGCAGGGCTGTCTAGGTGCATTGTCTGTCCCTGGTTGCATGCAGGGAACAGTTTTGACTGCTGGCAAGGCCTCACTCCCAAGTTCACCGGCTGTCAAAGCTGTAACTACTGTATGTGCCTGTTGTTGAGACCCATTAAAAAAAGGAAATGTTAAAATATTATTTTAAGTGAAATAAATAAGACCATGTAAGATCTGACTGTAATCTCAGTTCTGCGCTCCCGTCTACATCTTGTAACCTTACGCTCCTTGATATCAAAAATATCTCAGCCTATGTTTAGAGAGTGGTGATAGCTTAAAATAAACTGAGTTCAAGATCATTTTCAAGCATCTCCTTTTAAATAGTTATTATGCCAATGACAAAGTATACACATTGTGAAAACATATCTTTAAGTGTGCCAACAAAGATACAGATGAAACATATAACGTTACAGTTCAAGAGCATTGTGATAAAATGGCTGGAAATGCACGGCTCATGAAATTACGGCAGAACCCTACAAGTTTACTTTGTACCAGTCCTTCTCATTCAAATATATCATATACATGAAATGCAAATATTGACAACATGATTACTTCATGTGACATTAATACTTCCATGTTAAGAGCATGCAATCTATAATACCACCAATTTCATTGTGATCATAAATCCATATATTGATTGCTAACACTACTTGCCCAGATGACTTGTACAATCTAACGCCTGACATAAAGGTTTTTCCCAACAGTTAAATATATACAGTGTCAGGGTTTCATCTATCTGCAAGGTATCAGTATCTCATTTTAAAACCTGAAGCCTCATTGGTTTCAGTTTAGGGCACAAATAATACAAACTCCAGTAGGTATTGATTTTAACTAAATATTGCTGTAAGAATGGTACAGTTGCTCCATTAATAAAATGAATTGCCCAGGTATTTTTACAAATTAATTCTCCAGATAGCATAGTTAAAATTTATTGTGCATCCCAAAGTGTACTAATGATATAGACATAGATTCATACAATGTGGAAACAGGCCCTTCTGTTCCGTCCCGTCTACATTAGTCCCACTTGCCTGCATGCGTTTGGCCCATATCCCTCTAAACCTGTCATATCCATGTACCTGTCTAATTGCTTCTTAAAGGTTGGAATAGTCCCTACCTCCACTACTTCCTCCGGCAAGTCGTTTCAATATGTTGGTGGTGATCCAGCTTCTTAAACCACCAGCAGTGGCTGCGTCACTTGCTAGATCTTTTCAGAAGGCTGTTAAAGGTTAAGCACATTGCCTATGGAACTACAGTCAGGTCCAGTAAAGGTGGAAGGCTTTTGTCTCTGGAGAGCATTTTAAAACCATACATTATTTATTACAAAAAAAAGGCACAAAGTACCGGAGTAACTCAGTGGATCAGGCAGCATCAGGTCGGGTCTCACCTGAAACGTCACCTATCCATCCATGTTCTCCAGCGATGCTGCCTGACCTGCTGAATTACTCCAGCACTCTGTGTCTTTTTTTGTCAACCACTGTCTGTAGTTCCTTGTTTCTACAGTTACTTACTGCAGACCGATGGACATATTACTGAAAACATACCTTTTCCTGCATTTGCATTTTTCAATTGGTCACGATGGGATTCAGACCAGGCAAGTGCTCTTTGATTTATAAAAGGGAACTGTGAAGAAATTTGCATGTAGGGTTTCACCCTCGGGGCCTTGTTTCCTACCTGTTGTCCTGCTAATGATTCTCTTATTTCCCCCAAAATGGAAAATAGGTGCAGGAGGAGGCCATTTGGCCCTTCAAGCCAGCACCGCCATTTATTGTGATCATGGCTGATCATCCACAATCAGTAAGCCATGCCTGCCTTCTCCCCATATCTCTTGATTCATAAGGGAGAGCCATTACCTTGTTATCATGAGTTTGAAAAAACAATAGCAAATGTCAGATCAGTTTGTCAGATCATGCCTATATCAAGATGCAACTGAACACATACAGTGGCTTGCAAAAGTATTCATACCCCTTGAACTTTTCCACATATTGTCACGTTACAATCACAAATGTAAATGTATTTTAATGGGATTTTATGTGATAGACCAACACAAAGTGGCGCATAATTGTGAAGTGGAAGAAAAATGATACTTGGTTTCCAAATTTTATTACAAATAAAAAACTGAAAAGTGTGGCTTGCAAAAGTATTCAGCCCCCCTGAGTCAATACTTTGTAGAACCACCTTTCGCTGCAATTACAGCTGCAAGTCTTTTGGGGTATGTCTCTACCAGCTTTGCACATCTAGAGACTGAAATTTTTGCCCATTCTTCTTTGCAAAATAGCTCAAGCTCAATCAAATTGGATGGAGAGCGTCTGTGAACAGCAATTTTCAAGTCTTGCCAGAGATTCTCAATTGGATTTAGGTCTGGACTTTGACTGGTCCTTTCTAACACATGAATATGCTTTGATCTAACCCATTCCATTGTAGTTCTGGCTGTATGTTTAGGGTCGTTGTCCTGCTGGAAGGTGAACCTCCACCCCAGTCTCAAGTCTTTTGCAGACTCTAACAGGTTTTCTTCCAAGATTGCCCTGTATTTGGCTCCATCCATCTTCCCATCAACTCTGACCAGCTTCCCTGTCCCTGTTGAAGAAAAGCATCCCCACAGTATGATGCTGCCACCACCATGTTTCACAGTGGGGATGGTGTGTTCAGGGTGATGTGCAGTGTTAGTTTTCCACCACACATAGCGTTTTGTATTTAGGCCAAAAACTTCCATTTTGGTCTCATCAGACCAGAGCACCTTCCTCCACATGTTTGCTGTGTCCCCCACATGGCTTGTGGCAAACTGCAAACGGGACTTCTTATGGCTTTGTTTCAACAATGGCTTTCTTCTTGCCACTCTTCCATAAAGGCTCGATTTGTGGAGTGCACGACTAATAGTTGTCCTGTGGACAGATTCTCCCACCTGAGCTGTGGATCTCTGCAGCTCCTCCAGAGTGACCGTGGGCCTCTTGGCTGCTTCTCTGATCAATGCTCTCCTTGCCCGGCCTGTCAGTTTAGGTGGACGGCCATGCCTTGGTAGGTTTGCAGTTGTGCCCTACTCTTTCCATTTTCGAATGATGGATTGAACAGTGCTCTGTGAGATGTTCAAAGCTTGGGATTTTGTTAATAACCTAACCCTGCTTTAAGTTTCTCCACAACTTTATCCCTGACCTGTCTGGTGTGTTCCTTGGGCTTCATGATGCCCAAGGAACATTGTTTGTTCACTAATGTGCTCTAACAAACCTCTGAGGCCGTCACAGAACAGCTGTATTTATACTGAGATTAGATTACACACAAGTGGACTCTATTTACTAATTAGGTGACTTCTAAAGGCAATTGGTTGCACTGGATTTTATTTAGGGGTATCAGAGTAAAGGGGGCTGAATATTTTTGCACGCCACACTTTTCAGTTTTTTATTTGTAAAAAAATTTGAAAACCATGTATCATTTTCCTTCCACTTCACAATTATGTGCCACTTTGTGTTGGTCTATCACATAAAATCCAAATAAAATACATTTACGTTTGTGGTTGTAACGTGACAAAAGGTGGAAAAGTTCAAGGGGTATGAATACTTTTGCAAGCCACTGTAGATGGCAAAGATAGAGCTCCATATACTGCTATTAGTTTTATTACAGAGGTATCCACTGTTTAATCACATTTCTATGAATAGTTCAGGTAGGAACATATGCATTAATTTCATAAACTTGATCAATTATATCATATAGAATCATAGAAAATAGGAGCAGGAGGAGGCCATTCGGCCCTTCGAGCCAGCACCGCCATTCATTGTGATCATGGCTGATCGTCCGCTATCAATAACCCGTGCCTGCTTTCTCCCCATATCCCTTGACTCCACTAGCCCCTAGAGCTCTACCCAAATCTCTCTAAAATCCATCCAGTGATTTGGCCTCCACTTCCCTCTGTGGCAGGGAATTCCATAAATTCACAACTCTCTGGGTGAAAAAGTTTTTTATCACCTCAGTCTTAAATGACCTCCCCTTTATTCTAAGAAATTGTGTAACTATCAAGCTAACTTAATTCCAAAGTAATTTACCATAAAGCAAGATGTTGAAAATCTTGAGTGGAATTAGCAGTATAAATGCCAGGCATCTCTTGGAGATTTATTTATCCAGGTTATTGAAAACCTTGCTTTTTTTGCCTCAGAGGAGTGTGAATGCCCAGCTATTGAGTATATTTACAAGTGAGATCAATAGATTTTTGGAAGCTAAGTAGATCAGGGGATATGGTGATCTAGGTGGAGTGAGGGAGAGGTTGCAGGATTAGCCATAATGTTAATGAATGGTAGAGCAAGCTCAATGGATTGTGTCGACTGATCTGGCTTCTATTATATAGAAGTGAGATCGACCGACTGACCAAATGGTGCCAGCACAACAACCTGGCTCTCAATATCAGTAAAACCACAGAACTGATTGTGAACTTTCGAAGAGGATGGTTGAGGACCCACAATCCTGTTTATATCAATGGGACGATGGTGGAGAGAGTGAAAAACTTCAAATTCCTGGGCGTGCATATTTTTCTGGACCCAGCACACTGATGCAATTATAAAGAAAGCACATCAGCGCCTCTACTTCCTGAGAAGATTATGGAGATTCGGTATGTCAAAGAACTTCTACAAGTGCACAGTAGAGAGCATATAGATTGGTTGCATCATGGCCTGCTTCGGCAACTTGAATGTCCAGGAGCAGAAAAGGGTGCAAAAAGTTGTGAACACTGCCCATGTCCATCACCGGCTCGGACCTCCCCACCATCGAAGGGATTTATCGGAGTCGCTGCCTCAAAAAGGCAGCCAACATCATCAGACACCCACACCATCCTGGCCACACAGTCATCTCACCATTGCCATCGGGAAGGAGGTACAGGAGCCTGAAAACTGTAACGTCCAGGTTCAGGAACAGCTTCTTCCCTACAGCCACGAGGCTATTAAACACTACAACCTCATAAGCTCTGAGTATTATTATTATTGCACTGCTATTGTTTGTTTTTTGAGTATGTGTGTATGTGAGTATGTGTATATATACACACTGAAGTTTTTTTTTCTCTCTTTAATCATATTATTTATTATGAACACATATTCTGTTGTGTTGCAGCAAGTAAGAATGTCATTGCTCTATCTGGGACATATGACAATAAAACACTCTTATACTATTTCTAGCATTCTTACTTAAACAGCTTGTTGCACTCAATATAATGCAGCTTGTCTGGTCTACTGATCAGACTATCTGCTCCAAACGACACAAAAAAAATGGTATTGAAACTGAAAGACTATTTCCAGCCACATTTTCACATTTTCACTAATTTATTAGTATCTTTGCAACTCTGAACGTGTTGTGGAATTAAGACCAACATTTTTTAAAAAACTGAAGGGTATGATATGGTGCCAGAAATGTGGCGCCACATCTTGTGTACTGACTTAGTGTGGTCTACTATCTTACACACTTATACTTGGTATGTTTGTGCCTAATGTACTAATGTATGGTAGGATTGTCACTGAACTGTATGCATCAAATGAATTTGACTGCACTTAGGTATACAGACAATAAAGTACCATTGAACCATTGATGTCATGAATATATTCAATGGTTCACAATCAATGTAAAATATCTACTTCACGTGAACATTAAGTGCTTTAAAATGCTCCCAAAATGCTTACAGAGAGTTTCGTTCAAGTAAACATGGTGTTCTTTTTAACACCAGCCATCGCTTTTTATCAAATCTTCCCATTTACAAGTGAGATCTGTTTCAGGAACCTATTAGGTTTAGAATTAATCAGGGATTATAAATGTGCAATGAAACCAGTCCTGGTCACATGAATTCAAACACTCTTTGCATTTAAACACTATCTGGTCTTGAACGATGTCCATTGGATCATTCACATCAGATACCATCCTAGGTGAATTATCACCTAATGGAGCAGTTCGGGGAAAGGCACACCATTCTTTCCTCAAGGCAAATACAGATGTGAAATAAATACTGGTCTTGACAAAGTCAATGTGGGTGAAAAACACATTTTATAAGATCTCAAATGATATTTGCTTGAAATAGCCAGATCTAACAGATTTCTTGCTGTATTACGATAATAATATGTGGCAACATGCATCAGGAATAAAAGAGCAAGCACAATTAAAAAAGAGCAATACTTCTAGATCTAGTCACATATAGCCAAATACACTCTACAATCCGCAAACACATGTTAATGTGTTATAAAAAATGAGAGAGCTGAACATGTTATATATCAGCAGCATAATACAGAACCTAACCCCTCTAACATTGTAACGCACTTTGATGAGCAGCTTATTGAGTTGATGCAGGTTTACATGATCATGAAAGAGCTCAACTCTGTAATGAACATTTATTAACTAGAAATATGTTCAATAAATAAAAATAATATTGAAGCTATGTAGTCTGATTTTGAAAATCACAATCCATTTTTTAGGTAATGTCAGACACGGAGTAGTAATCGGCTAACTACACAACAATGTGACATCTTATAATTTGCAGAAAATACGCATATTTTTCCTGAAATAAATTTATGCAATCAGATGCTTGATAAAACAAACCTCTGAAGCTAACAACTTATTGCCAAATTAAACACACTAATCTCAATTAGAGTGCTATAATATTGGTTACAACGGCAGCAAATCTCAGGGGTTCCTGCTCTGATGACTACCGAGAGAAAGTCTTTGAAAGAGGCATGGCCATGATTTGTTTGAATGAACGTATATCCATTGACAATGGCTATTTAGCTAAAGCATCAGAAGATGATTGGCACCTGTAGATCTCGACGCTAGGCAAATAAAGTACGATTAATATTAGGAGAGGGGAAAATATGTCATTTTTTCAGTTGAATTGGAAACATAAATATCGGCAGCAGTGACATAAGTAATAGCCCTGAAGAGTGAATGTGTCATCCTATCTAGTTCTGCTTTTTGTTCTAAAGCTGTCCTGTAACATAGCACAGTTTTCTTTCATAGCATACAAATTGGGAGCAGGAGTGGACCACTCGGTCCCTTGAGCCTGCTCCACCATTACATTTTTGACAATTCCTATTGAGTTATTTGAGGATGTAATGTGCAGGGTGGATCGTGGAGTCAGTAGATATGATGCGATCTGAAAGGCCAAATCAAAAGGTAATTCAAGGCTTTTGATAAACAATAAATTTAATCATTGATAGTTATTGTAAAGGGGATGAAGAATAAAAGTAATGGAGTCTTCCTGAACCATACCTGCAGTACTGCGTATTATTATGTTCCCCTTAGTCAAGGTTGTACTTGCGTCTGAAGCAGTCGGGAGGGGGTTTAGTATGATGATTACTGGGTTGCAGGGGATTTATTTATGAGGAAAGGAAGATCAGGTTGAGCTTATAAGCATTGGAGTTTAGAAAAATGGAAGATGAAATTATTGAAACGTCTGATTCTAAGGGCAGTTTCACAGGGTTTTGGTGAGAGAGGGTTTCTCATAGGAGAATCTATACGGGCAGACATATAACCATATAACCATATAACAATTACAGCACGGAAACAGGCCCTCTCGGCCCTTCCAGTCCGTGCCGACCATATGTTTTCCCATAGTCCCATCTACCTGCACTCAGACCATATCCCTCCATTCCCTTCCCGTCCATATACCTATCCAGTTTACTTTTAAATGTTAAAATCGATCCTGCCTCCACCACTTCTGCTGGAAGCTCATTCCACACAGCCACCACCCTCTGAGTAAAGAAGTTCCCCCTCACGTTACCCCTAAACTTCTGTCCCTTAATTCTCATGTCATGCCCTCTTGTTTGAATCTTCCCTACTCTCAATGGGAAAAGCCTATCCACGTTAACTCTGTCTATCCCTTTCATCATTTTAAAGACCTCAATCAAGTCCCCCCCTTAACCTTCTGCGCTCCAAAGAATAAAGACCTAACTTGTTCAACCTTTCTCTGTAACATAGTTGCTGGAACCCAGGCAACATTATAGTAAATCTCCTCTGCACTCTCTCTATTTTGTTGACATCCTTCCTATAATTAGGCGACCAAAATTGTACACCATACTCCAGAATTGGTCATACCAATGCCTTGTACAATTTTAACATTACTTCCCTACTCCTACATTCAATGCTCTGATATATTTTTATTGTACTGCCTATTATGCCTCATAGAAACATAGAAAATAGGTGCAGGAGGAGGCCATTCGGCCCTTCGAGCCAGAACCGCCATTCATTGTAATCATGGCTGATCGTCCGCTATCAATAACCCATGCCTGCCTTCTCCCCGTATCCCTTGACTCCTTTATCCCCTAGAGTTCTATTTAACTCTCTCTTAAATCCATCCAGTGATTTGGCTTCCACTGCCCTCTGTGGCAGGGAATTCCATAAATTCACAACTCTCTGGGTGAAAACGTATTTTTCTCACCTCAGTCTTAAATTGTCTCCCCTTTAGAGACTGTGGCCCCTGGTTCTTGACTCGCCCAACATTGCGAATATTTTTCCTGCATCTAGCTTGTCCAGTCCTTTTATAATTTTATATGTTTCTATAAGATCCCGCCTCATCCTTCTAAACTCCAGTGAATACATGTCTAGTCTTTTCAATCTTTCCTCATATGACAGTCCCGCCATCCCAGGGATCAATCTCGTGAACCTACGCTGCACTGCCTCAATCACAAGGATGTCCTTCCTCAAATTAGAAGACCAAAACTGTATACAATATTCCAGATGTGGTCTCACCAGAGCCCTATACAACTGCAGAAGAACCTCTTTACTCCTGTACTGAAATCCTCTTGTTATGAAGGCCAACATTCCATTAGCTTTCTTCACTGCCTGCTGTACCTGCACGCCAACTTTCAGTGACTGGTGTACAAGGACGCCCAGGTCTCGCTGTACCTCCCCCTTACCTAACCTAACCCCATTGAGATAATAATCTGCCCCCTTGTTTTTGCCGCCAAAGTGGATAACCTCACATTTATCTATATTATGCTGCATCTGCCACGCATCTGCCCACTCACTCAACCTGTCCAGGTCCCCTGCAACCTCCTAACATCCTCTTCACAGTTCACACTGCCACCCAGCTTTGTGTCATCCGCAAACTTGCTAGTGTTGCTCCTAATTCCCTCTTCCAAATCATTAATATATATGGTAAACAGTTGCGGCCCCAACACCGAGCCTTGCGGCACTCCACTCGTCACTGCCTGCCATTCTGAAAAGGACCCGTTCACTCTTACTCTTTGCTTCCGGTCTGCCAACCAATTTTCTATCCATGTCAACACCCTACCCCCAATAGCATGTGCTCCAATTTTAGTCACCAGTCTCCCGTGCGGGACCTTATCAAAGGCTCTCTGAAAGTCTAGATACACTACCATCCACTGGCACCCCTTCATCCATTTTACTTGTCACATCCTCAAAAAACTCCAGATGATTAGTCAACATGATTTCCCTTTCATAAATCCATGTTGACTTGGACTAATCCTTTTACTGCTATCCAAATGCTCCATTATTACCTCTTTAATAATTGACTCCAGCGTCTTTCCCACCACCGAAGTCAGGCTAACTGGTCTGTAATTCCCCGTTTTCTCTCTCGCTCCTTTCTTGAAAAGTGGGATAACATTAGCTATCCTCCAATCCACAGGAACTGATCCTGAATCTATTGAACATTGGAAAATGATCACCAATGCGTCCACTATTTCTAGAGCCACCTCCCTGAGGACCTTGGGATGCAGACCATCAGCCCAGGGGATTTATCATCCTTCAGTCCCATTAGCCTACCCAATACTATTTCTCGCCTAATGAAAATTTCTTTCAGTTCCTCTATCCCCTCAGATCTTCTGTCCTCCAGTACATCTGAGAGATTTTTTGTGTCCTCCTTAGTGAAGACAGATCCAAAGTACCTATTCAAATCTTCTGCCATTTCCTTGTTGCCCATAATTATTTCACCCGTGTCTGCCTTCAAGGGACCCACATTTGACTTTGCTACTCTTTTTCTCTTAACATATCTAAAGAAGCTTTTACTGTCCTTCTTTATATTCCAGGCCAGCTTCCCCTCATACTTCATCTTTTCAGCCCATATTGCCCGTTTTGTTTTCTTCTGTTGTCCTATGAAAGTTTCCCAATCCTCTGGCTTCCGGCTACTCTTTGCTGTGTTATACATCTTTTCTTTTAGTTTTATTCTATCCCTAACTTCTCTTGTCAGCCACGGTTGCCTTTTATTCCCCTTAGAATCTTTCTTCCTTTTTGGAATGAAATGATCCTGAGTCTTCTGGATTATGCCCAGAAATTCCTGCCTTTGCTGTTCCACCGTCATTCCTGCTAGGATCCCTTTTCAGTCGACTTTGGCCAACTCCCCTCTTATGCCTTCATACAACTGCATCACCGATTTCATGTTCTCCTTCTTAATTTGCAGATTAAAATATTATGAATCACTACCTGTTCCTTTACCTCGAGTTCTCCATATTAAAGCATCGGTATTAGGGGTTCAGTATTGATGTGGATAGAGAACTGGCTGGCAAACAGGAAGCTAAATTTCAGTGCCCTCCCGGATGAACTTGGGGGGCATGCAAGGTGACCTTGGGCTTGGCAGATCCCACATCTCATGCCGAATGGTATGTTAGCTTTCATAGCAAAGGATTTGAGTACAGGAGCTTCCGTACAGGGTCTTGGTACACCTGGGAGTATTGCGTGCAGTTTTGGTCTCCAAATCCATTATTGCCATAGAGGGAGTGCAGAGAATTCGCCAGACTGATTCCTGGGATGTTACTGGATAGAACTTAATCAGGCTAGATGCAGGAAGATTGTTATGTGGGGAAGTTCACAGCTTGAGGATAAGAAATTCACTTTTTACACAGAGAGTGGTGAGTCTCTGGAAAACTCTCTGCCACAGAGGGTAGTTGAGGCCAGTTCATTGGCTATATTTAAGAGTGAGTTGGATTTAAGGGGATCCAGGTACGGGATACTGAGTTGGATGTTCTCGGTTATCTGCACCTAATTTCTATATCTGGTTCATTGGACAACACTAAATCCAGAATTGCCTTTTCTCTGGTCGGCTCCATTACAAGTTGCTCTAAGAATCCATCTCGGAGGCATTCTACAAACTCTCTTTCTTGGAGTCCTGAACCAACCTGATTTTCCCAGTCAACCCACATATTGAAATCCCCCATCACCACAGTGGCATTAACTTTGTTACATGCCAGTTTTAACTCCTGCTGCAACTTACACCCTACATCTGGGCTACTATTTGGGGGTCTGTAAATAACACCAATTAGTGTCTTCTTGCCTTTACAATTCCTCAACTCAATCCACAGTGACTCTACCTCATCAGTCCGTATGTCTTCCCTCGCAAGGGACTGAATTCCATCTTTTCACCAGCAGAGCTATCCCCCCTGCTCTGCCGACCTGCCTGTCCTTTCTGTAGGATTTATAACCCTGAATATTAAGTTCCCACTGAATACTAACTCCTGGCGTGTAGGGCAGCAACAAAGGTCCTCCATTCCTGTCTGTTCTGGGCTAGCTTTTGAACACTGCCCCAGGTCAAGTCCATTGTTTCCATTTCCTCCTCTACAGTTTGACGCCAGGTGGTTTTGGGTCTCCCTCTTTTCCTTTTCCCTTCCGGTGTCCAGTGCAGGGCTATTCTTGGGATGCTGTCTGGTCGGTGGTTGCCGTCAAATGCTTTCTCGAAATCAACAAAATTGCTTTCACCATTGACATTCATCCTAGCATCTGTCGATAGCCCTGAAAGTCCATCACGCCCAGTAGTGTTGATTCCTTCAGTTGCTGTTTCCGTAACATATTTGTTTTACGAGACAGGGTTGTTACCCCTGTGCTCAACCTCCAACCTGGAGGACCAGTGGATCACTCTGCGTCTCGCCTCTACCCTTCGACCTGTCCAGCATGGGAGACCCTAACAGGAGACGAATCTCCCGGTGGCATAGCTCTAGGGGTCACTGAGTCACACAAGCTCCCCGACCACGACAAGGTTGCAATCCAATGGGGAGACTAGCAGACATAGTTTTAGGATGAAAGAATGTCCATTTAAGACAGAAATGAGGAGGAATTTATCTTGGAGAATTATGAAGCTTTGAAATTCTCGACCGTGGAGAGATTGCGGATTTGAATATGTTCAAGATAGACAGATTTCTGATCTATGGGTTAGTCAAGCATTATTTGATTGAGATTGAAATCAGATAAGCCATGATCAAATGAATGGCAGCGTAGGGTTGAGAGGCTATATGTCCTACACCATATGTTCCTTATATCCTTATTTTCTGGTTCGGGTAGTAATCACAAGGCATGGTGAAGATCAGGTCTGGTTCGTGATCAATGACCATCAGATGACCGACCAACATCAGTCAATCCACTAGCTGACAAATCTAGGACAATACCAATTTAGTCCTTCAAATATTTCTGGAGGCGGCAAATTGACAAATCTATCAGCAACTATTTACAAAAGGGTATAATTTTTTCTTCTTTTATAAAGTTTGATGTGCTGAGGCAATTTATATTGTTACTCCAATTGATTTTACACCAATGCTTCTTCATCTTTTCAAAAAAAGTATTGATTTGAGGTATTTGATTCCCTGCTGTGGAATGTCAAATGTTTTTTCCCCTTTCCTCAAGCAACCAAGGTCAGTACAAATCACATCTTTCATTCAGCTACATGAATGTCTATGAATCCTTCATGTCAAATATAGCCGCAAGTGACATATTGCACAAGTGTTAAATAAAAATATATAAAGCTGTATTTATGACGAAATCAATATCAAAGAACCCAAGGCAACATCCTGTAATGCCTAATGTAATGATGGAGACTTATTGCCATACACTCGACAAGCTAGAAATACTTGACTTTGGACAGGTTGTATAATCAAAGCCATCCAACTGAGTGGACAGATATGACCCGTGTACAACAAATTGCACACAGCAAGGTGAAGTAGGTTAGGACAATCTGCAGTGTCCAAAACATGTGGACTACTGTGTGCAATTTGGCAAGGTAGACAAAGAATGGCAAGCTCAATGTGACAAAGGTTGGTGTCTTAGCGTCATATAGCTTGGAGCATTTGATCCCTGGTAGTGGTGGATTAAGATATTAGAAAAGTGGATGAATTGGAACCATCACCAAAGATAGGAAAGTAAGAGTAGGTGATACAGAACAGAGTAGAAAGGAAACAATAGTAGCAAAGGTAAGTCAAGAATGTGGTTTCAAGTTGATCCATGAAACCCAGGCAAGGATATTCATAATCAAATAAACAATGGGTAACATTTAGAATCAACAAGGAGGTTACCTTCATTGAAATGCCAGGTCAAATTCCTCAGTATGATGTGTGGTACAGAAATCTTGCAATCATACAGTGGAAGGAACTCAATTGTAAATCTGGCTGGATGATCTTTGTGAGGGAGAATAATCTTCTTCATTGGATTATCCAGTTTTCTTGCAGTAGGACATTGATGCGATTCCAGGTGCTGAGCTACTTCCAATCATGTGTTTTTTACATTTGAACATTTATAGCGGGACTTCTACTGTCAATAGAATCTCAGACACTCACAATTAAACAAGATAATTTAGTGTAATATTTAATAACATTTAATGAACAATGACATCACAACACACACAGATCCAATGGAACATTACATCTTGCGAAAATGGGAAATTAATTTGCAAAGCTCCAATTGTGATTCATGACATTATTTAATGTTTAAACCAGTGAATCACAAACTCATTCAGTGAAGCATGGAAAGAGGGTGAGCCATACACTCTGTATCAGCAAAAGCCATCTATCAGACCGTTTTAGCTGAACAACACCTATCTCCAACAATACAGGTTCACAGCAGGACCCTAGAAAATGTGGACAACTTCCCACATCTTGGAAGTCGCCCATCAGCAATGGTTGATATTAATGTTAAAGCGCACCATCACTTCAGGGCACAACACGGCCGTTGACTGTGCAGGGAAAAAAAAGGGGGTTTTCAATATCAAGACCTCCAACTAATGGTCCACTGGCAAAAGGGATATGGGCCAAATGCAGAGATTTTAGTTTAGTTTAGAGATACAGCGCGGATCCTCACTAGTTGGGACTAATGTAGATGGGGCATCTTGGTTGGCATGGTCATGTTAGGCCAAAGGGTTTGTTTCCATGCTGTATCTCGATGACTAAGTTTCTATGCAAAATCCGCCACATTCATGGAGCGGATAATTGACATCAGAATCCTCTCCATACCAACATCGGGATCCTACTTACGCCCAATCATTCATATGCCTGGTGCCAGATTCCTGACACTCCATTCCAAGCTCTGTCATGGGAAGAGATTAATGAATGCTCAGGGAAGAAAATTCTCAAATCCTTCTTGAAAAATGCAACATCCCCATTGACTCCTAAGAAACTCTGTCAGCCATGTCAGCTCAAACTGGAGAAGGAACCTTCGATATAGTACAGACAACTACGAGTAATGCATCACACAGAAGCCCCTGTAAATGATGGAAGGAGATAACCACCCCACAAACTACCCACCGACAATCCAAAGAGTCTGTGGTTGCCAAATTAGGCTTATCAGTCACCTCAGAACTAAAATAATCAGACTGCAACAAAGTCATCCTCAGCACCAACTAACAATTATACAATGAAATAAAGTATGTGACTTAAAAAGCAATCAAGCACAATGCAGTAAGACACTGATCACTTCAGCTAACACAAATCGCTATTAAAGATTTGCTTGCAGGTTTCAGCTGCAATTCTTTGTTTCATGCAGAATTTCTGAAGTTAAATCTACAATTGACAATGGAATACTACCTTTTGCATTACCATGGATGTGTGTGTTTTTCTAATTATTTTTTGCAATAATGTCTTGCTTTTTACCACAATCTTTCTTCTTTTTACGGTCCTGTAGAATTTTATGCATAATTTATGTATAATTTAGATTTTGTGTGTTGTCTGAGGCTGTGTCTATTGCTGCAAGCAAGATTTTCATTGTACTATTTTATCTTACAGTACTTATGTGTATAACAATAAACTTGATTTGAATTGACGTTATTCTGATAATTTTCACTATGCTACTCACAAGGATTGCGTTGGATTTTAACCTTTGTAAAATATCCTTGGCAAGAGTTGTCTTACCACTTTAACAAATATTTCCATTTTACACTGACAAATCAAAGTGCTTCCACATTTACTCCGCATCTCCCTCTTCACTCATTCCCCACTCAGTTCCCTCCACGTTACGACCTCCTTCAATCACATCTCCCTCTTCACATCCTGCCTCTCCATTCATCTCCCCTCTTGGAGCTCTCTGCCTCCTCAGCATTCTCCCATTCATTCACAATCTTCTCCCTTCTGTCTTCCGCACCATTTCACAAACTCCCCGAGCGCCTTTCACCCTCACCCTACAGCTGCCAGCCCCATTTCTTTCTCTGCATCCTCCCCCTCATTAGCATCCTTTACTTCACAGCATATTCAGCTCCCTTCCCTCTGCCTCCTCTCAAACCCTTTTACTCAGACTCCCCTTCAACACCCTCCCTATTGACACTCTGTTTTCAGTTAGAAGTGCTGAACAGATAATCCATACTAAATTCTCACTATCACAGAAACCAGACTTAAGCCACTACAATTTACTCTGTGATATCAAGATATAACAAGTCTATGGGACCAAGCAAAATCACAGCTTTAGTATTTGAAGACCTGACCAGAGGAGACTCGGCCACCGACTAGTATAAAATAGGTTGTTAGGCATTTAAATAACATAATCAAGGGATAGGAAGGAGGGAGACACAAAATGCTGGAGTAACTGAGCGGGACACGCAGCATCTCTTGAGAGAAGGAATGGTTGACGTTTCGGGTCGGGTTGTAGGAAGGAGGTCATTGTGTGAAAGGTCAACCATGACCTTACTGAATGTACAAGACCTTACTGAATGTGCAGCAAGCATGAGGGGTTGAATTATCTATTTCTGCTACTTAAAGTAACCCGGCATTCCCTCTCTCTATCCTTCTCCCAACCAAGTTGCACCAGCTTCTCGTTTCCATCCAACAAACAGCTAACAATGGCCTGTTTCCTTTATCATTGTTACTTTTTTGCATATCTTTAATTCATTGTTTTTTATCTCTCTACATCATCGCCTATATCTCTCATTTCCCTTTTCCATTACTAGTCTGAAGAAGGGTCGCGACCCGCAGTGTCACCCATTCCTTCTCTCCAGAGATGCTGCCTGACCCGCTGTTACTCCAGCTTTTTGTGTCCTACTTTTCATGTTCTTCCAATCGCTACCCCCCCACTTCAACCTCCCAGCCTACTCTGCACCATACCCACATGAAGAAGGATCCCATCCTTAAATGCCCAACCATGTCCTCCAGAGATGCCGCCTGACCTGCTGAGTTACTCCATGTATCTGTACACTGTTATTGGTTTGATTGTAGGCATGTATTGTCTTTACACTGACTGGTTAGCACACAACAAAAGCTTATCACTGTACCTCGGTACATGTGATAATAAACTTCAATAGGTGTTCTCCACAAGATTCCAGCATCGGCAGTTCCATGTGACCCTCCCCTTCATCCTCCCCAGCCCTGTTAGCACCATCCTACTTCAACCTCCCCAGCCCACTTAATACCCCCTCAGCACCCTCCCATTCCCACTCAACCTCTCTCTCAGCACCCCTTCTCCTCAACCTCCCCAGCCCACTTCACACCGCCCCTTCACTACATAACAGAAGCTTAATTTAGTAATTAAAGCACATGAATCATGTAAACTACTACATAATTAACGAAGCAAGTAACATTATAAAATCACCTTAATGCAAATTAATAGTCTTCCCAATTGCTTGAGCAAAGCTCACCTTACAATATCACAACAAAAAGACTTTACCACCAAGCCAATCTGCAAAGCCTTGTTTTCTGCAATGCAAGTTAACACGGACAAAATTGTCGTATTATACATATTGCTGTTAAATTTGAAGCAAATATTGAGTAAGTCTCAAGCTGTTACACAGCTTGTTTTGTGACAAGATTGCAATCATTCTCTCTTTGAGCAATTCGCCAATAGCTTTGTACATTAATACTGTTACCAGAGCACAACTTCTTTGGACACTAAATTAATCAAAAACAATCCCCGATACTTTTCACAACTGGTATTCCCTCATCAATGTCAATATGTCAATTGCATTACTGCCGGTATCTGTGAAAATTATCACTTGTCCTTTGACATATAGTCTGGCAAAAGCAGGATTAATTCTCTGATACCTTTAGGACAGCACTGCAAAATCAAAACAACCAGGTGTGTGATGTTGATAAGCAGAATCCCTGTGGCTGGCTAATCAAGTGACAAGCTTCAATCATTTATTTTGAGACCTTGCTACAATGTATTCCCTTTTGCACAGTCCCAGCATTGATAGTTTGGGGAATGATCTGCATAAATCAGGGATGGCTTCTGAACCCCAGAAAAACCAACCCATGGAAGACAGACAGTTTTGTTCTATTAGCTGCTTATACCTCTTACAAATACCATGATCTTTTTTGAATTAGACAAGCCTGGATATTTGGAATTGGATATTCTTGGTGCTTTCGTTAAGATAATCATAATAATACCGCTATTACCATCTCTATCTCTGAAAGTTAAAAAATGATTGGGTATAATATTATAGTAATACTGGGCCTGGGAGATTCTGTGGTATGCAAATAAATGACCCATAAAGATAAAAAATGTGGGGAGTTTGAATATATAAAATGAAAAGTTAGAGTGAATTCAGTTTAAACAGCTTTCAGAGGGAATTAAACCCTGCTAATACCAATCAAGAGCTCTGACATTAAACCCAACAGAATTCATTTCCTTCTTTGTATCAAAAGGTCATTAATGCCACATAAATAGAAAATTAATATGTATCACTTTCTATTTAAAGCATAAATCTGCAGTCTTGTCACAGTTGATATAGTTGAGTAACTGAATAAGGAAAAAAAATGGATCCTAACTTTAACCTGTACTTTTGGGAGATATTTTTTTTAAATTGCTATGAGTTATCAGGCAGCTCCTCAAAGGCATACCTCCATTACTTAGTCTGCATCGACGACACTTCTATATCAACATAACCTACCTAAGTTCCCATCCGTGAGATAATATTAATAAAATCAAATACATGCACAAGGGCATAAATGAGAGAGAATAATTGAATACAAATCAAGTACAATACAAAAGAAAAATGAATGAAGTTACAATTTTACTGGATATACTGAATTTAATCTTAATGATATGAGATTAAAGCCATCTGCCAAGAAATTAGAACCTTTGGCAGAGTTTTTTTCCAGCACCGGGCAATGGAAAATGGGTTTTACCCACAGTGGAATGCAACTGTGACTATTTCCAATTCATTGCACACTTCTCCTGAAATTCAGCCAAATGCTTATGGCCAAGATACTTGTTCGCGAGTTCTCATAGTGCCAGAAAGGTAGGTAATGATGTAAATCTACATTCAACGTGGTTTTTTAGCATTCCAAACATATATTTTAACAATTAGCATTCTTTTTTTTTTAAAGTTAAATTTTATTAGAGGCATGTACATAACATAGTCCGAACCACTACAAACTTTGTTAAACGGTTACATATTAAATATCCAGGATTCCAGGGACTCTGCTACCAATGTAGCTAGGGTCTTCATTTATCGGTTACATATTAACATTGACTCTAATTATTATTATTTTTTTTAATAGATAGAAAAAATAAAGAAAACGAAAAGAAAATTAGAAAAATAGAATAAACTATCCATAATACAACTTAGGAGATAGGTCTGTAGGTAGGAAAGCATAACTATTCATCTAGTCCTGGGTTCAAGCTTCCGTCAGGTCTCAGCGCCGGCCCATTCTACCCCTTCAAATTATCTATGAACGGAGACTATATTCTAGTAAATAATTCTGGTTTGTCAATTAAGACAAATCTATTTTTTTTCCAGATTTAAGGTCTCCGACATCTCCATAATCCACATTTTGATTGTGGGGGATGCAGGGTTTTTCCAAAAATTTAATATTAATTTTTTCCCAGTTATTATACTATAATCAAGGAAATTACAATAAACCAATTGTAAGTTTTAGGTATTGTTCAGATATGCCCAATATTATTAATTTAGGATCGGGCTCCAGTTGAGTAATAACCACTACGGAAATAATTTTAAAAATATCCACCCAAAATGTTTTAATTTTTATGCAACTTACAAAGGTATGGGTTAAATTAGCCTAAGAATATTGACATTTATCGCAGATAGGAGAAATATTAGGAAAAATTCAATTTTGTTTTAGAATAATGCAATCTATGTAGTATTTTAAATTGTATTAAAGAATGTCTGGCGTTTAACGAACATTGATGTATATGTTGTAGACTTTCATCCCAAATATCTTTCGTTATGCGTTGAACTAATTCATTTTCCCATGCTTGTCTATGCAATTCCGTCGACGGATTCTCACTATCTAAAAGAATATTATAAATGTAAGATATTAATTTGACTGTGTTGGGGTGTTTATTCAAACATTCATCTAGAATCTCTGGCTCTCTAGTTCTGTATTCTTGTGTATGTGATTTAACATAATCTTTCAGTTGTAAATATCTAAAAAAAATATTTGAATGTAATCCATAATTCTGTTGTACCTCCTGAAATGAGAGGAACACACCTTTTCTATAAAGATGTCCCATCTTTTTAATTCCATAATTTTTCCATTGTGCAAAACCTTTATCCTTTACTGAAGGGTTATTTGCAATAGGGAGCGAAGGTGATAAATTATCCAATTTTAATGCCTTTTTTATTTGTTTCCAAATTCGAATACCACTATGTATTATTGGATTTTCACTATAGATTTTTTAATTCAATTTTGTAGGGGTTAACAGAATCGGGCCAATTTCAAAAGGCAGACAATCCTCCTTTTCCATCTTTAACCAGTCTGGTTGTTGATCCATATCTTCCAACCAGAAATTTAAGTTTTTGACATTGACTGCCCAGAAATAAAATAATAAATTTGTAAGACTAATCCTCCATTCGTCTTGGGTTTACATAAGTGTTTTTTACTCATTCTGTGATTCTTATGATCCAAAATAAAACTTGTTACAATAGTGTAAATAAGCAATTCACAAACTCTTAAAGTGTGCAACATCTTTTAATGATAGCACAGGGTATTATATACATCATCAAGCACTGGCTACATTCTTCTACTGAACTGTACCCAGGGAGGGGAAGGCGTTATGATTGATGTTAACTAGGCGGGGTTAATGGTACTGAGGCAACTATATTATTGGTTGCATACATCCTTCCCCTTAGAAACCCTTTGGTCACAAAAACAGAATTAAACAGCAGAATTAAACAAAATCGCCATAACGAACAGGTGGCTTACTAATCCGGCCCGAGCACGTACGGATATCTCCCCCTTTCACCAAAAGAGCAGAAGAAACAGGAGGACGCGAGGCAGCTGGGGAACCAGGGAAGGGCGGTGGGGTGGTAGCAGCAGGAAAGTGAGAACCGTGACCAGCAACAGGTGACCCGCGCAGAGGGGAACAGGGCGCTCGATATGGGGATCGAGGCATGCAGGGAACACTGGCTGGGACGGCAGCCGGCTGCTGGTATGAGAGTGGTGGGGCATAGGGCCCCGGGGGCTGCGGCTTCGGCTCATTAACCGCAAGCAGGTGTTGTCGGCTTCTTCGGTAGATAGTTCCCTCATAGTCGACCAGGTACTTACGAGGTGAGTCGGCCACCCCAACCACGGTAGCCAGACAGGAGTGACCACCGGCGGCCTGCAACCGAACAACCTGTCCAGGCAACAGAGGATCGAATGGTCTGCACGACCGATCGTGGGAACGCCGCTGGCTGTCATGTTTCTCTTGAATGCGCCTCTGCACGGAGGCAGGCTCCAGCACCTGAGGTTGCAGCTGGTGCTGAGCAATCGGGATGGTAGATCTAGTTGTTCTGGACATCAGACGCTGAGCAGGTGACCCCATGGCCGGATCCCTGGAAACATTCCTGAGGTTCAGGAGATCCAAATACAAATCAGAGTTGGACAGTCTTGCCTGTTCCATCAGAAGCTTGGCGCTGCGGACGGCCCGTCGACAGTCTGTGGTGCATGTAGTTACAGTTTGGGCACCTTTTTGGGGGCACTTCAACAGGACCTGGGTTGGCACGCGGCAGAAAAGCATTGTTTCCCATCCGAGGCTGTGGTCCCCTAAACCCACCCAGGTTGATAGATTTATTGCCCGATAGGCCGCCGGTGGTCACTCCCGTCTGGCTACCGTGGTTGGGGTGGCCGACTCACCTCCCGGTGGTCATCTGGCAATACAACTACCTCAGACAATCTGCAGATATGCATGGCTTTTTCTAACGTTAGATCCGAATCCCTTAGAGGCTCACATCGCAGCTTCTGGTCACGCATGCCAGTTACTGAAATGTCTCTAGTGAGCTGGTCTGTCATGTCACCAAAACGGCACCGCTGGGCGAGATAACGCAAATCAGCGATAAAACTTTCAACAGGTTCATCCGGCAACTGTTTCCTTGAAAAGAACCGTGCCCTCTCTAGAATGCAGTTCGAGGGCAGGTCACAAATCTCCCTGAACTAACGTAGCAGGCAAGCGGGGTCACTATCAGATTCTGCAGGCGTAGTCACCACGTTGTTGTCGTCCAGGACCGCTGGAGCGTAGTTGAAAGTTCTGGTCTCCAAATGGAGGCGTGGGTTCGGATCCCACTTCTGACACCATGTAAATAAGCAATTCACAAACTCTTAAAGCAATATCTATTAATGATAGCACAGGGTATTACATACATCATCAAGCACTGGCTACATTCTTCTACTGAACTGTACCCAGGGAGGGGAAGGCGTTATGATTGATGTTAACTAGGCGGGGGTTAATGGTACTGAGGCAGCTGTATTATTGGTTGCATATATAAGCCATCTACAAATAGAATCAACTTTTTAAAAGAAATTTGTTAGGGAGATATATCGGAATTGATTGAAAGAGGTATAGAAGTTGAGGAAGGAAAATCATTTTAATAGCATTAATTTTACCGAGCATTGAAATGGGAAGTGTTTTCCAATATTGAATATTCTTATGCAATTTATTAAGTAAAGGTACAAAATTTGATTTAAATAAAGAAGTATATTTCTTGGTCACATAAATTCCTAAGTATTTAAATTTTTTATTCACTATTTTAAAAGGTGATTGTTCCAATATATATAAATTAGGTTCCATTATTGGCATAATCTCACTCTTATTCCAATTGATTCTGTATCCCGAGAATAAACCAAATTGAGTTATAAGATTTAACAGGTTAGGGATGCTAATTCCTGGATTTGTAATATATAGTAATACATCATCTGCATATAGAGACATTTTATTAACTGTATTTTTAGTGTTATACCCATATATTTCTGGATGTGCTCAAACTCTTTCTGCTAATGGTTCAATAGCAAAGGTGAATAGTAACGGGGATAGCAGGCATCCTTGTCTACAACCTTTAGATAAATCAATTTTTTTTTAATAACATTTGATTTGTCGTTATTCTGGCTGTTGGGTTGGTATATAGAAGCTTAACCCAAGTACAAAACTTCTCACTTAATTGAAAATTTTCCATCACCGAGAATAAATAGGGCCATTCAACTTGATCGAATGCTTTCTCAGCATCTAGCGAAATGACTGCTAAATCTACATTAGCTATTCGATTTGAGTATATAATGTTAAATAATCGTCTCAGATTATAATATGAATAACGTTTTGGAATAAAGCCAGTTTGATTGGGGTGTATTAATTTATGAATCACTAAGCTTAATCTACGTGCTAAAATTTTGGTTAATATTTTCTGATCGGTGTAAGAGAGCAATTGCTCTATATGAACCTGGGTCTTCAAGGTCCTTATCTGATTTTGGTATAAGTATTATTGTTGATTCATTTAAAGTTTCTGGAAGTTTCTGTTGCATGAATGCTTGAGTATATAATGTCTGTAGGCGTGGAGAGATCAAATCATGATTTTTTTAAATAAAATTCACTATTTAAACCATCTGGGCCAGCGGCCTTTCCATTTTTTAAAGAACTAATAGATTCTTCAATATCCTTTACTGATATTTCGGCCCCTAATAATTCCCTCTCTTTCAAGTCTAAACCAGTAAGGTTACAATTCTGTAAGAATAATTCCATTCCTGCAGAACCCACTGCCGTTTTGGTTGAGTAAAGTGTTTGACAGTAGTGAGAGAATCTATCATTAATATCCTTGGGTAGTGTTAATATTTCTCGTGTACCTGATTTAATTTTATATATTTTTTTTCCCCTTCCTGTTTCCGGAGTTGGCGAGCCAGTAATTTTGGTGGTTAATCACCAAATTCAAAGTGTAACTATTTAGTCTTTTGATAACATTTTATGATTTGGTCTGAGTATATTTGGTTTAACTTATATTTGAGTGCGGCAATTTTATTATGTATTATCATAGAAGGTGCGATTGCATTTTCCATATCTAATTGCCTTATTTCCATTTCCAATACCAGTTGTTTGGCGCAGTTTTCTTTATTACGTAAGGCTTGTGCGGAGATTAACGCTCCTCGTATAAATGCTTTAAATGTTTCCCAAAGAAGGGAGGCAGAAATTTCAGGGCAGTCATTTGTCTCAAAAAACATATTTATCTGTTTGATAAGATATTCGTAACATGCTTCATCATTTAAATTTGAGGATTGAGTCTCCATTGTGTCTGCTTATCAGTCATTCCACTTAGTTTGATGATAAATGTTAAAGGACCATGGTCCGAAATTATAATATTATGATATTTCGAATTATAAGTAAATGGGATAAGTTTAGAATCTACTAAAAAGTAATCTATCCTTGAATAGGTTTTATGTACTGGTGAGTAAAATGAGTATTCCCTTCCAGATCGGTTTTCAATTCTCCAAACATCCTTGATATTGGTAGTATTGATGTATGAGTTTAATAATTCGCTTGTCTTGGATTTTGCTTTTCTTTGTCTTGAATCTAGTGTACAATTTAAATCTCCACCGATTATCAAATTATGTTTTGTGAGCTCCGGGATAGTATTAATATATTCTTAAAAAACATAAGATTATCAAAATTTGGTCCATAGACATTGAGAAAAATCACTTTTTTAAAAATATAATTCACCCATAACATTTAGCATTTTAAACATATATCGGAGAGTCGGTATGTCAAGGACTCTCTAACTTCTACTGGTGCACAGTGGAGAGCATGCTGACTGGTTGCATCGTGGCTTGGTTCGGCAACCTGAGCGCCCAGAAGCGGAAAAGACTACAAAAAGTAGTAAACACTGCCCAGTCCATCATCGGCTCTGACCTCCCTACTATCGAGGGGATCTATCGCAGTTGCTGCCTCAAAAAGGCTGGCAGCATCATCAAGGACCCACACCATCCTGGCCGCACACACATCTCCCCGCTACCTTCAGGTAGAAGGTACAGGAGCCTGAAGACTGCAACGTCCAGGTTCAGAAACAGCTACTTCCCCACAGCCATCAGGCTATTGAACTCAACTCAAACAAAACTCTGAACATTAATAGCCCATTATCTGTTTATTTGCACTTTATCTGTTTTATTTATTCATGTGTGTACAAATTTATACAATGGTATATGGACACACTGATCTGTTCCATATTCATGCCTTCTATAATTCTGTTGTGCTGAAGCAAAGCAAGAATTTCATTGTCCTATCTGGGACACATGACAATAAACTCTCTTGAATCTTGAATCTATTTGGACATCTTCTTACAACTGTCATTTGACAAACACAAACAAAACAGTTCTCCATAACATTGCACATCTGCTTGGAATGTTATCTAAAGAACCACATTACAATCCGGAATCTTCTTCTGGACTATTTGGAGGCAGTTCTTTTATGCTGAGGTTGTCACACATTTGAAAGACACTATTCTGCTAGTCTACTGTCATACCTCAAGAAACAGTGTATTTCCAAAATTAGGTTTATGAAGGTAATGTGCAGGTAAACCGATACTGCAGGTAAATCTCAATGCATGGTCTGTTTTGCATGGGGAAGTCATTTTCAGCTCCTGGCCTCAGGATCTTTCCAAGCAATGACCAAATACTAGATCCCTATACACGGCAATATCAGAAAGGTCATCGATGCTCCTTACACTGGGAGACATCCTCTAGTTTACTTTCAGTGAGGAGAATGTAGTTTCATGTGCCCATGGATGTGCTAGCAATTCCATTTCAGCTAAATTCAGGTGTCATCTATTGCAAGAAAGAGAGGAATGAGAGATGGACCATGTACAGATGACAGAAGGGTGGACAACACACTGGATATCATCATCAGTGTCCTGGAAGTGGGAGTTAAGGGGAGTTAAATGGTTAACAACAAGCCTAATATGTTCACTTATGCCCTACTGGAAAGAATCTGCAATCATAACCCAGTCCAACCTAATGTGACCAGTTCCACATACGTTACAATTGGTTGATTCTTACACAACCTTCAAATTGACCTAACAAACCAGTCAATTCCATTAGGTTACTCAGGATATCTTGAGATGGAGAACCTCTGATATTTTTGCCAACGACAGCCACTATTGGCAAAGATAACATAATAAAAAAAATAAAAGCACCAGCAAAAACAAAACAGCTAGCCATGCATTTAATTTACTAGTTACAAAACCAACTCCTGCCATCTCCTCCCCAACTAAACACAAAACCATAGCTTCCAATATTAGGTCGATTGTGCATACACTATATTCCAGACTCTGAATGTGAGTCAGGACAAGGCAAATGCACCATTGAATGGGAAATTGAGGAGACTGGTACATAAGAGATAGCAACAGAAGAACCAAAAGGTCTTTATAACCTAGTTTGCCAAATATCATAACAATCATTTAAATTCTTTCTCCAGTGACAATGTTCTCCTCAAATAACTTGCAACGCTTTGTCTAGAAAATCCTTTCATTAAGTGATATGATGAAAGGGATTGAAAAGTGCAATGTCTAGCAATTAATCGCCTGTTGGAAGAGCTAAATATGCTATGCGGTAGTGGGAATACATTGTTCTTTGCCTGTGAAATTTGTTCTATTGCAGGCCAACGTTCAAGGCTATAATTTTTCTGCATTTATTATTTTTCATTAAGAATAATTTATAGGTAGAATTGATTTCAATTACTTATAATTGAGAAGTTGGGACAAGTGAGAACTGAAAATATACTAAACCTATATCTCCACATTTAGAGCAAGAACAACACTCTAATTATTTGGGGAAAAAAGGATGGGTTAGATAGAAGAGAAATTCATTGAATTCAAATTCTACAACTGAAGAATCATGCACATGAATGTACTAAGTCTGCTTCGATTAAAACCATATCTTATCTCGCCATGGCACACAAATTTCACTCAACAATTAGGCTATTTTTATGTGAAATTCACAGCTCTTAGATTCAGCTCATCAAAGGTGCTCAATGGCAACTTCAGAACTCCCTCATTTATATAAGAATGATTCTACTTTAATTCATTGTCTCTGTGAATTTGTATTTTGATTCTGTTAGTATCTATATGCTAAACTATGATTGGTATTGGTATTTGATATTGGTTTATTATTGCCACATGTACTGTGACACAGTAAAAAGCTTTGTTTGCATCCTAACGTCATATTATACTACACACATGCAGAGATGCCAACCCTAAATTTAGTTCACAGTAACATTCAACCCATTTGTCCGTAACAAATGTGGTTAAATGCATTTCTCTCCGTACTCACTTGGGGTTGTTGCCGGCGGGTCTGCGCCTGCGCACTGGTGCAGATCAGCGGGCTGCCGGCGGGCGGGTGCGGCACATGCGCACTTGGCAAGGTTGCCGGCGGGTCTGCGCCTGCGCACTGGGTGGGGGTGGGGGGGAGGCCCGGTGATGGGGCTGCCGCGAGCGGCGGCTGGCGGCAAGAAAGTGCCGCTGATCGCGCGGGCCGGCGCCGCCCGGGCTCTGGGCCGGGCGTGGCGTGGCTCGAAATGGCGCCAGGCCCGGAAACCCTCCCCCACTGCGCACGCGCGGCCACTGGGGCCCGGCAACCCTCCCCCACTGCGCACGCGCGGCCACTGGGGCCCGGCAACCCTCCCCCACTGCGCACGCGCGGCCACTGGGGCCCGGCAAAGTGCCGCTGATCGCGCGGGCTGGCAAACCGGGGACACATGGCGCCGGCGTTCACCACGGGAGGAACACCGGCGCGGCGGTGTTCCGTAACAGCATGTTTGGCTGCCGGAACACCGTAAAAAGGTTATTTCGCCGGGACAAAATACGGCGAATCCGGGACACTTGGCATCTCTGCACATGTAGTACGAATCAAGCCATACTCGGTATAATAGGTAATGCAAGGAGAAAGATAACCAGTGTGCAGAATATAGTGTGACAACATTATAGCATTACAGTTTCAGTGAAAAAGTCTAAGGTGGGCTTTTAGATTCACAGTGCAAAATCTTGACAATACAAAACAAGCTTTCATGTCGAACCATGTTACCATTATTAATGAACTCAATGAGTTCATCACTCACAAACATTAATAAGAGTAGTTTTTCAATAAAATAATGTATAAAAATCATCAGACTGTTCACAATGACCTGCGCCAATCAAAACTTGTCATTAGAACTGAAATGCACATTTATTTTAATCCAATTAATGTATAGCTTGTTGTCAGCTTAATGAAGACAGGAAGTTTCACCATTCAGTCCAAACAAAGTAGGCAGCAAAAGAGTCTTAAGTCCCCTGGGTGAGCCCAAGACCCTGATTAGGCCATTCTTCATTCTAATCCAGTTCCTCCAGCTGGCTCCAGGTCATACGCATTTTTCAATGGCTAATTCAGCGGCGAATCCACTGTCAGTTTGCACAGTACAGTTTCTAAATTGGCCCCGAGAGGTAGGCATCGTTTGTGTCAGAACTGATTCAGAGTGTATGAATTTGTCAAGTTTACATTAACTATGAGCTTGATAGTACAGGCGTAGATCCTGTTCCATTCACCGAATGACATAATAAATGGAGCACACTATGTTAATTATACAGCTGCTGTAAGCAGTGTGACACAACTTCCTAATACTATAATCTAGTTGTAACACCACATAATCAAATTTTACACCAGAACATTTGTTCAAATCAGAAAACCAAAGTAAGCAACTGAAATTCAATTAATTATACCTGGAGGGGACAATTTATTAAATTACCACATAAACAGCTCATCCTCATTACATTTATGAATAAAGCAAAAACTAAATATTGCCTTTGGAAGAAATTAAATACTAACCCACATTATACCAAAACAATTGTCTACAAATAGACTGAGAGATCAGACTTACTATGCAAATCAAACCAAAATGGAAAGGGTGGAGGGTAGGGATTCAGTTCTTTCATAATTTATGTTTAAACCTCTTGCAAAACTGAAGCATAAGTGAAATGAAGGCTAATCATAAAATATTTTACAGTATTTGAACAAATAGCAGCAAAGTAGACTGGGGTCTGCATTATAAAATAAATCAGTGACCTCCATTGCACAGTTTAACCAGTAGTTGTAAATTTATTTGACACACATCCATAAACTGCCAGACAATACATGAAGTGAAAGATAACAGGGTTTAGTTCAAGTTTATTACTGACTGTAAAAAGAGATCAATTATTCAAAAAGGCTTACAGTCAATTATTCTGAAGATCTTACTGTCAGGTAATGTTAATATTTAAAATGTGGTAAAAATGTCTCATATTCAGCATTTTGTGCTTGTAGCACAAAAACTAAACTATTTGTTGGGGACCAATATACTATCTCAAAATAGTTATATAATATTTATCATACAGTGATTCCATAATGTTCGGGACAAAGACCCATCATTTATTTATTTACCTCTGTACTGCACAATTTGAGATTTGTAATAGAAAAAAAAATACGTGTGGTTAAAGTGCATATTGTCAGATTTTATTAAAGGGTATTTTTATACATTTTGGTTTCACCATGTAGAAATTACAGCAGTGTTTATACGTAGTCCCCCATTTCAGGGCACCATAATGTTTGGGCCACAACAATATCATGTAAATGAAAGTGGTCATGTTTAATATTTTGTTGCATATCCTTTGCATGCAACGACTGCTTGAAGTCTGCGATTCATGGACATCACCAGTTGCTGGGTGTCTTCTCTGGTGCTGCTCTGCCAGGCCTGTATTTCAGCCATTTTTATCTTATGCTTGTTTTGGGGGCTAGTACCCTTCAGTTTTCTCTTCAGCATATAAAAGGCATGATCAATTGGGTTCAGATCGGGTGATTGACTTGGCCACTCAAGAATTTACCATTTTTTAGCTTTGAAAAACTCCTTTGATACTTTAGCAGTATGTTTGGGATCATTGTCTTGCAGTAGAATGAACTGTCAAGAGTTTTGAGACATTTGTTTGAACTTGAGCAGATAGGATGTGTCTATACACATCAGAATTCATTATGCTGCTACCATCAGCAGTTGTATCATCAATGAAGATAAGTGAGCCAGTACATTCAGCAGCCATACATGCCCAGGCCATAACACCCCCTCCACCATGTTTCACAGATGAGGTTGTATGCTTTGGATCATGTGCAGTTCCTTCTCTCCTCCATACTTTGCTCTTGCCATCACTTATATAAGTTAATCTTCATCTCATAGAAACATAGAAAATAGGTGCAGGAGGAGGCCATTCGGCCCTTCGAGCAGCAACGCCATTCATTGTGATCATGGCTGATCGTCCCCAATCAATAACCCTTGCCTGCCTTCTCCCCATATACCTTGATTCCACTATCCCCTAGAGCTCTATTTAACTCTCTGTTAAATCCATCCAGTGACTTGGTCTCCACTGCCCTCTATGGCAGGGAATTCCAAAAATTCACAACTATCTGGATGAAAAAGTTTTTTCTCACCTCAGTCTTAAATGGCTTCCCCTTTATTCTAAGACTGTGGCCCCTGGTTCTGGACTCGCCCAACATTGGGAACATTTTTCCTGCATCTAGCTTGTCCAGGCCTTTAATAATTTTATATGTTTCTATAAGATTCCCCTCATCCTTCTAAAGTCCAGTGAATACAAGCCTAGTCTTTTCAATCTTCCCTCGTGAACCTACGCTGCACTGCCTCAATCACATTTGTCCACAAGACCTTTTTTCCAGAACTGTGGTTGCTTTTTTAAGTACTTCATGGCAAACTGTAACCCGGCCATCCTATTTTTGCGGCTAACCAGTGGATTGTATCTTGCAGTGTAGCCTCTCCATTTCTGTTCATGATGTCTTGTGCGGACAGTGGCCAATGACAAATCCACACCTGACTCCTGAAGGGTGTTTCTGATCTGCCGGACAGGTGTTTTTTTTTTTAATTATAGAGAGAATTTGGGTATTTTTCTTTATTATAGAGAGAATTCTTCTGTCATCAACTGTGGAGGTCTTCCTTGGCCTGCCAGTCCCTTTGCAATTAGTAAGCTCACCAGTGCTCTCTTTCTTCTTAATGATGTTCCAAACTGTTGATCTTGGTAAGCCTAGGGTTTGGCCGATGTCTCTAACAGTTTTATTCTTGTTTCTAAGTCGCATAATGGCTTCTTTGACTTTCATTGGCACAACTTTGGTCCTCATGTTGATAAACAGCAATAAAAGTTTCCAAAGGTGATGGAAAGTCTGGAGTAGATGCTGAGAGCTCTCTTATACCTGCATTGAGGAGGCAATTAACCCAACCTGAGCAATTACTAATGCCTGTGAAGCCATGTGTCCCAAACATTATGGTGCCCTGAAATGGGGGGACTATGTATAAACCAAAGGTTTATTTACCTGAAACACCACCCATTCCTTCTCTCCAGAGATGCTGCCTGTCCCGCTGAGTTACTCCAAAATGTTGTGTCTACATTCTTTCTAAAAACAAACCCTGGTCCCGCAATGTTTTAAAACACACAAAAAAATAGTTTCCTTTTTTTTGCAGCATTCAGGTCCCCCCCTCCACCTGTCCGGGGAAATGAAAGTGTTTATTTTTTTGTAATAAAGGAAGGAGGAGGGTGAAATCGCTCAGTAACGGGTCATGGCAGCTATTGAAAAAGTCGCCCCGAAATATCACCTTTTCCTTCTCTCCAGAGATGCTGCCTGATCCGCTGAGTTACTCCAGCCTTTTGTGTCTGTCTTCGGTTTAAACCAGCATCTGCAGTTCCTCCCTGAACAAGGTATGTGCCGTTTTAACTGAACGCATAACTGAAGTCAGGTCGGGTCAAAGATAGGGTCGGGTTTACTGAAATGGCGGAAGTTACGCTCCGTTGCGCACTACACGTCAGTCCATTGGATTTTGCAGGGGTGGTCTATCGTGCTCCGCTCCAGGATCTTTGGTATAAACACAGCTGTAATTTTTACATGGTGAAACCAAAGTGTATAAATATACCCTTTAATAAAATCTGACAATGTGTACTTTAACCACATGTAATTTTTTCTATTACAATGAAATGATGGCTAACGTAATGTGCTTCTGAAGCAATTCACAACCAAGGTATTATCGTATACTGATGTAAAAATATGGCAGAGAGTTCAAGGTACGGAATTATATCTGTTATATAAAGTTTCAACAATATAAGCAATTGTTTAAAAAAAAAAAAAACATTATTTTCTAATTCATATGGCTTGATCACACTTTCTTGGTGGTCTAATCTATTGAGTGCATCTTAACATCATAAAATAGTTGTGCAATCTATCCGCATATCCTCACTGTGAATAAAGGAACATTAGACTTGACCATTGGACATCTTAGCTTTGAACAGAAAATGGTTATAAAGCACAGTGGCAATTTCAGTTGACTTCACATAATTATCAATTATAGCATGCTATTATATCTATTGAACAGATCCTAAAATTCATAATGCCTATTGAGATAACAGTATCGTAAAAGAACTTGGAAGTCATTAAATGGCAGAACATTAATTGATAATCATCATTTCAGATTGTTCATAGATTCAATTCAATCAAATAACCCTTCGGCATCTCATTAAGTACAATTTTGAGTTTTAGTTTAGCATATCTCACATGCAATTCCAAAATAATTACAGACTCCTTAGATGCAGTGAGAATACAGTATTATGTTGCACTTGGTTTTACCTTTATTTTAGAGTCCCCTCTATAGGATTAGCCTTTTAATGGACCAGCTGTTGTGAAATTCACCACACACAGTACATATTGGCACAAGGATATATCAGAATAGGTCCTGGAAGCATGAAAAGGCTCTTTAAAGCTTCAGTTTTCACTGGGGAGATAATTGTTGGGATGGCAAAACCTTTAGGGATTTTTTTATTTGTTCACTTTTTTGGAGCTGAGTGTCAACAGCAAGGCCATAATTTATTAGCTTTTCATAATTACCCTCGGGAAGCTGGTGTTGAGCTGCCATCTTGAATCAGGGAATGCTGTTGGACAGTGTTCAGGATTTTATTTCAGTACAGGTGAAGGACCGGAGAAAGATTTCTCAGAGTGATGGTCTTCCTAGTATCTGCTGATCATGTTTCTTTGTGGCGGCAGAGGTTATGATTTGGGTGGCTGCTGTCAAGAGTAAGCTAGACATGTAACTGCAAACCAGCCACTATGCACCAGTGGCAGAGAGAATAAATGTTTGGATGATTGATGGGGGACCGATCAGGAACAAAACTTTGAACAACAAGTTGAGCTAGTTGGTAACTGTTGGAGCTGCATCATCCAAGCAAGAGAAGAGTATTACACAACACTCCTGAAATATGCCTTGTAGGATATGATTCATGACACACTTCCATGGTATTTACATGATGGTTCAATTGAGTTACTGGTTTAAAGTGATCCCAGGATGTTGATGGTAAGAAGATTCAGTAACAGGAAGGCCACTAAATTTCAAGGAAATTAGACTTCTTTTTGATTGAGGCAGTAAATGCCTGGCACTTTCCTAGTATGAATGTAGCAGTAGCCATGTTTGGATGTTGTTTAGATGTTGCTGTGTGCAGGATTTGAATGTTTAAATTGGTGAGAAGTTCCAAATGGGACTCATGAATAACTGTTGGTGCTGGTTAGTTTGAAGAAAACTAAAATTGAAGAGATTATTCAAAATATCCTACACTTATTTACTGTTTATGTCTGAGGATCTCAAAAGCAGATATAGAAAAAGGTATAAATTCAATAACTTGACAATATTCTGAAGATACATTTTGCCCCAAAATAAAAGGTAGACATTTTTTCACCAATTTCAAAATTACAAGGGACTGTAGACAGACTGCAAAAACCACAAAACAATGCAGATGCGGAAATCTAGTTTCCAGGTGCATATCATTAAAAAGGGAAGTTCGAATAATTGAGGGAGTTTTGCATTAAATCAAATTTAGGTAGTTTGTTGACTTGCTACAAGATCTTAGCTGAGATGCAATTGAACTATTGTGTAGCCTTTTGGAAGGAAATAGAAACTTTGAACCTATGGATTGCAGTTACAAAGATAACAAAGAAATTGGACATAGCAAAATTACAAGAGATACCAAGTTTTAAGGTGATCTAATAGAATTTAGAATATAAACACTGGGTGGTAATAATCAGATAAACTGTTATAGAGTGATTCTAGTGATTGATGAGATCATATTACGTCTCCAGTACAGAAAATCACGTAGAAAATATAAAGGGATTTGGAAAAATCTCAATAGACAGACAGAATTGCTAGAATTTAACATTTTCTGCTACAAATTATTCTATGATCGGCTATAAATTATTTTTAAATGTGTTTCCCAAAAGAGCAATATTAAAAGATTATGGGAACAAACAGGAAATTGGGATTAGAATTTGAATAGGCTTGTACATGTGAAATCGCTATTGTTGAAGCACTGATAGATTGACACGCTTATTCATTAGCTACGTTTTCTAATGTAAAATAAATATTAAAACATGTCTATTTTCTTTGATTGCAAATTGAGAAAAGACTAGCATTTATATCCTGGCTTCTATGTTCAAATCACAGCAAAGCCAATTTGCTTCAGGCCTAAAGAAGAAGCTTGTTATTATAAGAAACTTGGCAGACAATTTGTACACAGCAAACTCCCACAACTAATAATCTTAAAAATGGATAGTGTTCTTTTTTAAATCAATGCTGCACAAGATATATGCATTGGTCAGATCACTAGACACAACTCCCCTGTTCTATTCCACAGTAGGAACTTCTACATCCACCTCGAAGACAATCATGGTTTTAGTTTACCATCTCATCTGTCGCACCACGGAGCACTAACTCTGCAGCAATGTGTTGGAATTGATTCTTATGCCTGTCCCACTATCCCTAAGGACCTGTCCCACTTAGGTGATTTTTCAGCGGACTGCTGGCGAGTGTCAAGTTCGTGGCACTCGCCTGAAAAACCGGGAACTGAAACGCGACTGTCAGAGTGGAGCACAAATGCACACACACACACACATCGTAAAGGTGGGGGGCAGGAAAAGCAGGGGGAGCGCTGTCTGAAATTCACACAGTGCAAAGCCAAGGTGATACAGACACACACCGCGATGAACAGGAAGGTTAAGACGGCTAGCAATGTTCGGTAAGTCCTTTAAAAGAGGGAGGGAGGGGAGAAGGGGTGGAGACACTATTAAGAAGCCAGACATACACAGCTGTGAAGTTCGGCGGGCATTTAACATTACCAGCCGATTCTCCTTGGTTCTGAAAACTCGTGCCTACGCTTTTTTTCCCCTAATGAGCCAATGAAAATGCCCAGTCAGCAAAGGTGATTAACTAAAACTATCTACGACTAGCTCGACTACCTATAACCACATGACGACCCCACTATAACTACACCTACAACTCCAAAAGTATTGATTTTCTCCATGGCGACCAATTTTTGGTCACTGAATATTTTTCAACATGTTGAAAAATTTGTGGCGACTGTACTGAGGCCACGATTAGTTCCCATAATGCAGGAACTCCTCGCGACCATGAAGGAGATTCACCAGAGACCACCAGCAAACATGTGGCGACCATGTGGCGATCGTTTGGCGAGTGCAGAGTCTCCTGCACTTGCCTAAAAAGTTGCCTAAGTGGGACAGGCCCTTTAGACTTTTACCTTCAACTCTCTGATTCAAAAACAAGAGTAATTACCAATTAAATTACATCTGATACAAAATAAATGTTGCCATTTGTTCAATGGTAGAACCTTGTCCTGTTCTCCATTGTTAAATTTGCTCTGTATTCCATGCATTCCTGGAAGGTAGAAAAAAAATATCAGATTCATTATCTTAATGATTCATGCCTTCTGTATTCTGTTGTGCTGAAGCAAAGCAAGAATTTCATTGTCCTATCTGGGACACATGACAATAAACTTTCTTGAATCTTAATCCTATCCCTCAAGTCCCCCACCCTCATCCACTACAACATGCAAGCAGTTCATGAACCTGTTTGCACTAAGTGTGAGACAATCCATTCTGCTGCCTCAGCTGTCCCCTGGAAGCTACAGATAAGGCCAAAAGATAAAACAAAGTCTTCAATCTTGTGAAAATATTGTTTTGCAACCCAGAGAGTCTTCTTTGCAAAATGCTTGGAATACATGGACACGGGCCTTCTCGTCCTTCACTATAAATTAACATTTTCAGGCAGGTTCACCCTACGAGTTTGTTGGTGCAGTTATTGTCAACCGGGCATCTTCACCAATGCCACAAGGTACATAAAATCATAAGAATTGATATAGTTAATGCAGAGTCTTTAACCCAGGGTATGAGAATCAAGAACCAGAGGACATAGGTTTAGCTGAGAGGGAAAGATTCAATAGGAACCCGAGGGGCAATATTTTCAGTCAGAGGGTGGTGTGCGTATGGAATGAGCTGCCAGTTCAGGCAAGTACAATAACAACAATTAAAAGACACTTAAACAGATACCTGGGTAGGAAAACATTTAGAGAGATAGTGGCCAACTGTGGGCAAATGGGACTTGCTTAGATGAAGCATCAAGGTCAGCATGGATGAGAAGGGCTGAAATGCTGTAAATAGCACACGGAACAGTACAGCAGAGGAACGGTCCCTTTGGCCTGCAATGATGATGCAGAACATGACATCCAGTTAAGCGGATCTGCCTGCATATGAGCCATATCCCTCTATTCTTTGTACTTCCATGTGCCTATCTAATAGCCTCTTAAACACCACTTTCGTATCTGCCTCCACCACCGCCCTTGGCAATGGATTCCAGGCCTTCACCACCTATAGAGCTGCATCATGAACTCCTGACTCTTGTATTCAATGCCCTCGCAATGAAGGTAAACATAGAAACATAGAAATTAGGTGCAGGAGTAGGCCATTCAGCCCTTCGAGCCTGCACCGCCATTCAATATGATCATGGCTGATCATCCAACTCAGTATCCCGTACCTGCCTTCTCTCCATACCCTCTGATCCCCTTAGCCACAAGGGCCACATCCAACTCACTCTTAAATATAGCCAATGAACTGGCCTCAACTACCCTCTGTGGCAGAGAGTTCCAGAGACTCACCACTCTCTGTGTGAAAAAAAAAGTCTTTCTCATCTCGGTCTTAAAGGATTTCCCCCTTATCCTTAAGCTGTGACCCTCGTCCTGGACTTCCCCAACATCGGGAACAATCTTCCTGCATCTAGCCTGTCCAACCCTTAAGAATTTTGTAGTTTCTATAAGATCCCCTCTCAATCTCCTAAATTCAGAGAGTATAAACCGAGTCTATCCAGTCTTTCTTCATAAGACAGTCCTGACATCCCATGAATCAGTCTGGTGAACCTTCTCTGCACTCCCTCTATGGCAATAATGTCCTTCCTCAGATTTGGAGACCAAAACTGTACGCAATACTCCAGGTGTGGTCTCACCAAGACCCTGTACAACTGAAGTAGAACCTCCCTGCTCCTGTACTCAAATCCTTTTGCTATGAAAGCTAACATACCATTCGCATTTTTCACTGCCTGCTGCACCTGCATGCCTACTTTCAATGACTGGTGTACCATGACACCCAGGTCTCGCTGCATCTCCCCTTTTCCTAATCGGCCACCATTTAAATAATAGTCTGCTTTCCTGTTTTTGCCACCAAAGTGGATAACCTCACATTTATCCACATTATACTGCATCTGCCAAACATTTGCCCACTCACCCAGCCTATCCAAGTCACCTTGCAGTCTCCTAGCATCCTCCTCACAGCGAACACTGTCCCCCAGCTTAGTGTCATCCGCAAACTTGGAGATATTGCCTTCAATTCCCTCATCCAGATCATTAATATATATTGTAAATAGCTGGGGTCCCAGCACTGAGCCCTGCGGTACCCCACTAGTCACTGCCTGCCATTGTGAAAAGGACCCGTTTACTCCTACTCTTTGCTTCCTGTTTGCCAGCCAGTTCTCTATCCACATCAATACTGAACCCCTAATACCGTATGCTTTAAGTTTGTATACTAATCTCTTATGTGGGACCTTGTCGAAAGCCTTCTGGAAGTCCAGATATACCACATCCACTGGTTCTCCCTTATCTACGCTACTAGTTACATCCTCGAAAAATTCCACAAGATTCGTCAGACATGATTTACCTTTCGTAAGCATACCATAAGCCTCCTTTACCATTCTATCTACTTGTGCTGCCACCTTTATAGTGAGCTATGATCATGGACTCCAAGATCCCTTGCCACATCAATGCTGTTAAGCTGTATACTCTTTCCTTACATTCAACTTTGCAACGTGCAACACCTCACACTTGCCATTTCTCCACCCATTTCTGATCTATATCCCGCTGTATGTTCTGACAGCATACCTCATTGTCTGCAACTCCTCCAACTTTGGTGTCATTAGCAAACCTAATTAGTATGACTATGACATTAGTAATCGTTGCATTGATGCTTTGTGCCAATATTAGGATAAGATATTTATTCTTTCTAGTGATCACAAAATACCCCACTTGAAAACTTTTTTTTTTTGTGTGTTTATTTCAACTAACCCTATTTAAAAAAAAAAACAAATCAATTATCTCTGAGTAGCCTTCCAGGTACAATTGGCTATCTTGCAAAAAACTACACTTCAAATAATCAGCTGTGATGTAGGGTGGGATATCCTGACATGAAACACATTACTTAATTATTTGCTTCCACACTGGTAATTTGAAACAACAATGTCTTTGGAACAGGGTTAGGCTTTTCAGTCCAAAGATTTCTCTTCACTCCTTTGTCAGCCACTGATACAAAGCCTTTTCCATGAAATTACCAACTACGAGGAGCAGTGGTTTTAATGTGTCTCCTTGTTCTGAAATTCAAGAGGGAATGAGCAATTTCCATAATAATTCCCTTTATTATTTTAAATTATTATCAATTGGATTAGTTCCTACACTCACTGCCAAGAAATCTAATCTGAATTTATCCAAGCTATTATCCTGACCAAGTAAAATTACTTTAAATATTATTCAGATGACTTCTTGAGGTTTCTTCAGATATGCCTTTCCTGAGGGACACAAAATTAAAAATATTCCAAATTAATTTTGGACAATATTTCAAAGTAAGAAGGAAGGATTTAAAATGTAAATTTATGTCTTGGCACTAGTTCAGTAAATTCATCTTTTGAGAAATAGGGCAGAACAGACAAGGATGATCACAGTTTTAGAGACTCGTCCACATGTTCTTTGTGCTTCAGCAGTACAAGCTTATTTTCTAGCTCTGGTGTTTGCACATTTATTTGAATGTTCTCAGAGCAATATGATGTGCACTGGTTCATAAACATATTTGATATTCGATTTTATTTCATTAAAAAATACACATTGCATTTTCACATTTACTATAATAATACTTTAAGTTTGTCAATCTTTAAAAACCTTAGATAATTCCAAACCTGTATAAAATGTTTAGTACTTGTTATAACTAAATTCCACCAGGGATTTCAATCTGAAAGGACTAAAATAATAAGCAATTAACGAAAAAAATAAATGATGAAATGATGACACTCAATTCTCCTTAATTTATCTCTAAATGACTAGTACTTCAATATCATGCAGTCATCTGGTACATTTACCTGGTTTACATAGTATTCCATTTCCCAGAAGCTGCAAAAAGAATCAATGACAGGCAGAAAGGCTTTTACTCTGCTAAATAAAATTTAACAGCCGAGAGATGACCGAGTGCATTTCAGTCCAGGCCGACTACTACCAGTTATCTTCAATTAGAAGGGTGATGGATTTTCCTGCAGTATAAGCAATAGGACACATTCCACCAACGTATTAAAACTGTAAAACAGTTATGTACTGGGCATTGCGTCTGCACACTTTAGGTGTAAACATGTATTTGCCACATAAACATTCTGCACTTCGAACTCAAAATTAAGCTACAATGCACAAAGCAATTTCACTCATTTTCTAAATTAACTGGAGAATCTATTCATACCAGGTACCAATTTGGTATATTTTCTGGTATGAATTCCTTTATTGCTGGAAAAACTGTAACGGACTAAAAGTGAACTACTTTCTGTTGCTCAATTTGTTCATCGATAATTGAAAAATAATCAATTCACTTATATGTTAGCACACAGTATTAACAGTAGGCAAAGATTCCAACGGAGCCGAGAGCAAACACACCTTATGTGCAATACAACTTGATTGTCATGAACAAATAGCACATCTAAAGTTAACTTTGCATCACATAACTTCAGATTAATTACTATAACTTCATATAGACACAATAAACAGATTGTCAACAATTCTAATATATCTTTGCTTGACAGAATAACACTTATGTCTCTGTAAACAATATTTTCCATTAAGTAAGTTCTTCAGTTTAAAAAAAAAGATAAATTACTGCCTAAATGGAGATTGACATTTATAGAAATTGTCTTCCAGTTTTCTGCGTAAATACCTATGTTGATACAATGATTGGAGTCGGTTATTTCATTTCAAAATGCCTCATGTTTAAAAAATCCCATATTTTGGTCAATAGAAAACCCATGTTCTTAAAGTTCAAGGCAAAAAATTCATTCCAAAAAACAGTGATTACACAAAATCACCTCCCTCTAGAAACTTTCCCCTGTAAAGTTCTTATACTCTTCTTTAGCCTTTGTGTGAAGACGTGATGGATCCTTCCACAATAGGTATTTGTAGTTTTCTGCAATTCTTTTTCAAGTGGATATAAGAGTGAATTGATGGGATCTTCTCCAAAAGGGTACTGTAGAGATATTAAGAAAAACATGACTTAACAATACATAAATTAGTTACATTTAAGTAGCAACTAAATCTTAAGTTAGAAATAAAAACCGAATGTAATTTGATGACTTACTTTTTAGATGCAATCAAATTTTCTCAGGTTTGCAGAAAATCAAAAGTGGCTGACTGGATGTTATGGACATCAGTGAGAAGATAATGTCAATAACAGTTTTTTTAATTTATCATTGCTCAACTGATGAACAGTGAAATATTAAAATATAATAATGTTTGTGCCTATACTTCCTAAAAAGTGGAATGAATTTTGCAGTGGCTTCTTGTCACATTGTGGTACAGTGTGGATATTGCCATTGTTGTCAAGGGTCTAATAGAAGACGTACAAATTTATAACTTGACTGAGCAATTGGCTGATAAAAAGCAAGGAAGGACACAAATAGGACAAAGAAAGAGGTGTCGCTGAGCAGCATCTGTTTAGGTGGAGCTAAGATCCAAGGGGCAGAATCCACTAGTGGAAGTTGTATGCAGGTCTCCATAGCATAAACATGAGGAAATAACAGAAGCGTACAAAGTTGATAATTGTGGAAGATTTTAATCAACAAAGACTGGTTCAAATCAAATTAGCAGTAATGTTGTGGAGGGTTACTTTATGCTGCGTATAAAAGAGGATTGTCAGAATGTTGAGAAATCAAAAAGGGAACAGTCTATTTTAGATAGAATGAAAATGTTTTTGTTTTATCTTAGATCTCCTGTAATGAGAGGATTAATTGATGATCTGGCCGTTAAGTGGCCTTCTGAGAATAATAGGGTATAATGGAAATAGACATTAAAAGGTATGATAGTATGCCAGCTATCAATACATATCTAACAAATTATAGATACCCCTTTCAGGCAATAATATGAAGTAATCCAGCAGTGGCCATTAAGTAATATTAGATCAAAGGAAAAGGTTTGTAATGTTGCCAGTAAAAACATTAAGCCTGACAAATGAAAACATCTCAGTATTTAGCAAAGGACTGCCAAGACCTGACTAAAGAATGAGAAAGTATAATACAGGAACACTAGCAAACAACATAAAAACAGATTGCATAAACTTCCATAAGAATCTAAAATGTTATGACTGGCTGGGATAGTGTCAGATACAATAGTGGCATTTAAGAGACTTTTAGATAGGTACATGAATATGCAGAGAATTGAGGGGTATTGATCACGTGCAGGCAGATGAGATTATATTATCTTGAAATCACGTTCACAGACATTGTGGGCCAAAGGGCCTGTTCTAGTACTGTACTGGTCTATGTTCTCTGTTCTAAGTTAAATTGTCTTTTCCTATTCGTACTCCCTCTAGCTCTACAGATTGCCATTCTCTAATCATTTCATTCTTCTGTACTTGACTCCGCCATCACATTTTGTATTTAATCTCTGCTGCCATCGGCCCAACACACACTGCCTGAAGAAGGGTCTCGACCCGAAACGTCACCCATTCCTTCTCTCCAGAGATGCTGCCTGTCCCGCTGAGTTACTCCAGCATTTTGTGTCTACCCCAACACACACCTTCCACTTTGCTCCCTTCAGTTTCCTCCACATCCTAAAACTGGTTTTGCTTTTTACTTTTCCCTGCTGACTTTGAAAGGTCATCAACCCAAAATGGTAACTACCTTTTTCGAAAGATGCTGCTAGACCTGCTGAATAATCCCAGTTCTAATCAGTTTTACCTCTAGATTCAAAGTGTTTGCCTCAAACAACATTAGGTACACATTAAAAAAAATTATTCATCATGAACAATAAGTAAATTATGGGTTACACAAAATGCTGGAGAAACTCAGCGGGTGCAGCAGCATCTAAGGAGCGAAGGAGATAGGCGACGTTTCGGGTCGAGACCCTTCTTCAGACTGGTCAGGGATCAGGGAAACGAGAGATATAGACGGTGATGTGAGAGATAAAGAACAATGAGTGAAAGATATGCAAAAAAGTATCGATGATAAAGGGAACAAGCCATTGTAAGCTGTTTGTGGTGTGAAAATGAGAAGCTAGTGCGACTAGGGTGGGGGAGGGAGATAGAGATAGAGGGAATGCCAGGGCCCGAGGGCTGAGGGAGAGGTGGGAGGGGGAGGAGAGACAGCAGGGGTTAACAGAATTGAGAAAATTCAATGTTCAAGCCCAAAGGATGCAAACTCCCTAAGCGGAATATGAGGTGCTGTTCCTCCAACTTGCGGTGTTGCTCACTCTGGCCATGGAGGAGGCCCAGGACCGAGAGGTCGGATACGGAATGGGAGGGGGAGTTGAAGTGCTGAGCGACCGGGAGGTCGGGTTGGTTTTTGCGGACCGAGCGGAGGTGTTCGGCGAAACGATCGCCAAGCCTCCGCTTGGTCTCACCGATATAGATCATCTGGCATCTGGAGCAGCGGATGCAGTAGATGAGGTTGGAGGAGGTGCAGGTGAACCTCTGTCGGACCTGGAAGGACTGCCTGGGTCCCTGAAAGGAGTGGAGGGGGGAGGTGAAGGGACAAGTGTTGCATTTCTTGCGGTTGCAAGGGAAAGTGCCCGGGGAAGGAGTAGAGCGGGAGGGGAGGGAAGAATTGACAAGGGAGTCGCGGAGGGAGCGGTCTTTGCGGAAGGCAGACAGGGGGGGAGATGGGAAGATGTGGCGGGTGGAGGGGTCACGTTGGAGGTGGCGAAACAGGCGGAGGACTATCTGTTGTATTTGCCGGCTGGTGGGGTGAAAGGTGAGGGCCAGGGGGACTCTGCCCTGTTTGCGAGTGGGGGAATGGGGAGAGAGGGCAGTGTTGCGGGGTATGGAGGAGACCCTGGTGCGAGCCTCATCAATAGTGGGGGAGGGGAATCCCCGTTCTCTGAAGAATGAGGCCATTTGTGATGACCTGGTGTGAAACGCCTCATCCTGGGAGCAGATGCGGCGTAGACGAAGGAATTGGGAATAGGGGATGGAGTCCTTATAGGAAGCAGGTGGGAGGAAGAGTAGTCCAGGTAGTGTGGGAGTCAGTGGGTTTGTAGTGGATGTCGGTCAGGAGTGTATCACCTGCAATAGAGATTGTGAGGTCAAGGAATGGTAGGGAAATGTCGGAAATGGTCCAAGTGTATTTGAGTGCCGGATGGAAGTTGGTGGTGAAATGAATGAAGTCAGTCAGTTGTGTGTGGGTGCAGGAGGTGACACCAAAGCAGTCATCGATGTAGCGGAGGTAGAGGTCGGGGATGGGGCCCTGGTACACCGAGAACAAGGATTGTTCGACGTACCCAACAAAGAGGCAAGCGTAGCTGGGGCCCATGCGTGTGCCCATAGCTACGCCTTGTGTTTGGAGGAAATGGGAGGAATCGAAAGAGAAGTTATTGAGGGTAAGGACCAACTCTGCTAGGCGGAGGAGGGTGTCAGTGGACGGGTATGGGTTGCTCCTCTGGTCGAGGAAGAACCGGAGCGCTTTGAGACCGTCCTGGTGGGGGATGGAGGTGTAGAGTGACTGGACGTCCATGGTAAAGATGAGAGGATGGGGGCCTGGAGAATGGAATGCACGGAGCCGACGGAGAGTGTCTGAGGTGTCTTGAACATAGGTGGGGAGGGATTTAACAAAGGGGGATAGGATGGCGTCAATTATGTGGAAATGTGTTCGGTGGGGCACGAACAGGCAGAGACAATGGGTCTGCCAGGGCAGTCGGGTTTGTGGATTTTGGGGAGAAGGTAAAATCGGGCCGTGCGGGGCTGGGAAACGATGAGGTCGGAGGCTCGGGGGGGTAAGGAGCCGGAGCTGATGAAGTCGGTTATGGTGCTCGAGATGGTGGCCTGGTGTTCGTCAGTGGGATCATGGTCCAGGGGTAGGTAGGAGGAGGTGTCCGAGAGTTGGCGCATGGCCTCCGCTTTGTAGAGATCGATGCGCCAGACTACCACGGCACCTCCCTTGTCGGCAGGTTTGATAACCCAGTCTGGGTTGTTACGGAGTGAGTCGATGGCAGTACGTTCGGGGCTGGAGAGATTGGAGTGAGACAGGGGAGTGGAAAAGTCGAGGCGGTTGATGTCCCGACGGCAGTTCTGGATAAATAGTTCTAGAGCCGGAAGGCTACGAGGGGGGGTCCAGGTGGAGGGGGTACGTGGGAGACAGGAAAAGGGATCATCAGTGGGGGGCGAGGACTTCTTCCCGTGGAAGAACGCTGTGAGGCGGAGGCGACGGTAGAAGAGCTCCAAGTCGTGGTGGGCGCGGAACTCATTGAGGTGGGGACGGAGGGGGACAAAGGTAAGACCTCTGCTGAGGACAGACCGTTCGGTGTCGGAGAGGGGGAGGTCCGGGGGGATGGTGAATTAGTAAATTATGGGACTTATTTCACCACTTGTTTTCCATTCCCAAATTATCCCCAGGACTTAGCCTTTAAGTCTTCAATACCTTCTTATGACTAAATGTAGGGCGATTTTGGAGTTTGTGACAATAAACTCACAGTGGATATGCATATTGAGGATGCTAATGCAATTAACATCAGTAACTAAGAATTATATTTGCAAGTCAACAAAAAAAGGGAATGCACTTTTTTTTTCGATTTCCCTCATTTCTGTGCTCTTTCCTACCTTCATTCCATCTCAACTTCAATCTCTTTCCATTAACTGTGCTGATCAAAAGGCTCTTTGGGGCACCAGCCCAGGCCTGGACAGATTCTTCTGCAGCAGATTCTAACTGCAATTAAAGACTTGTTATAGGCATAATTGACTGCGTGATTCTTTGAAGTACCATCCTTCCCAATCCCCCATTCCAGACTTTACTATTGAACCTGAAGGATTTTGAATAAAGCTGATGCTGTGAAAGATGTGATATTTGAGGTTGGGCAGGAAGGAAGTTCTCCAGCCTCCTGACTTAAAGTATGATAAAAACAAATATGCAATATGTATATTTTCCTTATTGATCTGAAGCATTACCATTAGAAATTAATGATCAATATTTAGTAATGGATAACCAGCAGGGCCCGTCTAGTATTTTCACTTTCCTCTTTCATTTATTTAAATTTTCATAATAACCTCTTCAGTTATGCAAGAGACAGTATGACCCAATGAGACGATTTTGATCTCAGTATCATTTGTTATATTATACTATGGAGATTTACAGTACACCTGCCCACAACAAGCCTCACCCAAAACACAACTCTTACAATTGATACTCCTAGCCAGGGCCATTGAAACATGAGGAACAGGTCAGATGGTGAAAGTAACATAGGCAGTGGGAAGACATCAGGTACAACAAAGGCTATGATATGCATTTGTATTAAATGTCGCCCTGATGAAATAGCCAAAACGTGAAAAATAAAACTTGAGAGATAGGTTCGGGATTAACTGAAACAGTTTTTAAAAAACATCATTAGTGAAATGGTGAATTATGCAATACTCCAAAATACTTGTGTAATCATAACTCATGAATGCTTGGAGATGGAGGAACAATAATCAAGCTACGAGTAGAGTTTCTATCAACTAACTTGGTTTGAAGTTGATCACAGCATTGACATTGATGTTAGCTTCAGAATATCTAAAAAACAGGATTTCAAAATAACAGAATTTAAATCTGGCACTGCAAAAGGATAGTGTGACAGCACTGTGGTTAAATTAATGACTGGTGATTTGGAGGCTTGGACTAGTTTCACAGAGGCACAATATCAAATCTCTCAATGGCAGTTGTGGAAATTAAATTCAGTTAAATAACAGGAATTAAAACAAACTGGACATTACTAATAACCACAAAATTATAAGATTGTTGTAAAAACCCACCTGGCTCACTAATGTCCTCAAGGGGAGGAGATCAGTCCAGTTTGGCTTATGTGTGACCCCTGAGCAACCAATGTGATTGACTCTCAAGTACCCTTCAATCTAGCCCAGCTAGCTATTCCATTCATTAGCTGTAAAAGAGGACAATAAATTCTGGCCTTCCTCCTGATGCCCAGACAATGAATAAAGAATAAACTGCTTCTTGTTATTATGATTGGGGAGTTTGTAGTACCCTCACAGTTTTCTCATCCGACGTATTAGATCATACTGCACTATTGGTCTACCCAAAATGAATGAATTGTGTTTATAATTAAACCCTCCAACTTATTTTGTATTAGTTAATAATAACTATAGTTTGTGAATACTAACTATTCACTATCCCTTTAGAATAGTGGGCCAAGGGAAATATGTATTTATCAATTACTGACATAAATTCCAAAGGCAACTTAAAACATGAAAAACTTCTCATTACTTCCAATTTCATCATATAATTTAATGAGAACTTCTGCTGCAATACAAAAAAATACCATAGACACTCAATTGACCTTGCCACCAATGAAGTTGGAGTTAATGATCCCGGTCTAAATAACAATTAATCTTTGAATGATCTCAATTAGACTTTATAGTCTTAAATGGACACAATCTACATTCTGGCAGCAGAAGAATTCATTGCATTTTGCAGGCTGTAATGTTCCTATCGTAATGAAATAGTAATCATGAGCGAGTAGAATCAGTTATATTTGTTACATACACCTTAGCTGATAATTCCATTCCAGGTTATTAAGACAATAGCTCTCCTCATATTTCCATGCTCCTGAAAAAAACTAATGTTTTAATGTTTCTAGTGGATTGACCTTAATGCTAACATCCACAGAATACAAAATAAGACCATCAAGGAAATTGCATTGAGTGATAAAAGCACTTTATATATACAGCTTTATGATACTCACAGGACACTGCAATCAAAGTTTTATAGCAATACACTTCCGCTGTAATCAATACAGTCTCAACTTCTAAATTGGAGATAACTTATCTTTTGTTGTGGCAACTGCTGTCAATGAAAAGGCAACCGTTGATTTGCTATTATTTAATTATATAAATTTTAACTGAATTTTAGGATTTTATTATTTTACAGCCTGAAAAGATACTGATTTTCAAAATCTCAGAGCAAGCTTATTCATTAAATAAGTCTCTTGTGATTTCTTAGTAAGACTTCAGAATATGTGTATGTGGCTTCACTTCTGTGTATCTGATCATCTCTGCATTTTTTAAACGACTTCGAACTGCTAACTGTGTTGTGTATAGAACTTACAGATATAACCAAAATAAATGTTCATCATGATCACTAATACCAATTATGGAGTTGGTACAAGCAGATACTTGGAAATGCTTTAGAAGCTTCCCTAATCCTACATGACACAGGTGCCCAAAATGGAGCTCTGTTGAACAACATTGGATATAGGGAAACATTTATATGATCTGCTCAAGTCAATATTTTGACTGAACTTCTACATCAATTCCACTTTAATGTCTTGTCCCCATAAACGCATACTCATTCTAAGCTCCAGAGAATTATAAAAAGCAACATTTTAAGCAGCTGAAAATTTGAAACAAAAATTGAACTTGTTGGAATTAATCTGCAGGTCAGCTGACATCAGTGGGGAGAGAAACACCTAACATTTCAGAGACTACAGAGCCATTCTAATCAAGCCTCTGATCTAACCTATTGACCTTCAATGCCAGTATATCTTTCCTTGGCAAGGAGACTAAAGGTATATCTGGTATAAATGTACTAATAATCATGTCCATCTCAAAAAAACACTGCAAAATTGCAGCATAACATCTGTCTTTTAGTTCCGTTCCTTGGAAATAAAGACTCTTTTCTTGATGTTTACCACAGGTTACAGCAGGGTACATTCCCAAGACTGCGACTGTGAACCGAGTTCCCACTTGACAGAAGATGACTACAGCCCTGCAGTAACTGGCAAATCCATCCTCCCAAATACTTGTTTGTATGTTTATAAGTTGGGCATTTTGTAAGGTGGGGAGGACTTGAACTTGATGTTAACCTTCTGTAATTCATGTGCGCGCAAATCTCAGTACACGTGAATGAAAAAAAATAATATTCATAATATCTGTCCTTCCAAAGTCAATGTTTACACTTCTCCACATATTACTACACCCACTTTTCAGCTTAATTAACTAGCCCATATCTTTTGCAGCCACGACATCCTCCTTACAGTTGCTATGTCATCAAGATTAATTTTAAGTTTGAAGAAGGGTCTCATCCTTAAATGTTGCCTTTCCATGTCCTGCTGAGATGCTGCCTGACCCACTGAATTATTCCACCATTCTGTGTTCCACCCAAATTCGAGCATCTGTGGTTTCTTGTGCCTTCATCGTTAGCAAGTTGGATATATCACCAGATCCCTTCATGCTCGTCATTGATGGATATTAAATAACGGACCCAAGCACCAATCTTTGCAGTGTTCCATTTAAAGTTAAACAAGTATTAATTGATGCTCTAGTGTTTAGAAAGGTTAATGGATGGCATTAAACAACTAGTGGAAGGAATAATCTTATTATATATTTATTTATACAAAGGTAAATGATTACAAAAGGAACTCATAAGTGCTGCACACATGAAGGGAGTGGGAGCTTTATGTGTACACAATAGCTTATTACCTGCCAGAGTGCTGGCTTTAATTGATGTAACTTTGCTGAGGACTGAAAAAGAAAAAATGTCCCTAAGAGCATTGGACTAATTACAAGGGCCATTACTATTGATTTTTAGAGAAAAATAACTACTGCTACATCATATTTCAATGCTGGAAACCATTGCCTTCCCAGACTTAAAACATGTAACAGAAGCCAAGTAAATAACATCGCGCAAATGAAAAATGAATTCACAGAACAGCATCAGACCCAGAGGCAGTCGCATTGCATAAATTTCACAAAAATGCTTCATTGCAACTATATTTAAGTATTACACTTATTGTGCATCAACGGATAATATCAAATAGAGTGAATAAAGAGCTTTAATTATCTGAGGCTATATCTTGAAGATGCAGTACTTACATTTTTTATTGCTTTGTACACAGCTCTGAAAGCTGGCTGCTTTTCATCATGGTAGACTCCTCGATTTCCATGAAGAACAAAGATGCCTTCATCCTCTGCTCCCATACAGTTGCTGCCATACATACAATGGTCTGGGCGATAATTCCATTGGCATGGAAAAATAAAAAGACTTTCTGCAATAGAATAAAGATAATACCAAATTATTAATTGTGGATGATCAGCCATGATCACATTGAATGGCGGTGTGGGCTCGATGGGCCGAATAGTCTACTCCTGCACCTATTGTCTATTGTATTCTACAGGACTTGTCATTGCTATTTTATGTGTTTTTTTTTAAAGAAATACAAATGTTTCAGATATTTTTTTATTTGATATGTATCAAATATAAAAATATTCTTGTAGCTTGTCTGCATGCTTTTTTTGTCATTCAAATTTAAATGCCATAAAAAATTCTGAACTCAAATTCCATGGTCAAAAAATTACATGAACAACAAATGCAGAAGACACAAAGTGCTGGAATAACTCAGCGGTCAGGCAGCATCACAGGAGAACATGGACAGTTATGCAGAACTCGTTGATTTCATTAACTTTGCCTCGAACTTGCCCTCTGCCCTCAAATTCACTTGGACTATCTCTGACAACTCTCTCCCCTTTCTTAATCTCCCTGTCTCCATCACAAAGGCAGATCATCGACTACTCATCCACTCTGGCACTTGCAAAGATGCTTTCCCTTGCTCCCAATTTCTCTGTCTCCGCTACATTTGTTCCAAAGATAAGGCTTACCATTCTAAGACATCTGAGATGTCTTCTTTCTTTAATAAACATGGTTTCCATCCTACTGTCATAGATGGATCCCTCGCCTGCATCTCCTCTGTTTCCTGAATTCGGCTCTCGCTCCCCTTCCCCGAGACAGAACAAAGATAGAGTTCTCCTAATCCTCACCTTTTACCCCACCAGCCACCACATCCTACACATCATTTACCATCACCTCCAACGATCCCACCACCAATCGCATCGTCCCATCCCCACCCTTTCTTGCCTTCTGCAGAGACTGCTTCCTCCGCATCTCCTTGGTTCACTCATCCTTTTCCATCCAAACCACCCCCTACCAGTACTTTCCCCTGCAACCGCAGGATATGTAACACCTGTCCCTATACCACCTCCCTCACCTTCATCCAGGGACCCCAACAGTCCTTCCAGGGAAGACAGAGGTTCATGTGTCCCTTCTCTAACCTTATCCACTGCATCTAGAGATCCCAATGTACCTGTACATCATAGCCGACCATTTCGCCAAACACTCACGTTCGGTCCGCCAAGGCCTACTGGATCTCCCAGATGATAACCATTTTAACTCTTCCTATTCCCATACTGATCATTCTGTCCTGGACTTCCTCCATTGCCAGAATAAGGCCACAGGCAAACTGGAGGAACATATTGCACTTGGGTAACTTAAGGCCTAACAGTATGAACATTAAATTCTCCAATTTTAGGTAACTCCAAAACCACTCTTCCTTCTACCCCAATCCCCCCCTTTCTCCACCCTTTCGCTCCCCCTGTGCCACACCTGGAATCGCACCTATTTCTCCCCACTCCCTCCCCTTCCAACTATATTCCTTCCTTGCAAACTTTAAGTTTGCAACTCTTCAATCTTTTGTCTCATACTTTCTGTCTTTTCATCTCTGTCCTGCCTCACACCTCCCCTTCACCTGTATCCACCAATTACCTGCCAGGCTTTATCTTGCCCCACGTCACTTCCAGCTTTCTTTCTCCACTAACCCCCCCAAAATCATTGAAGATGGTCCCAACCTGAAATGTCACCTATCCATGTTCTCCAATAATGCCTGACCCGCTGAGTTGCACCAGCACTTAATGTTTTTTTTGTAAACCAGCTTCTGTCATTCCTTGTTTCTAAATGATAGAAAATGTAACCAAGTAAAACAAGAAATTTACCTGGGTTGTAATAGAAAACAATATTGAGTAAATCTTGGTCTCCCCAGGTGATGTTGAGTTTGTACTTTTTGAAGAGAGGTAGAAGTAAATCTTCCCATTTGAGCCGTGCAGTTGTCATATCATTCTACACAAGAAAAAATACTAATTTTAATACTACAGTCAATTGCCCCAGATGAACAGCCATAGGTAACTTGCAATAGAAACATATATACTTTCGAAGAAAAATACCCATGTCCTACACACAACTAAAGTACTCTGAAATCAAGTTACACAAAACAGTCTGAAGGGTTTCAGTCTGAAGGAGGGTTTCGGCCCGAAACGTTGCCTATTTCCTTTGCTCCATAGATGCTGCCTCACCCGCTGAGTTTCTCCAGCACTTTTGTCTGCAAGAAACAGTTGTCCGTTTGCCTACACAGCAAACAAATCTCAAATGGAGATTTTCAGTTGACTTCATATCAACTGCTGATTTTTTAGGACACCAAAAATATCGCAGCCTTTCATCATCAAACGCACTATATATTGGTCCAAATGCTTGAAGCACAATTTATACCCAGTTTACACTAGCATGCAAACATCAAACAAGACAGAAGTGTGCATGTATTAGACCATAAACTGTCAGCATAAATTTGGTAAATTCTTTGTTTCAGACAGTTCAGCCGAAAGCAATTCCACTCATGGTTAGATTTACAAAGATAAATCCCCCCACTCACTCTGCTGCACCATATTCTTTTATCCCACATGTGCTTGTTCAACTTATTCCAAAATGCAAATATGCTACTTGTTTCAATTACTCTGAAGAATCACAGTCTACCTAGTTACTAGTCTTCCAGTTACAAAGTGTCTCCCTAATTCCCTGGTGGCAAATTTTCTGGCATTTATTTCTTCAGGGACCCCAATTATGTGATGTCTTGCCCTTCTCTTTACTGAGAAAATAACTTTTGCTTTTTGGAAATTTATCGCAGGTGAAGACAATCGGACAGACATACACACACCAGCAGCAGCAGCGGCAGCAATGCGGGTGTAAATAAACCAATTATGTACTCTATATTTCTATTTCTTTATACCAGCCTTGATAAGTATCTACTACTGCATGTATAGCTATTCATTGTTCATTTCTGAATACGAATAGTTCGATTGGGCAATTAAAGGCTCTTACCCCATTATGCAGCAAAATCTCAAAAACTTCAAACTAAGAGGACTCCCAGACAATGGAAACATTCAAGCAGTAAATATCAGAGCCCTAAAGATGTAAAATCACAACCTCATTATGCCAACTAGATTTCTGTCTCACATATAATGGTAGCTCTCTTCATTTCTCATGACATGCACTGTAAGGACATCATATTAGGCACAATCACAAACACAGACATTTTCTTCAAGTTCATTCTAAATATCAAAACAGAACTTCACTTGAAATTATGGAATGTCTCGACCATAACTGGAAGTACTGTACTATTCAGTTAAAGGATGGTTTTGTGAAACTAAGGATTAATGAAAAACTAAAAGATTGACAGGGTGGATATTTAGAGTAATATGTGCAATTTTGGTCTTTGTAAAAAATATAATTGTTTTTGACATAGTGGATCAAATATTCACTTGATTAATTCCTGACCAAATGTGCTTGACTTGTGACAGGAGATCTAGTAGGATGGACCTTTAACAGCTTGAAATATGAGAGATGATTTCACCACAACTATTCAAAAAAGAGATTGTGAGAGATGTCAAGTGATAATTTACCTCACTAGAAAATCTAGGACAGAGGCTATGCTACTTAGTCCAGAGTGGAGAAATACCTTCTTTGTTCACACAGCTGTAAATCTCATACCTGGGGACCTGTCAATGCTCAGTGCTGAGCATTCTTAGTGAGCACAATATTTTAATCTTGGTGATAAGGGAAACAATGGGAATGGAAACTGGGCAGAAGACAGGACAAGGCAAAGGATCAGGACTAATCTTATTGAATGGCAAAACAGGTTTAAGAGCTCATATGGTCTATGCCTGCTTCTGCATAATTTTAAAACAGAATTTCCACCCATACACTGTAATTTTGCAATCAATAGAAGCTAGAAAGCATATAACATGATGCAACTATGAAGTAACAATTGCAGGTAAACTATTAGATGCAGTTGGTGTTTTGTATGGCCTACATTCCAAATTGGTTTACATGCTGAATGGCCTTGAGTTTCGATAGGCTAGACAGTCAGAACCCTTTTCACAGGGTGGAAATGACAAAGGCTAGAAGACATACTTTAAGGTAAGGGTAAGATTTAAAGGAGATGTGCAGGGCAAGTTTTTTTTTTACCCAGAATGTGGTGGCAGCCTGGATAGCCCTGCCAAGGGTGGCTGTGGGGGCAGATGGAATAGTGGCATTTAAGTGGCTTGTAGATAGGCACATGGATATGCAGGGAATGGAGGACTATGGACCATGTGCAGGCAGATGAGATTAGTTTATCATGGCAACATGTTCGGCACAAACATTATGGGCCGAAGAGCCTATTCCTGTGTTGTACCATTCTATTTTCTAGATGTATCTCCAATTCCAAGAGCAGTGGTTGTTAACGTTTTAGCTTTGAAAGGGATGATCAAATATAACAAAGTCAACAGGCAATTCTTCAGAATATCTAACTGTCCATTTTTGCTGATCCTACCATTCAGGGCACTTAAAATTACCAAAAACAAATGCCCAAACCACTATTCAATGAATTTTCTCAATTCTGTTAACGCTTGCTGTCTCCTCCCCTTCCCACCTCTCCCTCAGCCCTCGGGTCCTGGCATTCCCCCTCTCTCTATCTCTCCCCCACCCAAGTCGCACTAGCTTCTAATTTTCACACTACAAACAGTTTACAATGGCTTGTTCCCTTCATCTTCATACTTTTTTGCATATTTTTCATTCATTGTTCTTCATCTCTCCACATCACCGTCTATATCTTTCGTTTCCCTGATTCCTGACCAGTCTGAAGAAGGGTCTCGACCCGAAACGTCGCCTATCTCCTTCGCTCCTTAGATGCTGCTGCACCCGCTGAGTTTCTCCAGCCTTTTGTGTACCCTCGACTCTCCAGCATCTGCAGTTCCTTCTTTAACTCCTGATTATACACAGCAGGCTTAAGTTTTAGCAGTGCTGAGCAACAAATCTAAATCAACAGAAAATAACTGTTGCAATGCTGCAGTCAGCTTTCCCGTCGTTATAAGCAATCATTTATTCTACTTTAAGCATGTTTTAATGTGAAAGCAAGCCAATCTAAAACTAGAAGCTTGTGACATATTACTCAACAACTAGTTTTTTTCCGCACATTTAAATTGAAACCCAAGCCTTTTTGCATTAAAGCCCAATAGCGCCATCATATGGTCAATGCAAGGCAATAACTAACATTCAATCCTGCAGAATATACTTTCAATCTTAGATTGCACGTATTAATTAAGAAAATGTCTTCTGCGGCATGATTCTCTAATTTAATCATGAACTATATTACTCTCCTGTAAGCTAATGAATATCAGCTGCTATTTCAAATAGTCTGTTGTTTAAATTATTATAATGTTGTGCCCCAAATGGAATTGCAAATACTTAACCCGAGCTTAAAAAAGGTCAAAAAGAAAACAAGGATATTGGCAAATGCAATATCATTCAGGTTTACCTATCTTAATAATTAATCTGTGATTTCTGTAGGAAAGTGGGAGGATGTGTGGATATTAGATTAAAACTGGAAGGCTTTGCACTATCAAATATATTTCACACTGCACCTCCAACTTCCTGACGCTTATTGGCACAAAACATTGGAAAGCTGTTTCTAAACAAAGATTCATACCGTCAACTGAAGCCAAGAATTAGGTTCAGTGCACACATTTTATTGATCAGCAGTATTTGGGCGATTGATTATGTACTTCATTAAATTAAAACTTTACAATGTATGATTTATATCTCATTCATAAAAATCAGCTAAATCATTCAATACCACAATAATTAATGCAATAAAAAACAATGGACTAACAGTGATTTAATAGATCTCATGCTTTACTGTAATTAACTCTAAATATATCAATTTGTGCTTCCTACACCCTTCAAAGGACATTAGGATAGATCAAACACAATATACATAAAATATTGAGGCACAAGGAACTGCAGATGCCAGAATCTTGCATAGAAGAAACAGAGCTGGAATAACTCAGCGGGTCAAGCAGTGTCCCTGGAGGTCATGGATAGGTGACATTTTGGGTCGGAACCCTTCATCATCTGAAGAAGGGTCCCGATCTGAAACGCCACCTATCCATGTCCTCCAGAGATACTGCCTGACCTGTTGAGTTACTCCAGCATGTTGTGTCCGATGCATAAAATATTGCAGAATACAACCAAAAGAGCCCATATGTGCTTACTTTAAAATATTTTTTTCGAATTCGGGTCATGTTCATCAACATTACTCCAGAGTTGACTCCAGTTTTCCCATAATATGGATGCCTGGCAAAACGGTTGTACCAGCCGATTCGCCGTTCCTCATGTTCTGGGGCCATTCCCCCGATCTGAGTTTGATTAAAATCTTCAAAAAAAGCCCATATGTCATCCATGGGACTAAGAAAAATGACATCAGTGTCCACATAGAGCAAGGAATCCACGTTCTTCAGGATCAACTTTTTCAAAAAAACAAGTACACACGGCGAAAAACCATTAGGCAAAGCATATGTAGTTTAATTAGCATAGCATGGATCTATACCCAAACTGATTGCTCGATACCTCTATTTGGAACAGATCACGCTGTGCAGTCAATATTTTCAGTTCCAAGTGTTTTAATAACAAGTAAGTTTACGTATTTTTACAATGTAATCATCCCATCAATTTTTCAGAAAGGATCATCTCATGATTATCACACTGGTGTCTCTGGGTGCGTCAGAAGTAAATTGATTGATGGGATTCCTACATTAAAATTGCAATTCAATTTCAAAATTACGTGGGTGCAAAGTACCTTAGCCCTGAAAAGAATATGAATGGGGATCGTTTTGATCATTAAATTGATAAGCAAGTTATTTTGAGTTATCTAGTTGTTGCGACTTAAAACATGCATTCAGAATGTATCATCTCTTCTAAGCTCATCTCCCAGGACAGAAAATGACCTGCTTTGACTCCAGTGCTCTGGCCTCCAAATTGGCTGACAAGACCATTAAGGTACTCGCAGGCTCAGCCACATGTGGTGGTTGGTTGGGCAGGTGGGAAGATAGCTCCCAAGAAAGTAGACATTTTCTCTAATTTACACTGTGTTCCCAACAAATGGATTAAAAGTTCTCACCATTCCAAATGCTCAGAGGCATTTTTGAGCATTCATGGACCACTAATGCCCACAGGTCGAACAGGACCTTAAACATTTTCTTCGAACGTTTTGAGACCACACTTGAAATGAATTGTTTCATTTATTCGCCTGATAAATTCTTATCATGTAGATGTTTGGTGAATTGTGACTGTTTCAGGAGTCAGGCATGCAAGTGATGTGGCCTGCCCATCGGAGCCTACTGAATAGGATTACAGCCTTGATACTAGAGACATTAAGCTGATAAAAAAAAACAATGGCATTGGTCTGCTGATCCTACCTGCCTTGGGCATCCATTGCCGCCCATGCATACCAGGGACCAGGGTTAATTGCACTCTGAAGACTAAGTGAAGATACTGGGTTTGGGTCTTCAATTTCAAACCATGTTTCCTCAGGCAGCCAAATGTTTGCACACTGAAGGCTATGGCAAATTTCATTGATTCCTGCCTTTGTTGAGAGGTGACTTTCAAGATATGGTTCACTATTTCTAGGGTTGTACTGTGGATCTTTATATTGTGCTGGGGTATGGCGCTTAGGGCAAGTGTAATTTTTTTTTTTCCTCAGGGGGCACCCGGTGCCTCTGTCATTAACCTGTTTTGGCCTAAACCCTCAATGGACCCTGGAGATCTTGGCTTTAGTCAATCCTAACACACTGAATAATCTATATGTCATGAAAACAGAGAATTGCCTTCTTTTCACATAAACTATTCCACTCATAATCTGTTCAAGGATTTTCTGTTGGACCTCAGCCTGCAGATTCTTCTGGAAATAACTTTAACCCTATCCCACCCCATCCCCGACACGTACTCCAATCTTCCTTTTAAATAGTTCTTACAGGTAAGAAGAGTCTCTGTGAGGCACAGGGTTTGAAGAGTTTCTTCCACACTGCTGCTGTATTTCCTGGAAATGTTATTGGATAGATGGTGTGACTGAATTTCTGATGAAATTCTTTTTTCCAGTTTTCCAGCTGTATATAATAAAAAATTATTAACAGGATATTCCACAAGTACTCTTCACAACAAGTGCGGCACAGTAAATAACTCAAGGGAATCACAATGTATTGGGGCATTTTTTACTGCCAATTTCAGGTTCTGATTCATGTGGATAGGATACAAGATAGATTCTAAGTACCTTTTCATTTGAGTATAAATAGAAAAGATCTCAGGGTCACTGTCAACTCCCAGCACAAAAAGACTGGTAATTGTGTATAGGTACTTCTGCGTTACAGACATTCAGGTAATGAAAAATTAATCCTTACAGAATTCACAAATTACTACCCAAAAATTTGATAAATGGAATTATGTTCACTTTCATGGAATTTATGTGAAAAATATAAACACATTTTTGTAACTTGTGTTTCTGGATGCATACACAGATGATGTGGCTTTGAGTTATGGAAAATTGCGATACAGACCATCTTCTAGGAGAAAAACCCATCCCACTTCTCACTCCCCCCGTACACTTGTATATAAAATGTTTACTCGAACTAGAAATAAGGACAAATATACAGATAATATTACTACAAATTAAAAGAATTGCCATTAAAAAATTCAATGCTACATCACTTACTATAATTCTTTACAAATCTATTGAGGATACAAGTGTAAATATCAATGTAGGTACTTACTGAGCTATTGAACTTATCATGGAGTTCATCCTCGGCAAATATGTGGAAACGAAGTGGTTTTTGACTAAACAAAACTGCAGATTTTAGCATAGTTAGGGTTTCTTCCAGTCTCTCTCCACAAGCTACCACAGCCAGATGCATCGTCCCTGGAGAATTTTCCAATGAGCCTCTAGACCTCAGCCTTCCTACTTCATACCTGTAAAATTAATCATACCAATATCTTGTTTAAACTATTTCCAACCATTAAAAAAAAATCAAGGTATTCTTAAATTCATTGTAGTTTAATGCATCTACTGGTAAAGAGAATGTTTTACCTCAGTACAATGATGAGAAATGTGTTTCCAAATTTAATTGAAAACACAAGGTTTTTATCTTGTTTAAACTATTTCCAACCATTTAAAAAAATCAAGGTATTCTTAAATTCATTTGTAGTTTAATGCATCTACTGGTAAAGCGAATGTTTTACCTCAGTACAATGATGAGAAATGTGTTTCCAAATTTCATTGAAAACACAAGGTTTTTACTGCTAGAACGTTGAACGGGATATCATTCACTGCAGAATCCATCCAATTTCATTTTATTTAAATTGCTTAAAATTCAGATTCCATACAGGCCAGAAGATTGCTACACATATGCAGAGATGCCAACCCTAAATTTAGTTCACAGTAACATTCAACCCATTTGTCCGTAACAAATGGGGGTAAATGCATTTCTCTCAGTAACATACTACTCACTTGGGGTCGTTGCCGGCGGCTATGCGCCTGCGCACTGGTGCAGATCAGCGGGCTGCCGGCGGGCGGGTGCGGCACATGCGCACTTGGCAAGGTTGCCGGCGGGTCTGCGCCTGCGCACTGGGTGGGGGGGTGGGGGTGGGGGTGGGGGGGGAGGCCCGGTGATGGGGCTGCCGCGAGCGGCCGGCTGGCGGCAAGAAACGTCGCCGTGTCGCTGATCGCGCGGGCCGGCGCCGGGCTGGCAAACCGGGGGCACATGGCGCCGGCGTTCACCACGGGAGGAACACCGGCGCGGCGGTGTTCCGTAACAACATGTTTGGCTGCCGGAACACCATAATATGGTTATTTCGCCGGGGCAAAATACGGCGAATCCGGGACACTTGGCACCTCTGCATATGGTAAAAGTGAAAATAACCCAGATAATACCTTTTTATAAAATCGTAACTGTGGAAACTGGGAGGAAACAGGAGCACCTGAAGAAAAGCCTAGAGGTCACAGACGGAACATGCAAACTCCCCACAGACAGCAGCCAAGGTCAGGTTTGAACCTGGGATTCTGGCACTGTGAGCTCCAGGACAATGTATATGTTGCACTTTTCCTACACCTTACATCAAATGATCTACATGTCTTAATGCCTTATATAATCCCTTCTCCAAAGTAGTGTTTCAAGGATGGATTGTTCTGCTGTGTTAGACATTTATGCAACACCTTTAATCTATAAAATAAATTTCAGGTGTGTTATTAGCAGAGATGCCAACCCTAAATTTAGTTCACAGTAACATTCAACCCATTTGTCAGTAACAAATGGGGGTAAATGCATTTCTCTCAGTAACATGTTGCGGCACCAGAAATATGTATGGCAACGACCCAAAATCTGCAACGCGCGTTGAATCCAACCTTCCTTTTTTCAACTAGTACTATATACAAACTCATTAAACACACATAAACATCCTTTAGTATACATATACACATAAACTCAATTGTCTAAATGACAATGCCGATGTTGGGGGAGTTCAGAACCAGGGGCCACCTTAGAATAAGGAGTAAGCCATTTAGAACGGAGACGAGGAAACACTTTTTCTCACAGAGAGTGGCGAGTCTGTGGAATTCTCTGCCTCATAGGGCGGTGGAGGCCGGTTCTCTGGGTGCTTTCAACAGAGAACTAGATAGGGCTCTTAAAGATAGCGGAGTCAGGGGATATGTACTGATTGAATAGTGTGTTACGTCCCGCTGCAAAACGTGTGCAATCCCGTTTATTGGTTTTAAACGACTTGTTTGCCTGCCGGAACACCGTATTTAGGTTGTTTCGCCGGGACGAAATACGGCGAATCCGGGACAGTTGGTAACCCTGTATTAGACAAAATTTGACCTAACTTCATAAGGCGATATTAGGATAGATTGATCATTCGGGCCATATGCAACATTTTAAAATGGAACAAAAAAGGTGGAGAAAGAAAGAGGAGGATCAGCACTGAATTCCAGAGTTAAGGCTTGGCGGTTTATAATATTTAGACGGTTATGGGCCAAACACGTGCAAATAGGACTAGCTTAGATGGTGCATTTTGGTCGGCATGGCAAGTTGGGCCAAAGGTGCTTTTTCCATGCATTATGACTCTGTGACTGTCTATGGTACAGTGATAAAGCCAATAAATTAGAATTCTCGTGGAAGAGTGCAGGTATGTAAACATTTGAAACACTGAGAGAGATTAGCGATAACAATTAGAAAACAATTATAATTATTAATTATTTTTTAATTATGGGATTGAAGGTGCTGATTAATGCCTAGGCAAAGATACATTAAATTCCCAAGAAGTCACAGTGTTTGCCAAGACATTGTAGGTTTGATCACCTTGGCAGGGAATCAATACTGATCTATCCAAGGTTTATTCATGGGCATAACAAAATGGATTGTTAAACAGTAGTAGGGAAGATTAGCTAATAGTTCCAACTTGCAACACAACACTCTGGAGACACAAGAAACGTTCTGAAATAGTTCCAAAGTGCTGGAAGAACTCAGCAGGCCAGGCTACATTTGTGGAGGGAATGGACAGGCAGCATTTTGGTTCAGAAGTCAGACTGATAGGAGGAGGATAACTTTCCAGTGAAAGCTGGATAAGAGGTGTGGATGGGACAAAGCCTTACAAATGATGGGTGGATATAGGTGAAAGAGGGGGGTGATTGGCAGATGAGTGGAGTAAGTTACAAAGCTGGAGTTGAACTGGAGACAAAAGAGTGTGCTGCACTGACTTACAAGATGGGATTCAATGAAGATATACCTAATCATAGAAACTACTATGACCACATCTTATAAACTACATATTCAAACCATCTGGAACTGTTGAAGACCCAGTTAATCCAGCAAAGGAAATTAAATGATTTTCAGCTTTTAGAATGCCATTCTTCTAGTTATAGCTTTTTTCTGCTGATCTTCAATTAGAAACACAAATATGAGAGTGTCTGCTATTATTTTAGGTATAAATCCTAACATTTGCGTTTCCTGCTTACAAAGCCATGTAAACATAGAAACATAGAAATTAGGTGCAGGAGTAGGCCATTCAGCCCTTCGAGCCTGCACCGCCATTCAATATGATCATGGCTGATCATCCAACTCAGTATCCCGTACCTGCCTTCTCTCCATACCCTCTGATCCCCTTAGCCACAAGGGCCACATCCAACTCACTCTTAAATATAGCCAATGAACTGGCCTCAACTACCCTCTGTGGCAGAGAGTTCCAGAGACTCACCACTCTCTGTGTGAAAAAAGTCTTTCTCATCTCGGTCTTAAAGGATTTCCCCCTTATCCTTAAGCTGTGACCCCTTGTCCTGGACTTCCCCAACATCGGGAACAATCTTCCTGCATCTAGCCTGTCCAACCCCTTAAGAATTTTGTAAGTTTCTATAAGATCCCCTCTCAATCTCCTAAATTCCAGAGAGTATAAACCGAGTCTATCCAGTCTTTCTTCATAAGACAGTCCTGACATCCCAGGAATCAGTCTGGTGAACCTTCTCTGCACTCCCTCTATGGCAATAATGTCCTTCCTCAGATTTGGAGACCAAAACTGTACGCAATACTCCAGGTGTGGTCTCACCAAGACCCTGTACAACTGAAGTAGAACCTCCCTGCTCCTGTACTCAAATCCTTTTGCTATGAAAGCTAACATACCATTCGCTTTTTTCACTGCCTGCTGCACCTGCATGCCTACTTTCAATGACTGGTGTACCATGACACCCAGGTCTCGCTGCATCTCCCCTTTTCCTAATCGGCCACCATTTAAATAATAGTCTGCTTTCCTGTTTTTGCCACCAAAGTGGATAACCTCACATTTATCCACATTATACTGCATCTGCCAAACATTTGCCCACTCACCCAGCCTATCCAAGTCACCTTGCAGTCTCCTAGCATCCTCCTCACAGCTAACACTGCCCCCCAGCTTAGTGTCATCCGCAAACCTGGAGATATTGCCTTCAATTCCCTCGTCCAGATCATTAATATATATTGTAAATAGCTGGGGTCCCAGCACTGAGCCCTGCGGTACCCCACTAGTCACTGCCTGCCATTGTGAAAAGGACCCGTTTACTCCTACTCTTTGCTTCCTGTTTGCCAGCCAGTTCTCTATCCACATCAATACTGAACCCCTAATACCGTATGCTTTAAGTTTGTATACTAATCTCTTATGTGGGACCTTGTCGAAAGCCTTCTGGAAGTCCAGATATACCACATCCACTGGTTCTCCCTTATCCACGCTACTAGTTACATCCTCGAAAAATTCCACAAGATTCGTCAGACATGATTTACCTTTCGTAAATCCATGCTGACTTTGTCCAATGATTTCACCACTTTCCAAATGTGCTGCTATCCCATCTTTAATAACTGACTCTAGCAGTTTCCCCACTACCGATGTTAGACTAACTGGTCTGTAATTCCCCGTTTTCTCTCTCCCTCCCTTCTTAAAAAGAGGGGTTACATTTGCTACCCGCCAATCCTCAGGAACTACTCCAGAATCTAAAGAGTTTTGAAAGATTATCACTAATGCATCCACTATTTCCTGAGCTACTTCCTTATGTACTATATGATATGTGACAAACAGTCATGTTTATACAAGAAGCACGTCTTTCCATATGGGAGATGACTTGTTGCAGAGCAGAGAGCAATGAAAGCAGCCCAAACAGTAATGGTACCATTACACTAATCAAGTCTCACAGCCATACAAGTTGAACTGCTTGTGTCTAACAAAATGCAAAACAAATAGAGGTTGACAAGATCAATTTAAGCAAGTGGAATTAACTAAATGCCTATATCCACTACAATTTTTTTTGTTCTGTTTTATTTTATTAGAACATAGATTTATTTAACAATTTGTATTTGCTCTTTTTATCAAGAAAAAAAGGTTCTTATATTCTTTGCACTTTGGAGGAATTAATTGAACGATACAGGCCCTATTGCCCTCTGAGTCCACGCCGACCATCGATCACCCATTCACACTAGCTCTATGGGGTGGGAGATTGCAACCTTCACGTGGTCCACCCTGTTTCGACTAATGCAATCAACCCGACGTGCACAAACAATTAGATCAAATAGAACAAGTTGACCTATAACTTTAGACTGTGCATGCCATTCGCAAGAAGAAGACTAGCTCTATGTTACCCCACTTTCACATCCACCCCCTACACAGTAGGAGCAATTTACAGTAGCTAATTAACCCACAGACCTACAAGTCTTTGGGATGAGAGAAGAAACTGGAGCACCCGGAGCTGGAACACCCAGAGAAAACCCACGCGGTCAAAGGGAGAACGTGCCAACCCCACACGGACAGCATCCGAGGTCATGATCGAACCCAGGTCTCTGGCGCAGTGAGGCAGCAGCCCTACCAGCTGTGCCATTGTGCCAGCCACTACATTGCATTAGGAGATTGTGATGGCACAATTATGTTTATTTTAAAACCATTTTCTAATCCTCAGTGCAACTAGTGCGAATCAACAATGATAAATATACTCGCTAACTAACACCAAAAACAAATCAGATTAAAATTTTGCCACAAAAAGCAAAAGAAAAAGCAGATGTAATGAAAGACCATTCACCTGAAACATTAATTTTGTTTCCTTCTTCTCAAATGTTGTTGGACTGCTATTTCCAGAATTTTCTGTTTTATGATCAATAATTATAAAGGAGGTAGCTGCATGAATAAAACCAATTCCCTTTAATAATGGAATAGGCACATGAGTGCCTGACACGGCATTTTCATACAACCAGAACTGCAGAATGGATTATCACCAAAAATTAATAATGAAGGAAAAATTGGAATAAAGATACTAGAAATATCAAAACCCAAACCGAGAGTGTTTCCATACATATTTTTAAAAAGTGCTGATCCTGTAGAAAATTAGTCTGGGGAATTAACAATACAAAAACAAAGAGATAGTAGATGTATTTCAGGTAAATTGCATCACTCTTTACCAGAGAGGATGCAAGTGACATACAAGAAAAGCTGTAAATCAGAAAGGAGGAACTTACAACCACCGGGGAAATTGTACTTATTCTAATATCTTGAAGTGTCTAGTCAGATCCTTGGTGCATTCATTTTAATTTTCCAGGGTGAACTAGATTTGGGGAGGGTTCCATTAGATTGGAAAACAGCATTTTGGAGACAAAAAGCAGGACACTACAGGCCAGTTTCCTTGACACTTATCATAGTGAAATGTTAGTAAATATTGTTAAAGATGTTACAGCTAAAATACAGAGATGAAGCAAAGACAACTGCTCTTAAAATCGAGCTATAGAAAAATTTAAGCCAATTCAAATCAAGCAGAAACACGTATCATGGTGCAATGGAGGATAAATGTAATTATTGGATGTCTTGCTAAAGTCCATGTAGATAACATCCATCACCCTGCACCAGTGAGTCCTCTTCCTGTCACCTCTTCAAAAAATGCAATCAAATGTACAAGATTCAATTTCCCATGCATAAAGCCATGCTGACTATCCCGATTCAGTCCTTGCCTTTCCATATGTAGATCCTGTCCCTCAGAGACCTCTCCAGTGATTTTCCAACCACTGTTGTTAGGTTCCCCCGCTTATCCTTGCAATCCTTAATAAATAAAGGCTCAATATTAGCAGTACCTCAGTCATGGCTATACTGGGGCCCCTGTAATGTCTTCCCTCGTTTCCCATAATTTCCTCAAATACATTGGTCAGGCCCTGGGTATTTATCCACCTTAATATGCTTTAACACTATCAGTACCTCCTCTTTTGTAATATTCTCTGGGATAGTCAGGGATGAGCATGCTAGAAGCCCTGCAGGACATTCACATCCTGTGATTAAAACAGACCAAGCAGTCAACTTGCTCCCATGCATCAAATATCAATTTTCCTACTTATCAGGATTTGTGTAACAGCAGTCTGTTTATACCTCCACTGCATGTTTTTTTCTTCATAATGCAATTAGCCCCAAGTCACCTAGGTCTTTTCAATACCTTTTCAATTCCTTCCAATACCTTCTATTCTAACTCTGTACCAGTCATAATTGAAACACAAGATAGACACTATAAGGTGGGGTAACTCAACGGGCAGGCAGCATCTCTGGAGAGAAGGAATGGAATTCTGAAGAAGGGCCTCAACCCGAAACGTCACCCATTCTTTCTCTCCAGAGATGCTGCCTGTTCCGCTGAGTTACAACAGCTTTTTGTGTCTATCTTCAGTTTAAACCAGCATCTGCAGTTCCTTCTTGCATAAATGAAACTCCTTTGTTTTCCTTTGCACCTTGTACACTACTGATAACTGATCAACTGATTTATTTTTGCTGTTTTATTTCCTTGGCTTAAAACAATTCTTCCTTAAGTAGAAGTTCATCTGCTACTGTAGAATTTTCACTAGGTGATTGGTTTGGCATTTTTTGCAATGATAAACGTAAAATATCATTAATAAAAAAACAAACTACAACTGATGCTGGAAGAGTAATGAAACAGAAAATGCTTGGGATACTCAGATCATACAGTACCTGTGAAGAGAAACAATGTTTAGCTTAACAGCCTTCCATTAGAACTAAATGAAGTTTCAGCTTGTACTGAGATGGAGGACAGAAAAAAAGATTGATAATAAACAGGAAAGATTGAAAGGATTGACATGCAAGATAAATGAGATGTAGAAAAACGTGTGGAGGTGTTAAATGATAGCAACAGAATCATTATCAACAGCAGCTCCACAACTATTAAACAATATTAAGCCTTGAGGCTGTACAAGACTTAATTGAACGATGAGGTGCAATTCCATGTTTCGTTACATCAGTGCAGGAAACAAAGGACAGAGGTTAATGTACACGGAGGATGGTAAATTAAAGTGATGGGTGACCAGAAACTGAAAGTCACATTTTACTGATTGAACAAAGCTCAATAAGTGATCACCCAAATCTTATTTAGTCTCCGCACTGTCTGAGAAATCACACTACGAGTAACAAAAACAATATGCCAAGTTGAAAGCATAACTAAAACAGTATTTAACATGGAAAGAGAGATTGCCAACCCATGTGGCAAGAAGGATTAGCATCTCTAGGTCTGTCTGCGGGGAAACAAAAGAATGGCAATTACTAAGAATAGTTCCTTTCAAGTAACAGAGAGGGGATGATGAGCTTGGTAGCCGCATCATACTAGAAGTGTCAGAGGAGGGAATGGAAAGCAAAGACTTGGGTTGAGAGGCAAAATGTTGGAAATAGGAACATGAGATTCAGGGAATCTGTCAATCATAGTGGGATGAAGCGTTAACTGTCTTCCCAAATTAAAACAAAGAATGCTGGAAATACGTATCAGGTCAGCGGAAATATAGTGGATATCGGTTGCTAGACTATCTCCAGAAATAGAAGGCGTGGAATAGGAAGAGTTAAGAGATAAACCTTGCAAAATCAAAGAATAAGTAGAAGTATAAAGGAAAGGACAACAAACTCCTGGAACAATAAACATTCCACATACCCCTAAACAAACAGATTAAGTCTCATACCAGGTTCCTATTGAACATATTTTATTTGGTGGAAGTGAGTAGAATGAAAATAAGTGGTTCCACTTCCAGAAAATGTTTAAGTAAACAAAGAAATAATTTACCGAAGCATTAACTCAATTTCTCTCTCCACTGACGATGCCTAGTCTACTGAGTGTTTCCATCATTTTCTGCTTTCATTTCAGATTTCCTGCATCAGCAGTTCTTTGCTTTTCAAACAAAACGAAGATCGTAAAATCAAGAGAGTAATTGGAGGACATACTGACAAGATTTTTATGTACACTGATCAGATAACAAATCAATGTGAGCAATGTGGTTATCAATTGTGGGAAAAAAACAAAACTGATCCTGAGCATCAGATGACTGATTTACGAAGATTTAAGAAACATGAAGTTTACCGACTTCTCCTCTAACGATTCACTAATACTGTAAAATTGCTTGGAAAAATGAACAAGGATTGGAAAGATGATATATTTCTGCTCATGGATAACTAGGAAATATATGTGGATTCCCTCATCGTTGGAACAAGAGGTAAAACCATGCCCTCTGCCACATTGGCAAGGTGGCTTTATATTGAAAAGCACAGTTATCTAGCATACTACAGCAACCAACACCATACCTGCCAACTATTCCGATTTGGGCGGAATTCTTCCGATTTTTCCATCCCAATTCCGAATTCCGATTTTTTCCTCAATATTCCGAAAAAAATTGGAATTCGGAATTGGGATGGAAGCGTGCATGCGACCCATGGCGGCGGCGGCGGCGAGGAGACAGCGAGAGAGCGCACCGCGCCTGCGCCGCTTATGGGGACACGCACGGGTGTTCAGCACGCAGCCGCATAACCCCGCACGGTGGCGTTCGGCGTCATGTGGAGGGCTGCAGCAGCATCTTATTGTGCACCCGCAGACGTCACTTGCCCGCCCCTTACTACGCACTTACATTCCGATTTTTCAATCTCACAAGTTGGCAGGTATGCAACACCTTTGAGGAAACATGGAGACAGTGTTGTAGAATGCCCAGGCTGAGGTAACTAGCATGAATGCTTAAGGTGGCACCAATCAAATCTGATGAAAGCTGGGTAACTCATCTTTTAAAAACACCAAAAAAAACTGCAGATGCTAGAATCTTGAGCAAAAGACAAAGTGCTGGAAGAACCTAGCGGATCAGATACCAGCCGTGGAGGGAATTGACAAGACTATGTTTTAGGTCAGTACTCTTCGTCAGACTGATCCCGCTTTGTTCACCCAGCACCTAGTGTTTTGGTCAAGATTCCAGCATCTGCAGCTTCTTGTATCTCCAACATTTTTGTGTAATCTTAAGTTGTGCAAAAAAAAATTCCACAATAACAATTACCCAAATGAGGTAGAGTTAAGAGAAAATGTACATGGCAACATCTCCAGGAAGGAAAGTGAAAGAACTAATTGGCTCAGGAGCCTGATAGCAGCGGGAAAGAAGTCTGGATGTCTCGGCTTTCAAGCTCCTGTATCTTCTCACAGAAGGTGAAAGAAGGAAAATAGAATGACCAAGGTGGCAGGCATCCTTGACGCTACTTGCAGCCTTCCTGATTAGACACACTGCGAAGATGGACTGGATGGAAGGAAGTGATTATTTTGTGATTTGCCTGGGCTGTGTTCACCACTCTCTGCAGGTTCAGGTGGTCTAGAGCAATAACCGGCTGAGATGCTTATGGTCAATACAATAAAAGAAATCATCGTGGACATGTTGAATCTATGGACACCTCTAAGAAAGTAAATACGTTGATACACTTTCTTGATCACCACATGAATGTGAAGGGACCAGTTAAGGTTGCTAGTGCTATGGATGTCAAGGTGCTTGAAGCTCTCGATTCTCCAAACCAGTTCCTTCAATGTGGACAGGATTGTGTTCAACCCCTTACTTCCTTAGGTCAACGATCAACTAACTCTTTTGTCTTGCTGACGTTAAGGGTTAGGTTGTTGCCCTGACACCATGACACAAGATTCTTGATCTCTTTCCTACACTGTGTCTCATCATTGTTGTTGATCCTGCCAACAATAGTGCTATTATCGACGAACTTAATTATCAAGTTGCCGTTATACTTACCCACAGAGCCATGGCTGTACAGGAGCAGGGTAAGTGATTGAGCACAAAACTCTTGAGGACACAAGGGTTGAGCGTCAGGTTGAAGGAAATGCTATGAACAATAGTAACTGACTGAGGTCTGCCAGTTAGGAAATCCAGAAGCCACCTTCAGATGGATGCTCCAAGGCCAAGATCCAGTTTAATAATGAGCTTATTCAGTATTATAGGGTGGAAGGTTGAGCTACAATCAATTAATTGCAGCCCAACATAGGTGCTCCATTCTGACATTACCGTACCATCTTGAAATTAGAAGAATTCTACCTCGTCCTTTATCCCATTAAAACCTGGATATATTAAACCCACATCTGATTAATATTGGCTGAAGTAAAGAACATCTGTGAATCTATAAAATGACAATTCAGCCTACCTAAATGCAGATTCCCAAAAGCAGTTCACTGCACAAACACCAGTGGGCAGCATCCAATATGGATTCCAGAAAGACACAGATACATCCTTACACCTAATTGAATAAAAACAAAGTAGTCTATATGTATATAGAATAACTACCTTTTCTCCATCAAAGTACAACAAAATAACCAACTATTAAGAAAACATAACAAATGCTCTTCAATTCAATCTACTTATGTATTGCCAATTATAAAAAACTATACATTAGAAAAAGTTAATGACACAATACATACCTGAAATTAATGTTTAAAAACAACAAAGAAACTTAAATATGTAAAATGCAATTAAATTATGACATGTAGGTAAAAATTAACTATATCAATGCCATAACATAGCTCTTTACATTCAGTTTAAAAGTAAATATTGCACACTGCCACAAAACAGTTAAAAAAAAATTACAGGGAATTCAATTTAATGTAATTTTAACAACATTGGTGTCAGCCTGCAATGTATACATTTTATTACCAGTTCCAAATTTAAATTATCTACATTATCCTAGATACTGCTTAGAACAGAATCTGGTTGATATATTAACAACGCTTTAAAGTGTCATAGATCAGGTGATACAAACTACAATGTATTGGAAAGTAAAAAAATTCATCAAAATTATATTTTCTGGTAAGTACTCGGATATTGTATTTAACGTTTAATATAAACTCTAGGAGATGAGAAGTGAATTGGAAGTTAGTGAACCAGCTCAGACAAGGATAAAGGCTCTTGGAAGGTCAACTAGAATGTGAATTATGGCACATTACAACAGGAGGGCTCCCAAGGCAAATGGAAGGGAAAAGGAAGCGTGACTTGCGGGGAGTTATGAAAAAGGTAAAATCCTTTGTTTTCAAACCACCTTGAGAAAATATAGATAGAGTGGACATGGAAAAAATGTTTCCAGTAATGGGGGATTCTAGAACCAGAGAGCACAGCCTCAGAATAAAAGAAAGTATCTTCAGAATGGAGATGAGGAGGAATTTCTTTATCCTGAGGGTGGCGAATCTATGAAATTCGTTGCCACAGACGGCAGTGGAGGCAAAGACATTGGGTATTTTTAAAGCAGAGATCAATGGGTTCTTGATTATTAAGAGTGTCAAAGGTTATGAGGAGAAAGTAGGAGATTGGGGTTGAGAGGGAAAAATAGATCAGCCATAATCGAATGACAGAGTAGACTCGATGGGCTGAATGGTCTAATTCTGCTCCTATGTCTTATGGTTATGGTCTAATATTGAAGATGAGGACAGAGAGGATACAATTATATTAATTGTGAGGACTAACCAAATGGGTAAAAGCAGGCAAGGGGTCTCATCTGGAGAGTACCAGAAATTAACTTAAAAGAACAAATTTCAAAGGTTATAATCTCTGGATCACTATTCATACATAAATTCACAAGGGGATAAGCGATAATGTTATGAATAAATCTAATGAATATGCTCTTTGGACAGACTTGATTCTCGAATGGCACTGCTTTTGATGTCAAATTAGCAGGAAGCATTGAATAGCAATACTTAACAACCCATTACCTATTTCAGAAAGCACAGTTGATAATGAACCGTATAATGTGGTTTCATTGATACCACCGTGTGAATTGTTTCATCGATAGGACCAAAAAAAGACAAATTTCCAGGCACTGCAGTTCTTTTGACCTAATCCTAAATAACTCAGTGAATGGAAATCCCAATGGATAGTAGGATCCTAGACTTATAGACCATGAATTGCTGTTTTTAGATGGGTGCAGTCCAATGATCATTGAATGCCGACTGTTTTATCAACCTGACCAGGGAGTTCAAACTCCTTAAGGGGCTGTCCCACTTGAGCAACCTAATCCGCGAGTTAAGAAGAGTGTCTTCGACCTTCAATCTCGAGGGCACTCGCCTGGAAAAGCTCGAGCTGGATCGACCATCCGCGTTGAAACCGCGAGCTGGATCGACCGACCGCACACACACACACACACACACACACAAACACATCACAAAGGCAGTGGCCAGGGAAAGTGGGGAAGCGCTGTCTGAAATTCACACCCGCGATGAGCCATGCCGACCAAATTTTTCAACATGCTGAAAGATTTTCCACTACCTAGCTGAGGCCACGAGTATTCAGGAACTTTCCTCGAGCCTGAAGGAGAGTTCCAGCGACCTCATAGGACCTCTTAGGACCACGTGTTGACCATGTTGCAAGTTTGAAGGTCGAAGACACTCTTTTAAACTCGCAGATTAGGTCGCCCAAGTGGGACAGCCCCTTTAAGCTTCATAAGTGAAGTGCACATGAGAAGATTGCCCAATGAAAAATTCTACCATCCTGTCTTTTGGTTTAGATGTCCTCATGTGCATGAGACAAAATCTAAACACACTATTTTTAATTAATAAATACCAATGAATTCAAAAATCCTGAAAGACTCAAAAAATAAAAAACAGAAGAAATCACTAGATGAATAAGAACTATTTTTTCATACATTAAGATTGCCAGGTATCTTATGAGCATAATAGGCAATAATTAGTTAACTTTCTCATAAACAAAAATACAAATAGTTCTGCTGTAACTCGATAGTTACTTTCCTAAGAAATATTGTGTTAGAAAATTATGTTATAAAAATTATGGGGAAAGGGGGCTTAGGTGCTAGAGAGTTTCAGACTTCGAAAAACAGTTATTTTGTGAATGGCCACCTGCCCTTAAGGTACAGTTGTGTTCTTCGGAGACAAAGATGTGTTAATACTATGGGGAGGTCACAGGGAAACATGTTTTTTACAAGACAGCTTTTATCTGCTTACCAATTTCCAAAGTAACTGTTGATTGGTTCCCTGGTACCCGATCAAAATCATGTTCTAACCAGCAAGGCCCTTGTAATAAAAAGAGTTCCCTAATTCATCGAATGCGCTATACTCAACTTGTGCTGTGTATACGTGCGTTGTGTTTTACACAGCAAAAGCATTTCCAGTGGCAGGCAATGAAGAACAAGTACCATGGGTGACCTATCTCTTTATCCAATGCACAATAACATTTCCATCAGGTAAGATCAAATCTAGAGTAGCCACAATTTATATAGCTCTGATACTCTTGAAATGAACCTTCAAATAATGAGGAGTATTTTAATGAAATGTAATCATTAATATATAAATGTGAGGATCTGAAGGAATACACAGAAACAGCATAAAATATAGTCCACTGTTTAATTAATCAATTGTACATCTATATATAATTAAACATCTCATCTTGACCACTTCCTGTCTGCCCTGTATACTGATTTTAGAAAAAACGCTACCCTGTATCGCTGTGATATTTGGCCATCTTATTCACAGTACTCCTCCGCTGAGCCAGCCCCGAGTGTGTGTGTGCATGTATGTGTGTGAGTGTGTGCGTGAGTGTACGTGTATGTGAGTGTGATTGTGAGTGTATGTGTGAGTGTGAGTGTATGTGTGTGAGTGTATGTGTGTGAGTGTGATTGTGTGTGTGAGTGTGTGTGTGAGTGTGTGTGTGTTCGAATTGGTGGAGAGGTGGAATATTGCGTTGGGGGACCAGCCCTCCCGTGTGAAGCTGGGACCCAACGGGTCCCACTCAGTCTAGTATTTTATATAGGGAATCCGTCCGTAAACTGGTTTCTTCAGCAGCAGAGAAAAAACCCATGCAAAAACTAATTCCCTGCTGTGCCACCAATTCCACCTCAGCTTTGCTCATCAATACCATAGCAATACCTGGAAGTGATTTCTTCCCAATTTTTTATCCGATTACTAAGATATAATGCTTCAATCTTGAATTGCTTTGTGTAATTGTCCCTGCTATTATTCCATCATTTTACACTTTCTCTTCCCTATAAAAAATAAATTAAAAGAAGAAATATGATAACAATGATATCCCGATTGTCCAATCCACCAAGTTGAGCTCTTTCACTTTTTAAAAATCTGAACTTTCTCTGTCACTTTCTCTATCAGAACTGTGTTCTGCGCCGTTTTTTCCCTCTGTTGCACTACCTGACATACCATTTATGGTAAAGAAGGAACTGCAGATGCTGGAGAATCGAGGGTACACAAAAGGCTGGAGAAACTCAGCGGGTGCAGCAGCATCTAAGGAGCGAAGGAGATAGGCGACGTTTCGGGACGAGACCCTTCTTCAGACTGGTTAGCGATCAGGGAAAAGAGAGATATAGACAGTGATGTGGAGAGATAAAGAACAATGAGTGAAAGATATGCAAAAAAGTATCAATGATAAAGGGAACAAGCCATTGCAAGCTGTTTGTGGTGTGAAAATGAGAAGCTGGTGCGACTAGGGTGGGGGAGGGAGATAGAGAGAGAGGGAATGCCAGGGCCCGAGGGCTGAGGGAGAGGTGGGAAGGGGAGGAGACAGCAAGGGTTAACAGAATTGAGAAAATTCAATGTTCATGCTTTGATAGCATAGAATGCAAAACAAAGTTTCACACCTTTTTTTGTCACACATGATAATAATAAACCTTTATTAGTAAAAACCAAAATGTTCCACTTGTTGTAAGTCAAACAGCTAGATTCAAATAAAGATTATGCAGCATTTTATCAAAAACAGCATTACTAGTTTGCCTAAGGGTACACATTTCCTGTTCTGCTTTACTTGCAATTATCACTTAAGTGTCAACAATGTATACAAAGAGCTCTTATAACATTAAAATAATTACTAATTTGACTAAGAATCACCAACAAATCTCCAAATTGCTCAACGAGAAAAATATTTGAATTAGGTGACCATTAACTTAATTGTTCTCAAAACTATTACTAGAGTTAAATTGGATATAATGCATAAACTGATACAGGTATTAGAATCCCTGCAACCATTCAGCAGTTTTGGCAGGACAATAACTGACAATAATAATGAGGGCAGTGGAGGCCAAGTCACTGGATGGATTTAAGAGAGAGTTAGAGCTCTAGGGGCTAGTGGAATCAAGGGATATGGGGAGAAGGCAGGCACGGGTTATTGATTGGGGACGATCAGACATGATCACAATGAAGGGTACACAAAAAGCTGGAGAAACTCAGCGGGTGCAGCAGCATCTAAGGAGCGAAGGAGATAGGCGACCTTTCGGGTCGAGACCCTTATGATCACAATGAATGACGGTGCTGGCTCGAAGGGCCGAATGGCCTCCTCCTGCACCTATTTTCTATGTTTCTATGTTTCTAATTAATATGCATTCTGTTCTTGCTCTGCCCTGGAAGAAGGGTGAGAGTAGAAGTCCGGGAAATAATTGAAGACGGAGGACAGAGTTGCTATGGTCCAGGCACGTGCCGTCAGGGTAGGCAAGGTAGGCACTGCCTACCCTGACTAAAATTATGAAATGGTAATTGTTAAATATAAATAGTAAAGGCATGGGAGAATTATGCCTATCTAAGAGATCGATCTCTTAGGTAGGAATAATTCTCCGTGCCTTTTATCCGTAGCACTTGCAACACCCATTCAGTAATTTAAAAAATGAAGGAGATTTGGAAGCCTTGGGCAAAATCAATTGTTACTTATTTTTAATCACTCACGGCGGGAGCCTGTGGACTTTAACATCGTGGAGCTCATGGTCCCTGGTTAGACCGACTTTGGGAGAAGGAGCTTCGACCGCCCCGACGCGGGGGCTTCAATCACCAGCTGCGGGATCTTCAATTGCCCCGACTGCAGATGATTCAATTACCCCAACCAAGGGAGAATAAAGAGATTCAACTTTATTGCCTTCCACCACAGTGAGGAATGTGGAGAATCCGCATGGTGGATGTTTATGTTAACTTTTATGTAGTTGTGTGTCTTGTTGCTTTTTTTTAAAAGTATAGCTGTATGGTAATTCGAGTTTCACTGTACCTTAATTGGTATAAGTGACAAAAAACAGACCTTTGAACCGTTGAACTCAACAATATCCTTTGCCTGCTCACTGAACCCTTTCAGTGAGCAGGCAAAGATGGACTGGTCGGGAAGAAGGATCCCGACCAGGAACATCCTGTCCATTCCTTCCATAGATGATGATTCCACAGTTCCTCCAACACTTCATATTTTAATCCCTTTGCAGTGTCCATATGGTTTTTACATAACTTCCTAGCATTTCTGTGCATTCCGCAATGTCAGCAACAATATACCTTCTGATAGTTTTGTTTATAATTGTGTTTTGCACTAATATATAACTTTTTTTTGCACAATCATTTTTCTTTTTACAGTCTTGTTTAGTTCATGTATAATTTGTCTTTGTGTTTCTGAGTCCATGTATTTGTGATGCTGCTGTAAGCAAGATTTTCATTGTACCTGTACCTCACAATACTTGTGCATATGCCAATAAACTCAACTTGTCTCCACTACGGTATCTTCATCAAAGCCACTTGTATAAATCAATTGTCTGGCTCGAAAACTCTACTTCCCTTCCACGGATTCTGCATTTCCTGATTATTTGTAGCACTATCTAAATGAATGAAACGTATAAGGAAGTGCAAAAACAAGAAGCTGGCGGAACTGCTGCCTCAAAGAGCCAGAGACCCAGCTTTAATCCAGACCTCGGGTGCTGTCCATATAGAATTTGCACGTGGGTTTTCTCCAGGCGCTCCAATTTCCTCTCTATCCACAAAACGTGCAGGTTAGCAGGTTAATTGCTTGCAGCAGCATGTGCAGGATGGATGAGAAAATGGGATACCATAGAACTAGTGTGAACAGGTGATGGATGGTCGGCGTGGACCTTTCTCCATGCTGTATCTCTAAACTAAGCAATTGTAGTGGCATTAGAGACATTAGGTATTTTTGGATACAGGAGCCAAGTGGATGCTTAAAATCACAGACCACAGAAACAGGCACTTCGGTCCAACTCATCCATGCCAACCAAAATGCACCATCTAAGCTAGTCCCATTTGCCTGCATTTGGCCCACATGACATTCTAGAGCATTGAATCATGCCATGCAATGCAGTGTAACCCAGAATGTTCACAAGGACACGTTTGTCTGCAAGTGATCAATACAGTAATAGATTGACGAGATTCAGTTTGGCCACAAATACTCTTTTAAACTTCTACATGTAGAGAGTATGTTGACTGCTTGTATTATTGCATGGTTTGGCAACTCGAACGTCCAGGAACAAGGCAGATGGATATTGGCTAGTCATCACAGATATTGACCTTCCCACTATCGAAGGGATCTTATACGAAGCAATGTCTCAAAAACGCAGCCAGTGTCATCAAGGACCCAGACCACTTTGGCCACAATTATCTTTCACTCCTACCATTGGGAAGAAGGCATAAGAGTCTGAAAGCTGTCAACTCCAGGTTCAATAACAGGTTCTTCCCTACAGCCATCAGGCTCTTGAACACTATAAAACACTCTTTTCAACATAACTTTTTTACTTGTGTTTGACATGATTGTACACATGTATATGCAGTGACTAGTGGGGTACCGCAAGGCTCAGTGCTGGAACCCCAGCTATTTACAATATATATTAATTATCTAGATGAGGGAATTGAAGGCAATATCTCCAAGTTTGCGGATGACACTAAGCTGGGGGGCAGTGTTAGCTGTGAGGAGGATGCTAGGAGACTGCAAGGTGACTTGGATAGGCTGGGTGAGTGGGCAAATGTTTGGCAGATGCAGTATAATGTGGATAAATGTGAGGTTTACAAAAACAGGAAAGCAGACTATTATCTAAATGGTGGCCGATTAGGAAAAGGGGAGATGCAGCGAGACCTGGGTGTCATGGTACACCAGTCATTGAAAGTAGGCATGCAGGTGCAGCAGGCAGTGAAGAAAGCGAATGGTATGTTAGCTTTCATAGCAAAAGGATTTGAGTATAGGAGCAGGGAGGTTCTACTTCAGTTGTATAGGGTCTTGGTGAGACCACACCTGGAGTATTGCGTACAGTTCTGGTCTCCAAATCTGAGGAGGGACATTATTGCCATAGAGGGAGAGCAGAGAAGGTTCACCAGACTGATTCCTGGGATGTCAGGACTGTCTTATGAAGAAAGACTGGATAGACTTGGTTTATACTCTCTAGAATATAGGAGATTGAGAGGGGATCTTATAGAAACTTACAAGATTCTTAAGGGGTTGGATAGGCTAGATGCATGAAGATTGTTCCCGATGTTGGGGAAGTCCAGGACAAGGGGTCACAGCTTAAGGATAAGGGGGAAATCCTTTAAGACGGAGATGAGAAATACTTTTTTCACACAGAGAGTGGTGAGTCTCTGGAATTCTCTGCCACAGAGGGTAGTTGAGGCCAGTTCATTGGCTATATTTAAGAGGGAGTTAGATGTGGCCCTTGTGGCTAAGGGGATCAGGGGGTATGGAGAGAAGGCAGGTACGGGATACTGAGTTGATCAGCCATGATCATATTGAATGGCGGTGCAGGCTCGAAGGGCCGATTGGCCTACTCCTGCACCTAATTTCTATGTTTCTATGTTGTTATCACGTATGCAAAAGCTTTTTACTGTACCTCGTACATATGGCAATAATAAATCTAAACTATGAACTGTCCTGGTTGCACGAGAGACTTCAGTGTTTTTGCACTAATGTTGCACTAATGGTTTTTAATTTATTGATTTTTTTTAAATTATGCTTCCTGTGAGTACCGTGTTTACAAGCCTGTTATTCTGCTGCAAGTAAGAATTTCATTGTTCAGTACATGTAACATGGAGCCATAGTCACACAGCATGGAAACAGGCTCTTCGGCCCAACATGCCCATGCTAACCAAGATGCCACATCTACACTAGTCTCAACTTCCTGTGTTTGTCCCATATCGTCCTAAACCCGTTCCCATCAATGTCCCTGTCCAAAACTATTTTAAATGCTGTCATAGCACCTGCCTCAACTATCTCCTCTGTTAGCTCATTCCTATACCCATCACCATCTTTGTAAAATATTGCCCCTCAGGTTTCTGTTAAATCTTTCCCCTCTCACCTTAAACCTACGTTCTCTGGTTCGTAATTCCCTTACACATAATAATCATAATCATACTTTATAAGCCAATTATGTTTTGCAACATACGAGGAATTTGATTTTTGCAACATACGAGGAATTTGATTTGCCATAGTCATACCAATAAAACAAGACACACAAAATATATTTTAACATAAATATCCACCACAGTAACTCCACATTCCTCACTGTGATGGCAGGAGAAAAGAAAAGTTCAATCTCTTCCCTTCTTTGTTCTCCAGCGGTCGGGGGCCTCAAACCTTCTGTTGATGGGACGATCTTGGCTCCCGTAGCCGGCGGTCAGGTCCTCCACATCAGGGCGATCAAGCTCCCACAACAGGAGGATCTCAGCTCCCCCGCACCGGGCGATCAGACCCCGAGTCGGGGCAGGTTGAACCTCCAGTGACTTTGGAGCTTCCCGACATCAGTCTCTACCCGAGACTGCGAGCTCCTCGATGTTGGAATCCGCAGGCCTCGGTTGTAGCATCGGTTGTAGCATCGATCCCAGGCAAGGGATCGCAGGCTCCAATGGTAAGTCCACGGCCCCACAGTCTCGAGCAAGGCCGACAGCCCCATGATGTTAGGCCGCAGAGTGACCGGAGATACGATCCGGAAAACAATCGCATCTCAGGCAAGGTATGAGATTGAAAAAAAGTTTCCCCGACCCCCCTCCCCCACATAAAACAAACCAGAGAACGTTAACGCAAACTTTTAAAAAACACACTAAAAATAACAAAAAAGAAGAAAAGACTGTTGGCGAGGTTGCCATCGCTGACAGCGCCACCTGCCACTCTGAGTAAAAAGCAAATTAAACACTCTTGGCACTCTCTTGACATTGTCAAACCAATGTGTAGGAAGGAACTGCAGATGCTGGTTTAAACCGAAAATAGACACAACATTCCGGAGTAACTCAGCAGGACAGGCGGCATCTCTGAAGAAAAGGAATAGGTGACTTTTCCGTGTCGACACCCTTCTTTAGACTGGTCTGAAAAAGGGTCTCGACGGGAAACGTTACCTATTGCTTTTCTCCAGAGATGCTGCCTGTCCCGCTGAGTTACTCCAGAATGTTGTGTCTATCTATTGCCAAGCCATTAACAGCGGGACACTTGACAGCAGTGGCGCTCTTTGTCCTCCCAGCCGTCAGGAGGCGCTGCCGCCGCGGCCCGCACCTCCCCCCCACCATTTGAAACAGCCGGTTCTACCTGTTCGACGGGAACGCCTCGCGATCCCGCTCTCTCCCGCGCGGAGCCGAGGCTCCCTGAGCCTCTTCTGCTTCTTCTTCCTCCGCGCCGGCGATTTGGTTGAAGACGTAGAGGAGGAGCAGGAGGACGAAGGCCGAGCAGAGCAGGGCGGCGCGGAGGTGGCGCCGCATCCCGCCCGCCTTCCCGCCGCTGCCCGCCGGCCGCGCACTGGGGGCTCGAGCCGGCGCGGCTCCACTCCCCTCACCTCAGTTCAAATCAGTTCACCTCCCCTTCAACCGTTGCAAAACATGCCTCTGGCTCCTTCCATTATTTATGTATATATTTAAAGATCTCCCTGGCAGAGAAACATTTATTTTTTTTTAAAAGGGAAAGGTTCACTGGCAGCCCCGCCCGCATTCTTTTCCCCACCGGCCGTCGACCGCGGTGACGCGGGGGCGACCAATGGCCGCCGGCCGGATGGGCGGCTCCTCCGCGAGCGCGGGCCGGTTGCCCCGGCAACGGCCTGTCTCGCGCAGGCGCACGCGCACGCGGGCCTTCCAGCCCCGCCAAAGGCCGGCAGGAGCGTCATTGGCTCAGGCTCCGCCTCCGCAGGCGCTGCCCGACCTGCTGAGTAGTCGTGTAGTTTAGAGATACAGCGCGGAAACATGCCCCTGTCCCACTTAGGAAACCTCTGGAAACTTTGCGCCCCACCCAAGGTTTCCGTGCGGTTCCCGGAGGTTTTTGTCGTGTCCCCCCCCCCCCGCAACCACCTTCAACTAGCATCGCAACCGGCTTTGACTAAAAATTTACCGATTTTTAAAACGGAAACCACTTTCAACCATTAGGGAGGCGGCCAAAAACCTCCGGGAACCGCACGGAAACCTTGGGTGGGGCGCAAAGTCTCCACAGGTTTCCGTTCAGGTTTCCTAAGTGGGGCAGGGGCATTACACTATCCTACACGCACTAGGAACAATCTCCAGGTATGGCAAGTCAATTAACCTACCAACCTGTACATCTTTGGAGTGTGGGAGGAAACCGAAGATCTCGGAGAAAGCCCACGGGGAGAACGTACCAACTCCGTACAGACAGCACCCTTAGTCGGGATCTAACCAGGGTCTCCGGTGCTGTAAGGCAGCATCACCACTGCGCCACCATGCCACCCACCATGGTGGTGGTGAGTTTTGTTGAAGGCGTGGATCTGGTGTAGAATGAAGTAAAGTTTGGGGTCCATTGCAGAGATCTGATGAAGGGCTGAAGAAGGGTCACAAACTGAAAGATCACCTTTCCTTCTCCAGAGATGCTACCCGACCCGCTGAGTTACTCCAGCATTTTGTGTCTATCTTTGATGGTGAAGTTAGGGTCCATTGCAGAATTGGTGAAGTAAAGTTAAGGTCCATTGCAAGTCTGTTGAGTACTTGTGGCAATTTTCTATTTAATGTGCAAAAACAGAAGTCGCAACCCAAAACGTCGTGTATTCTTTTGCTCCATAGATGCTGCCTCACCTGCTGATTTCTCCAGCTTTTTTGTCTACCTTCACATTGTTGTAATGCCATTTTGGGCATTAGCACACCTTGAAAGGTTTTAGGGTATAAGAGACTTGCAAGAAGGTGGTACTCTTAGACATAGCAATAATGGCTAATGTACCATTTGCTTTCCTTAATTGTTTAAATTTAAGTAAAACACAAGAGACTCAATATTCCAACATCAACAAAGTGCTGGAGGAACTCAGCAGATTAGGCAACATCTGATGAGCAATGGACTGACATTTTGGGTTGAGAACCTTCAGACTGATCAGGGCAGTGGAAGGGCCCTGACCCCGAACATTGTCCATTTTTCTCTGCAGATTTTCTCTGACCTGCTCCCAGCATTTTGTTTATTTTCTTAGCGTTAAGTGACTTATGTACAAGAATGACTTTTATGTTTCCCAATCTCTCGCCAACTAAGAAAAAACACTGCAATTCACTTTTGTCGCTTTGCATTTTTCCATGTGGTACTCTATTTGCCACTTTGTTCCCAATCACTTAGCTTATCATGGAGCCTTCATCACTATCGTAAAACTTTGTTTGCCCAATATACACTGTCATTTTTTGGTGCCAGACTTAGCAGATTTCCCACACTATTAAAACATATCTCAACTCCCAACGTGGTTTCAATTCACCTCTTGTTTAATAGATAATAGGTGCAGGAGTAGGCCATTCAGCCCTTCAAGCCAGCACCGCAATTCAATGTGATCATGGCTGATCATCCACAATCAGTACCCCGTTCCTGCCTTCTCCTCATATCCCCTGACTCCGCTATCTTTAAGATCTAACTCCTTCTTGAAAGCATCCAGAGAACCGGCCTCCACCGCCTTTTGAAGCAGAGAATTCCACAGACTCACAACTCTCTGTGTGAAAAAGATTTTCCTCATCTCCGTTCTAAATGGTTTACCCCTTATTCTTAAACTGTGGCCCTTGGTTCTGGACTCCACCAACATCGGGAACATGTTTCCTGCCTCTAGCATGTCCAAACCCTGAGTAATCTTATATGTTCTTCTAAATTCCAGAGTATACAAGCCCAGCCGCTCCATTCTATCAACATATGACAGTCCCGCCATCCCGGGAATTAAGCTGGTGCACCTACGCTGCACTCCCTCAATAGCAAGAATGTCCTTCCTCAAATTTGGAGATGAAAACTCCACACAATACTCCAGGTGTGGTCTCACTAGGGCCCTGTACAACTGCAGAAGGACCTCTTTGCTCCTATACACCTCCTCTTGTTATGTAGGCCTACATGCCATTCGCTTTCTTCACTGCCTGATGTACCTGCATGCGTATTTTCAGTGACTGATGAACAAGGACCCCCAGATCCCGTTGTACTTCCCTTTTTCCCCAGATAATAATCTGCCTCGCTGTTTTTGCCACCAAAGTGGATAACCTTACATTTATCCACATTAAACTGCATCTGCCATGCATCTGCCCACTCACCCAACCTGTCCAAGTCACCCTGCATCCTCATAGCATTCTTTTCGCAGTTCACACTGCCACCCAGCTTTGTGTCATCGGCAAATGTACCCATGTTACTTATAATCCCTTCATCTAGAATTTTAAAATTATACTAAATCTTCCACCAAACTTGCTGGTTTTAATGAGAAAGTGAAAAATAGAACCTGGGGCATTACAATGTAAATGGGCCCAGGTGAGTTTGAAGGGAGCATAGAAAACAAACAATTGACTTTGCGGGGAGAGGTGAAAACATTCTTATCTTCAGCAGACTAGGAACTCATTAATAACAACCTGCCAACCAGAGATGTACAACTTCATTGATATGCGGAAAGTAAATCTATTGATTATGTTGTTAAGAATACAGGCAAAACGATTGAGGTATTTACTGAAAGAAAATATTAGCTGCATAATTTAATTGTGTGATCATGTCACAAACAGATTTGTTGAGGAGGTAATAAAGAACATTAATGAAGGCAAAGCAGTAAATTTTGCCTACATGGACTTCAGTAAGGCATTTGACAAGGCCTATTTCTGTGCTGTGTGATTCTATGATTATACAGTGCGCAAGAAAAACATCTCAAGAGAATGTTGAGAGAACATTATTTAAATGAAAAGCATTATCTGATAGTTTTTTTTAGCTTATCTCTAAAAAACGGCAGTCTGTCCCTGGTATGGGGATGAGGAAAGGCCATAATAATATAAACACACAATGTTAGTTATATTCAGATAAGGAAGTGAGAGAACCTGTTACAATATCTTCAGACAGATAAGAGAGGCAAGTCACTTAAAGCAAGCCACTGGAGTGATCTTCGCAGCAAAAAATTGTTTCAACACAAACTCATGAGTAAGGCCAGAAATGCTTACTCAAGCAGAGGTCACCTTTGGTATGTTTATTATTGATCTGTTAGGGAGCAGACAGCCAAAATAGTAATGAACCAACGGAATACTGACAGACCTTTCAAAATAGTTTATATAGGTTAGTGTGTGAAGGTTGAGGGCTTCGCAGAAAATCAAGGGCTCATCGATCGGTAAATCATCAATGCCAGCCGTGGTTTTATAGCTTAATCATCTCAAAACAATGAAGTCCAAGACAAAGACCGTTGCTGTTTGTGTCTAACATTGAGGCAGCCTTTTCCCACTGCTTTATTGACCAAGCCAACCCTAGCAAATCAATTGCATTTTACATATTGTATGCCATACCGGTTTGTATTATTATAACGTGATAAATAAGGAAATTGTTATTTCTCAATGAACCAATAAATTGATTTACTACACACGGTGCCACCTTGCTGCCCATTTGCATCAAACTTTAAGATAAAACCCCTGTCTCACGGTGCGAGTAGGCCCACGAGTGACCCCGAGTTTTCACTCGTGGTGATCACGTACGATGAACGTAGCGGCAACGTCAGAACTCGCGCGATCAACTTGTCCACTCGTGGCGCTAACGTCAGGTACTCGGGAAACTTGTTAACTCGTGAAAAAAATCAAACATGTTTGATTTTTTCCACGAGTCAAATTAACTGTTCAAGTTAAAAATGGAAACATTTAAACTCGTTGCAATAACGTAATGGCCCGTGCGTTTACCTTAGTGTCTCGTGAGTCTATCGTGGGAACTTTCTTATAATCTGTTCATTTGCTCGAGTAAAGACTGAACCAAAGATAGACACAAAATGCTGGAGTAATTACATGTGGTTAAGTTACATGTGGCTCCGGGAGGTAAAGAGGCTTGAGAAATATAAATGCTGAAATACGCACGGATCAACGCGGGGTATCCAGAACTGAAAGTTGCAATGAAATGAGATTGAACAAGACGACTTTGACACAAAAAGCAGGAGTAACTCAGCGGGACAGGCGGCAGGAGAGAAGGAAAAATGCAAAAAAAGTGAAACTATCGCCAGGGGAAATCGAGAACTTCTTGGCTCCCTTCTCCTCAGACCTAAACGCAGCGATCCCCCCTTCTCTGTGTTATGTATGTCAACATGCATTCATTCCTGAATTCAGAGAAAAAGGTGAATGTATTCCCCCCCTCGACCCCCGAAAACAAACCTAATCCACGTTTCCCAAACACCAGTCCGAAGAAGGGTCTCAACCTGAAACGTCAACCATCCCTTCTCTCCAGAGAAGCTGCCTGTCCCGTGAGTTACTGCTGCTTTTTGTGTCTATTTTTCCCAAACACTCGTTAGAATCAAGAAGCCATCTCTTCGGCTTTATGTATGAGAACCATCTCCACTTTCAGTTTTTTTCTGGAGGGATTAAAACTAATTAAATGTGTGGAACAAACTAAAAATGCAAAACTGGAAATAAAATTAAGTTTGTCTAAATATCAAACGCGTATGCATTGCAATTTGCAGCGGAGACACTGGATAGAAAGTATTCAGTAGCGCGCACACCACACACACATATGTCCTACTTCCCGCTGTTAAGTTACTATTTGCTTTCAGTGTTTTTGTTTTATCTCTTCTTATATTCCAGCAGGGGCTGTATTTTCACCGACTCGCCAACTCCCCCCCCGCTCCCCAAACTCGGAAACTTGGAATTCGCGAGAAATATTTTGTTTTGGTCTTAAAAAAGAACAACATTTTTAGTTAATCGGTCGAAGGCTGTGGATTGGCGAGAGATTTAGATTTGAAATGCAGGGGGATGATATTTCGTGGAGTTACTCAGCAGTAGGCAACCCAGGAACCACGCAAAGTATATATACAGCACATGGACATGTCTATATATATATACACACACATACATACATATATATATATATATAATATATATAATATAATATATATGTGTGTGTGTGTATATATATATATATATATATATATATAATATTATATATATGTGTGTGTGTGATATATGTGTGTGTGTGTGTGTATATATATATATATATATATATATATATACACACACATACACATGTCTATGTGCTGTATATATACTTTGCGTGGTTCCTGGGTTGCCTACTATATATAACTATATTGCCTACTATATTGCCTATATATAAAATGAGAGAGAGAGAGAGAGAGAGAAAGAGAGAGAGTATATATATATATAGAAACTTAGAAACATAGAAAATAGGTGCAGGGGTAGGCCATTCAGCCCTTCGAGCCTGCACCGCCATTCAATATGATCATCGCTGATCATCCAACTCAGTATCCTGTACCTGCCTTCTCTCCATACCCCCTGATCCCTTTAGCCACAAGGGCCACATCTAACTCTTAAATATAGCCAATGAACTGGCTTCAACTACCTTCTGTGGCAGAGAATTCCACATTCACCACTCTCACAATTGCAGTATATATAATATATATATGTATTTGTAGTATAATATGTTTATACATATTATATATATTATATATATTTCAATTCCAACCCCGAAGCAATTGAGAGGCAATTTCTTGGGGCCATGTAATTTAACGTGTGTCTTTGCTTTTAAAAGTAAAGCTGTTTAATTGTTTACGCTGCGCTGTGTTTCGTGTTGGGGAGAGTGCTGCTGTTACGATGCTTTCGATTCTATTCTGCCCTCCCCCTTCCACAGAAAAATGCCTAAATTAGCGCACGCTCTCCTGGGAGCAATCCAAACCAGGGGAACAATGAACCCTCAGAGGCTTCGCGTTCCTTGCTCCTATATATGGACCTCGCTCGCTCGCAACTGTATGAACGCTCGATCAACCAGACATCGGCCAACACGGAGGCCTGATTACTGAAAACAAAGTAAACTTGTACCCGACCTCATCATCTTCCTTCCGCCCACCCGTAACCACGGCACCACACTTTCAACAGAAACCTTAATATTTAAAGAATATATTTTGGGACATTGGATTGTCTGAAGAAGGGTCCCGAGCAGAAACGCCACATATGTATGCGTGTGTGTGTGTGTGTGTGTGTGTGTATCTGTGTGTGTGTCTCTCTCTGTCTGTCTGTGTGTATCTGTGTGTGTGTGTGTGTGTGTGTGTGTCTGCTGTCGGGTCCCGGCAGCCGCTCATAGTCAGTCACCCGAGCTGCTTCCTTCCTCTGAAGTGGCGGCCAGTCCTGCTGTTTGTGTGTATCTGTGTGTATTTGTGTGTGTGTGTGTGTGTGTGTGTGTCTCTGTCTGTCTGTGTGTGTGTGTGTCTGCTGTCGGGTCCCGGCAGCCGCTCAAAGTCAGTCACCCGAGCTGCTTCCTTCCTCGGAAGTGGCGGCCAGTTCTGCTGTCCGTGCCCGGAGCGCTGCGGCAGCCACCCAAGCTAATTCACTCCCCGGCCACAATAAAACCATATAGCAATGACAGCACGGAAACAGGCCATCTCTGCCCTTTTACTCCGTGCTGAACACTACTCACCTAGTCCCATCTACCTGCACTCAGACCGGAGCGTGGCAAGTGGGTCACTGACCCCAATCCCCTCCTTCACAACAGCAGACTCCCCAAATACTATGAACTGAGCTCTCTCCCCACCCCGGGAAATACAGTATTTAAAAACACAAAGCACCAAGAAATGCACTTACCACGTTATTGGTTGCTGGAGGGTGCGCATTTTCCCTTTGTAGGTCATATCAATAGATGCGGCCGCGCTGAAATAACTCAAAGCCACAGGATGGAGATGTCTTCTTTAACATTGTTGCTTTATTAAACAAACCTTCATTCACGGTTGGCTCAAGAGTAACGGGGGAGGAACTTGGTAACTCGGGAGAGGAAGTTGGAGCATCGCAGAAATGACATACCCGTGGGAACTCGGTTACACACTTGATCATAAACTTGAAGTCTCGTACACAACCACTAGTCTTTCACTCGGGGTACCTCGTGGGTCAACTCGCACTGTGAGACAGGACCATAAGGATACACAAAATGCTGGAGAAACTCAGCGGGTGCAGCAGCATCTATGGAGCGAAGGAGATAGGCAACGTTTCGGGCCGAAACCCTTCTTCAGACTGACGGGGGATGGGGGGAGGCAAGGGGAAGAAAGGAAAAAGGAGGAGGAGCCCGAGGGCTGAGGGAGAGGTAGGAAGGGGAGGAGACAGCAAGGGTTAACAGAATTGAGAGAATTTGATGTTCATGCCAAGAGGATGCAGACTCCCCAAGCAGAATATGAGGTGCTGTTCCTCCAATTTGCGGATTCATGCCAAGAGGATGCAGACTCCCCAAGCGGAATATGAGGTGCTGTTCCTCCAAACCAAGATGAGGATCTTAGGGGTATTTTAGAGCAAGGACAGCTCTGATTTTTTTGGAGCGGGTGGTTGCGAAGATAGGGGTATATTATGTTTGGAGTTACTGTTAAGCTCACCTGTATTTTTCGTTTATGGAAGGGTAAGCAGCTGAGTTTCCTGTCTTGGCTCAATTCACTTTGGTTTGTTTGGTATGCACATAACATTGCTCTCTTGTGGACTTCCCTAGTAACTACACGTTGTGTAGCCCATCTCGACACTTTTTCCCTGTACTACTGCTGCTATTTTTATTGTTAGTCTAAAAGTAATTCTATTTTCTACACTTTTAGATATTTAAATTATACTAGTACTAAGGATGAGGAATATTCAGGGTGTTTGGCTGTCCATTCTCTGCTCCCAATGCTCTTTACTCCCATTCCCAACTCTCTAATCGACCCTCTATAAGTTCATAAGACATAGGAGCAGAATTAGGCTATTTGGTCCATCGAGTCTGCTCCACCATTCAATCATGACTGATCTAACTTTCCCTCACAACCCCATTTTCCTGCCTTCTCATCATAAACTTTGCCACACTTACTAAACAAGAACCAATCAATTTTTAAAGTGATTAAAAATACCCCAAAACTCCTCACACACTCTTAATACGGTCTGACCAGTGCCTTATAAAGCCTCAGCATTATATCCTGCAAAATACCCCAAAACTCCACCGCCGTCTATGGCAATGAATTCCACAGATTCATAATCTCTGGCTGAATAAATTTCTTCTCATCTCCTTTCTAAAGGTATGTTCTTTTATTCTGAGGCTGTGCCCTCTGGTCCTAGACTCTCTCACCAGCGGAAACATCCTCTCCGCATTCACTCTATCTACGTCTTTCATTATTCTGTAAGTTTCAATGAAATCCCCGCTCATTCTTCTGAAATCCAGTAAGTACAGGCTCAGAGCCATTAATCATCCCCAGAATAATTCTAGTAAACCCGAGCCCTCTCAATCATCAGCACATCACTCATCGAATATGGGGCACAGAACACTCTTAATGTGGTCTGACCAGTGCCTTATAAAGCCTCAGCATTATATCCTGCATTTATACTCTAGTCCTCTTGAAATGAATGCTAACATTGTATTTGCCTTCCTTATCATAACTTCAACCTGCAAGTTAACCTTTTGGGAATCCTGCATCAGCACTTCCAACTTCCTTTGCACCTCCGATTTCTGAAACCTCTCCCCATTTAGAAAATAGTTTACGCCTTTATTCCTACTGCCAAAGTGCATGACTCCACATTTTGCTGCATTCCATCTGTCACTTCTTTGCCCATTCTCCCAACCTGGCCAAGTCCTTCTGCAGACTCCTTGCTTCCTCTACATTAGCTGCTCCTCCACATATCTTCGTATTATTTGCAAACTTGGGCACAAAGCCATCAATTCTATAATCCAAATTATTAACATACAATGTGAAAAGTAGCAGACCCAACACCGATCCATGCGGAACCGGCAGCCAACCAGAGAATGACCCATTTATTCCCACTTTTTGCCTTCTGCAATTCAGCCAATCTTCTATCCATGCTAGACAAAAATGCTGGAGAAACTCAGCGGGTGAGGCAGCAGCTATGGAGCGATGGAAATAGGCGAAACCCTTCTTCAGACTGATGTGAGGGTGGGGGCGGGAGGTAGAAAGGAAGAGGTGGAGCCAGAGGGCTGAGGGAGAGCTGAGAAGGGGAGGAGAAAGTAAGAACCACCTGAAATTAGAGAAGTCAATGTTCATACCGCTGGGGTGCAAACTGCCCAAGCAAAATATGAGGTGCTGCGCCTCCAATTTACAGTGGTCCTCACTCTGGCCATGGAGGAGGCCCAGGACAGAAAGGTGGGATTCGGAATGGGAAGGGGAGTTGAAGTGCTGAGCCACCGGGAGATCCGGATGGTTATTGCAAGCCGAGCGGAGGTGTGCGGCGAAGCGATCGCCAAGCCTACGCTTGGTCTCACTGATGTAGAGTGGCTGACATCTAGAGCAGCGGATGCAATAGATGAGGTTGGAGGAGGTGCAGGTGAACCTCTGCCACACCTGGAAAGACTGCTTGGGTCCTTGAATGGAGGCAAGGGGGGAAGGTAAAGCGAAAAGTGTTGCGGTTGCAAGGGAAAGTGCTCGGAGAAAGGGTGGTTCGGGTGGAAAGGGACAAATTGACCAGGACGTTACGGAGGGAGCAGTCTCTGCGGAAAGCAGACAGGGGAGGAGATGGGAAGATGTGGCAAGTGGTGGGATCATGTTGGAGGTTGTCAGAGGATTATTTGTTGTATGTGACAGCTGGTAGGGTGGAAGGTGAGGACAAGGGAGACTCTCCCCTTGTTACGAGTGGGGGGATGGGGAGTGAGAGCAGAGTCACGGGGTATAGAAGATACCCTGGTGAGAGCCTCATCTATGGTAGAAGAGGGGAACCCCCGTTCCCTGAAGAATGAGGACATCTCCGATGCCCTGGTGTGGAACACATCATCCTGGGTGCAGATGCGGTGTTGACGGAGGAATTGGGAGGAGGGGATGGAGTCCTTACAGGAAGCAGGGTGGGAAGAGATGTGCACAAAAGGCTGGAGAAACTCAGCGGGTGCAGCAGCATCTAAGGAGCGAAGGAGATAGGCGACGTTTCGGGTCGAGACCCTTCTTCAGACTGGTTAGGGAAGGGGTGTAGTCCAGATAGCCATGGAAGTCAGGGGGTTTATAGTGGATGTCGGTCAATAGTCTATCACCTGCGATGGAGATAGTGAGGTCCAGAAATGGCAGGGAAATGTCGGAAATGGTCCAGGTGTATTTGAGTGCCGGATGGGAGTTAGTGGTGAAATGGATGAAGTCAGTGAGTTGTGTGTGGGTGCAGGAGGTAGCACCAATGCAGTCGTCGATGTAGGGGAGGTTGAGTTCGGGGATAGGGCCACAATGCGTCTCGAACAAGGATTGTTCGAGACACCCTTCAAAGAGGCAGTGCCCATGGGCCCTAGCTAGTTTGGTTTCAAGTGCTCACAGAATAATAATACTCCATGCTTCAAAATATATGTAATTATTTCCCTCAGCTTGACTTGAATCCTCCGCAGTGCTGGTGATAGTGCGTTTTATTTATCCCTGTCCTCTCTCGCTGCCTTATTTCTCTTGGATGCAGCATTTGTAGTTGAGAGGGAGAATTTGCTGATTCACAGACTATTTATCCCGTGTTCCCAAACCATGTTTAGTAGATTTCTTTATCGGTTTTGTTCCGATATTCAGACTGTGAGGGTCGGTGAACTTCTTCTTTGGAGAGAGGAATCATTGGGTCTCTGCAGGGGTTCTGACTCTCCCGTTGGAGGAGGGCGGTCAGTCGCTAGTTTGCGTCCGTACCCAGGTGGCAGCTCTCCGTCTCAGGACACTGCAGAGGTATATGTATTCCGAGTGTCCTGCTGGATGGCATGCACTGGCGATGCACTTTTTCCGCAAGGGGCGCTGCCTCCAGGATGGCACAGGGTTCCCAGCAGCAGGCATCAGTCAACACGCTAGGCGGGAGTTGCCTGGCTTTTATCGTGATCTACTTAAAGCCAGGAATCTGGTCACCTTCAGCCAGGGCGCTGCTCCTCAGGTGGAGGGGGGTGTTGTGGCTGCGAGGGTGGCCGGTCATCACCCTGTCAAAGTGGGTATCGAGGAGAGGCATGTGCGTGGAGCGATTCCGGCCGAGCTAACCCGCACTCCGTCGGAATTGTTCATAGGATCTACGGCCTGGGTCCCTTCCCGAGAGCCGGCCCAACGCAACATGAGCCGGTTTTACGAGATGCCCAGTGTGCTGTTCCGTGACGCTGAGGCGCGTACTGTACAGGCTGCTCCTGCACATTCTACTCTTCCTCGCCCTCGTCTTCCATCCTGACACGCCCTGGCTGTCCGTGTTACCGCTTGACGGCGGGAGCGGTTTCCAGTGATGGTCTCTCTATAAGGGAGTCCTCCCCCTGTGCATCGGGGACCTGGGGTGGAGAGTGTTGCACATGGCTGTGGTCTGTAACAGGTATTTAAGCCGGTTCACGGACTCGCCAGCCTGTCACTTCTGCGGCGAGGAAGAGACTGTGTTCCATATGTACATGCAGTGTGAGAGGTTGCAGCCCCTGTTCGACTGTCTGAAGGGGCTGCTCCTCAAGTATTGGCTACATTTTAGCCCCATGCTCCTGATATTTGGGCACCCGGTACAGAGGGGGGAGGGTCGGGAGGAAGGGTGGGGGGAGTCTGCTCCTGGGCCTGGTCAAGATGGCCATTCGCGGATCCAGGCAGCGGGTAGTCGACGGCCGCACGGGTTGGCTGCCTGCCCCTTTTCCAGGCCTACGTCCGTGTCCGCGTGTTCACTCTCCAGGGACACGGGGACTTTGGAGGACTTCCGTGAAAACTGGTCGCCGCGCGAGGTCGAGTGTATGTTTGATAAAGTTGGCGATATATTAATCTGATGACCGTTTATTAGTAAACTGTCAATATAGGCAGCCTTTGATCGTGTTAATACTCTGTATGTTTATTTTTATTTTCTGAATAAAAGTATTTGTATAATTAAAAAAAGGCCAAAATTCCACAGAAGCTGGTCTCATTTTTCTGAAGATAAATACAAAGTGCTGGAGTAACTCGGCGGGTCAGGCAGCATCTTTGGAGAAAAAGGATGTGTGAGGTTCCGGGTCGGGATCATTTTTCAGACTGAAAGTACAGCATCAGCCAGCTCCTTTCTACACTTCTCATTTTGCTGAGCCAAGTCAATTTTCACAGCTTAAACATTGACCTTTAGCACTTAACTGTTTCCAAAGCAGCCTTAATACATTAACACGTGGACCATCTGTCCGAAAGTAAACGCTCAATTTCCCAAAAGTGCCAGCTTATCGGCTGGGTCTGTGACCAGACCCTCCGTGACTATGCCAAGGCACAAAATTTGAGTAAAACTATACGTGGCATTTCATTATTTCCCTGAGACACACCGTTGCATAGTTTGATGGATTCAGGCTGAATGACAAAGAAAGTGCGTCTCCCGTTTCCAGCAGCAGCTCGGGTTCCTTTGTACAAAGCACCTCTTCGCCTTCCCACCACCGACACACAAGCTGCCGGGGTCGTGCCAGGAGGGGCCGATAACATCCTGGGACATTCAGTTGCAGTGCAGGTATTCGAAACCTGCAACCCTGCAGTCCATCTCTCACCAAAGCTTCTTTGTACCATGAAGTTAGCTTGTTGCTGGGATACTGGATGCTGTTACCAGGCATTGGAAGAACAACCTTAAGTTAAATACAAAAACATCAGGTTAAATTCCATCTAAAAAAAAACATTGAAAAGAAACCTCTTAATTTATACTTTAACAAGAGAAGCATGTTACAGAATACTATGGTGGACAAAATGCTGGAGAAAGTCAGTGGGTGAGGCAGCATCTATGGAGTGAAGGAATAGGCGACATTTTGGGTCGAGACCCTGCTTCAGACTGATGTGGGGGGGGGGGGGGCGGGAAAAAGAAAGGAAGAGGCAGAGGCAGTAGGCTGTGGGAGAGCTGGGAAGGGGAGGGGAAGGAGGGAGAATGCAAGGACTACCTGAAATTGGAGAAGTCAATGTTCATACCGCTGTACTATGCTGTGCTGCTGCAAGTAAGAATTTGACATATGACAATAAAACACTCTTGACTCCAGACACTAGTTAAAACTGTATTAATACAATTAATGATTTTCGGTAAAAAACAAGAAACTGCCAATGCTGGTTTACCAAGGAAAGATGAGTGTGGGATTGACTTAGTGGGTCAAACAGCATCCTTGAAGAACAAGGATAGGTAACGTTTTGGGTTGGGATCCTTCTTCAAGATTTTCTGTCTAAGTTAATATTGACCCTAACTATTCCACAGCAAACACACTTCTGAAGTCCAGTGACTATTTTATTGGCAAACTCAACATCTTTGAGCAGCATGAAGATTATGATCAATGAATCAGTACTGTGTGCCGATCCAAAACTTCCTTTGTGTCTGTGCTCCCACAAACATCATGTTAATGATCAGGTCATCTGGTGTTTTAGTGATCATAACTATTGGAGACGCACCATAATTTATTTGAGTGATGCTGTAAAACCTTTTAGCCTTCCTGAGGGTGCAGAGATAATTTGAATATCAGAATTAAATTGACGAGCTTTCCTAAATTAGATGCGCCTATGCTGAAATTAGCTCAAGCTCACAGCTTTCCAATTTAGGAGCAAGATAAGGCATGACTGCGCCAAGGTTTATACCAATGAAAGACAAAATGCTGGACTACTTCAGCGGGTCAAGGCAGCATCCCTGGAGAACATGGAAAGGTGATGTTTCAGGTCGGGACCCTTCTTCAGATTTAATACTAAAATAATTTTAGACATTTAAATGAACACTAACTTGGCTGCACTGTTACATTGATGAAAATCCTAGAATAAAACACTAAAACTTTTCCATTTTCCTAAAATCAATTAATTTTCTTCTTCTTCAATAATGACCAATATTGTACATTACTTAAACATAATCCAGAAAATATGCACACATTTCTCCAGAAAGCCCTCAACGATGAATGGAAAAAACATGATAAAGGGTTGAGATATAATCCTCACCTGGTTGATGGTGTAATTTCCTGATTCCACATCTTTGGCTGTCACAACATGCACCTATTAGTTGGAAACAATTCAAATGTTGTTAATGTTTCTGAAAGACGTTCTTCGAAAATGTATAACAATAGACACTTTGTCTTACAGCAATTCAACCTACACACATGTACATGCACACACACATATGTACTATATATATATATATATATATATATATATATATGTGTGTGTGTGTGCGTGTGTGTGTAATTATATATACACACACACATGGTTCTTATTAATTGTGGGTTAGGATTTATAACCAACACACTTGACCAAAGATCCACAATTCTGAGGTGAGGAACTCATTCTTTGAGGAAGTAAATAGCAGCATAGACAAAGGAGAGTCAGTGGATGTTGTTTACTTGTATTTTTAGAAGGCAGCTTGCAAAATACAAATTAGATCTGCAATGTCCTCCTGGTTTATTCCCAATGGTGGAATGCTGCTGCTCTCGTTTTCAAGTAGTAATCCTACAGTAATTGGATCGGCATTTTATTGAGTTGTTGGTGATCAAGAACAACTCAAATCTGCAACATGGACTAAAATGCTATTTTAAATACATTCCAGGTCCTCAGGACATTCCAAAGTGCGTTTGATCTGATTGAGTACTTTGAAGGGCAATGAGTTTAACATGGGAAAAGCAACACCCACTTTGACCATATCAAGGGCCCACTAATTGCAAGCTGTGCATGAATCCATTGGTTTTAGTCCATTTATCAAAGGATAAAGGCAAGGGAAATTTTCCTTGACTATACGTGTTATGGTCTAGTCTTATAGGGGTGGCGCAGTGGTAGAGCTGTGGCCTTACAGCGCCAGAGACCCGTGTTTGATCCTGATTACGGGTGCTGTCTGTACGGAGTCTGTACATTCTTCCTGTGACCGCGAGGGTTTTCTCTAGATGCTCCAGTTTCCTTGCACATTCCAAAGACCTATAGGTTTGTAGGTTAATTGCCTGCAGTAAAAAAAAAGTCTATAATGTGTAGGATAGTGCTAGTGTGTGAGGTGATCATTGGTCAGCATGGACTCAGTGGGGTGAAGGGCCGGTTTCCATGCTGTATCTCTAAAGTCTAAAGTAAAAGTCTAAAGTCGTGGGATGAATTCTTATTATCTTCATCTGAGGGACTAGACAATGCCTCTAATAATTTATCAGCTTCTGCATAAAACTGAAGATATAAGGAACTGCAGGTGCTGGTTTACAAAATAAGATGCAAGTGCTGGAGTAACCCCCCACCTCCTACCACAATCTTTCTGAAGAAGGGTCCCGACCCGAAACGTCACCTATCCATGTTCACCGGAGATCATGCCCGACCCACTAACATACTCCAGCACTTTGTGTCTTTTTTCATCTGCCTCTGGCAGATTTACATGAATGCAAACAAATTGTCATCAGAGCCAAAACTACTGTAGATTAAATTAGTTATTAGATAGCACTCAGTGACAGTAGTAAACCATTGCCAATTAAATCCGCTCACAACATAAGGGGGTCACAAACAGAAGCAGAAAACCGCCAATTTGCACCTTTCAATAAGATCATCTCTCTTTCTTCTCAGCTCAGCAGCTTATAAGCACAATGTTATGAAACACTGCAGATGTCCATGGATATGAAGCCAAGATATTCGTAATCATGTTTACTAGACACAGATGTTGGAATCAACTAACTATTGCAAAAAGCAACATTTTGGACCAAGAATAGTGCAAAGACTTCAGCAAAAAGCAGACAGGAGGAACTCAGCGGGTCAGGCAGCATCTGTGGAAAGAAATGGAACTACAACATTTCAGGTCAGGATCCTTCTTCTGACCTCAAACATTGTCTATTAATTTCTCTTAATTTACAGATCGAGCATGGAAACAGGCCCTTCTGTCACCCGAGCCCGCACCGACCAGTGATCACCCAGTACCATAGCACTATCCAAGACAATTTACAATTTTACCGAAGCCAATAAATCTGCAAATCTGCACGTCTTTGGAGCGTGGGAGGAAACTTGAGCACCCAGAGAAAACCCATGCGATTGGGGAGCGTACAAATGCCGCACAGACAGCACCTGTAGTCGGGATCGAACTCGGATCTCTGGCGCTGTAAGGCAGCAACTTTAGAGCTGCGCCGCCCTGTCCCTCCACAAATGCTGCCTGACCTGCTGAGTTATTCCAGCAGTCTGATTTTTGCTCACGGTTCCAACATCTACGGGCTGCTAGTTCATTTAATTACTGAGGAAATCATCACATTTTCACCACTGGTTTGCTAGATTCTGACAGGACAAAGAAATTTGAAATTAAAAAGCAAAAATTATTGTTTTTTTACAAAGAAAAGGCCGTTTATTCTTGCGAGAGTGGCGGAGTCTCCTTCCTTTATGAGAATCAGACAAACCAGTGGTGGGAGTATACGCAAGCAAGTTTTATAAAGTGATAATCAATAACTATGTGGTTTGTAAAAAGCTAAATTTTCATCAAGCATCCTTGTACTCCTTCAGAAAAGAGTCGATGTTTATCCATTCTTAAAGGAATGGATAGAACATCCAGGTTCAGGAACAGCTCCTTCCTTACGCTGGCTATTGAACATAAGTCTCCCAATAAGCTCAGAACTACATAGACTTGGGGGCATTGGTTTTGTCTTTTTGCACTATTGTTTGCTTGTATGTACATGTGTATATATTACTATGTTCACATATTCTGTTGTGCAGCAGCAAGTCAGAATTTCATTGTTCTACCTGGGATATATGGCAATAAAACTTGACTCTTGAATCTAGATGTCTCCTGCAGAGCAGTGCAGCAGAAAAGAATGTACGACGGATTTTCAAATCATCAAATTAACTTACCTGATTGTTTCGAGATAAAAGGTCTTGCTCAAGTTTATCACAGGTGACCAAGTCTCCCTCCACAACATGCATATCATAGGTTTTCAAGCGGAAGGTTGTGGCTTCGTTCCAGATCTTACTGCAATACGAGTGCACGTACAGAATGCGCATGTAGTGTGGTAAACTGAGCCAAGCCCGTGTCCAGCCTTCCTGGCTGTTGCCATAGCGATTTAATGCACGCAGCACCAGTCGCTCCCTGGTTTTGTACTCTGGCATCAGGGCAAGAGTTGCTTTGGCATCCTCTGAAGGAAGGAAAACACTGATAATGTCAAGGACTCTGCAGGGCCTCAAGTGCGGCACAGTGGCGCAGCGGTAGAGTTGCTGCCGTAAAGAGCTTGCAACGCCGGAGACCGGGTTCGATCCCGACTACGGGTGCTGTCTGTATGGAGTTTGTATGTTCTCCCCATGACCCGTATGGGTTTTCACCCGAGATCTTCGGTTTCCTCCTACCCTCCAGACGTACAGGTATGCAGGTAAATTGGCTTGGTAAATGTGAAAATCGTCCCTAATGTGTGTAGGATAGTGTTAATATGCGGGGATCGCTGGTCTGCGCAGACCCGTTGGGCCGAAGGGCCTGTTTCCGCGCTGTATCTCTAAAACTAAAATTAAAGTGAGGGAGTATATTCTCGTTGAGGTTAAACATTTGTGAAGAAGGCAGGTACAATCGCTGAAGATCTCCAAGTATTAACTCTGCTCTTGCTGTGGAGAATATGCTGTATCTTGTTTTACCTGAGCATTCAGGAACAAAAATAAAGTGTATTTCACAATCCCAGGACATACCAAGCACTTTACAAACAATGATGTACAGTATCTCTCTTAATGTATGACAATACACTAGGTGTATTCCCTAAACAGCATAGAGAATATGGACAAAGTCAGCATGGATTTACGAAAGGTAAATCATGTCTGACGAATCTTGTGGAATTTTTCGAGGATGTAACTAGTAGCGTGGATAAGGGAGAACAGTGGATGTGGTATATCTGGACTTCCAGAAGGCTTTCGACAAGGTCCCAATAAGAGATTAGTATACAAACTTAAAGCATACGGTATTAGGGGTTCAGTATTGATGTGGATAGAGAACTGGCTGGCAAACAGGAAGCAAAGAGTAGGAGTAAACGGGTCCTTTTCACAATGGCAGGCAGTGACTACAGTGCTGGGACCCCAGCTATTTACTCTGGATGAGGGAATTGAAGGCAATATCTCCAAGTTTGCGGATGACACTAAGCTGGGGGGCAGTGTTAGCTGTGAGGAGGATGCTAGGAGACTGCAAGGTGACTTGGATAGGCTGGGTGAGTGGGCAAATGTTTGGCAGATGCAGTATAATGTGGATAAATGTGAGGCACTTTGGTGGCAAAAACAGGAAAGCAGACTATTATTTAAATGGTGGCCGATTAGGAAAAGGGGAGATGCAGCGAGACTGGGTGTCATGGTACACCAGTCATTGAAAGTAGGCATGCAGGTGCAGCAGGCAGTGAAAAAAGCGAATGGTATGTTAGCTTCATAGCAAAAGGATTTGAGTACAGGAGCAGGGAGGTTCTACTTCAGTTGTACAGGGTCTTGGTGAGACCACACCTGGAGTATTGCGTACAGTTTTGGTCTCCAAATCTGAGGAAGGACATTATTGCCATAGAGGGAGTGCAGAGAAGGTTCACCAGACTGATTCCTGGGATGTCAGGACTGAAGAAAGATTGGATAGACTCGGTTTATTATCTCTGGAATTTAGGAGATTGAGAGGGGATCTTATAGAAACTTACAAAAATTCTTAAGGGGTTGGACAGGCTAGATGCAGGAAGATTGTTCCCGATGTTGGGGAAGTCCAGGACAAGGGGTCACAGCTTAAGGATAAGGGGGAAATCCTTTAAGACCGAGATGAGAAAGACTTTTTTCACACAGAGAGTGGTGAGTCTCTGGAAACTCTCTGCCACGAGGTAGTTCAGTTCATTGGCAGAGTGAGTTGGATGTGGCCCTTGTGGCTAAGGGGATCAGAGGGTATGGAGAGAAGGCAGGTACGGGATACTGAGTTGGATGATCAGCCATGATCATATTGAATGGCGGTGCAGGCTCGAAGGGCTGAATGGCCTACTCCTGCACCTAATTTCTATGTTTCTATGTTTCTATGATAGCAAATGCTAGTTTACACCGAAGATTGACACAAAATGCTGGCGTAACTCAACGTCTGTGGAGAAGAAGGAATAGGTGCCGTATCGGGTTGGGACCTTCGTACCTTCACCTGCATGAAGTATTTTGAGACCTTAAGATGGAATTCACATCAATGCATTTACAGCGGGGTGAAAAACCACTTCAATCAATGGAGAACATGGACAGGCAATGTTCTCTAGAGATGCTGTCCGACCTACTGAGATATTCCAGCACTTTGTGTCTTTTTTTGGTAAACCAGCACCTGCAGTTGCTTGTGTTTACACTCATTTGCTTAACAAGAAGGAAATAACATTTTAAAATATATATTTTTGATTATAGCTATTGGCACTTACCAGTATGAATAAAATGTCTTTTAGCCTTATTAACAGGATCATTTCCTTCTTCTGGAGTAAAGAATAAATGCAGAGCTTTCACCTAAGTGCAGATATAAAGGAGTTCAGTGACTAACAGTCTTCACATCAGCAACAATGGCATTTCAAATGTGACTCACATCATAACATCCTTCCCAGAAGTGCAATATGACATTAGCCAAAGAGAAAGATATCAAGATGGGTAACTAGGCACTTTTAAACATTTTAATGCTAACTGCCTTCCCAATTTCCTAGTGGATCAACACCTCAGTGCGTTAAAAGGCTTGCAGGAATGGAAGCTTTCTTTAACCTCCAAGCCTGCTACCATCTTGGGCAGCAAGGTGGCACTGCAGTTAGAGTCGCTGCCTCACAACTCTAGAGGCCTGGGTTTGCATCTCATTGTGTGCAGTTTGCCTGCTCTCCCTGTGCCTGCGTGAATTTCCCCTGGGTGCTCCAGTTTATTCCCACAACCCAAAGACTTGTTTGACATTTGGTTGAGTGGCTTACGTTAAATTACCCCTGTTGGTAAGAGAAACAAGTTTGAGTGAAATATTTGATAGAGAGGAGATTGCTCCGAGAGCCAGCATAGGCCCGATGGGCCGAACGGCCTAGAGAGTCATAGAATCACACAGCATGGAAACAGACCCTTTGGCCCAATCTGCCCACACCAACTATCATGTCCCATCTACACTAGTCCCACCTGCCAGCGTTTGGCCCATATCCCTCTAAATGTATCCTATCCATGTACCTGTCTAAATGTTTCTTAAACATTGAGATAATACCTGCCTCAACTGCCTCCTCCAGTTGGCTCGTTCCGTACACCCATCACCCTTCGTGTAAAAAAGTTACCCCTCAGGTTCCTATTAAGTCTTTACCTCCTCACCTTAAACCTATGTCCTCTGGTTTTCGATTCCCTCCTACTCTGTGATTACCCAATCCATTCCTCTCATGATTTGTACACTTCTATACGATCACCCCTCCTCCTCCTGTACTCCAAGGAATAGAGTCCAAGCTCGCTCTACACTGTGTGTTTACCTTCTGTGTAGTAAGGAGATCTAAATATTTATAACTTGCTGTGCAAGAAGAAACCCAGCTACATGTTGCCATCATTAAATTCATTTGCTTCATCGTCAGCCAGTGATTAAGTGGTGGAAACATCATGTATTAATGATATCAAATGGTTGCATCTCAAGTAAAGACATTCTAGATTTGAAAATGTTTAGCTTTACCATTCCGCTCAAATCTCCTTTATTAGATTTCAATCTCTATGTAAAATCACGAGGATATTCAAAGGCAAGTAGTAAATGTAGGATTCACTGCTCAGGCATAAAAAAAAGTTTAGTACAATCATTTGGCTCAAATGCTCAAAACCTATTTATAATCTACACAATCGTCCTCTTGTCCCTTTTATCCACACCTGCCAATATAACTCCATTGCTTTCACTTCCAAGCAACAATTCAGCTTCTCTTTAAATGAACCATGTATAATTTTATCTAATAAGTTCAGAGCTGTAAAAATATTTATGCTCTGAATATTCTGTATTCTCAGTTCTGCAGAGTCTGAAGAAGGGTCTCGACCCGACACGTCATCTATTCCCTCTCTCCAGAGATGCTGCCAGACCCGCTGAGTTACTCCAGCATTTTGTGTCGATCTTCGGTGTCAACCAGCATCTGCAGTTCCTTCCTACACTGCAGAGGTAAGGTACAGATTATCTCAAATTTCAAGAACATTAACAGGACACACTATACACGTCAATAGCAATCACAAATCACCCAGATATCGGGTTAAAATTTAACCCGAGGATCCAGGCCAATTTTTGTTGCCAAGAAATGGTATAGTAACAGCCCAAAGTCCTCAAGCCCACAGCTCCGTGTGATCACTGCAGCGTGCCTATGCACCAGAAGGAATTAAAAATGCTTGCTTTGAAAAACTCTTACCAAATTCTGCTTGAGAAGAGCCAAACCAATTTGATCAGCTTGAACATTCAGTCCCAGGCCAAACCGCTGAGGCCCATAGTAGTTTACAAAACCTTTCTCCTGCAATGGAAAGAATTCATTGTCGGTACTAATCTGATTAGAATGAATGAGAGAAATCAAAATTCTATACATAATCTTATCATTCAATTAAATGGATGTTGCTTTTTAATCACGAGAGTCTACCTCACGAACCAACTAGAATTTCCCACTTGAACAGGGAAAATAATTTAACTTTTCTTTAGCTAATAATATAACAAATCCAGTCAGTCTGTGCCTGCTACAAAGGATAATAAACAATAGCATAATCTGCAGATGCTGGTTTACACAAAAGGACACAAAGTGCTCGAGTAACTCAGCGGGTTAGGCAGCATCTCTGGAGAACATGGATAGGTGACATTTCGGGTTGGGAACCTTCTTCAAACTTCATACTCTACTGTTATCACACTACAGGAGGATCTGATAACTCAAGGCTGTACTTTCTAGTCCATCTTATGGAGGTAATAATAGGTTGGACATCTTCAAGAGTTGATAAAATGCCAGGCCTAAACTAAATATCTCCTTGCTGAACCAAGCAAGGGGATAATAGTGTAGGAAGGAACTGTAGATACTAGTTTACTCCAAAGATAGACACAAAATGCTGGAGTAACTGAGTGGGTCAGGCAGCATCTCTCGAGAAAAGGAACAGGTGACGAAAGCTAATTGGTGCAAGAATTACAGGTGAGATGATGAAAGATAATATCAACAAGTGATGGGAATCATTAATTCACTGCCTGGGTGGTGAGGTGAGCTCACTTAATTTGAAAAGTACCCAGAGGATCACTTGAAGAGTCATTACCTGCAAAGCTATGAAACAATTGCCGAGGAGTAAATTAACTTAAAATAAGAAAGGATGGAATGGGTCAAAAGCTTACGTTTTAATGATTCTGATCTTTTGAACATTGCATTTGCATAAACTACGCATTGCATCAATTGGCATTTCAGACCCGTCATTGTGTGTCAACCAAGCTGACCCAAGGACAAAGGTGGAGGATGAAATCCTTACCAGACATTAACTTACAGTCTGAAGAAGGGTCCCAACCGTAAAACATCACCCATCCTTTTTCTCCAGAGTTGCTGCCTCACCCACTGAGTTACCCAAGCACTTTGGTACAAACCAGCATCTGCAGTTCTTTGTTTCTATAACTTACATACGATGCAGGGCCGAGTCAATAATATTATCTTCTCCTTCTATTCCCTTACAGTTCAGGATGTTTATCCTCAATGCAACAAAGGTCATAGTCTTCAATGGGACTTTACCTTGACATTCTCAATGGCACCAAACACCCTTTCAGCAAGACTTGCTTCCGTATCATCTTTCAGGTGCTTGCTGACATTTCTTACGATGACACTAAAATGGTTTCCTTTTAGTTGTCCTACTCGCAAGTGCTGAGTTGTAGTTCGCAGATTATAGATCTTCAAATCCTTGTTTTGGATGGACGACTGCTTTGCTTTTAACCTTGGCAGGAAACAAAGTGAGTGTGAATAACGGTAGTGAATTCAGGCTACCTGTACATACATTCTACTTTAAAAAAAAACCACACTGAACACTTTAGTATTTAGCATGTTTGTATTTAGATATATAGCATGGAAACAGGCCCTATGGCTCATCAAGTCCACATAGTTGTAGATTAGACGACTTTCTCATCCGCTCCCTACACACTAGGGTCAATTTTACAGAGGTCAATTAACCTACAAATCCGCACGTCTTTGGGAGGTGCATGAATTAATGAATGAATACTTTATTGTCACATGTAGGAGGAAACCGGAGCACCCAGAGGAAATCCACGTGACCATAAGAAGATCGTGCAAACTCCACACAGCCAATACGTGAGGCGAGGATCGAACCTGGGTCTCTGGTGCTGTGAGGCGGCAGCTCTTGAAATCCATTGAGTCAGGAGCTACATGACAATGTCTCTCTCCAGGGACCAGAACAAATAATTCAGGCTGCAGCATTGAGGACAACTGCGATGATGGAGGGTCAATGGTTCCTCACTCTTTTCCCTTTATACTACAATTAGTAAATTACCTGTTGGTTGGTTTGTGGCAGAAGTCTGTAATTATTTGAATGTATAATGGCAGATTCAACTTTGATTTCCAACAGATACAACATCTGAGTAACAAACATAGAAACATAGAAACATAGAAATTAGGTGCAGGAGCAGGCCATTCGGCCCTTCGAGCCTGCACCGCCATTCAATATGATCATGGCTGATCATCCAACTCAGTATCCTGTACCTGCCTTCTCTCCATACCCCCTGATCCCTTCAGCCACAAGGGCCACATCCAACTCCCTCTTAAATATGGCCAACGAACTGGCCTCAACTACCTTCTGTGGCAGAGGATTCCACAGATTCACCACTCTCTGTGTGAAAAACGATTTTCTCATCTCGGTCCTAAAAGACTTCCCCCTTATCCTTAAACTGTGACCCCTTGTCCTGGACTTCCCCAACATCGGGAACAATCTTCCTGCATCTAGCCTGTCCAACCCCTTAAGAATTTTGTAAGTCTCTATGAGATCACCCCTCAATCTTCTAAATTCCAGCGAGTACAAGCCAAGTCTATCCAGTCTTTCTTCATATGGAAGTCGTGCCATCCCAGGAATCAGTCTGGTGAACCTTCTCTGTACTCCCTCTATGGCAAGAATGTCTTTCCTCAGATTAGGAGACCAAAACTGTACGCAATTTTGTTGCCTTTGGCAATGAATGAAGCACTGAAATGCGTAATGAATAATTCCCAGTGACAGCCATAGAGGCAGAGATTCATACAGTGGAAACAGGCCTATCGGCCCAACTTGCCCACACCGACCAACATGTGCTATCTACACTGGTCCCACCTGCCTGCATTTGGCCCACATCCCAAAACCTATTCATGTTTAGGCCCACGATCCCTATCCATGTACCTGTCTAAATATTTATTAAATGTTGCAATAGCACCTTCCTCAACTACCTCCTCCAGCAGCTTGTTCCATACACCCACTACCCTTTGTGTGAAAAAGTCACCCCTCGGGTTCCCATTAAGTCTCTCCCCCCTCAACTTAAACCTATGTCCTCTGGTTCTCAATTCCCCTACTCTGGACAACAGACTCTGACCATCAACCCGATCTATTCCTCTCATGATTTTATACACCACTATAAGATCATCCCTCATCCTCCTGCGCTCCAAAAAATAAAGCCCTAGAGTCGCAGCGGTAGAGTTGCTCCCTTACGGCACCAGAGACCTGGGTTTGATCCTGACTACAGGCGCTATCTGTATGGATTTTGTACTTTCTCCCCGTGACCGCATGGGTTTTCTTTGGGTGCTCTGGTTTCTGCCGACACTCCAAAGATGTACAGGTTTGTAGGTTAATTGGCTTCAGTAAAAATAGCTAATTTTCCGCAGTGTATAGGATAGTGCAGAGGAATCGCTGGTCGGGGCGGACTCGGTGGGCCAAAGGGCCTGTTTCCGTGCTGTATCTCTAAACCTATCAGTAAATTCAAGGGTAATAAATGCAAGCCTTTCCGGGGCTCCCAATGTAATGATTGAAATGATTACTGAATCATCACAAAGTTAAAGTTACAAACATTGGCAACAGTGCACTTTGTGTAAGGTTCCCGCTTCACACTGCTGGAGGACAAACCAAGCATGTCCAATCTCAAGGCTGCGTGATCTCAACTGTCCAGGTTATCTGACTGATTAACAAGAGTAGTAGTACTGTGTACAAGTGGTACTGTGTGACATCAGCTACTGACACCTTGGGAAGAGGCATCAGGCTTGTGTTAGGAGAACCACTGTCCCTCAGTGATGCTTCTGATCTTTTGAAGGAAGACGCTGTACTGTTGGAAGACCGTCAAAGCCCGTGCTCACAGATCCCACCTCTACACTGCTCTATTGTAGTTGAGCCATTACACACTGGTGGGCAACTCAGGATGAGCAGTAATGGATACCCCAGGCAAGTATCAAGGGTGTGGCATAATGAGGAGAATACAAGGTTAGCTGTGCCGATGAGGTTTAGTTTAGAGATCCATGTGGAAACAGATCCTTCGGCCCACTGAGTGGGGTGGAAGATTGCAACCTTCGTGTGGTCCGCCCTGTTTCGACTAATGCAATCAACTCGACGTGCACAAACGGAAAATCAAATAGAACAAGTTGTCCTACAACTTTAGGCTGTGCACGCCACACGAAAGAAGAAGGCCCACTGAGTCTGCACCGACCAACAATCACCCTAACACTTGTTCTATGTTATCCCAGTTTCATAACTTACACACTAGGGGCAATTTTACAGAAGCCAATTTATCTACGAACCTGCACAGGGAGAACATGCAAACTCCATACAGACAGCACCCGTAGTTCGGATCCAACGCTGGTCTCTGGTGCTGTAAGGCAGCAAATGTGCCGATCCTTTCAGATCATAGTCATATAGTGTGGAAACAGGCCCTTCGACCCAACTTGCCCACAAGTTGCAACATGTCCCTTCTACACTAGTCCCACTTGCCTGTGTTTGGCCCATAGTAAACATTTAGATTTACTAGAATGTTGCCAGGGTTCCAGCAACTATGTTACAGAGAAAGGTTGAACAAGTTAGGTCTTTATTCTTTGGAGCGCAGAAGGTTAAGGGGGGACTTGATTGAGGTCTTTAAAATGATGAAAGGGATAGACAGAGTTAACGTGGATACGTTTTTCCCATTGAGGGTAGGGAAGATTCAAACAAGAGGGCATGACATGAGAATTAAGGGACAGAAGTTTCGGGGTAACGTGAGGGGGAACTTCTTTACTCAGAGGGTGGTGGCTGTGTGGAATGAGCTTCCAGCAGAAGTGGTGGAGGCAGGATCGATTTTAACATTTAAAAATAAAGTGGATAGGTATATGGACGTGAAGGGAATGGAGGGGTATGGTCTGAGTGCAGGTAGATGGGACTAGGGGAAAACAAATGGTCGGCACGGACTGGAAGGGCCGAGAGGGCCTGTTTCCGTGCTGTAATTGTTATATGGTTATATGGTTATATCCCTCCAAACCTATCCTATCCATGTAGTACCTGTCTAATTGCTTCTTAAATGTTGCGATAGTCCCTGCCTCAACTACTTCCTCCAACAACTCGTTCCATACACCCACCACCCTTTGCGTGGAAAAAGTTACCCCTCAGATTCCTATAAAATCTTTTCTCCCTCACCTTAAACCTCTGCCCTCTGGTTCTTGATTCCCCCACTCCGGGCAGAGACTCTGCATCCAGCCGATCTATTCCTCATGATTATGAGGTCAGTTTATCTTACCAGAGAAAGCCATCAACAGAACGAGACTGAATTGTGAAAATCTGCCATTAAGAATCATCCTGGCTGGTTTTAAGCGTCTGAGCAGACCTTAGCCCCTTGCTTAGCGATTTTCTTAACGGAAAAAAAGACTCTGGAATCTTTCCCAGCAATCTGGCAGGAAAGAAGGGTGGGATAACAAACAAGACTCAATTGGAATTCTACCACCAGAATAACACAAATTACAGTTTAGTTTAGAGAATATTCTGAAGGGACAGCAATTTTAATTTAAAGATCTCTTCTTGAAGATTAGAACACAGAACAGTACAATTGAGGAATAGGTTCTGATTATCTACCCTATCTATGCCTCTCATTGTTTGCTGAATTTAAAGCTGAATGATCAGAACTGGAGACAAAAGGAACTGCAGATGCTGGAATGTTGTGTTGGAGGACCTCAGCGGGTCAGGCAGCATCTGTCTATATAAGGTCCCACTGTTGACAGTGCAAAAAACCAAGCCATGAAAATGAAGTAATTATCTGTAGATGTCCGAGATGGGATTGTGTTGCGACACAGATCTGGGGAAGGGTATAAAACAATTTCTGCAGCATTGCAGGTTCTGAAGAGCACAGTGGCCTCCATCATTCTTAAATGGATGAGCTTTGGAACCACCAGGACTCTTCATAGAGCTGGCCGCCCGGCCAAACGGAGCAATTGGGGGCGAAGGGCCTTGGTCAGGGAGATGACCAAGAACCCGATGGCACTCTGACAGAGCTCCAGACTTCCTCTGTGGAGATGGGAGGACCTTCCAGAAGGACAACTATATCTGCAGCACTCCACCAATCAGGCCTTTATGGTAAAGTGGCCAGGCAGAAGCCACTCCTCTGTAAAAGGCACATGAATGGGTCTGAATACTTTCTGAATGCTGGAAAAAAGAGGAGAAAGCTGGAAAAGAGATGTGGGGGCAGGACAAAGCCAGGCAAGTGACAGGTGGATACAGGTATGGGTGCGGGTGTGGGGACCATTGACAGATGGGTGGAGCGAGTGACCAAGGCTAGAGATAAAAGGATGTCAGATGAGGAGAATAGGTGAAATGGAGGGATAAACTGTAGATAGAAGGGGACAGAGAGGGGGGGAAGAGTGGTGGCAGTGGCTGGAGTAATCCTAACCTAATTTTCCCAGTGACACGTTTGGTTGCCCCTCCCCTCTATCAGCTTTCTTCCCCGTCCCCACACAATCAGTCTGAAGAAGGGTCCTGACTCAATACGTGACCTATCCATGTTCTCCAGATGCTGCCTGACCCGCTGAGTTACTCCGGCACTTTGTGTTGTTTTTTGTAAACCAACATATGCAGTTCCGTGTCCACATTGCACCAACATGTGATTTAGTTAGTTCTGAACATGACCATAACATTATAGCAGAATTGCTTATACAGAAGGTAAAGGATCAGTCTGGATGGTATTAAATGATGGAGCAGGGCCAAAGAGCTGAATGACCTCCTCCGGTTCCTCTTTTACATCTGTGTGGCAAGGCTGGGGGTGCGGTGGAATGTTGAGGGGAAAGCATAGGCGGAAATCTCGGGGGGATGGGGGAGACACGTCCCTCCTATGTTTTGAGAGGTGGAGGACAATCTCCCCACCCCCCCCCTCGTTTTGTAATCTGGATTTTGATATTTGGTGGGAAAAAAATCTACTAAATTCCGCGAGACAGTGGGGGTGTCACTGTTTAGCGCTTGTTAAATGTCTCTATTAACATCGTATTAACACAATGTGTCACCAATTGTGTTTTGACCTTCAAGTATTACTGAATGTATTCAAGGAGAATTTCTTAAAGCTGTCTGATGCGGGTACAATTACCATTTGAACTAATTGGATGAATTGGTGGATGGGAAAGATTTAAACAGGTATCGGATTTCATATGTTCAAACCCATCAGCCAAACCCTGAGCTTCCTCTGGCTCTGAATCCAGCGTCTTTTAGATCAAGCCCTTATGTAAACTGCAACCGATATCTCCTTCCACAGCCATCTCAGCATTTTCCCAGTGGACTCCCTAGAGATTGCCAAAACTATGAGAGATTTAATAGGAACCTGAGGGGTAACTTTTTTTACACAAAGGGTGGCGGGTGTATGGAACGAGCTGCTGGAAGTAGTTGAGGCAGGTACTATCACAACGTTTAAGAAACGTTTGGGCAGGTACATGGATAGAATAGGTTTTGATGGATATGGGCCAAACGCAACCAGGTGGGACGGGTGTAGATGGGACATGTTGGTCGGCGTGAACAAGTTGGGCCGAAGGGCCTGTTTCCACACTGTATTACCCTATGCTTCTGTGACTCACGGCAGACTGTAATGGTGCCTTTACACCCCTGAATAAAGTAGCTAATTTTACATGTTGCTACTGAAGAGCACATTCAGAGACCGTTTGGATTTCTTCTTTTGTTCATTAAAAAAAGTAAATGGTTAACAAATGCCGACTCAGAGCCCAACTCCCTAATTTGTGTTTCAGTCAAGGTTGTTTTAGCTCTATATGCAAATAGGTGTGTCTATTTATAGAGGCCAATGTACTTAACAAAAGTTACACAAAAGCTTGTTTTGTTATATCAACTGAGGGTACACAAAAGGCTGGAGAAACTCAGCGGGTGCAGCAGCATCTAAGGAGCGAAGGAGATAGGCGACGTTTCGGGACGAGACCCTACGCTTGCCTCTTTGTCGGGTACGTTGAACAATCCTTGTTCTCGGCGTACCAGGGCCCCATCCCTGACCTCTACCTCCGTTACATCGACGACTGCTTTGGTGTCACCTCCTGCACCCACACACAACTGACTGACTTCATCTATTTCCCCACAAACTTCCATCCGGCACTCAAATACACTTGGACCATTTCCGACACTTCCCTACCATTCCTTGACCTCACCATCTCTATTGCAGGTGATACACTCCTGACCGACATCCACTACAAACCAACTGACTCCCACAGCTACCTGGACTACTCTTCCTCCCACCCTGCTTCCTGTAAGGACTCCATCCCTTATACCCAATTCCTCAGTCTACGCTGCATCTGCTCCCAGGATGAGGTGTTCCACACCAGGTCATCACAAATGTAATTCTTCAGAGAACGGGGATTCCCCTCCCCCACTATAGATGAGGCTCGCACCAGGGTCTCCTCCATACCCCGCAACACTGCCCTCTCTCCCCATTCCCCCACTCGCAAACAGGGCAGAGTCCCCCTGGCCCTCACCTTTCACCCCACCAGCCGGCATATACAACACATAGTCCTCCGCCAGTTTTGCCACCTCCAACGTGACCCCTCCACTCGCCACATCTTCCCATCTCCCCCCCTGTCTCCCTCCGCAACTCCCTTGTCAATTCTTCCCTTCCCTCCCGCACTACCCCTTCCCCGGGCACTTTCCCTTGCAACCGCAAGAAATGCTACACTTGTCCCTTCACCTCCCCCTCCACTCCTTTCAGGGACCCAAGCAGTCCTTCCAGGTCCGACAGAGGTTCACCTGCACCTCCTCCAACCTCATCTACTGCATCCGCTGCTCCAGATGCCAGATGATCTATATCGGTGAGACCAAGCAGAGGCTTGGCGATCGTTTCGCCGAACACCCCCGCTCGGTCCGCAATAACCAACCCGACCTCCCGGTGGCTCAGCACTTCAACTCCCCCTCAAATTCCGTATCCGACCTCTCGGTCCTGGGCCTCCTCCACGGCCAGAGTGAGCAACACCGCAAGTTGGAGGAACAGCACCTCATATTCCGCTTGGGGAGTCTGCATCCTCTGGGCTTGAACATTGAATTTTCTCAATTCTGTTAACCCTTGCTGTCTCCTACCCTTCCCACCTCTCCCTCAGCCCTCGGGCCCTGGCATTCCCTCTCTCTCTATCTCCCTCTCCCACCCTAGTCGTACTAGCTTCTCATTTTCACACCACAAACAATGGCTTGTTCCCTTTATCATCGATACTTTTTTGCATATCTTTCATTCATTGTTCTTTATCTCTCCACATCACCGTCTATATCTCCCGTTTCCCTGATCAGTCTGAAGAAGGGTCTCGACCCGAAACGTCGCCTATCTCCTTCGCTCCTTAGATGCTGCTGCACCCGCTGAGTTTCTCCAGCCTTTTGTGTAACCATCTACCTGATCGTTTCCTCTCAATATCTTATACACTTCTATAAGATCACCACTCATCCTCCTGTGTTCCAAGGACTAGTCTCAGCCTACCCGACCTCTGCCTGTTGCTCAGACCCTCTAGCCCTAGCAACATCCTCGTAAATCTTCTCTGAATTGGAGGAACAGCACCTCATATTCCCCTTTGCGGAGCCTGCATCCTGGTGGCATGAACATTGATTTCTCACAATCCTGCTAACCCTTGCTGTCTCCTCCCCTTCCTACCTCTCCCTCAGCCCTTGGGCTCCTCCTCCTCCTTTTTCCCTTTCTTCTCCCCGCCTCCCCCCACCCCCTCTCAGTCTGAAGAAGGGTTTCGGCCCGAAACATTGCCTATTTCCTTCGCTCCATAGATGCTGCTGCACCCGCTGAGTTTCTCCAGCATTTTTGTGTATCTTCGATTTTCCAGCATCTGTAGTTCCTTCTTAAATTCTCTGTACCGTTTCCAGTTTGACAACATATTTCCTATAACACGGTGCCCAGAATTGAACGCAATACCCTAAATGTGGCCTCACCATGCCTAATATAACTGCAACATGACCTCCCAACTTCTGTACTCAATACTGTGTGGCTGATGAAGGCCACTGCGCCAAAATCCTTTTTGACCACATTGAGCCTTTTCTCCTGTGCTGTGTTTTACCAGCAGCAGCTGTGTTCTGCATCTTACAGTTCCAACGTGTGTGTGTGTGTGTGTGTGTGTGTGTGTGTGTGTGTCCCCCTCCAATTCTCTGTTTGACATTCCTCCATTGAGATCAGCTATAATTTACAATACATTCATTTCTTATCTCAGAAGGCACCAAAATAATTGTTTGGGTGAGATAACTCTGTCCATCAGCAGTTGCATCATCAATGAAGATAAGTGAGCCAGTACCTTCTGCAGCCATACATGCCCAGGCCATAACACAATTTGAGATTTGTAAGAGAAATAATCACATATGGTTAAAGTGCACACTGTCAGATTTTAATAAAGGCCATTTTTATACATTTTGGTTTCACCATGTAGAAATTACAGCAGTGTTTATACATAGCCCCCCCATTTCAGGGCACCATAATGTTTGGGACACAGCAATTGTTTGAACCTGAGCAGATAGGATGTGTCTAGATATGTCATTATGCTACTACCATCAGCAGTTGTATCATCAATGAAGATAAGTGAGCTAGTACCTTCAGCAGCCATACATGCCCAGGCTAGAAAACCCCCACCACTGTGTTTCACAGATGAGGTGGTATGCTTTGGATATTGGGCAGTTCCTTCTCTCCTCCATACTTTGCTCTTGCAATCACTCTATGTTAATCTTCATCTCATCTGTCCATAAGATCTATTTCCAGAACTGTGGTTGCGCTTTTAAGTATTTCTTGGCAAACTGTAACCCGGCCATCCTATTTTTGCGGCTAACCAGTGGTTTGCATCTTGCAGTGTAGCCTCTGTATTTCTGTTCATGAAGTCTTCTGCGGACAGTGGTCATTGACAAATCCACACCTGACTCCTGAAGAGTGTTTCTGATCTGTCGGACAGGTGTTTGAAATGGGGGACCATGTACAAACACAGCTGTAATTTCTACATGGTGAAACCAAAATGTATAAAAATACCGTTTAATAAAATCTGACAATGTGCACTTTGACCACATGTGATTTTTTTCTATTACAAATCTCAAATTGTGGCGTACAGAAGCAAATAAATAAATGCTGGGTCTTTGTCCCAGACATTATGGAGGGCACGGTATCCAAGCAAGCACTTTGTCAATTGTCATGTTACTCTTCCCCAATAGGTGACATTTTGGGTCTGAAGAAGGGCCCCGAACTGAAACGACACCTATCCTTGTTCTCTGCAGATGCCGTCTGACCGGTTGTTATTCCAGCCCTTTGTGTCCTTAGCAATGATGGATGTGCGGGGCTTGGCGCTCGTTAGAAGCAAAATTGTCTGGCTCAACCATGTCCCATTGAACACGTCAAGGGGACGTCAGTCATTGTTTTCACATGATCTGTCCCTGCAGTCTGGTCCCCACCAGCTGATGATTGAGAAGCTCCTAAAGTCCCTCCATCTCCTTCTGCCAACCATGGGTGGGCAATAAATGGTGCCCATTTTAACTTGAGCAAACTTTTTAAAAAGCACGTGATTTTGATCTTACTTGTCGATCGTCACGTTCTTCACGACCATGGTCTGGGAGGTGTCGGCCTTCTTGTCTTTGATGCCTGCGTAGCTGAAGTCGGACGGCAGCACGCCAAGTTGAGAGGCCAGGCTAGCGACTGCATCCAGGGTCTCCATGTTCACCTTGTGCAGGGTGAATGCTTCAAAATACGTTCAGAACGGATTGAATGCCCAACCACATCAACAATAGTCAAGGACCCTAGTTGCCACCAACCCCCGTCCCGCAACCTTGGTTCTCTCTCCTTCATGTCTATCCATTTCAAATAAACAGAGAGGATTATTTGTTAAATCACAAAGTTTAAAGGAGATGTGCGGGGCAAGTTTTTTTTTGCACACAGAAGCTGGTGGTACCTGGAATGTGCTGCCAGGGATGGTGGTGGAGGCAGATACGATAGTGGCGTTTAAGAAACTGTTGGATAGGTGCATGGATGTACAGGGAATGGAAGCGTATGGATTAAGTGCAGGTTGGTGAGAGTTGGTCTTGGTATCACATTCAGCATGGACATTGTGGCCTAAGGGCCTTTCCCTGTGCTGTACCTGTTATGGTCCATGTTCACAACTGAGGACATTCATCTTTCCAAATGTGCAGAGCGCTGGTCTTACAGGATGAAACAGCCTCACCACAGTGTGTTGCTCATTAGACAGTTGTTTCCATTGTGGACGCCCACGTCCATTAGCAATATGCCAACAGTGACTACACTGTCTGAATATCCCACTGGCTGCAAGAGGGTCGTAAAGCATTAGAGGTTGTGCAAAGCATAACGTCAGTGCAAAACCTCCTCCGCTCTAGCGACACGGAATCCAGCCCTTCAGCACAAGAAGTCCATGCCGATTTTTAGCCACCCTTCCCCAGTCTTCTTCACCTCTTCCCCCCTAGCACAAAACACTGACCTCTAATCAAATACATTAAACACTACAAAATATATTAGAAAATAAATACATTAAGCTCAAGAAAATACTGCCTTTCCTTACCTCACCTCCTAAATGTCCAAACATTAAAGTTCCTCGATTCACCCCATCCCCCCAATAACTGTGGCACAGTGTTGAAGAGCATGCAGTGGTTTTGCTACCTGTGTATGGTGTTGCTGGTCCCTGGTCATGGGCAGCCCGTTTCCTGCTGCCGTTAATCTTGTCTCGAAACCTCACGGTAATCACCGCGTCGCGCCGGCTCCCGTCCCCTTGCCCGGAAAAGCTTTTGGTTTCCAGCAGCTTCCCAAAACACCTGCTGACAAAATGATGGACGGCCTTCCGGTGTTCCTTGTCCCCATCGGGCTGAAAGGAAAACTTGGAACTTGTGTCCCTCGAATCCAAGAAGCGGAATAGCCCATCGGCTTCTTCCTCGGACACCAGCTGACGGAGCTCGGAGTACTGAGGGTCAAGCCTGACTCGTATTTCAGCGCTGCTGGTGACGGTCTTCAGGAAGGGATATCTCTGCCGAACGGCCTTGTGGACGGATGCCCTCTGGCCTTTCTCTTGGAAAGTCACAAGTAAAAGTGTGGCCTCCTCTTTCCCCTCCATGGCCGGACCTCCCCCTTTCGCTGAACTTGCAAACTGTTCCAGTGACTTGGCTATTGAGCAGCCCAGAAGCATCTCTAAGCTACGTCCCTTCACTTCGACTGAAGGCGAGTTAAGGGAAGACTCCGACAGCTCAGGATCAGTGGTGTGGCTGGCATCGCTGGGTACAACAGTGGCATTCGCTGGTTCACCCACGCCTGCCCGTTCAGAATCGTTCGCTGGCGATCTTTCCCGTGTCTTTGGCCTTTTGCTTGGGGTCGGCCGGGGCTGGGGTTGACTGCTGTCAATGGTGCAAGTATCCTGCACACAAGCAACGTCGTTAACCAGCCTTCCGCACATGTCGATCTCCGTCACCACAAAATCGCTGGCCGAGTTCTTGATCGTCCCACGGAAACCAACGTGATCACTGACCCAGCAACAGACGGTCTCCATGTCATACCTAGGAGGAAAGCAAAAGCACCACATCTAATCAAAAGGCCCTGGAGAAGCAGCGAGGTACAGGAGGGGAGGCTAGGCAATGGGTTTGCATGTGTACAGAAGGCAATAACTGCACAAGGTATTCAAGGTAAATCACTACAATACAGCCAACCCTCATTTTTAACAGACCTCTTCATAATGGATTTTGGTTATAGCGGACGGACCTACCGAGCCTCACCGCCAGGCCGGGCTGCCGACATCGCCACCACCACCTCCTCGGCCAGTACCTGCCGCCACCAGGTAGGCCACTACCTGTCGCACCTCACCTGCATTTCAGCCGCCCAAGGGCCACTACCATTGACTCCTCCGACTCTCGCCCCTCCCCCGGCCACCAGCAGGCCGGGGACGCCAACTCACCTGGATTCCAGGCCCAGTTCCGGAACAAGAGCCTGTGGAAAGGTCTCGACCCGAATTGTCACCTATCCATGTTCTCCAGAGATGCTGCCTGACCTGCAGAGTTACTCCAGCACATGGTGTCCCTTTTGAGTATTGACCAGCAACTGCATTTGTTTGTTTCTACTATTTATACAATGAGAATCTGATACTTGGTGTGATAGCAGATTATCAGCAATAACGGACACCACCCCCCTCCCTGTGGTCCGTCATAGCGAGGCTTCACTGGAAACCCATTTGGCTCCTTTTCATCTCTCATCTTTGTCACTTACTCCACTCATCTGCCAATCCCAACACCCCTCCCTCACACTCCCTTACCTATATCCTATCAATGGCCAGGATTCGTTCCACCTTGACCTCTCTTTTCCAGCTTTCTCTCCCCTACTACAATCGCTGCGGAAGGATCTCGATCCAAAACATCGCCGATCCATGTTCTATACGTTTTCCTCCCTCCAGAAGATTGTTTATTTGGGAACTCAATGCAAGAGGAAGTGGCAGAATCAGGTACAATGAGGTACTTAAGTAGAGACTTCTACAGGTAACGTCTAAGGGTGCACAGTAGAGAGCATACTGACTGGCTGCATCGTGGCCTGCTACAGCAACGTGAACGTCCAGGAGCGGAAAAGTCTGCAGAAGTTTGTGACCACTGCCCAGTCCATCACCGACTCTGACCTCCCCACCATCAAAGGGATCTATTCCAATCACTGCCTCAAAAAGGATGCCAACATCATCAAAGACCCATACCATCCTGGTCACATACTCATCCCTCCGTTGCCATCCATAAGGTGGTACAGGAGCCTTAAATCTGTAACACCCAGGTTCAGGAACAGCTTCTTCACCACAGCCATCCGGCTATTAAACACAACCCAACTAAGCTCTGAACAATAACAGTCTATTATTATTATTGCACTGTATATGTTTATTTATTATGTATATATGGTCTACAGTCTATAGACACACTGAACTTTTATCTTCCGTTTTGTATTATGTTTACATATTCTGTTGTGCTGCAGCAAGTAAGAATGTCATCGTCCTATCTGGGACACATGACAATAAAACTCTCTTCACTTCTTTCTTGACTCTTAAGGAAGGATACAGACAAAAAGGAAGTAAACAGGAATAGTGCGATGGGCAAATATGCGATGGTTTAGTGGTATTTTATTGCCGTGCACCAAAGCACAATGAAATTCTTTCTTTGCACACAGTTCAGTGACAATCCTGCTATACATTAGGCACAATCGTACTAAGTATAAGAGTGCAAAGACAGTAGACCACAGAGTCCATACACCAGAGTCGCAATGTTTTGGGCGTCATCGTATTAGTAGTTAAGGGATACTATATAATTGGAATTACGGAGACATGGCTCCAGGATGACCAAGGCTGGGAGCTAAACATGCAGGGGTGTTCGATATTCAGGAAGGATAGAGAGAAAGGAAAAGGAGGTGGAGTGTCATTGCTGGTTAAAGAGGAGATTAATGCAATAGCAAGGAGGGACATTAGCTTAGACAAAAGTGCTGGAGAAACTCAGTGGGTGCAGCAGCATCTATGGAGCAAAGGAAATAGGCAAGGTTTCAGGCCGAAACCCTTCTTCAGTCTGAAGAAGGGTTTCGGCCCGAAACGTTGCCTATTTCCTTCGCTCCATAGATGCTGCTGCACCCGCTGTGTTTCTCCAGCACTTTTGTCTACCTTCGATTTTCCACCATCTGCAGTTCCTTCTTAAACACAGGGACATTAGCTTGGATGCTGTAGAATCGGTATGGGTGGGACTGCAAAATAGCCAAGAGCAGAAAACGCTTGTTGGAGTGGTATACAGACCACCAAACAGCAGTAGGGAGGTTGGGGATAGCATCAAGCACGAAATCAGGCTGGCAAAGGTACAGCGTTTATCATGGGTGACTTTAATCTACATATAATTGGGCCAACCAAATTGGTAACAGTGCTGAGGAGGGGGATTTCCTGGAATGTATATGGGATGGGTTTTTAAACCAATACGTAGAGGAACTGGCTAGAGGCCAGGCCATCCTAGACTGGGTATTATCTAATGAGGAAGGATTAGTTAACGATCTTGTTGTGCAAGGCCTCTTGGGCAACAGTGACTATAATATGGTGGAATTCTGCATTAGAATGGAGAGTGACACGGTTCATTCAGAGAATAGGGTCCTAAAGAATAAAGGAGACTTTGAAGGTATGAGACGGGAATTGGCTAGGATAGACTGGCAAATTATACTTAAAGAGTTGACAGTGGAGATGCAATGGCGAAGATTTAAAGACCGTATGGTTGAACTCTAGAAATTGTTCATTTCTGTCTGGCGAAAGAATAAAACTGGGAAGGCGACTCAACCGTGGCTGACGAGGGAAGTCAAGGATAGTGTTAAAGTCAAGGAAGAGGCATATAAATTGTCCAGAAGAAGCGGCAAACCAGAGGACTGGGAGAAATTTAGAACTCAACAGAGGAGGACAAAGGGGTTAATTAAGAGGGGAAAAAGAGCATGAAAGAAGGCTTGCGGGAAATATAAAAACTGACTGTAAATGTTTCTATAAGTATGTAAAAACGAAAAGATTAGTGAAGACGAATGTAGGTCCTTACAGTCAGAGACAGGTGAATTTATAACGGGAAACAAGGAAATGGCAGAACAGTTAAACGAGTACTTTGGTTCTGTTTTCACTAAGGAAGACAAACAAACTCCCGGAAATACTAGGGGACCGAGGAACTGAAGGGAATCCACATTAGTCAGACAATGGTATTAGGTAAACTGTTGGGACTGAAGGCAGATAAATCCCCAGGGCCAGATGGTCTGCATCCCAGAGTACTCAAGGAGGTGGCCCCAGAAATTGTGGATGCATCTGTAATCATTTTCCAATGTTCTTTCAACTCTGGGACATTTCCTGTAGCCAATGTAACTCCACTTTTTAAATAAAGGAGGGAGAGAGAAAACAGGGAATTATGGACCAGTTTGCCTCACATCGGTAGTGGGGAAGATGCTGGAGTCGATTATTAATGTTGTTATAGCAGTCCATTTGGAAAGCAGTGATGGGATTGGTCAAAGTCAGCATGGATTTATGAAGGGGAAATCATGACTAATCTTTTGGAATTTTTTGAGGATGTAACAAGTAGAATGTTTAAGAGAGAGCCGGTGGATGTAGTGTATCTGGACTTTCAAAAATCCTTTGACAAGGTCCCACACAAGAGATTAGTGTGCAAAATTAGAGCACATGGTATTGGGGGCAGGGTATTGATTTGGATAGAGAACTGGTTGGCAGACAGGAAGCAAAGAGTAGGAATTAATGGGTCCTTTTCAGAATGGCAAGCAGTGACTAGCGGGGTGCCGCATGGCTCGGTGCTGGGACCGAGCCATGCAGCACAATATATACAATATGTTTACAATATATATTAACGATTTAGACGAGGGCATTCAATGTAACATCTCTAAGTTTGCAGATGACACAAAAGCTGGGTGCCAGTGTGAGCTGCGAGGAAGTTGCTATGAGGCTGCAGGGTGACTTGCATAGGTTGGGTGAGTGGGCAGAAACATGGCAGATGCAGTATATTGTGATAAATGTGAGGTTATCCACTTTGGTGGCAAGGACAGGAAGGTTATTTATTATCTAAATGGTGTCAGATTAGGAGAAGGGGAGCTGCAACGAGACCTGGGTGTGCTTGTACATCAGTCACTGAAAGTAAGCATGCAGGTGCAGCAGGCAGTGAAGAAAGCCAAAGGCATGTTGGCCTTCATTGCGAGAGGATTTGAGTTTAGGAGCAAGGAGGCCCTACTGCAGTTGTACAGGGCCCTGGTGAGACTGCACCTGGAGTATTGTGTACAATTTTGGTCTCCAGATTTGAGGAAGGCCAATTCACTGGATGTTTTCAAGAAAGGGTTATATTTAGTTCTTAGGGCCAAGGGAATCAAGGGATATGGGGAAAAAGCCAGAACGGGGTACTGATTTTGGATGATCAGCCATGAACATATTGAATATATTTTTCCCATAGAGAGTTGTGAGTCTGTGGAATTCTTTGCCTCAGAGGGCGGTGGAGGCCGGTTCTCTGGATATTTTCAAGAGAGATAGAGATAGGGCTCTTTAAGATAGCGGAGTCAGGGGATATGAGGAAAAGACAGGAACGAGGTACTGATTGTGGATGATCAGTCATGATCACATTGAATGGCAGTGCTGGCTCGTAGTGCCGGGTGGCCTCCTCCTGCACCTATTTTCCATTGATGGGCGGTGCTGACTCAAAGGGCCGAATGGCCTACTCCTGCACCTATTTTCTATGTTTCTATCTTGTATCCTTCAAGACCCAAACTTTTTTTTGTGTTAAATTCTTAGCTTGTGGCGGGGACTGGCAGGAGTCCAGCCAAAATCTAGTCGGACACATGTTGTGTACTCTACACGTGTTTAATCTTCTGCATACAGCTCCCCACTCCTCAGCTGACACGGGCATTGCCCGGCCTTAAATAACTCAGATAATAACCCCGTGACTCGCGCCTCCCCCACCAAGACGCCGGCCGCCCTCTGGAGCCGATGGTTCGTCAAGACCTTGGGTTGCTATCAGGTGCTGCCACGAGTTGGTCATAAAGGCCTGTTGGCAGCACTGGTTCAGGGTTGCAGGGTCAGCCTGGCCAGGTGACATCAGCATGAACATGGTAATGAAGTCCATCCCTGCTCCTGCCACCCAATCCTACCTCTGCTTTTAACAGCAACCTCTCGGCAGCTCAGGATTTCCCCCCACAAACGTGTTGCATCACAGAGTGGGGCAGCATGGGCTGGTGGAATGTGTGTTGCCATTTCCATTTTGGGGACAGGACTGTGCAGTAGTTAGTTGTAGTAGTGAATAAAAAAGGCTGGTGAAATTGTGTAACAAAGTTAAAATCTTATATTTACATAGCATCTTAGACATAGCAAAACAGACTTCACTGTAGGAATGTCAAATTATGAAACCAAGCTACAAGGATATAATGCAGAGGAATGTTGCCAGGCCTCGAGGGCAGAGCTATCAGGAGAGGTTGAGCAGGCTGACTGGAGCGCAGGAGAATGAGGGATAATCTTATAGAGGTGTACAAATCATGAGGAATAGATGGGGTAAATGCAGTCTTTTAACCAGAGTAGGGGAATCACAAATCAGATAACTGAGGTTTAAGTTGAAGGGGAAATATTTAATCGTTTTCATCAGTCTGAAGAAGGGTCCCAACCCAAAATGTCATCCATTCCTTCCCTCCAGAGATGTTGTCTGTCCCGCTGAATGTCTAAGATTTAATAGGAACCTTTTTACGAGCTGCCGAGTGGGTGTATGGAACGAGCTGCCAGATGAGGTAGTTGAGGCATGGACTGTCACAGCGTTTAAGAAATATTTAGACATAGATAGGACAAGTTAAGAGGGACGTGGGCCAACTGCAGGCAGGTGGGACTAGTGCAGGTGGGACATGTTGGTCGGTGTGGGCAAGTTGGGCCGAAAGGTCCGTTTCCACGCTGCATGTCTCTATGACAATGGGGGGGGGGGGGGGGGGGTGAACTATTTTAGGAACAGACTTACATGATGTGCCCCAGTCGGAGGAATGAGTAAATGTGCTACACGCCTCCCCCCTGGTTCCAACTATTGTGGGTCCGAGCCACACTCTGTGGCTCCTCCATCAAGGCAAAGACAGAGGGAGAGAGTTCCGTTTCCTGCTCCTGATCCCCGTTACATTGGCTGAGATTGAGCGAATCGCCGGCTGGAGCGTCATCGGAAACTGCTACATTGCGAGTGGCAACAAGAAGCGGCCGCAGACTCCAGGATCTTTGGCAGATGCACTACACGGGAGGCTGGGCACCCGGGCAATGGCACCCGGGCAATGGGACCGGTGCTGGACAAAGGTGCTGCTGGAGGCACTCCGCAGCTAAGGCTAAGCCTGGGAACCCGGCACACATATACACACACAGTGCTGGAGGCACTCGGCGACGCAGGCAGAGCCTGGGAACCCAAGTCACACACACACACACACAATGCTGGAGGCACTCCGCAGCTAAGGCTAAGCCTGGGAACCCGGCACACATATACACACACAGTGCTGGAGGCACTCGGCGACGCAGGCAGAGCCTGGGAACCCAAGTCACACACACACACACACACAATGCTGGAGGCACTCCGTAGCAAAGATTATCGAGCGGAGCTTTTGCTCCGTAGCTCGGGCAGCAGTTGTGGGAGAGTGGGCTGAGCCCGGGACCCGAGCAATGTACACAGTGCTGGATGCACTCGGCGGCTCTGGCAACATCCTTGCAGCCTATTAATTTTCTCCAGAGATGCTGCCTGAACCGCTGAGTTACTCCACTTGTGTGTGTCTAATCTTGGACAGGTGACGTTTGGGGTCGCAATGTGATGGAGGGAACGCAGGGAAATAGGGGAGGGACCACCCCCATTAGAAACAAGGAACAAGCAAAGTGTGAGCATCGACGATGTTAACTTATATACTGGAAATTAGACTGGTTATGTTAGAGGACACAAGGAACTGTAGATGCTGGGGTGGAAGATTGCAACCTTCACGTGGTGCACCCTGTTTCGACTAATGCAATCAACCCGACGTGCGCAAACGGAAGATCATAGAAACATAGAAATTAGGTGCAGGAGTAGGCCATTCAGCCCTTCGAGCCTGCACCGCCATTCAATATGATCATGGCTGATCATCCAACTCAGTATCCTGTACCTGCCTTCTCTCCATACCCTCTGATCCCCTTAGCCACAAGGGCCACATCCAACTCACTCTTAAATATAGCCAATGAACTGGCCTCAACTACCCTCTGTGGCAGAGAGTTCCAGAGACTCACCACTCTCTGTGTGAAAAAAAGTCTTTCTCATCTCATCTCGATCAAATAGAACAAGTTGTCCGACAACTTTAGGCTGTGCACCCACACGCAAGAAGAAGAAGTAGATGCTGGTTTAACAAACAAAAAACGCAAAATGCTGGAGTAAGTGCAGGTTGAGGGGAGTCTTGATAGAATAAAAAGAACCTTTCCCCAGGGTGGAAATGTGCAACACTAGAGGGCAGAGCTATAGGGGGGTTGCACGTAAGGTCACCGGGTCATAGGGCTTGACGCACGGAGCCGCTCAATCCATCTGGAGGACATCCGTCACTTCCGGTATTAATGCAAGAAACGCGTACTTTCCTACCTGTTAAAATACGCCAACATTTGAATTTCTGCACTGTAAAAAATTGTGGAAGTCGGGGTAAGCATGAGAGACATGTACCCAACTTCAGAATTCCAAAAGTTAAGCGAAATGAAGGTAAAGAGAAGCGAGAGCTGAAGGGACAACAACGGCTAAAGTGCTTGGCAAACATTCGCCATGCAGATATCGGTATTGAAAATATTGGGAATTATCGCGTTTGCTCACTGCATTTCATCAACAGTAAGGCATTATTTGTGTTTTTTCTTGATTCCTTTGGTATCTAAAAAGTCTTAGAAGTGATAAATCTGGCTGTAAATTTTGCTTGAGAGGCGTTTTCTTTTTGTATGTGAAAACCCACTTTGAGAACAATGGGCGATTTTTAAATTTTACAGCCAGATTTATCACTTCTGAAAGTTTTTAAATGCCAAAGGAAACAAGAAAAACACATAGAAACATAAAATGATAAAAGGACTGGACAAGCCAGAATCAGGAAAAATGTTCCCAATGTTGGGCGAGACCAGAACCAGGGGCCACAGTCTTAGAATAAAGGGGAGGCCATTTAAGACTGAGGTAACAAATAACTTTTTCACCCAGAGAGTTGTGAATTTGTGGAATTCCCTGCCACAGAGGGCAGTGGCGGCCAACTCACTGGATGGATTTAAGAGAGAGTTAGATAGAGCTCTAGGTGTTAGTGGACTCAAGGGATATGGGGAGAAGGAAGGCACTGGTTATTGATTGGGGACGATCAGCCATGATTGCAATGAATGGCGGTGCTGGCTCAAAGGGCCAAATGGCCTCGTCCTGCACCTATTTACGATGTTTCTATGTGCGGGGGCAAGTTTCTTTACAGAGTGGTCAGGGCCTGGAATGCATTGCCAGGGATGGTGGTGCAGGGCTGCCAACTCTCACGCATTGAGCGTGAGACTAACGCATTTGAGGAAATTCTCACGCTCTCATGCTGATGATAGAAGTTCTCAAGCTCAAAATAATAGTTTAAAAAATATATGAATAAATGAATAAAGTCACACTCCTCCACACTCACCAATTATAAACGTTTTTTTGTCGGCGGGTTCCCCGTAAAGAACGAACAATTTAATTGGCTTAAGCCCATCGCACACTATTTAAAATGGCAATGTAGTCAAAAATACTGGAGAAACTCAGCGGGTGAGACAGCATCTATGTGTGAGTTTGACCCTTCTTCACACTCAAGCATTTCTCCAGCATTGTTGTCTACCGTTCTATACATTCTGCCTCACCCGCATTCACATTCCCGTGCAGATGGTGTGACAGGTGAGACCCGGCGATGGTCCCAGCACCGACACCCCCCCCCCCCACATGCACCGCTCACACCCACCCCTACCCGCGGTGGCTCTGTGTCCGGCGGCCGCTCTGTCCACACCGCATGGAGTTGCCAAGAGCGAACCGGGTGCGTGGGGGCATCGGTGCCGTCTCCGGAGCCACGGGGATGAATCTCGGGCTATAGCTCCACTCCGATACCCGACCCCTGGGTCTCTGTCCCTCACCTCCCCCGGATCCCCGGGCGACTGTCCCTCACCTCCCCCGGGTCACTGGACCCTCAACTCCCCCGGACCCCAGCTGGACACAGAGCATCTAGGCCGGCCCGCATACCCGGGGAGGGGGGGGGGGAGAGAGGGAAATGCTCCCTAGACATTGCCAAGTCTCCGCTCACTCCGGGTGTTGTCGCCGCTTCACTGACACACACTCTCACACACAACCTAACACACACTCTCACACACAACCTAACACACACCCTTACACACACACAGGGTTTAAAGGGATATGCACCAAAAGCGGATAAATGGGACTAGTTTAGATGGGGCATCTTGATCTGCATGCACAAGTTGGGATGAAGGGCCTGTTTCCATGCTGTAAGACTGTGACACACTGTAGAAAGGGTGCAATTGCTCTGGAGAGGATCCAGGGGCGATTTATGAACATATTGGCGGGGCTGGAATTTTTCTTTCACTTTGAAGAAAGATTTGATAACTGGATTTGCATTCTCTGTAGCAACGGAGGTGAAGAAAAGACTTAGTTGAGGTGAATAATAACATGAGAATAGGACCTGTTTCACTTAACAAAGAGTGTAAGAAGGAACTGCAGGTGCTGGTTTAAACTGAAGGTGACTAAAAGCTGGAATAACTCAGCAGGACAGGCAGAGGTTGAAAACCAGCCATAAAACACAATGACTGGAGATGTGTGTTATCCAACTAAGGGCAGAAATTATAATCACATGTTCATCTTTATTGACGTGACACCATAATAAATATTTTACAGAAAAAATAATTTAATGGGGTGGCACGGTGGCGCAGCGGTAGAGTTGCGGCCTTGCAGCACCACAGGCCCAGATTTGATCCTGACTACGGGTGCTGTCTGTACAGTATTTGTACATTCTCCTTATGACCACATGGTTTTCTCTGGATATTCCAGTTTCTCCCACATCCGATTCTCCCACATCCAAATGAAGTGCAGGTTTGTAAATTGTCCCTGGCGTGTGGGATACAACTGGTGTAAGGTAGGTTGCTGGTCGGTGTGGACTTGGTGGGCCGAAGGGCCTGTTTCCATATATATGTTTTACATGTATATCTTAATTTCATTGAACCATATACGGTTGAATATGTGGCATTATTTTCGAATTGTTTCTATAGTCAAAGGGTACGGTTGATTGATTTATTTGTGCAGAACAGTGATGGAAGCAACTCCTCTTGCCTTGTTTCTAGGTTTTTGTTTCTCTCTATATATATATGCATAACAGCATGAATTATAATCTGATTTCCATACATGAATATACTAAGGTCATTCATGTGCTGCACTTGTTGATCAGAGCCTGGCTCTACTGTGGGATGTAGTTAGTGTGAGGGATAAAGTGATTAAACCCCATTAAAGTAAGGAGTTTTAAAGAGAATTCGAACTGAGAGGGGCTGGAGAGAGGATTCTGACACAGCTGTGTCTGAAGGTTGCCAGACCCATCCTTGAGTCCTTGAGTAAGAAGTAATAGCATTGTATAGCGGTAGAAGGGAGTGATGTAGAGAGATCCCTATCAGTGGAATGGAGTGATAGATGGGACCCTTGTCACTATAGCTTAGCTTTAGTACTGATATAAGAGAACTGAGAGGGTTCACTAGGAGGTGAGTAAAACTAGGGTAGGTCATGAGCAACTGAGCATGCTTAATAGAATAAATGAATATTACAACACGCCCCTGGTCAAGAAACTCCTCATTACCATGAACATGTTTGAACATGCAATGTATGATATGGGTGGTGCGAGGGGATGTACGGTGGGATGTACCTACAGATTGTGCACCTCCGACCCTGATTGGAGAAGGGTCCGGAGGGGAGGTTGAATGTAAGATTTTGTGTATAAAGGGGGGATGATTTCTTTGGCTTCGGGGTGTCACGAGAGGCACCCGGTCTGCAGACTTGTAAAATAAAGAATCTCTTGCTTCCAGGATTTAGTCTTTGAGCATTAATTGTGAGCATAAAGCGTATCTCACAAATTGGGGGCTCGTCCGCGATCGCCACTCCGGCTGCTTGGTGGAGGCAAAGAAGGAGGGGAAGGTGCACCCTGCTGATTTCAGCAGTCTCCGATCTCCTTGCTTGCCATCAGCAGTTTGAGCGAGTGATATTCGGTGGAAAAGACTCGGGAAGCAAGAGGGGGTGTAAGGTAAATACGTACGGGACGGTCGAGCGATTCTTGTGCACAGGACCCAGGTAAGAAAAGCGACTATTAAGTATTACCTGGGCGGCCGGGGTCTGTCGGACGGAAATAGTCTGACGAGATGATGGGAAACCGGAACGGGAGAAGTAAGGGTCCGGGGAACCGGGATGAGGCTCATACCGATATGGAGCCTAACATTCCGCCCGATAGTCCGTTGGGGCGAATGTTGTATGGATGGGGTGAAGGGAACACCCGGGGTAAGAGTAAGGAAACTATGATAAAGTTTTGTTACTTTGAGTGGCCAAAGGAGCCTATTCGAGGGAGCGCAGTGTGGTGGCCGCGGTTGGGTTCAAATGAGGACTGGGTGAGACAGGCGTTGAATGTTTTTGTGAATGAAAGACAAACGCCGAATCAAATAGAAAAGGAATATGCCCAGTGCTGGAAACCCAATAATGGGATGTTTCCGTTAAAGACGGAAAGAGAGCAGGATGAACCTGACTGGCCACCAATTGGTGATGATCACCTACGGAGACTGCCTCCGCCATATGAATCCCAGCCCCCAAATATATCCCCATCAGCGCCGGCTGCATCTGCCCAGGAGGTCCCACTAAGCCAGAGCGGATCGGCAGTAAACCTGTCCGCTTCTGTCTCAGAAGAGACAGATAGTAGAGAATCACGGAGAGTAGAGAAGAAACAGGGTGAAAGAAACTGTGATTCAAACATAGAACGTGAAGGAGAGAGCCAGTCAGATAAGGAAGAGGGAATAAAAAGTGAGGATGAGGATGAGACGGGTGTCCCAGGCAGTAGTCGGAGGACGCGATCTCAAACGAGGGCAGAGGAACAGAGATTAGAGCGATCTGTTCAAATGAAGCCCCTCAGGGAGGTCCCGTTAGGGGGAAATGCCGGGGGGATGGGATTTGTAAATGTGCCTCTCACCAGTATGGAGGTGAGGAACTTTAAAAAGGAGATGAAAAGTTTATTGGAAGTCCCCTTGGGACTGGCTGAACAAATAGATCAGTTCCTAGGGCCAAATGTTTATACATGGGAGGAAATGATGTCGATAATGGGAAGTTTGTTTACTTCAGAAGAAAGGCAGATGGTCAGAGAGGCGGGAATAAAGGTCTGGGATAAGGGGTTGTCGGTTGACGCGGAAGCAGCAGATGCGGGAGCAGTAAAATATCCCATCACTGCGCCGAATTGGAATAACCAAACAGGGGAAGGAAGAAACAGTAGGAGAAATCTCAGGGAAATAATAATTAAAGGAATCAGAGAGGCCGTTCCCAAGGGACAAAATTTTGAACGGGCTTTTGAAAATCAGCAGAACAAGGACGAACCTCCGACAGTGTTCTTACAAAGCATAAGGAGGAATGTCCAGCAGTATTCGGGGATAGACCCTGATACGGCCGCAGGTCAGCAGTTGTTAAAGGTTAATTTTGTAACAAAATCATGGCCGGATATTAGAAAGAAATTGGAAAAATTGGAAGATTGGAATGAAAAACCATTGAATCAATTGTTAACAGAGGCTCAAAAGGTATATGTAAGACGGGATGAGGAGAAACAGAAGGGAAAGGCAAAAATGATGTTGCAAGCAGTACAGCAAGGAGTACAGAAGGGGGGAATCGAAGGTGATAGAAGGCCGGGTGCTCATGGAGACCGGGGAAGGGGAAGCGGTAGTATTAGAGAACGAGGAAGAGGTGAATGGGGGGACCGAAGTTGGGGTCCCCGGGAAAACAAGGAACAAGAATCAAGAAGATGGTACACGGGGCCACCCCGGTGTTATTATTGTAAAGAGGAGGGTCATTTCAGGAGGGAATGTCCCAAGCGACGACGGGAGGTGCAGTCGTACGCACTCATGGAGGAAGAATAGGGAAGTCAGGGGTTCCGCTCCCTGGGGTGTATGGGATACACACGGGAACCTCTGGTAAACTTGAAATTAGGACCCCAGGGAGAGGATATGATATTTATGGTAGATTCGGGAGCAGAGAGATCGAGTGTAACTAAGGTACCGGAAGGAATGAGATTGGGTAAAAAACAGGTTAGGATCTCAGGGGTAGAAGGGAAAGTGATGACATTACCCGAGGTAGAAGGGGTGGTGGTAAAATATGAGAATCGGGAAACTACGGAAGATTTAATCTTGGTACCCCAGGCAGGGATAAATTTGATGGGGAGGGATTTACAAATTCAATTAGGAATGGGAACAGCCCCCGTAGGGGGACAGATAATAGTCCAATTGTATAAATTGACCACAGAGGACGAGGGAAGAATAGTCCCGCAGGTGTGGGCCAAGGAAGGAAACCGGGGAGGGCTGCAGATCCCACCCTTGAAAATAGCTCTGAAAAAAGAAAGTGAGATAGTACGGGTAAGGCAATATCCAATTTCTATGGAAGGAAGGAGAGGACTTCAGCCAATTATAGAGAACTTACTAAAGGACGGTATATTAGAGAGTTGTATGTCCCCATATAACACCCCCGTACTCCCCGTAAGGAAGACTGACGGGACGTTCAGATTGGTCCAGGATCTCAGGGAATTAAATAAGGTAGTTAGAACGCGACACCCGGTAGTCCCGAACCCGTATACCATAATGGGACGGATACCCCCGAATCACAAGTGGTTCAGTGTGGTAGATTTAAAAGACGCTTTTTGGAGCTGTCCCCTAGCTGAAGAGAGCAGGGACCTTTTTGCGTTTGAATGGGAAAACCCAGAGACCCAAAGGAAACAGCAGTATCGGTGGACTGCGCTCCCTCAGGGATTTACAGAATCCCCGAACCTGTTTGGACAGATATTAGAACAAGTATTAGAGGACGTCCTGAGGACTGATGAGACTCAGCTGCTGCAGTATGTGGACGATCTATTACTATCAGGGGAAGAAGAGGAGGCAGTTAGGGACGCAACAATAACCCTCCTGAACTTTCTGGAGGAAAAGGGGTTGAGAGTGTCTAAAAATAAATTACAGTTTGTAGAACGAGAAGTTAAATATCTAGGACACCTGATAAGCGATGGGAAAAGGAGAATAAACCCGGAAAGGATAGCAGGAATTACCGGACTGCCAATGCCGAAGAATAAGAAGGAGATTAGGAAGTTTCTTAGCCTGATTGGATATTGTAGATTATGGATAGATGACTAGGTGAAGAAATAATAAATAATAGGTGAAGATAGATAAATTAGGTGAAGAAAACGACAAAGTAAAGTGGGAATCCGGGGACGAACACCAGTTTAGGAAACTAAAGAACAGTTTAATCACTGCCCCTGTACTGGCTCTCCCGTCTATTGACCAGCCATTCCATCTTTTTGTGAATGCAGAAAATGGAATTGCGCTGGGAGTACTAACCCAAGAGAAAGGAGGGAAGCGGCAGCCCGTCGCGTTCCTCTCCAAACTCTTGGATCCAGTATCGCGGGGATGGCCAGTATGTATTCAAGCGGTAGCGGCAACAGCAGTGTTAGTGGAGGAAAGTAGGAAATTGACGTTTGGAGGAACTCTGGTGGTGTCCACTCCCCACACGGTCCGGACGATACTAACTCAGAAGTCCAGTCGGTGGTTGACGGATTCTAGAATCTTGAAGTATGAGGTTATACTTATGGAAAAGAATGATTTGACCATAGTAACGGATAAAAACCTAAATCCCTCTCAGTTTTTGTACTCGGCAGGTGCTGAGCAGGAAGGGGAGTTACCAGAACATGATTGTAGTGAGATAATAGAACTTCAGACAAAGAGTAGGGAAGATTTAGAAGAACGACCGCTTGAGACAGGGGAAAGATGGTTTATTGATGGTTCTTCCCGATGCAGACGGAAAAAGGTATAGTGGGTATGCTATAATAACCGGAGAAGGGTTTGAAAAAGTGGAAGCAGGCAGGTTACCAGGAAGTTGGTCCGCGCAAACGTGTGAGCTGTATGCATTACTGAGGGCATTGGAACTATTGAAAGGGAAAGAAGGAACTGTGTATACGGATTCCAAGTATGCCTTTGGGGTGGTACACACCTTTGGGAAAATCTGGAAAGAAAGAGGGATGATTACAGCTAGAGGGAAAGAGTTGGCTCATGAGCAGTTAATTGAGAAAGCTTTGGAAGCGCTAAAATTGCCAGAAAGAATAGCGGTGGTCCATGTAGCAGGCCACCAGCGAGGGAATTCGCTGGAAGCTAGAGGGAATAGGGCAGTCGATAGTGCCGCTAAGACAGCGGCGACGGAAGGAACGGTAAAAATGTTGTCTCTAATACCGTTGAGAGAGGGGATAGAGAAGATACCTGTATTCTCGCGGGAGGAGGAAGATAAAATGAATGAGTTGGGTGCCCGGCGCTCCACGGATGGGAAGTGGTGGACGCCGGACGAAAAACAAATAATTACTAAAGGATTGACGAGGGATTTGATTAAACAACTACATTCGCAATCGCACTGGGGAGCCCAGGCTCTGTGCGACACGATACTACGGACTTATGCCTGTAGAGGCATTTATACTTTAGCCAAGCAGGCGGTGTCTGGTTGTGTAGTGTGCCAAAGAGTGAATAAGAAGGTAATGAGAGCTGTCCCAGGGGGAGGACAACAATTGGCCATTAGACCCTTCCAGAGAATACAGGTAGACTTCACAGAATTACCAAAAGTACAGCAGTGGAAATATCTTCTGGTTATAGTGGATCACTTCACCAGGTGGGTAGAGGCATTTCCCACGATAAATGCCACTGCCCAGGCAGTCACTAAGATACTGCTGGAACAAATCATCCCACGATATGGAGTAATTGAATCCATAGACTCAGATCGAGGAACACATTTTGCTTCCAAGGTGCACCTATTAATTTGTCGCGCCTTGGGAATAAACTGGAAGCTGCATACTCCATGGCACCCCCAGAGTTCGGGGAGAGTGGAGCGGATGAATGCCACTCTAAAAATTCAGATAACTAAATTAATGGAGGAGACAGGGTTACCCTGGACTAAATGTCTACCAATTGCTCTATTGCGAATACGGACGGCACCACGAAAGGATATTGCGGTGTCTCCCTATGAAATGTTGTTTGGATTGCCTTATTTTGGGAAGGTGGAAGGCACACCAACCTTTGATGGAGGTGATGTATTCCTGAGGAACTATTTACTGGCAGTGTCTCGTTCCCTTACAGAATTGAAAGCTAAAGGATTATTGGCTCAAAGCCCACCACTCGACTTTCCAATACATGCTGTAAAGGCCGGCGACTGGGTACTGTCAAGAATTGGAAGGAGGAGAAACTCCAGCCCAGGTGGACCGGACCATACCTAGTATTACTGACAACCGAGACAGCAATACGAACAAAAGAAAAAGGGTGGACCCATGCGATCCGGGTTAAAGGACCCGTCGATCCACCCGTTCCTGAGGAGGAGGAACAGTGGATGGTGAAGCCAGGAAGCAAATTCCTAACAGTAATTTAAAAAAAAAAGCATTGAATGTATAACTGACAGTATGAAAGGAGCAGTCGTGGTATTGTTTGCTTTGTATGTAATTGTGGTAAAAGGTATTAATAATTGTGATAAATGTTATCATCCTATCCAATACAGAGGGCGGACAACCAAATCATTTACCTATCATTCCCATGTGAACAAAGTATGCCATGACCGGAAGACTAGAACCATTTGTAAAGAGGGGGGAAAGGAGTATTTGATGACAGGCAATAGGGGGTATATAGGGAAGTTTGGGGCCGTTACCTGCCCAAGGGGAGAGAGATGGGTTTGTGTACAGTTAGTTTTCCCTTCTCAGATCGTAAAATGGGCAATAGATAAGACGAAGGAGGAAGTAATAAAAGAGGTTACTAAGGTAGTAGTCACTAAGCCTCCCCCTCCCCCACATACTCAGCCTCAAGTGCACCAGACACTGTACGAAGAGATAAAGAAGCAGATCGAGATCCCTGAAGGAGAAAAAAACTTGTTTGTGGACTTGGCCCTCCGGATAGCTGGAATCCTGAATATGACTAACTGTTGGGTCTGCGGAGGACCACTGATGAATTCACGTTGGCCGTGAAGGGGATCCATTGTTGAAATATGGGACCTGATGGGGTGGAACCTGACAGTTGGACAAGACCGAGATCCCCAGGTATGGGTCCTGACAGATGCTCCGGTCGGGACTGAGTGTATCGCTAGGCCCTGGGCAAAGGATTGCGTCCTAGTAGGCAGCAGCCCCTGCCAGCGCATCGTCACCTAGTGGCCAAATCAGTCCCGAGTGTGGTGGCCAGAGGAGCCTAAATGGTATCTAACTAAGAAATATGGGAAAAACTGCGCTATCCGGATGGAGATCGATGGAGTGGAATCGGCTGGACTATGGAACTTCACCGGGAATAACCCTTATCAGGGGATCCCAGTATTGCGAGATATATGGAACAAGGTTGCCTCTAGTGGACCGGCCCCTGAAGGACTGTTATGGATAAGCGGATACAAGGCATACTCGGTGTTACCGATGAATTGGAGTGGGACTTGTTTTATTGGACTGGTACAACCTGGATTTTTCCTGTTAAACACCAAAGAAGGCCGGTCGTTAGGAACACCTGTATTTGATGACCTATATCGGAAAAAGAGGAAAATAGACATTGGGGAATGGGAAGATGATGAATGGCCACCAGCAAGAATCATCTCATACTACGGACCAGCCACTTGGGCACAGGATGGATCCTGGGGTTACCGAACACCAGTATACATGTTAAACCGGATCATAAGGCTTCAGACAGTACTGGAGGTAATTACCAACCAAACTGCGGGGGCGCTGGAAATGCTGGCAAAGCAGCAGAAGCAGATGAGAGCAGCGATATACCAGAACAGGTTAGCCGTAGATTACCTCCTGGCAGAAGAAGGAGGGGTATGCGGGAAATTCAACCTCTATAATTGCTGTTTGAACATCGATGATAATGGACAGGCAGTGATGGACATATCAGAAGGGATCCGTAAGTTGGCACATGTTCCAATACAGAAGTGGAATTCGATTATGGGAACCCAATGGTGGGATTCCATCCTCGGAGGAACCTGGTGGAGAACGGTGGGACTTGTGTTTCTATGTGCAGAGGCTGGACTGATCTTTATCCCCTGTTGCATCCCTTGTTTTAGGGAACTTATTACCAGGAGTATAAGTCAGATGCAGGCTGTAGTCATGCCTATGGGAGAGAAAGGGGAAATACAGAAAATAATGATAATGCGGCCAGGGGAGGTTTATGATATACAGGAAGAGAAGGTTAGGATAATGTTACGTCAGTTCGAGTTGAGGGAACTTAAAATGAGGGTTTAATTAGTGTATGCATAGCAAAAGAAAAAGGGAGGATTGTGAGGGATAAAGTGATTAAACCCCATTAAAGTAAGGAGTTTTAAAGAGAATTCGAACTGAGAGGGGCTGGAGAGGGGATTCTGATACAGCTGTGTCTGAAGGTTGCCAGACCCATCCTTGAGTCCTTGAGTAAGAAGTAATAGCATTGTATAGCGGTAGAAGGGAGTGATGTAGAGAGATCCCTATCAGTGGAATGGAGTGATAGATGGGACCCTTGTCACTATAGCTTAGCTTTAGTACTGATATAGGAGAACTGAGAGGGTTCACTAGGAGGTGAGTAAAACTAGGGTAGGTCATGAGCAACTGAGCATGCTTAATAGAATAAATGAATATTACAACACACCCCTGGTCAAGAAACTGCTCATTACCATGAACATGTTTGAACATGCAATGTATGATATGGGAGGTGCGAGGGGATGTACCTACAGATTGTGCACCTCCGACCCTGATTGGAGAAGGGTCCGGATGGGAGGTTGAATGTAAGATTCTGTGTATAAAGGGGGATGACTTCTTTGGCTTCGGGGTGTCTCGAATTGGAGAGGCACCCGGTCTGCAGACTCGTAAAATAAAGAATCTCTTGCTTCCAGGATTTAGTCTTTGAGCATTAATTGTGAGCATAAAGCATATCTCACATTAGGAATGTAATTTAGCCGAACCTTATTCATACCTAATCCAAGTTGAAGCATAAACGTTGCATTCAACTGCAAGTTAAAAGACTCGCAACAGTATGCACCAGATTGCACAATTTCAAGCTGAAAAATGCAAAAGCTCCTTACCAAACACCCCCCCCCCCCCCACCGCTTGGTTGCTCGCAATTTCTCACTCTCAACTATCACCAAATGTTGGCAGCCCTGGTGGTGGAGGCAGACACGATAGAGCTGTTTAAGAGGCTTTTAGGTAGGCACATCGAAGTGCAGGGAATAGTTTGTTCTGGTTCATATATAAGCACTTGAGATCAGTCTGGCTTTGTATCGTGTTTGGCACAGACATTGTGGGCCAAAGGGATTGTAATTTTCTGTTCCAATGGGCCTCCGCCCAGCCTCCAGCACTGACTTACAGAAAATGAAGTGAATTTAGTCTTTAGATACAGCGTGGAAACAGGCCCTTCGGCCCACCAAGTCCATGCTGACCAGCATCTTCTCACACACTAGCGCTATCTTACACACTAGGGAAAATTTACAATTTTTACCAAGGCCAATTAACCTACAAACTTGTACGTCTTTGGAGTGTGGGAGAAAATCGGAGCACCCGGGGAAAACCCACGCGGTCCCCATAGTCAGGATCGAAGCCGGGTCTCTGACGCTGTAAGGCAGCAACTCTACCACAATAAAACTTTAAAAGTAAGGTAATTTTTTGAGATTATTTAAACCTAAATAACCAAATAAATGAAGAGCACTGCTGTTGATCAGTAATACAAGGTGGTCCGGGCTTTCACTGTGTAGATTGATGAAATATTACAAGGAAAGGACCCACTTTCCAGTTCCGACGATGGCCTTTTGACCTGAAACATTAACTCTTCTACTCTCAGCGGATAAATTCAAGGTAGAGATAGATAGATTCTTGATTACTACGGTTGTCAGAGTTTATGAGGGGGAGGCAGGAGAATGGGGTTCAGAGGGAGAGATAGATCAGCCAGGATTGAATGGCAGAATAGACTTGATGGGCCGAATGGCCTAAATCTACTCCTATCACTTATGATCTTTCTACATATGCTACCTGACCAACTGAGTGTTGGCAGTATTTTATGTTTTTAGTTCAAATTTCCAACATCTGCATTTTTTTTTTTGCTGGTTCATACAAGTGTGTAGGAGCCATTAAATTTAAGTCAGTATTATTATCATGTCTGATATTCTTCGATTTAGTTTTTATCTGCCTGTACTTTTGTAGGTGGGATTTGACACGTACTAGGGGTGTGTTCTTTTGTTAGATGAGTCTTGTGCAGACTCTCAGATTAGAAGTTTCAGTTTGGTGTCGGAGAATGAGGGGAAACAGTTTTCTACCATTATCTCAACACACACGTTACGTGACAACATCTTCTATCTATCTATCCTATTACTAAAACTCTCAACTTGACCACTTCCGGTCTGCATTGCATTTAAATTTGCGCAAAAACGATCTTTCATACCGCTACGATTTTTCGCCGCCTCACCATTCTCCTCTTCTGCAAGTCAAATTAATTTTGTTCCGATCGGTGAAATAGTACAAAAGTTATGAAGGTTGCAAAATCGTAAACCCCTTCAAGAGCCCGCTGTCAATAACGCGGCGCGGAGAATGTAAAGCTGAAGGGGCGCAGTGTGGTGAGCAGCTCACGGAGAGTCAGCAGTTCACGGAGAGTCAGCGGCTCGTGGAGAGCGTGCAGCCTGCGGGCTGCTTCTGCGGCGACCAGCACGTCCAGCCGGAAGCTGCTGAGTTGAACCGTAAGCCTCTGAGTGAAGCTGGAGTGGAACCGGGATCTGCTGCTTGAGGCTGAAAGCTGAAGGTGTGGTGTGAGCAGAGTGTGAGCTCCCCCCCTACCCCTCCCCCTCCCCCGAGTGGTGGAATATTGCGTTGGGGAATGCGTTGCATTGGGGGGGACCCAACGGGATCCACTTAGTCTAGTACCTTTATGAGAAGCTTTTATGTAATTTATATGATGTGAATGGAACAGTGATTAAGAATGGAAAGTTAGGAGTTATTTCTTTGTTTTGTATTACTTCAATAAAAAAGCAATTAATCAAGAAACAACATCGGGAAGATTAATCTTTGCTGTCTTCATGTGTGTCGTGAGTGTGTTAGGCTATTCCTCCAAATCATCTCCGATAATTAATGGCTATCAAAGTTGGACTTTGAAAACATTGTGAAAACTGCCATTGAAAGTGTAGCTTGCAAAAACATGACATTAGACAATTGCAATAGTACAAGTACAAGGGACGCAGATTTCATGTGAACGGCAAAGGTTACAAGGATGGATAGGGCCCAAAGTGATGATGAACTGGAATTCACTGCTGGTAGAAACAAAATTTGTGGTTTTCAGATAACATTAAATAGGGATGAGGAAAAATAATTTACAGGAAAAGAGCAGGTGGGATAAGACTGATTGTTCAGCACAGCGGCAGCATGGATTTGATCAACTGTGGCCTCTTTCTGTGCTGTAACAATGCGAGCGCTCTGTATTATCCTGAGCATCCCCCTTCATATTTGCTGAGATACACTTTATAATGGCAGTTTTTACAATGTTCTCAAAGTCCAACTTTGATTTTGACGAAACCACACTTTCTTCACTTTATTTAACCTTGTACATGGGGTGGAAGATTGCAACCTTCGTGTGGTCCGCCCTGTTTCGACTAATGCAATCAACTCGACGTGCACAAACGGAAGATCAAATAGAACAAGTTGTCCAACAACTTTAGGCCGTGCACGCCACACGAAAGAAGAAGACCCTGTACATGAAATTTTCCAGACAATCCTCCCAGCTACAGCTTCCTTTTTATTGTACTTGCTATACAAACAGAGCACAGCCCAAGGGTGCATGGTAACTCTAACTAGGCTGAGTGACAAATCTTTGTTGGGTACGTCGAACAATCCTTGTTCTCGGCGTACCAGGGCCCCATCCCCGACCTCTACCTCCGTTACATCGACGACTGCTTTGGTGTCACCTCCTGCACCCACACACAACTGACTGACTTCATTCATTTCACCATCAACTTCCATCCGGCACTCAAATACACTTGGACCATTTCCGACACTTCCCTACCATTCCTTGACCTCACCATCTCTATTGCAGGTGATACGCTCCTGACCGACATCCACTACAAACCTACTGACTCCCACAGCTACCTGGACTACTCTTCCTCCCACCCTGCTTCCTGTAAGGACTCCATCCCCTATTCCCAATTCCTCCGTCTACGCCGCATCTGCTCCCAGGATGAGGTGTTCCACACCAGGTCATCACAAATGGCCTCATTCTTCAGAGAACGGGGATTCCCCTCCCCCACTATTGATGAGGCTCGCACCAGGGTCTCCTCCATACCCCACAATACTGCCCTCGCTCCCCATTCCCCCACTCGCAAACAGGGCAGAGTCCCCCTGGTCCTCACCTTTCACCCCACCAGCCGGCAAATACAACACATAGTCCTCCGCCAGTTTCGCCACCTCCAACGTGACCCCTCCAGCCGCCACATCTTCCCATCTCCCCCCCTGTCTGCCTTCTGCAAAGACCGCTCCCTCCGCAACTCCCTTGTCCATTCTTCCCTCCCCTCCCACTCTACCCCTTCCCCGGGCACTTTCCCTTGCAACCGCAAGAAATGCAACACTTGTCCCTTCACCTCCCCCCTCCACTCCTTTCAGGGACGCAAGCAGTCCTTCCAGGTCCGACAGAGGTTCACCTGCACCTCCTCCAACCTCATCTACTGCATCTGCTGCTCCAGATGCCAGATGATCTATATCGGTGAGACCAAGCGGAGGCTTGGCGATCGCTTCGCCGAACACCTCCGCTCGGTCCGCAATAACCAACCCGACCTCCCGGTGGCTCAGCACTTCAACTCCCCCTCCCATTCCACATCCGACCTCTCGGTCCTGGGCCTCCTCCACGGCCAGAGTGAGCAACACCGCAAGTTGGAGGAACAGCACCTCATATTCCGCTTGGGGAGTCTGCATCCTTTGGGCTTGAATATTGAATTTTCTCAATTCTGTTAACCCTTGCTGTCTCCTCCCCTTCCCACCTCTCCCTCAGCCCTCGGGCCCTGGCATTCCCTCTATCTCTATCTCCCTCCCCCACCCCAGTCGCACCAGCTTCTCATTTTCACACCACAAACAGCTTACAATGGCTTGTTCCCTTTATCATCGATACTTTTTTGCATATCTTTCACTCATTGTTCCTTATCTCTCCACATCACCGTCTATATCTCTCGTTTCCCCGATCCCTGACCAGTCTGAAGAAGGGTCTCGACCCGAAACGTCGCCTATCTCCTTCGCTCCTTAGATGCTGCTGCACCCGCTGAGTTTCTCCAGCTTTTTGTGTACCCCTGAGTGACAAATCACATGTTTGAAGTCACGAAATGATGAGTCCAAGTCAAACTTGGAAACATAATTGTGTCTGGGATGTCACCACATTACTGTATTTAGATGATAAATTAAGTTTCTTCCTGCACCTCATTAATAGGCTTTAAATTGGTTGAGTTGAAAGGTAAGAAAGACTGTGTTGCTTGCTATTTTCTCAATTCTGTTAACCCTTGCTGTCTCCTCCTCTTCCCACCTCTCCCTCAGCCCTCGGGCCTTGGCATTCCCTCTATCTCTATCTCCCTCCCCCACCCTAGTCGCACTAGCTTCTCATTTTCACACCACAAACAGCTTACAATGGCTTGTTCCCTTTATCATTAATAGTTTTTTGCTTATCTTTCATTCATTGTTCTTTATCTCTCCACATCACCGTCTATATCTCTCATTTCTCTGAAGAAGGGTCTCGACCCGAAACGTCGCCTATCTCCTTCGCTCCTTAGATGCTGCTGCACCCGCTGAGTTTCTCCAGCTTTTTGTGTACCCTCTCTCATTTCTCTGATCCCTGACCAGTCTGAAGAAGGGTCTCGACCCGAAAGGTCGCCTATCTCCTTGGCTCCTGAGATGCTGCTGCACCCGCTGAGTTTCTCCAGCATTTTGTGTAAGCTGTGTTGCTTGCTATGTTTACTCAACAAACATTAAGAATAAGCACTAAGTTAGCTGGTGATTTAACATGTAATCACATTGCAATACAGATCACAGTTTACTGGCTGTGAAACACTGAGGCATTTACACACAAATGTATTATGGTGCTGTGCATACTGACGAATGTTTGGATACATCAGTTCCTTGATTACTTTAACAACCAGATTTTCAGGCTTTTAGGCTAACAAGCAGGCCACAAGTCAAATAACTTGGCTTCTCCACTATATTAATCATCAGCAGCCCTGTTGATGCATCAACAGGGGCAACACCCAACAAAAGCTGCTTAATCTTTTAATCTGTCACAAAATACAGTGTTGAGACAAAATGTTTGAGACAAAGAACCATCATTTATTTATTTGCCTAAGTACTCCACAATTTGAGATTTGTAATAGAAAAAATCCCATGTGGTTAAAGCTCACATTGTCAGATTTTAATTAAAGCCATTTTTATACATTTTGGTTTCACCATGTGGAAATTACAGCAGTGTTTCTTCACAGTTTCTTGCTTTGCATCTGTTATTTGCACTTTATTAGTTTATTTATTCATGTGTGCATATATATATATATGGTATATGGACACACTGATCTGTTTTGTAGTAAATGCCTTCTATGTTCTGTGTGCTGATGCAAAGCAAGAATTTCATTATCCTATCAGGGACACATGACAATGAATTCACTTGAACTTGAACTAGTTCCCCCCATTTGAGGGCACCATAATGTTTGGGACACAGCAATGCCATGTAAATGAAAGTAGTCATGCTTAGTATTTTGGTGCATATACTTTGCATGCAATGACTGCTTGAAGTCTGCAATTTGCAGACATCACCTGTTGCAGTGTGTCTTCTCTGGTGATGCTCTGCCAGGCCTGTATTGCAGCCATCTTTAGCTTATGCTTGTTTTGGGGGCTAGACCCCTGCAGTTTTCTCTTCAGCATATAAAAGGCATGCTCAATTGGGTTCAGATCGAGTGATTGATTTGGCCACTCATGACAACCACTTCTTAGTTTTGAAAAACTCCTTTGTTGCTTTAGCAGTATGATTGGGATCATTGTCTTATTGTAGAATGAACAGCCGGCCAATGAGTTTTGAGGCATTTTTTTGAACTTCAACAGACAGGAAGTGTATGTATACTTCAGAATTCATTATGCTACCACCTTCAGCAGTTGTATCATCAATGAAGATAAGTGAGCCAGTACCTTCAGCAGCCATACATGCCCAGGCTATAACACCCGCATCACCGTGTTTCACAGATGAGGTGGTATGTTTTGGATCTTCGGCAGTTCCTTCTCTCCTCCATACTTTTCTCTTGCAATCACTCTGATATAAGTTAATCTTCGTCTCATCTGTTCACAAGACCTTTTTCCAGAACTGTGTTTGCTCTTTTAAGTACTTCTTGGCAAACTGTAACCTGGTCATCCTATTTATGCGGCTAACTAGTGGTTTGCATCATGCAGTGTAGCCTCTGTATTTCTGCTCATGAAGTCTTCTGCGGACAGTGGTCATTGACAAATCCACACCTGACTCCTGAAGAGTGTTTCTGATCTGTCGGACAGGTGTTTGGGAGTTTTCCTTTACTATAGAGAGAATTCTTCTGTCATCAGCTGTGGAGGTCTTCCTTAGCCTACCAGTCCCTTTGTGATCAGCAAGCTCACCAGTGCTCTCTTCTTAATGATGTTCCTAACTGTTGATTTTGGTAAGCCTAAGGTTCAGTTGATGTCTCTAAGTTTTATTCTTGTTTCTCAGTCGCATAATGGCTTCTTTGACCTTCATTGGCACAACTTTGGTCCTCATGTTGATAAACAGCAATAAAAGTTTCCAAAGGTGATGGAAAGACTGGAGTAAAGATTAGGTGCTGAGAGCTCTCTTGTACCTGCATTAAGGAGGCAATTAAACACACCTGAGCAATTACAAACACCCGTGAAGCCATGTGTCCCAAACATTATGGTGCCCTGAAATATATAATCACAGCTGTAAATTCTACATGGTTAAACCAGAATGTATGAAAATACCTTTTAATAAAATCTGACGATGTGCACTTTGTCAAAACCACATGCGTTTTTTTTAATATTACAAATCTCAAATTGTGGAGTAGAGGCAAATAAATAAATGATGGGTCTTTGTCCCAAACATTATGGAGGGCGCTGTAAGACATTGCAGTTCAAAATGACTTCCTCTGTGGTTGCATATTCTTGATGTTACAAAAGGAACTGAATTAACTTTTTAAATGAAGCACATCACACACTAGCACAGTGGCAGAGCCAACAGAGCTATTGTCTCAAGGCTCCAACAACCCATCATTAATTCTGTCCTCAAGTGATGTCTGTGTGGAGCTTGCACGTCCTTTAGGAGGGCACAGCATCCCAGGACGTACACACCATTGAGGATAAATGGGGATACTGTGGATAGGGTGAACTGTTTTAAATACCTGGGAGTCCACATCTCTGAGGATATGACATGGACATCACACGCTGCAGCATTCGTGAGTAAGGCAAGGCAGCGCCTTTACCACCTCAGGCAATTGAGGAAATTCAGTGTCTCTGAGGACCCTCCAGTGCTTCTATTCAGCGGCTGTGGAAAGCAACTTGTCTGGAAATATCACGATTTGGTTTGGGAACTGCTCTGCCCAGGACAAGAAGGCTCTGCAGAGAGTAGTGTGTTCGGCCGAACGCACTATGGGAACTACACTCGCCCCCCTGCAGGAACTATACATCAGAAGGTGCAACTCCAGAACCATCAAGATCATGGGAGACCCCTTCCATCCCAGAAACAGACTGTTCCAGCTGCTACGGTCAGGCAAACGCCTCCGTTGCCATGCTGTGAGAACGGACAGGATGAGAAGGGGTTTCTTCCCAGAGGCCATTAGGACAGTAAACTCCTATCTCTCCAGGGACTAACTTACTGTACCATTTTGCTGTTGTGTGGTGTCTTTTTAAAATTGCTGTTTTTTTCCTTTTTCTTCCCTCCCACAAGTATGTAATCTGTGAATATGTGATTCTGTTCCATTCTGTTTGTAGTTTGTGTGTTTGTTTTTTTGCACAATCCGCGAGCGTTGCCACTTTTCATTTCACTGCACATCTCGTATGTGTATGTGACGAATAAACTTGACTTTCTCCCTGTGAATCTGTGTTTCTTCTCAATGCTCTAGTTTCCTCTCTCATCGACTGATATATGCAGACTGATAGGTGATTTGCCCACTGTATGTGGCCTCAATGTAAAAGGTAGAACTTTAATGCAAGAGCAGAAGTCTTTCTCTACTTTGCCTGAGAGACCTCAGGTCAAGGTCATTGAGAATATTCTTGGCATTTCCTCTCATTATGCTACATGTAAATTAGAGCAGACATTTTCTACAAATGAAACTCCAAATATCCACACAACCAGAGGGGTGGCACAGTGGCACAGAGGTAGCTATATAAACTGGAGTGCATAATCCTAAAACAGCTACCAAAAACTGGGGCAGCACAGTTGCTGCCTCACAGCACCAGAGATTTAGGTTCGATCCTGACTTCGGGTGCTGCCTGTACAGAGTTTGTACGTTCTCTCCGTGACCGTGTGGGTTTTCTCCGGGTAATCTGGTTTCCTCCCACATTCCAAAGATGCGCAGGTTTGTAGGGTGCGGGGCATTGTTGGTCAGCACGGACTCAGTGGGCTAAAGGACCTGTTTACAAGCTGTATCTATAAACATGTGACCATTTGTATCTGGTTTTCAAAGTATGAACAAGAGGCACATTTAATTTCAACCTGATTTCTTTATCCAGGTATTAGTCATTTTGAATTACATTTGAGTTCTGCTTTTAAGATTCACTAACATAAAGAAAGCCACACTCACACACAAACTTAATATTTTACAGTTAGCAAAAGTGCAATACAGCCAACTTAGAAAATAACTGGATAATTTCATTCCTACCCTGGAAAGAAAAACCCAGTTATTTTGTTCTACCTCTCTCTTCTGTAACTATAGGTTATTTCAAAATTTAAAAAAAAAATCAATACTCACAAACAGTAGAGCGCTTTTAATTACACACAAAGACAACCCACATTTTAGGTTTCAGAGCTGGTGATTCATTTTGCGAAGAGTAAAGGTAGAACTTTGAGCAGCAATATCAGCGTCATTATAAAAATGCATTCAGCTTTTTTAGTTTGCACAATGTTTTTTTTCAATAGACACATGCAAGAAATGACAGATGATACAGTAAAACTGTTCACATAGTAGAAATTCAAAATATCTCAGGTCTTAAGTTTTTCTACAGAAGAATATTAAGAGCCACAATTTCACTTTCACCATTTATATTAACACAGATGCTGAGATCGGCAAACACTCCCTGCCATTTCTGTCACCAGAATTTTGGGCTGCATTGATATTCACTGATTTAATGTGCTGCTTTTGTTTTTGTATCTTACTTAAAAAGAGCGATGAAAACAATTATTTTTCCTTGGGTTGGATGATTAGGTGACACTTTATGAAAAGATTTGAGTTCCACAGGAATGTCTACACTTAGTAAAAAAAGTTTGCAATTCACTATTCTAACATTAATCGACTACAGTTGTGAAGAATTAGAGGCAATATTATAGCGTTAGCACTAAAGCAAAAAATTGTTTTTTCTTGACAACCACACGCTCTACAAAACAAACAATAAATCAATGCAGCATTACTAAAAATATTACTTCTCAATCTCCCTTAATGCTGCATAAATCCACTTATGTGTACCAATACATAAAGATATCAAAAAGGGAAAAAATAAATATTGCCTAGAATACCAACTTTTTGTTTCCAAGCCTGAGGAATACAGGAATCTCGTTTAAAGTTGATTATGAACTCCAAGTGCTTCTGACCAGTTGACATTAATATCACAATGATAATTTCCTAGCCCAAGCACTGGGCATCGGTTTTCACAATAGCTCTGGATAAAAATTAGTTATATACAAAATCCATCAGCGCATAATGTGTCATCCAAATCCTTCACAATGATCTGCAGTATATTTATAAACATGCAAACTGTAACACAATGGATCAATCAAGAAGATATGAGCAACTATTTTCGACCAGTCTTGTTCCTGATCTTTGAAAAAAAATGCAAGCAGGAATACCCATTCAATAAAACATATTTGTGAAAGGAAATGAGGGACAATCAATAATTTTGTCTCTGCACCCAAGGTTCTGACACAAAAACACAGGGTTGGTACATCATAAATAAAAGCTAACGTTAATTGTAAGGGGTGAAGTTTTCAATTAAATTGTAAGTTTAAAAGAAAAATGGATGGAAAACTTGGTTAAGTCTAATCAAAGAAACGATGTTGAAAATATAGTTTTGCTCTCAAGGCTTTTCTTCCTTTTTGGGAGGAACGCATCCTTCCATTTCTAGAACTTCTGGCCAGCCTTCATATTTATTTGTGTCTTTATTATTCTTTATATGCTGTAGGGAAAAAAAAGGATTCGTATTAGAACATGTGGAATGGTTGTTTCATTGGAAGAAAACAGGCATGAGCCGCAATTACACATTCCAACCAGCTTTACAGCACCTTACGAGCTTCTTTAGTTCCTTGGCCACAACAGCACTGTACAGAAAATTTCCAGCTTCAACCAACTTATCTTTCTGCTCACAAGCCACAAATTTTGTACATTTGTGTTTTATATTTTTTACAGTAAGGACACGGAGGCTTTGGAGAACATGTAAAAGCGGTTTACCAGAATGCTGCCTGGATTGGAGGGTGTTAGCTACAAGCAGAGGGTGGACAAACTTGGATTGTTTTCTCCAGAGGTTGGGGGAAAATTGATAAAAGTGTACAAAATTATGAGGGGTATAGATAGGGTAATTAGTCAAAATCTATTTCCTAGTTTGATAGAGGAAAGTTTAAAATAAATGTGCGAGGTAAGGTTTATATTACAGAGAGGTAGGTGCCTCGAACGTGCTGCCAGGAGAAGGGGGGTGGCAGGGATGTACAAGCAGAAAAGATAATAGGTTGACATGTGAATATGCAGGGGGTGGAGGCATTTGGAACTTGTGCCAGTGAAAGGAATTAGATTAATTTGTTGTCATGTTCGGCACATACATCGTGTTCCTGTGCCGTACTGCTCTACGTCCGACATAGTTGTAACATAGCATGGAACCTGGACCTTCAACCCACCGAGTCCATGTCGACCATCTATCATTTGTTCACACTAGTTCTATGTTATGCCAGTTTCACTCCCTACACACTTGGGGCAACTTACTGAGGCCAAATAACCTACAAACTCACACGTTTTTGGGATGCGAGAGGAAACCCTCGTGGTCACAGAAAGAACGTGCAAACTCTGCACAGACAGCACCCAAGGTCAGGATCAAACCCGGGTCTCTGGTGCTGTGAGGCTGCAGCTGCGCCACCCGTATCATCAATAGTATGTATTTCTAGTCCAAATATTTCAATCCTTCCAACACTGCAGTTGGCCATGACTGCCTGCGACTACTGCATAAGAAATAAAGTACTGATTTATTTTCTGCTACTGGTAGAACATTGTAAAGCTTTCATGGCCATAGTTTCACATGTTCTTAGGGTTGCACTCATTGGAGAGAAAATAATTTTAGCAAAATACCATAAAGTTGAGCAATCCACCACAGTCAAGGTTCTTTGTTTAACCTTTGGAACTGAATATGTTTATCATGATCTTCAACTGCTTACGATTATGATTAAAAACACAATTAAAGCTACCATGGATTAAAGCTTTTGTATGCAAGGATCATCCAGTACATTAATTTACTCAAAATTGTTCGAGGATGCTAAATACTGTCAGGATTCATAATTGAATAACGCCAAGTTGTGTCAGTTATCAAAGGACTTTACCAAATGGATCACCACCATAGTCAATTAGATAGGTTCTTGATTAGTAAGGGTGTCAATGCGATCTGACCGGTGTCTTATAAAACATCAGCATTAGGCTTTCAACTCATTAATTTCAATACATTCTTCCAAAAAATCTGTTTCTTTCCCCAAACTCAAGAAAAACAAAACATCTGAAAAGATAGTGATGGATATTTTTTATAGAAATATTTTATCCCGATAATAAAAGTAACAGCATTGCTAAACTTCAACTTTTGGGAAGCCCTATGAGTTTGAATCATATTAAATAATTCATAGTTAACAAGTTCAGATCAAAATATTCAAGAAACCAGTCTTTCCATCCTACAGCCTCAGCAGAAACGATCACATCAGCTGCTTGTTCACTGAATATAGCTTTCCCAGCAGTAGAGATGGTGCTCTAATATTTACATGTATTTGCAACAAGAAAAGGGCAAACAGTACTGTTGTAAGTCAAGGGAGAAGCATGTTGACAGCATCAACACTTATTATACCTGCTCAAAAGGACTCTTTGATTGAATCCCCTTTGCACCAACGAAAATCCAGTTGTCTCGGAAGCTGAGGTTGGAAATAGATGCGCTCCCCAATTCACTTAACAGTTTGCGTGCATTATCGTCAAGTCTGCAGCAAAACAAGACAATTTATAACAAAATTACAACAATCTGCTTCTCACCATGTATCTTTATCACCCATACAATGCTTAGTTTAAAACTCCCTCACAGCTTGGTTGCGATCCTTTGGGAGACACCGTACAAGCCTTGCGTGTAGATGTAGTTTGATTTCTTGTGAAATGGCTGAATTTTGTGCAGTAGCACGTGGACTACTGTTGACATTCTGTGCAGCACATTGCAGACAAAGAGAACTATGTGGCACCGTTTTCAGTAAGTAGCCTCCTGCAACTGAGACAATATTTTGTTAACAAGATATGTTCGGGAACAATAATGGAGTCCAGGATGCTGTCTCAAGTTATGACTCTGTATTTATGACTTGCATGATTATTCTGTAAGGCAACACGCCCAATCAGGCATGTGGAGACACAAGAGACTGCAGACGCTGGAAGTTGGAGTGAAAAAATACAAACTGCTGGAGGAACTGCAGAGATACTGCCTGGCTTGCTAGCTTCCTCCAGCAGTGTGCTTTTTGCTACATATAGGCATGTGCCTGAAAGTTAATGAGCAGGGCTTTTGCAGGAGTGACTGGGTTCAAAGTGCCGTGATTGCAACCCAGTAACATTCATTCCTGTTTATCTCAGTTCTAAAGAAAGGGCGGCACAGTGGCGTAGCGGTAGAGTTGCTGCCTTACAGTGGCATTAACCCAGGTTCGATCTCGACTACAGGTTCTGCCTGTACAGAGTTTGTATGTTCTCCCTGCAACTTTGTGGGTTTTCACTGGGTGCTCCTTGGTTTCCTCCCACGCTCCAAAGGTGTGCAGGTTTGTAGGTTAGTTTGCTTCAGCAAATTGTCCCTTGAATACAGGATCGTGTTAGTATACTGGGTGACCGCTTGGCCACTCTGTGGGCCAAAGGGCCTCTTACCATGCTGTATCTCGAAAGTCTGAAGGTCATTGACCTAACATGGTACCTACATCTCCCTCCACACAAATTGCTTGTTCTGCTGAAATATTCTCCAACAACTTCTACATCTATAATTAAAAATATTAATTTATATTTTCTATCACGACTTCAACCTAAACACATTATCATCTTTATTCCTCATTCATTTTTCCCTCCCCTTCCCACCCAGTTTCCAATTATAAGCTATTCACTATCATTTCACTATGAAAGAAGTTTGACTTTCGGCTGTGGAATAATCTTAATTTATGCACTCACATCATCTAAAATTAACAAGTTGAATTGATTTTGGCAGTTTGTAAACCCATACATGCGAGAGGCCAATTACAAAATTTAAAATGTAAACATATTATATATATATGCACATTATAACATTGTATTTAAATAAAAGCTTTCCAACTTAAACCCGTCTCACGGTGCGAGTTGACCCACGAGTGACCCCGAGTTTGCACTCGCGGTAATCACGTACAATTAACGTAGTGGGAACGTCGGAACTCGCGCGAGCAACTTATCGACTCGTGGCGCTAACGGCAGGTACTCGGGAAACTTGTTAACTCGTGAAAAAAATCAAACATATAGCCGGTGTGGGGAATGGCTCCCCTGGCTCACTTTGAAATTCGAAGAGGAGTTAGTTTTTTTTCAACATGTTTGATTTTTTCCATGTCAAATTAACTGTTCAAGTTAAAAATGGAAACATTTAAACTCGTTGCAAGAACGTAGTGGCCGATGCGTTTACTTTAGTGGGAACTTTCTTATAATCTGATCGTTCGCTCGAGTAAAGACTGAACCAAAGATAGACACAAAATGCTGGAGTAATTACATGTGGTTAAGTTACATGTGGCCCCGGGAGGTAAAGAGGCTTGAGAAATATAAATGCTGAAATACGCGCGGATCAACGCGGGGGTATCCAGAACTGAAAGTTGCAATGAAATGAGATTGAACAAGATGACTTTGACACGAAAAGCTGGAGTAACTCAGCGGGACAGGCGGCAGGAGAGAAGGAAAAATGCAAAAAAGTGAAACTATCGCCAGGAAAAATCGAGAACTTCTTGGCTCCCTTCGCCTCATACCTAAACGCAGTGATCTCCCCTTCTCTGTGTTATGTGTGTCAACATGCATTAATTCCTGAAATCAGAGAAAAAGGCAAATGTATTCCCCCCTCCCCCCCCCCGAAAACAAACCAAATCCATGTATCCCAAACACCAGTCCGAAGAAGGGTCTCAACCCGAAACGTCACCCATCCCTTCTCTCCAGAGATGCTGCCTGTCCCGCTGAGTTACTCCAGCTTTTTGTGTCTATTTTTCCCAAACACTTGTTAGAATCAAGAAGCCATCTCTTGGGCTTTATGTATGAGAACCATCTCCATTTTCAGTTTTTTTCTGGAGGGATTAAAACTAATTAAATGTGTGGAACAAACTAAAAATGCAAAACTGGAAATAAAATTAAGTTTGTCTAAATATCAAACGCGTATGCATTGCAATTTGCTGCGGAGACACTGGATAGAAAGTATTCAGTAGTGCGCACACCACACACACATATGTCCTACTTCCCGCTGTTAAGTTACTACTTGCTTTCAATGTTTTTGTTTTATCTCTTCTTATATTCCAGCTGGAGCTGTATTTTCACCGACTTGCCAACTCCTCCCCCCCCCCCCCCCAAAAACTCGGGAACTTGGAATTCGCGAGATCTAGTGTTAAAGAAGGAACTGCAGATGCTGGAGAATCGAGGGTACAAAGGGTGGAGAAACTCAGCGGGCGCAGCAGCATCTAAGCAGCGAAGGAGATAGGCGACGTTTCGGGTCGAGACCCTTCTTCAGACTGGTCAGGGAAAGGAGAGATATAGACGGTGATGTGGAGAGATAAAGAACAATGAATGAAAGATATGGAAAAAAGTATCGATGATGGGGGGGGGGGGAGGAGATGTGTGTGTGTGTGTGTGTGTGTGTGTGTGTGTGTGTGTGTGTGTGTGTGTGTGTGTGTGTGTGTGTGTGTGTGTGTGTGTGTGTGTGTGTGTGTGTGTGTGTGCACGCGCGCTGTCGGGTCCCGGCGGCTGCTCAAAGTCAGTCACCCGAGCTGCTTCCTTCCTCGGAAGTGGCGGCCACTTCTCCCGTCCGTGCCCGGAGCGCTGCGGCAGCCACCCAAGCTAATTCACTCCCCAGCCACTACATACAGCAAATTACAGCATGGAAACAGGCCATCTCTGCCCTTTTACTCCTTGCCGAACACTAATTCTCACCTAGTCCCATCTACCTGCAATCAGACCGGAGCGTGGCAAGTGGGCTACTCACCCCAATCCCCTCCTTCACAATGCTAGACTCCCCAAACACTGTGAACGGAGCTCTCCCCCCACCCCGGGAAATACAGTATTTAAAAACATAAAGCACCAAGAAATGCACTCACCACGTTATTGGTTACTGGAGGGTGCGTATTTTCCCTTTGTAGGTCATATCAATAGATGTGGCCACGCTGTAACTCAAAGCCACAGGATGGAGATGTCTTCTTTAACATTGTTGCTTTATTAAAACATACCTTCATTCACGGTTGGCTCAAGAGTAACGGGAAAGGAAGTTGGAACATCGCAGCAATGACATACCCGTGGGAACGCGGTTAAACACTTGATCATAACCTTTAAGTATCGTACACAACCACGAGTCTTTCACTCGGGGTACCTCGTGGGTCAACTCGCACCGTGAGACAGGGCCATTAGGGTTACTTTGGGAGCTGATTTCTTCTCCATACCAGAGCAACTTCAAATGAGAACACTAAGTAAACTGATAAAAAATTATCCGACTGATTCATCAGGAGTTAATGATTGATTACTAACTTGGTTGCAGCATCGTCATACGTAGCCATAAAAACGATTGTTCCTTCCTTTAAGGTTTTCAGAAATTCATTGAAAGGCTTTACATCTGTGGCGAACACAAAAGTAAATTTATTACACTCAGGTCAATTATTAACTTAAGCTGTGTTTACCAATACTGAATCATGTATTTAAAGTATGACATTTATAACTCATGGTATTGTTCTCAAAGTAGTAACTGCCTCCAGTCATATTATAGAAATTTATATGTGCACATTGTAACGTGTATGTCATAATGAGGAAAGGAAATTCTTATTTCCTTGTAACTATTTAAGAATTAATAGCCAGCACCAAAACCATGAGTGTTCTGATGTGCCTGACAGAAATGGAGGGAAAAACGATACGTGGATTAGTACAGCGCCAAAACTGATCATACTTACATCGGGAATGGGTTAGAGATGGAAGAGATGAAGTGCCTAGACCAGGAAATTAGTGAAATAGTGTAATTGTGCAATGAAACCAGATGTTTATTTCACATGGTGCTACATTAAAATGAGTATCTGAATCATCACATTAGAATTGTTTCCTATACTACAATCTGTTTCCCCCCCCCCCCCCCCCATACAGTGTTCAAAGGAAGAAATCCTGCAAATTTCTTTCCAACCGACACTCTCCTATTTTGGAACTGTATTGCATTTGTTTTTTATTATAACTGTGAAAATTCCTGTAACGCTCCATTTAATGGAAATACTTTCACACAAATAACAATAGTTAAAGGAAGCCTTCGCCAGCATCTTCTAAAGGCTCAAGCTGTAAATAAAGAAAATGCCCGCAAAATGTTTCTTTTCTCAACCCTTGCACTGATATCTTGGCCCTCATTTCTTGATGGCATCAACTCTATCTGTAACACACAGCCACTCCAAGATTTGCCATTGTGCTGCTTGATGTTTTCATCTGACAATCAGCTCTGAGAAGATTCAAAGCTTCTGTTAGCGTAACAATAATACCAATTTGTATACTTCACAACTAAAAGCAGAAATCTCAGACTTCATACAGCTATCCAACATGTCCATGCCATGCCAAGATGCCCATTCTATGCAAGTTCCATGTGTCCTTGTTTGACCCCCCCCCTCTAAAGTCTTTGCTGTACCCATGCAATGACTTAAATGTTGTTATAGTTCTTGCCTCTACCACTTCCTCCAGTTGCTCGCTCCATGTCCAAACTCCAGGACTGAAGAATTTAATCTCCAAACTAGGAATCAGCCCCCATCTCTGCCACTGGATCCGCAACTTTCTGACCCGTAGACCAGCATCAGTTAGGAGGGGCGATACCACCTCCTCAATAATAATTCTCAACCCCGTTGGCCTGCAAGGTTGTGTTCGCAATCCCCTACCATACTCCCTATACTCTCTGGATTGTGCCGCCATATTCAGCTCTAACTCCGTCGAGAAGTTTGTACATTACACCACTGTGGTGAGATAGATCACGAACAATGATGAGACAGAGCACGGAAAAGAGAAAGAGAACAGTAATATTGTGTCAGGTCATCAACCTCTCCCTCAATATTAGCAAGACAAAGGAACTGATTATTGACTCTACGAAGCGTGGTGGAATACATCCCCAATCAGCAGCAACGGTGCCGGTGAAAATGATTGAGAGCTTCAGGTTCCTTGAAGGTCCATTTCCAATGATCTGTCATGGACCAACCACAAGGCGACACACCAACGCCTCTACTTTCTTAGGAGACTGAGGAAATTCGGTATATCTCCAATGACTCTTACAAAATCCACAGATGCAACTGTCGGGTTGCATCACAGCTTGGTCTGGAAACAGCAAGAAATTGCAGAGTTGAAGATGTATCCCGGTCCGTCACACAGACCAAACCTATCAAGCTCTGTTGAGGGTAGATATTTTGTGGATTCATATGGAAAACTTTGCTGCAGCAGGACCAGAGCAACTAAATAAATTAATGAGGCAGAAGGCAAGTATTTCAAAGACTCAGCAAGTTTAGTGTGATTTTAGGCAAAGATTTTCTATTAAAACCAGGATTCCTGTGTTGTGCAAACCATAAAACCTAACAACATTGAACCTTTCCAAAGATCCTCATGAATATCTCAGCATTGAAGATTATAAACCAACAGGTACGCTCAAATCTAAAAATGTTATAAAAGTACTAAATCTGTACCTGCACCCCAAAGGTCAAAAACTTTAGTGTCCAATAATTCTCCAGTTCTACCTGAAAGAAGCAGAAGAGAGAATGAGCTTAAGTGTAAAATACCAACATTTAATGATTATTGAAGAGTAAATTACCAAATATTTAGAATCCTGGGATACAAAATTAACAACGGTTAATCATTCTTAAATGCATTTAAAAAAATAGATTTTAGTCTAGTCTTTGACAAGAGAAAAAAAAGTCATTTTTTAATAATTTTCTCTCCTGCTAAATATTGGGTCCCCTAATCCCATTCATGATACAGCACAATTGTACCTGTACGCTCCATGCAAATGATACCCATCAATTATATACAAGTCCTGCTGATGTTGCTTCCCCACACAAAGTACAAAATAATTAAGAAAATACTGACATCAAAAAAATAATCAAATTTTCAGGAATTTGAGTAACTGATCTTGAGAAATGTAAGAAACCGTTGAAGAAGCATTGCGTCGAAGGAGGCAATCAGGAACTAGATCAAGTTGGATAAGATAATTCACTCACCATTTACTGTGGCAATGTTTATGCCACGACCAACGTTGTTTTTCACGCCACTCATTATTCTACAAAAATGAATAATTGCATCGTATTTCAGTCATTGTGTAGTAACAGACCAACCAACATATCCGATCTACACTAGTCTCACTTTCCTGCGTCTGAACCACACCCTCAAAATCTATCATATCCATGTACCTGTCTAAATGCTTTATAAACGTTGCAATAGTACCTGTCTCAACTACCTCCACCGGCAGCTCAGTCCAAACATCCACCACCCTTTGTGTGAAAAAGTTACCCTTCAGATTCCTATAAAATCTTTACCCCTTCACCTTAAACCTCTGCCCTCTGGTTCATTAAAGCTTTGTTTTCAAGTTATTTATTTGAAGATATTGTGTAATTATATGATAAATCTTAGATGTAATGTTGTGTCAATGTAAACCTCAAAATGATTCAGCGTTAATTGCATTTATCTGCTAATGCATTGATAATGACTTTGTACAGGGGTATATCATTTGTGCCTTGCACCGGTTGCTGCAAGTTTCAAAACCACCTGAATTATGTCGCATTTTCTGCACAACATAATTCTGTGAAGAAAATCTTATCAAGAGTAGTGAAGCACAGCGTGCACCAAAGTCAGTGCAGAAAACAGAGTAAAGAGGATGACTGCATTATTAAACACAAGTTCTTACTTGCAAATAAAGTTGACTTGCATTTTAACTGAACGCAGATTAAATTGATAACGTGCTGAAGTAACTCAGCGGGCCAGGAAGCATCTCAGGAGACTGAATCTGAAATGTCACCCATTCTTTTTTCTCCAGTGATGCTGCCTGACCCGCTGAGTTATTCCAGCACTATGTGTCTATCTCGAGAGAACATGGACAGGTGAGATTTCGATAGGGTGACATTTTAACATCTGAAGGGTCCCAACCCGAAATGCCGCCTTTCAATGTTCTCCAGAGATGCTGCCTGACCTGCTGAGTTACCCCAGCACTTAGTTTTATTTTGTAAACCAGCATCAGCAGTTTCATGTGTCTAATGATTACATTAAAACAAATTCATATTTAAACAGAGTATCTCATTTTAGATAAAACCTCAAAATTAAACAACATATCTGTTCAATTACATCTTACTTATCCAGTTTATTTTAATCCGTCATGTGAATACACAATGTTATTCCTTGCCTAATCAAATCATTCGATCTCCAGATCCCCATATGAAGTTGCTTTGTCAAACAGGGTAAAGGTAGGCTTTGCTGAGGAAAGATGGAAATATGTTCATCCATAATTAACACTAAATGTCATCCCACATTCAGCAACCTCTCTTGGTGTTCTGCTTAACATTTGTTCATAATAAACAGTTTTAAAATACTGAATAGTTAATCATTTATCTAATTGTCTGTGATACCCTCTGGCAGGGTTCCCAAACGCAAAATAATTTCTTAAATAATAAGACCAATGATCTGCACAATACACGTACTGATGTGACCTTACCAGTATGTGGTACAATTATAACTACACTTCCCTAATTATAAACTCCAAATTTCATTATATAGACCAATCCACCATTTGCCTTCCCAAAATCCTGCTGCATCAGCCTTTTACAATTTGTGCTCCAGATAATGTCCATCCCTCCGTACTTCACTCATCTGCAACTGAATGTAACACAGGAAGAGAAATATATCAATACTTACATTTTATCTTCAATACAAATTTTGGGTCCAACAACATTTGCTGCTCCACTGGCCATTTTGAATGCAAAATGATTCTCAGGGCAGGGCTTTGCGAGGCCACATTTGTACTTCGGTGACTTTGTTGCTAGGATAAAATGTTAAGATTTATTTGACTAAAATAAATGTTGGAGGAAACCGGAGCACCCAGAGAAAACCCACGCTGTCACAGAGAGAAAATACAATTCAATAAATTATCCCGTAGAAAAAAACCTCCCAGAAATACGACATCATGACTGACTTTAGACTTTAGAGATGCAGCTCGGAAACAGTTCCTTCGGACTACCCACCAGCTCGGGGCCTGGCAGACATTGACGCAGCGACAACAACCTGGCTGCTCAATACCCGGCTTGAGATCCAACTATTCCTTCGGTTTATTTATGTTTCATTCGCAAGAAGAAGAAGACCAGGTCTGCGCCGACCAACAATCATTATGTACACTAGAATTATCCTACACACGAGGGACATTTTTTTAATAAAGCCAATTAACCTACAATTCCGTACGTCTTTGGCGTGCGTGTTGGAGGAAACCGGAGCACCCAGAGAAAACCCACGCTGTCACAGAGAGAAAATACAATCTCTGTACAGACTGCACCCGTAGTCAGGATCGAATCAGGGTCTCTGACGCTGTAAGGCAGCAACTCTACCGTTGTGCCACTGTGCCACCACAAACAGACATGCGGTTACAATATTTTTGCTGCATTTTCTCAAGTCTCAGGTAACCCCAAAAAATAAAGTTAGCAAAGTGGGGCATAAATTTGTTTTACGATTTATGTCTAGCAGAATTATATTTGTGGTGGCAAAAGCTGGGTAAAAACTTCAACACAGCAAATGCTTGATACCTAGGTAACAGAAAATCAAAGTTGAATCAATAGATTATTACATTCACCATACACTAAAATAACTAAATCACCATATACCAAAATAACTAAATCACCCTATACTGATAGGGCAGCACGGCGGCTTAGCGGTAGAGTTGCTGCCTCACAGCACTTACAGTGCCAGAGACCGGGTTCGATCCCGGCTACGCGTGCTTTCTGTACGGAGTTTGTACGTTCTCGCCATGTCTGCGTGGGTTTTCTCCGAGATCTTCAGTTTCCTCTCACACTCCAAAGACGTACAGGTTTGTAAGTTAATTGGCTTTGGTAAAGATTATAAATTATCCCTAATATGTGTAGGATAGCGTTAGTGTGCGGGGATTACTGGCTGGTGCGGACTCAGTGGGCCGAAGGGCCCGTTTCCACGTTGCATTTCTAAACTAAACTAAATAAAGTTAGTATAGGATGTATATTGAACCCTAAGCAATCATTCACTCAAATCACATTCTGACTCTGGAAAGAGGTTGTGAATTTGAATGGCTGAGGTTGCAGCACTCAATGTGCCATTGTGGCGCCATAGGGCACTCAAACATTTACCATTGGTGCACATAATTGCAACTATAGATGGTTCTGTTTCCCCTGAAAGTTAATGAGTTTAATATAAATTCATCAATTATTGCTATTGACTAAAGTTTTGAACCTTCAATTCACACAACTGAAGACTTACTTCGTACTTGCACATCATCTTGTGATCTGGCTGCAAAATAAAATCATTGGTCTGTTGTTAGTAAACAACTCATCTGTTTGCAGTAATTTAATGCAAGCACACATTTGACAAACATGTCAATCATGAAGCTAGAATATTTTCAGATTTTAAATGTATCACGATGAAGGCTTCCATTAAATGCACATGGAAAGCATGTACATTTGGATCTTGTTTATTAAAACCATTATCTCTTGCGAAATTAGATAAACATGCATTGGGGTAAATTCGCTATATTTTGGAGATGATTACTTCTTTTTACACTCACCTGCTGAGTTTCTCCAGCATTATTGTCTACCTTCGATTTTCCAGCATCCGCAGTTCCTTCTTAAACAAAACTTCTTTCTACACAGTAATTTCATTCTCAAACCCATCCCCAAACTCCTGAATCTACCCCCTCTGCAACTGAATCCTCGACTTCCTGACCCATAGACTACTATCAGTGACGATAGGCGACAAAATATCCTCATGGTAATAATGCTCCACTAGCTTGCATTATCAGCCTCTTATTTCACTCTTTATTCTTGTGACTGCACAGCCAAATGCTGCTCTAACTCCATTTGTAAATTATCAACATCACACCACCTTTGTGGGCCGGATCTCAAACAATGACGAGATGGAGTACAGGAAGGAGATCGAAAACTTAGTTACATGCTGTCATGGCAACAACCTTTCTGTCTGAAGAAGGGTCTCGACCCAAAACGTCACCCTTTCCTTCTCTCCAGCGATGCTGCCTGTCCCGCTGAGTTACTCCAGCATTTTGTGTCTACCTTCGATTTAAATCAGCATCTGTAGTTCTTTCCTGCACAATGTCTCCTTTAAGGTCAGCATGACAAAGGAGCTAGTTACTGACCTCAGGGGAATGTGGAGAATCAAGAACCATTTAATTTACTGTCATTCCCTTTTTCCCCCTCTCCCATCAGGCAGAAATCACACAACCCTGAAAGCATGTGCCACCTGATTTAGTCCTGATCTTCCAATCTACCTCATCTTTGCCCTTGCACATTTTTACCTACACTTTTTCTGCAACTCTAGATATATAGCAGTAGCAATACATCCTGCCCTCTGGTATTTTTCTCTTTGCACCACTCGCTGAATGGTTTGATTGTACTCCTGGATAAGCATGATTTGACTGGACAGCACGCAAACAAAATTTCCCACTACACACATGACAATAACCAAACAAAACTAAATTAATTTCATAGCCTTGCTATTGGGTAATTTTAACTTACAAGTAACAGTCCAGCCAACTTATCTAAAAAAAATATATCACTAGGAAGTTACAAGCACAAGCTGATGTACTAAGAAACATAGCACACAATGCTTCTTTTGTAATCGTAGTCATGGTTATTCTTCTAGTTTGTGAGAGGGCAAGTAGCTTGCTCATAACACTGACAAGCAGTTAAAAGAGCTGCAGATTACTTCCCTTGAAACAAAAGTAATAAAGCTTGATAAAAGAATTGCAAGAAACAAAATGAAAGGCAACAGTCTGATAATGGAGAGTTCATTAATCATTTGAAAAAAGACCGTATAGATACTCGAAAAGGAGAAATAGTGAAGGTAATAACAAGGAACTGCTGGTGTATACCAAAGAAAAATACAAAATGCTGAGGTGATTCAGCAGTTCAGGTAGCATGTCTGACGAACATGGATAGGTGATGTTTTGGGTCGGGACCCTTCTTCAGGCGTTGAGAAAGGAAGCTGATAAAAAGGGCAGAGTCGAATGGGTTCTTTAATAGGCAGATTGTTGAACAAAGACCAGAGATGAAAAGACTAGTGTGAGCCCAAAAACGATAACGAGTTTCAAATTATGAAACTCAAGGGTAGAAACGTTGCCGAGTGTATGGCCACTGGAAGGGGTGCAGGTGGAGGGGGAGAGGCAGAGGAAAAAATGGTGCAAGGTCAGCCAACGTTCAGGGGAGGGAGTGGGGGAAGAAAGACTTGCCCCTGAACTGCTGAGTCACCTCAGCATTTTGTATTTTTCTTTGGTATAAACCAGCAGTTCCTTGTTATTACCTTCACTATTTCTCCTTTTCGAGAGCCTTGGGGGAGCAAGGGGAGGGGAAGGGGGCTGTTCATGGGTTAGTTACTTATGAGTTATCATGGTTTGTAGCCTAGGGTTAAGGATTAGAATAAATTGATGAAAAGTAAAAGTATTGGGTTAAATTAACTCATACAAATCGAAATGAAATAGCGTCTGTCTGGTGTGCACCCATTATTAACATTATAACAACATTTTAATATTAATAATTATGCAAGCCATTTTCTTGTATAATAATGAAATTAACTTATATCTATGTTTATGTTATTTCTATGTCAAAACTTTGTGCTGCATTTTATTCTGGAAACTTAACATTTCAAGTTACTAAGGCATATGGTAAAATACTTACCAAATATTGATTTGAAATTTCCATCTATTTTGATTTCAAATATTTGGAATGCGAGATAACCCATCAGCAGAAACAGTACAATGACTACCCCAAATTTTATTGGACCTGAAAGATCAAATGGTAGAAAAGTCCGTTAATAGAGTTATTCAGCACATAAACAGGCCCTTTGGCTCAACTTACCCATGCTAACCAAGATGCCCCATCTACAGTAGTCCCATCTGCCTGCGTATGGCCCATATCTCTAACCCTTTCCTATCCATGTACCAAATGTTTTTTAACTGTTAAAATTAGAGCTGGACGCTCACCTCCGCCAGGATCAAACTCTCCGCTTTCGTTTTGGCGTCATCTCTGACTCCGACTCCGGACCAGGCCGCTTACAGTCCCTTCGAAAATTGTGTCCGATTAGAGATCATCGCCGGCCACCCGCAGCGTCCCCCAGTAAAGACGCGATGGCGCAGGAAGGGGCGGACCATCCCGGGGAGTGACAGGAGACCAATCCGCGCGGCGCGGAGAGGAGATCGATCTGCGCACGCGCGTTTTTTACAATTTTCAATCGTCGCTAACTTGTGCTATATATTACCGATCGGAACGAATCATGTTGCACTCGGAACACAGGAGAACGGGGAGTGAGCTGATGAAAAATCGTAGTGCTATCGCGTACCGTTTTTGCCCAAATAGAAAAACCGCGCAAACAGGAAGAGCACAAGATCAGAGTTTTAGTTATGTATAGATATCAATATCGATATACTCAGTTGAGAAGTACCCTAGGTTGCTAAGGGAGGCCTGACTATAATCTTCAAAATGTACAGCTGAAAAGCTACAAATGTTGCACCCTTGTTCAAAAAGAGCTGTGGGAATAAATCCAATCGTACAGGTGATGGGAAAAGAGCTAGAAACAATAATCAGGGACAGAATTATCTGTCATGTGGACAAATATAGATATACCAGAAAAAGCTAAGTTTGTCAAACGGCAAGGAGAGATACACAAAGTGCTGGAATAACTCAGCAGGTCAGTCAGCATCTCTGGAGGTCATGGATAGCTGCCGTTTCGGCGCGGCACCCATCAGAACGACTGCAAATGGCAAATTGTGTGCAACTAACTCAAGAGTTCTTTGATGAACGAAAGGTAAATTAAGGAAATTGAATTCTTGAGGTATGCACAGATTTTTCAATGCATTTGATTAAGTGTCAGATAATAGAATCACAAAGACTGAACGAGAATGAAAGGAATGCAACAGAACTGGAAACAGTGCAAGTTTTGAAAGAAGGGAATGTACAGTGGATCTCCCTGGGATTAACAGAAGGATTACTACTTTGCCTAATCTATTCTCATGATTTGGACTGATGATAAGACACAAAATGTTGCAGTAACTCAGCGAGACAGGCAGAATCTCTGGAGAGACGGAATGGCGATGTATCGGGTCGAGACCCTTCTTCAGACTGAGAGACAGGGCAGTTCCTTCCTACACATCTCATGATTTGGATTTCTGTGTAATAGGCACATTTCCAAATTTGGAGATAACACAAAACTTAGGTGTGCGGTGAACTATGAAGAGGATGGCAGTCAACCAAGGAAACATAGTCAGACTGATGAAACGCATGGATAAGTGGCTGACTGAATGTAGTACTAAGAATTGTGTCACATTTTGGTATAAATATTAAATACTAAATTAGAGGGTACAATTCTAAAATTTTATAAATGTAAGATTTAAGAGGATGTTGCCAGGACTAGAGAGATTTACAAGGATGTTACCAGGACTAGAGGGTGTGAGCTATAGGGAGATGTTAAGTAGGCTGGGTCTCTGTTCCATGGAGCAGGGGAGGATGAAGGGAGATCTAATAGAGGTATACAAAATCATGAGAGGAATAGATCAGGTAGATGCACAGAGTATTTTACCAAGAGTAGGAGAATCGAGGACCAGGGGACATAGGTTCAAGGTGAAAAGATTTAATAGAAATCTGAGGGGTAACTTTTTAACACAGGGGGTGGTGGGTGTATGGAACAAGCTGCCAGAGGAGTTAGTTGAGGCTGGGACTATCCCATCGTTTAAGAAACAGTTGGACAGGTACACGGTTTGACAGGCACATAGGACAGGTGTGGAGGGTTATGGACCAAGAGCAGGCAAGTGGGACGAGGGTAGCTGGAACATTGTTGGATGGTGTGAGCGAGTTGGGCCAAAGGGCCTGCCCCACACTGTATCACTCCATGACTCTAAAAGGAGTACAAAAATGAAATAGTTCATTGAGAGTACCAGGGCAGATAGATTGAGAAATGACCACAGTAAATCCTGAATCTCATAAGGGGAAAGAGAGCAAAACCAAGAAAGTCCTAAAGAATCTTCAAAAGAACCAAAAGTGACACAAGGAAACCTTTTCGCACAGGGGAATGCACTGTGTTAGGGGAAGAAGATTCAACTGAAACATTTACAAAGGAGCTGGATAAATATTGGAAAGGAAAATTTGGTTTTGTCAGGTTATGAAAGAGGGTTGGGTTTTGGAAAAGAATGGGACCTTTTTTTTTAAGTAGATAGTTTGGGATTTGACAGGTCAAATTACTTTTTTTTTGTAAGATATTTTTATTAGAAGTAATTACATATTAAGAAGAAATATAAAATCCAATTAAAGCAAAAGAAAATATTAACGTCACATACATATTTTTAAAATTAACAATCAATCTTATTTGTACTTCTATAATTTTCTTTTTTATTTTATAGCAGTAGGAAATAAAAAAGGGAAAAAGAAAGGAAAAAAGAGAGATAAACTGATTGAGTGGAGTATTAAACAAGATATTCTTCAATGGAGATATATTTATGATCTATTGTCTATAATTCTTCATCCATTCATACATTCAGGCTTCCGTCATGGCTTCGAACCATCTTGACCCTTTAAATATTCAATAAATGGAGACCATATTCCTCTGAACTGGTCCAGCCTGTCCATCAGGGCAAGCCTTAATCGTTCCAAGTGTAACGTCTCCGACATTTCTGTAATCCACATTTTAGTTGTGGGGGTAGTAGGACCGTTCCAAAATCTTAGTATTAATTTTTTACCAATTATTAAACTATAACCGATAAAAATTATTTGTTGTGTTGTTAATATCTGATTTGTTTCCAGTATTCCCAATATAATTAGTTTTGAGTCTGGAATCAACTTTGCATTAACTATAATTGAGATTATCTTAAAAATTTCTATCCAAAAATTAGTGATTTTTATACATTTTGTGAATGAATGCGTTAAATTAGCTTCTAATTGTTGACACTTATCGCATATTGCGGACACATTTGAGAAAATTCTATTTAATTTGGACTTTGAGAGATGTAATCTATGTATAAATTTAAATTGTATCAAGGAGTGTCTAGCATTTAATGAACAATGATGTATATATTGTAAACTTTCATTCCATACTTCTCTACTGAATACTTGACCTAGTTCAGGTCAAATTACTATCGTTCATACTGTAATCATTCTACCATTTTGTGATTAGCCCTGTTTCAAAGAGGCTAAGTTTCAGATTTAATCAAATTTATAGCAAGATCCACTAACGATTATAATTTTAAGACAAAAATCTTATGATAATCAGCATTTTTTGAATTGATTATTTAATTAAAAGGCTTAATATTTTCAAATCAGATCAAATGCACTTTTTAAAAGTTGAGTATTGTATGCAAATCTGAATAGATTGGGTGAAAATTCTGTTATTTATTCAGTGCAGGCCCACCACCGATTTTCCAGCAATCGGTGGTCTGGCGCCTCCTTAAATGCAAACAAAATTACGAGAGCCCACTTGAAATCCCCCCCGTCCTGGAAGTCCCCTCGAAAATGTGGCCCCTAGTTGGGCAAGGCAGTCAATTTCTACCTCATCGGGACTTCCATGGCCGATCGGTGGGTTGAATTTGCAACCTGCAGCCGGGGCTCTGGAACTCCAGCCCAGCTGGAGCCAGCACATCTATCCCCTGAGCCGACTTCCTTGGCCAGCTTTACAGGCTGGTATCTCGGCCCCCATAGCAGCCTAGTTGGGCCGTTCCAGTACCGTTGTACCCCTCTCGGAGGCAGTGACCTCTGTTGGTCCAGTAAAATGGATAAACGAGCAAAGCTCTGGAACCAAGAGTGCCAGAAAATCAGTGGTGGAACTGTAACGAGTAAATATTAATTTAAGTGCAAGATTATAAAACTATATTAATTAATTAAGACAGGGTTAAAATATAATGGCCCTTTCCCACTGTACGAGTTCATTCAAGAGCTCTCCTGAGTTAAAAAAAAATCTAACTCGTGGTAAGCATGGAGAATGAACGTAGAGGGTACATCAGAGCTCGGGGACGTCTCTTAGTGACTTGTAACGCTAATGGCAGATACTCGGGAAGACTCGCTAACGGCAGGTAAGCTCGGGAAGACTCATGAAGATCTTTCAACAAGTTGAAAAATGTCCACGAGAGCCCGGAGTACCGACGAGCGGCCATTACCGTAAATCTCCTAGTTCGAATCAGGGCAAACTCGGGAGAACTCTTGAATTAACTCGTACAATGGGACAAGGCTTTAAAACACAGCAGAAAAGCCATTACCACCTTTTTTTGGCTGATTATCAATTAATGTGCGAATTTACTTCAACAAGTACTTCAATATGTACTTCACTAAACAAGATTACATTATACTCTAAATTACTGCAATTAGAGCTCATATATGGGTTCCTGAGGACTAGAACCAATGTAGGGCAGAAATGCACATCCTTGCTAAACACCAATCGTTCCTAACAATTTCCCAGTTAAATAAAACCATTAAGACCAGGACAAATTGCACTCCATTTATGCCGAGTCCCTTGTAATGAATGTTTGCAAATCTCCATTATAATTAATTTTATCTTCAATTTGCAGAATATTCATGTTGAAAAATCAAACATGTTCCCAGCTATAATATCTTGCTGACAGCAATCATTTCCAAGTCCAGATGAAAAGACAAATGTCCTATTTCCTGTGCCAATAATTACATGCTTAAAGCCAAACCACAAATCAGCATGACTAACACAGCAGATTGTCGACTTAATGTAAATTCACAAGAATAGATTGTCAAATTTAGCTCCAAATTAAATTTTATACAGTTGACGCAGTAATGCAAACAGTGTCAAAAGTCTATTCAATAAAGCTAGTTGTATCTTACCTGCTATTCTCATTATTCCAACTTTAATATAAATCACCAAGCTTCAATATCTGCAAAAAGAAAATTGTTAATTTTAATAAAACAATGATTTAAGAAATTACAGGTTATTAAATAAAATTCAAATGAATGATTGTGTTATCTATATCTCCAGAGTCCAAAGCGGGGCCGGCACAGAGGTGCAGCAGTAGAGTTGCTGCTTCACATCGCCAGAGATCCGGATTCAATAGAGTTGCTGCCTGCATGAAGTTTGAATGTTCTCCCTGTGACCACGTGGGTTTTATCTGGGTGCTCCGGCTTCCTCTCTCATTACGAGGACATGCAGGTGTGTAGGCTTCTGTAAACCGTCCCTAGTGTGTAGGATAGAACTAGTGTACGGGTGATAGCTGGTCGGTGAGCCAAAGAGCCTGTTTCCACGCTGTATCTATAAAACTAAAACTTGTTTCCTTATCGCCATACTGGAAATATCCACTCAAATGAATGGGGATTCGTTTTAATTGGAGAGAAACATTGCAGAGCTTATGAAAAGGAATCCCTGTAAAAATTCCCATGTCCCAGATTTATGGTGGGCTGTTCAAGGGCCATTGGAACCACCAGACATCCAGTCAGCAGAATTCTGCACTTCTTCTATTTATTCTGAGAAAACCAATCAAATGGTAAACCCCACCAAGGTTGAAAAAGGCAACAGAATAGACATGGCAAATTGAACTACGCATAGAATACATAAAGTGGTGAAAGGGATCCATAATTAAAAAGGAAGATAGACACAAAAAGCTGAAGTAACTCAGCGGAACAGGCAGCATCACCGGAGAGAAGGGACGGGTGATGTTTTGGATCGAGACCCTTCTTCAGAATAAACTTCAGGCCTTTCTTGACCCGAAACGTCACCCATTCCTTCTCTCCAGGGATGCTGCCTGTCCCGCTGAGTTACTCCAGCTTTTTGTGTCTATCTTCGATTTAAACCAGCATCTGCAGTTCCTTCCTACACATAATTAAAAAGGTATAAATTAATGCATCTCAAGTCCCGTGGAGACAATACTTGAGATCTTATTTGGAATAGAGAAACGTATAACTAACAGGAATGCAACCCACAGCTTCTGGAACACACAATCAGAAAAAGGAGAGAAAAATAAATCTCATTAGCAATTCTAATTGGTTTTTGTGCATATATGAGCTAATTATTTTGGAGTTAACTTTCATTGAGGCATTACCTCCATGAAAAGCTTTCCCGGCTTACACGTTGTGAATTTCGGAAATAATCCAATTTGGACACACAAGAAACTGCAGCTGCTGGAATCCTGAGCACAACACAAAGTGCTGGGGGAACTCAGCAGGTCATGCAGCATCTGTGGAGATTTTTGTGGAGAATGCGCAGATTTTTTTTTTTTAGTTTAGAGATACAGCATGGAAACAGATCAGCGAGCCTTGCACACTAACACTATCCTACGTGACGTGATGTTTTGGATCAGGACCTTTCTTCTGACTCTCATAATACAATTTGCTGGTCCTGCCTCAGCTGCAAATCTCCCTGATGATCTTCCATCTTAACTCATTACCTTCTATTCCCAATACTCTAATTTTGTGGGACACATCGTAAGCTGGTGTATATTTAAGTACGTCACATTGGCTTTTGTTTAAAAACACTTCACTTCCATTGTTATCATTTCCTTACATCATAATTGCATGCCATCTTATAACGGAAGAACAAAACTTCTGAACTCGCATTGTAGCAAGATCACATTGGCTATGACAGATTCTTCTTATATACAACATTCTCTTACAATGGCCTCACCCACAATAGCCAAACTTTCCAGATCCAATTGACTCATCCTTCTTGTAATGATTACATGGATCGGAAATGCTCCATAATTCTATTTCCTATCCAATTTGGTTTAAAATAGACCACATCAACCTTCATAAGGAATTTGACACAATTTTAAGGGAAATCATGTGCAGGAAATCATAAGATCATGTGATAGGAGTAGAATTAGGCTATTCAGCCCATCAAGCCTACTCCGCCATTCAATCATGGCTGATCGATCTTTCCCTCATAACCCCATTCTCCTGCCTTCTCCCCATAACCCCTGACACCCGTGGAGTGGCGGAAGAGCAAAGGAGTGGGTCTGATTGGAAGCTCTATCACTGGTCTGACTTGGTCATAACAGGCCAAAAGCCCGGGGCATCAGATAAGACTCAGAGGCTTCAAGTATGCTCAAAGAAAAAGTGACTGTCTGTAACTTAACTACGCCTTCGTTTGATAACCTTAATCACTAATCTAGCAATCTCAGGTTGAAAATTAACACGGAGCACCATCTGGCATTTATAAAAGATCGCAAAGCTTCCATTGTTCTTTGATAATGGAAGTGTGTCTGGTTTACTATCAACAACACTCCCTAGTCCTGGACCTCACCCCGCCAGTAGAAACTTGAAAACTTCAATCAAATCACCCTTTCACCATCTCAATAAGAGAGAAGGCAGCCGCAGTCAGCAGTGCCGTGTCGTAACTCAACCCTTGAGCTCAGGTATCACTTTCACAAACACACTCATTCCCTCCGAGGCTAATTAAAACGTTCTTCATGGAGGTGAGGTTTCCAGGACTTCTCACTATGCTGCAGCTGTCATCACAAGTTTACATTCCATTCACCTTTATTGTTTTCCATGCATGCTGTGTCTTCATGATCTAAATATCGGAGCCCTAATCCTCTTTGGGCATCTAGTATTTCCTAGCTTTTCACCATTTGGAAAAGACTTTGCTCTATCTTATCCCAGTTCTAATTCGACGACTTCACACCAACAGACAGTCATACCATTTTTCCAAAATTTTGATCACTTGCTAAATCTATTTGTTTTATACTTCCATCTACAAACTCTTTAGAAAAATAATAAATCCACATACAGGAGTAGGCACATATGCAACGCTCAAACCCCCAGTGTGTTTCTGTGGGAGTCTCAAGGGATCGCATGAGAGCTTCACATTATGCCAGACTGGGGAAGGGGTTGCATTTCACTGGTTGGAAAACTTTATTGTCATTCAGACCTTGCAGTCTGAACGAAACTTCGTTGCCTGCAGTCATACACATAGCAAATAACAAAAACACACAATAAACACATATTTAACATCCACCACAGTGAGTTCACCAGACACCTCCTCACTGTGGTGGAAGGCAAAAATCTTGTCTTTGTCTCTTCCCTTCTTCCTCTTCCTCTGCGCTGAGGCGACCCGAGCCTCCGATGTTGTGACCGCACCGGGTGATGTAAATAAGTCCCGCGGGTGAACCGCGCTTCCCGGTCGAAACTGCCGCCCTCCAGTCCAGCGGACACAGCTGTTGCCGCGGGAGCTCCGGAAAACTAGGTCACCAACATGTGACCTGCGAGCTCCCGATGATGTCGTCCACTGGGCCCACCGCCACCGCCACCGGAAAGCCGCCACAGCTCCGAGTCGGGCCGCCGGAACGCCTGGCTGGCTCTACCTCCGGAGCCCCGGGTCGGTCGCAGCTAGAGTTGGAGGCCGCCAGCTCCGCGATAGGCCTCAGCGCAGACGGAGAACGGGGATACGACAAGAAAAGTCGCATCCCCCCAAAAGGAAGAGACTAAGAACGTTTCTCCCACCCCTCCCACACACCTACACCACACCATAACTCAAACTAACGCTAAAAACAAGACAAGAAAACAACAAATGAAAAGAAAAACAGACGGACTGCAGGCGAGCCGCTGCTGCCAGGGCAGTGCCGCCACTCCCGTCACTGAGGCATTTAATCAAATTAAAGATGCACGACTAACAAAGGGGTTACATTCCAGGAAAATGGTGCAAGTGAAAATTAGGATATGGAAATTACACTCCCTTGTAGTTCAAGTGTTTTGGTCAAAAAACCCAAACAATTTAAAATGCATCCAAATAAGTTTATAAATAATAAAATAACAATCAAGAATTACATTTGGATAATTTAAATAATTGCTAATAAACCCCTTTTGGGTAATCACCAAGTCAGACAGGGTCTTGAAGAGGTTTGACAGGGTGGTCACGTTCACTTATAGGGGAAAAATTAGAATCAGGCATCACAATCTCAAGATAGCAGTTCTCCTATTTAAGCCAAAAAATGGCAGATATCCTCTCAGGCCAGTGGAAACAGAGCCCTTTTGAGGCAGATTCCTGATCAATGATTGAGAATTTACTGAGAGTAGGCAGGAATGTGGAGTTGAGGGGCAAATCACAACCTCAATGCACAGTAGAGCAGGGTCAAGGGCTGAGTTATCCACTCATCCAGCTTCTATGCTCTGCTGTACAAAATCAAAAGGCTTTTTATTTCATTTGATTATTTGTCTCACTTGCAAATCCTCTCACAAGACTCATTTGTGCATTTTGTAATGATTCCATTCCCTTCAAACGTTTACCACCCTCTTAAAATCCAATTGAAGTCTGAGTGGTTAATTATTTCCCTAATTTCATAGTCATAGAGGCATACAGTGTGGAGGCAAGCCCTTCGGCCCAGTGTGGAGGCAAGCCCTTCGGCCCAGTGTGGAGGCAAGCCCTTCGGCCCAGTGTGGAGGCAAGCCCTTCGGCCCAGCTTGCCCAGACCGACCAACATGTCCCATTGTATTGTAAAAAACAGAGTTTCAGCTAAAATGGAGTTAGCATCCTAAATTAGCAGCACAGCATTCCAAACGCTTCGAAAACAAGATGTCGTAAGTGATAGGAGCAGAATTAGGCCATTCGGACCATCAAGTGTACTCCGCCATTCAATCATGGCTGATCTATCTTTCCCTCCTAACCCCATTCTCCTGTCTACTCCCCATAACCTCTGACACCTGTACTAATCAAAAAAAATCTATCTCTGCCTTAATAATATCCACTTACTTGGCCTCTACAGCCTTCTGTGGCAAAGAATTCCACAGATTCACCACCCTCTTACTAAAGAAATTCTACTCATCTCCTTCCTGAAAGAAAGTCCTTTAATTCTGAGGCTATGACCTCTAGTCCCAGACTCTCCCACCAGTCGAAACATCCTCTCCACATCCATTCTATCCAAGCCTTTCACTATTCTGTATTTCAATGAGGATCCCCTCATTCTTCTAAACTCCAGCGACTACAGGCCCAGTGCCGTCAAAACGCTCATCATAAGTTAATCTACTAATTCCTGGGATAATTCTTGTAAACCTCCTCTGGATCCTCTCCAGATCCAGCACACCCTTCCTCAAATATGGTGCCCAAAATTGCTCACAATCTTGCAAATGCGGCCTTACCAGTGCTTTATAGAGCCTCAGCATTACATCCCTGTTTTTGTATACAAGCCTTCTTTAAATAAATGCTAGCATTGAGTTTGCTTTCTTTACTGTTCCCCAGACATTGCGTCAGATGTCCTTGCACCTGTTCACAATGCCTGAGAAAGTTTGACTCTTCTCACACCATTCCTGGGAAAGTGTAGCTTTGTTGAGCAAAACACAACAGCAATAGTTGGGTACCCGCTTCCGCTAGTAGTGCAGAAACACTGCAGGCAGGGGGACTTATGATTGGGTCTGGGAGGGGGGTGTGGAATGGTCTGCTCAGATACAAAACGCCATAAAGGATGGTGTCAGGCTCCCTTCCGAGGAGAGAGCCCCAGCCGAACGGTGTCGCGAACGGTGTCAGGAGATCGACAACAGGAACATCTGGCAGCATGCTCTGCTGTGTACTCGGGGTTCGAGAGAGTCCGTGCGGATACGTGAGGCTATGTGCCTTATTGGTAGTGTAATAAAATACCTTGTTATTCATACTCTGTTGTCAGAATCTGGTGATTTATCGAACACAACTACACTACACAACTAGTCCCACCTGCCTACGTTTAACCCTTATATACCTCCGAACCTGTCCTACCTATGTACCTATCTAAATGTTTCTTAAATGCTGCGATAGTACTGACCTCAACTACCTGCTCCGGCCCCTCGTTCCGTACACTCACCACCCTTTGCATGAAAAAATTACCCCTCGTATTCCTATTTAAATTTCCCCCATCACCTTAAAAATGTCTTAAGAAATTAGCTGACCACCTTTTATTTCAGTGGTCTGTGGACCATTTCTATTAATGTGATTTCCACCTTTATTATTCTGCATCATGTAACTGCCCATAATCAGCCACTTAGTCTAATCCAATCTTGAAATTGCCTATTCCTGCTCAGCATCTAACCCGATATAAACACAAAGTGTGGAGTAACTCAGCGGGTCATCTCTGGAGGAAAAGGATCCCGTTTTAGGTCGGCAACCTTCTTCAGACTGAAAGTAGGGGATGGGGGAGGGTTTAGGTGAAGAGCTGAAGGCAAGAAAAGACCAGCACAAATGAGAGCCGGCAAAAAAATTACCTCAGGACGGCAGGTGCCCTAGTAGGCCAATTGTTGGATATAACTCAAGAGGGGTATAATATGGTGCACTGTGAAACAACTAGGAGGAGTTACTTAAAATTAGAGAATTCAACATTCATTCTACTGGATAGTAAACTGTCCAAGTGAAATATGAGGCACTGTTCCTCCAATTTGCGCGTGTTGTCACTCTGGCAATGTAGGAGGCCCAAGACGGAAAGGTCAGTATGGGAATGGAAAGGCGAGTTGAAATGGTTGGCAACCGGGAGATCCCGTAGACCTCAGCAGATCGAGCACGAGTGCTCAGCGAAACGGTCGCCCAGTCTACGTTTGGTCTCGCTGATGCACAGGAGCCCCACATCGGGAACAGCAGATGCAGTAGATGAGGTTAGAGGAGGTGCATGTGAACCTTTGTCTCCTGAAAGGACTGTCGGGTTCTTTGGATGGCGTCTAGGGAGGAAGTATAAGGACAAGTGTTGCATCTCCTGTGGTCACATTGGCTTCATGGAGAATTTTGGCTTTACATTGATAAAACACAGTCCCTATTTCTGGACATTTCCTATTATGCAGAACCAAGAACGTTAACTGTTTTAGTAAATTATATAGATCGAGGTGTACAAGTTATTTGATCATGAACTAGAGTTTTATATGAAGCTCCCTTGGGCCTTACCAAGTGCAGCTAATCTACCAACTAATGATATACGAGGAAATGCCAATGGTTAAAACTGCAACCTGCACCATCACCATTCCATGTTTTAGGCACTGTGGATAAGCCAAAATAAATAGTCTGCAAATCTTAAGTTGTTGCTTCAGCATGAGTGAACTAGACCACAATGGAAAGTTGATACCGATATCCATTGATTTGCAAGACTGTAATATTCTCGGAAAGTGCTTCGTAAAGCAGAAATTTGTGAACCGATTCGGTGTTTCCATTAGTTTCAATGTAAAACCTCAGCTTGCATTCCAGAGCTCAAGAATCTTGCTCACAGAAAATGTAAGCACTCCATTCAAAACAAATTGGCACGCATCGTAAAATAGAAATGTAATGTCCTCTTTCGGAGTCTGGGCCAAGTGAATCTCTCTCTCCGGCTCACCCAGCCCCGAGACTTGTGGCACCCACTCCCCTCTTCCCTTTACCCCGCTCTCAATAACTCCCACCTCCCAATTCTCTGAGGCAGTTGTGAGATGAGACGATTGCAATCTTTTAATCACAGTTCTACCAATAAAGATTGTTCTCCACTCAACTGGGATTTCAATTGCCATTTAATGTTAATGTTACCCATGCTTTGTTACAGCAACAGAATCCACATCAATGAAGGACAGCAACCTGAACAAGCCAGCATGGCGGCACAATGGTGCAACTCGCAGCGCCAGTTGTATTGGCCTCCATACAATTGCCGCAGGTGTGTAGGGATTGGATGAGAATGTGGGATAATGTTGAACTAGTGTGAACGGGTGGTCGATGATAGGCATGGACTCGGTGGGCTGAAGGGCCAGTTTCCAGGCTGTATCTCTAAACTAAAACTGCATTTTAGCAACAAATCATAAATCGAGGGCAATGTGTAAGGTGAAACAGGCAGCAGCAAGCTAACTTACACTGGTGCATCAATTGATCCGATAAGCTTCACTTCCTACAAGGTGTGCATGTGCACGTTTGTCTCTCAAAACACAGCAGTCAGGCAGCAATACGCAATGCTTACATTTGCACATGCTCAGACACTGGGCTTGAAGGCCAGTAGCAACATTTTCACTGAGGTATACAAGTGTCTCTTACACTCAACACTGACAGGACAGAAGTCCTCTACCAATATGTGCCAACGACACCGCACTACCCTCTGATAATTCACAGTAAGACCCTGCAAAATGTGGACCACTTCCTAAAGCACGGTATGCACCACTCGGCAAAGGGTGGCATTGATGTGTAAGTCACTGCCACCTTCAATATGCCAGCACAGTGTTTGGTGATTGAGGAAGAGGGTGCTTGCAGAGGGTGCTCTGACCTAGCACAAAACTCAGGATCCACTGAGGCAGCTCTGATCCCTGCGTCAAAATAAAGACAAAAGCTCTGGTCTAACTCGGCGGGTCAGGCAGCATCTCAGGAGAACATGGATAGGTGATGTTTCAGTTCAGTCCTGAAACATCCATCACCCATCCATGTTCCCAGAAATGCTGCCTGATCCGCTGAGGTACTCCAGTCTTATATTGTAAACCAGCATCTGCCGTTCCGCTTGTCTTTATCCCCTGCGCATCTATGTTGGTACGAATGATGAGGGGGGTCTTTTAATGAAAAGATTAACCATTTGCCTGTATTAGTCTTGCAAATAATGTTGTACATTTGTTTACAGAATTGGATTTGCATATTCCAAGTTTTGCTGTAACGCGAGCTTAATGAATGCAAAGCTGAACACAATCATTCACATTGTAACTTACTACTTCAAGACCTGACTTCATAATGGAACTCGCCAATAAAAACAAATTAAGGGCTTCATGGCACTGAATAAATACAATGTTTTATTAACTGGAGTTACTAATGTTCGGTTGATAGTGATATCACTGCATTGGCAAAGTTTATAATTTTTCAGTTGGGAACAAGGAAAAAATATTCCTTTTACAGTTAGTATTCTCTTTGTGTCACTTCCAATGGTAATAACTGCTCCAGATCCCACTGCTTGCACAATCTTTGCTTCCAGCTTCTCAGACTATGTTCTCTACTTTTTATTCATTATGTTTGCCACTTTTTCAACCAATGTAAAGAATGCCAATAAAAATAGGTTCTAAGCTACATACATCTCCCTGATGTGCTGGACTCAAGTCATTACTCATTGTACACACACAAAATTCCAACACAACTTTATAGTGCCAGAGACCCAGGTTCGATCCTGACTACAGGTGCTGTCCGAATGGAGTTTTTACTTTCTCCCCATGACCGCATGGGGTTTTCCCGGGTACTCCAGTTTCCTCCCACACTCCAAAGATGTGCAGGTTTGTAAGTTAATTGGCTTTTTTGATTAAAAAATTGACCTTGGTGTGTAGGATAATGCTAGTATACGGGGATTGTTGTCGGCACGGACTCCGTGGGTCGAAGGGCCCGTGTCTACGTTGTATCTTTGAACTAAACTATAAACTGCTCAAAGTGGCGAGTATTGTGGCTGGGTCTTGCAGCTTTAGTGGCTTATATGAACAAAATTGTGAAGATGTCCAATGTACAAAGAGTGTTGTACTTATTGTTATTATTATTGTATTACTGCAATAATAAAAAATATTCTCCTCCTCTTTGGTGAGTAAACAAAATATAAGTCACTTGCATAAACTATTGCTTGCAAAATGGAGTTTGTAATATGTCAGTAGGTGCTGGCCATGGCTTCTTAGACCAAAACATTAAAAAAAAATCAAGAGACAACAAGTTGAATGCTGAAAAATACAAGGCATCTGGCAGCACAAGATCAAGCAACTTTACCAGCAAGTCTGGCTATGGCAGCACTGTGACAACGGTGAGGGTGGGAAACAAGAAGATAGCCCAGTGTTCCACTAACAATCGACAGAATGGCAGTTTGGTGCAAGACCACAATATTGGGCACTACAAACATCAGATAAACACAAAAAGCTGGAGTAACTCAGCAGGAGAGCATCTCTGGAGTGAAGGAATGGGTGACGTTTCGGGTGGAGACCCTTCTTCAGACCCCCGACTCTCAGTCTGAAGAAGGATCAGTCAAATGGTACGATCCAAAAAAGAACGTATGGGCCTATTCACAAATCTCTGACATCAGAGTGATGAATGTGATAGAGAAATGAAAATAAATAATTGCTGTCTATTACTGCTTACAACAGGTAAAAGATGTTTTGCCAAGGTCTTTATATGGCTTAAATACATCTTCAGTATATAAAATTATGAGAGGCATAGATAGGTATACAGTCAAAACCCTATGTCCAGGGATGGAAAGATCCAATACTAGAGGGCACATTTATAAAATGAGAGGTGGAAAGTTTAATGGAGATGTGCAGGGCAAACATACTGCCAGAGGTGGTGGTGGAGGCAGATACGATAGTGGCATTTAAGAGACTTTCAGATAGGCACATTGAAGTACAGAGAATAGAGAGATATGGATCACATTCAGGCAGATAAGAGTTTGCGTTTGCATCATGTTCGGAACAAACATTGTGGGCCGAGGGGATAAATCCGCAGGGCCGTCCAAGGCCGTCAGACTGAAGAAAGGTTGCGACCCGAAACGTCACCTTTATTTTAGTTTAGAGATACAGCAAGGAAACAAGCCCTTCGGCCCCCCACGTCCACGCCGACCAGCGATCCCCGTACACGAGCAGTATTCTACACACTAGGGACAATTTTACCAAAGCCAATTATCCCACAAACCTGTATGTCTTTGGAGTGTGGGAGGAAACTAGGCCTATATCTACACCCTACATAATTGTATACACCTTGCATACAAGTATTCACATACAAGTATTGAATCTTGAATCTCCTTGTATGTGAATACTTGGCCAATAAACGTATTCATTCATTTATTCTCTATAAGATCTAAATTCTAGTGAGACTCGGCATGTACTCGCTAGAATGTAGAAGATTGAGGGGGGATCTTATAGAAACTTACAAAATTCTTAAGGGGTTGGACAGGCTAGATGCAGGAAGATTGTTCCCGATGTTGGGGAAGTCCAGAACAAGGGGTCACAGTTTAAGGATAAGGGGGAAGTCTTGTAGGACCGAGATGAGAAAAACATTTTTCACACAGAGAGTGGTGAATCTCTGGAATTCTCTGCCACAGAAGGTAGTTGAGGACAGTTCATTGGTTATATTTAAGAGGGAGTTAGACGTGGCCCTTGTGGCTAAGGGGATCAGGGGGTATGGAGAGAAGGCAGGTACGGGATATTGAGTTGGATGATCAATCATGATCATATTGAATGGCGGTGCAGGCTCGAAGGGCTGAATGGCCTACTCCTGTACCTATTTTCTGTGTTTCTATCACCATTGAACCTCCTACATTCCAGTCTTTCCAGCCGTTCCTTATAGCTCAGGCGTAGGACAGGGTGCAGAATATATTCACCATTTTGCTGCCTGGATTTGAGAACTTTAATTATAGGAAGAGATTGGACAGCTGGGCTTGTTTTTCGTGGAAATGAAGGATGCCGAGTAGAGACTTGATCAAAGTATGCAAGATTATGAGTGCCACAAATAAAGTAAATAGTCAAAATCTTTTTTCCATGATGGGGTATTAAAAACAAGAGGGCATACCTTTAATATCAGAGGAAGGACATTTAAAGGAGATCAGTAGGAGGGAACTGCAGATCTGAAGACGGGCCTCGACCCAAAATGTCACAGCTTCCTTTTCTCCAGAGATGCTGTCAGACTCCAGCTTTTTGTGTCATGCCTACTTGGAAGAAGTTCTCTCTCCGCCAAGAATAAAATGGACAAGGGAGAGCCAGTGGATGTAATGTACATGGACTTTCAGAAAGCTTTTGATAAGGTCCCACATACGAGATTAGTGGGCAAAATTAGAGCACATGGCATTAGGAGTAGGTATTGACATGGAAACAAAGAGCATGGACATTAACGAGACCCTTTCAGAATGGCAGGCAGTGACTAGTGGGGTGCCGCAAGGCTCGGCGCTGGGTCCGCAGCTATTTACAATACACATTAATGATTTAGATCAGGGGTTCTCAACCAGGGGGGAAATCCCCCCAGGGGGGGGATTTCAGGTTTTCAGGGGGGGAATTGGGACCACAGAGTAGCAAACTCAAACTGTTAGAAATAAAGGATTTTCAGTATTATATGCATATTATTTGGAACACACTTTTTGAGGCAGACAATCTTGGAAAGGAGAGGGGGAATGACATTCTGACATATGGTGAAAGGGGTGCATGGGGCAAACAAGGTTGAGAACCACTGATTTAGATGAAGGAATTAAATGTAACATTAGCAAATTTGCAGATGACACAAAGCTGGCTGACAGCGTGAACTGTGAAGAGGATGCTGTGAGGATGCAGGGTGACTTGGACAGGTTGGGTGAGTGGGCAGATGCAAGGCATATGCAGTATAATGTGGATAAATAGACAATAGACGCAAGAGTAGGCCATTCGGCCCTTCGAGCCAGCACCGCCATTCAATGTGATCATGGCTGATCATCCCCAATCAGTACCCCGTTCTTGCCTTCTCCCCATATTCCCTGACCGCTATCGTTAAGAGCCCTATCTAGCTCTCTCTTGAAAGCATCCAGAGAACCGGCCTCCACTGGTACAACGAGACCTGGGTGTCCTTGTACATCAGTCACTGAAAGTAAGCATGCAAGTACAGCAGGCAGTGAAGGAAGCTCATGGCATGTTGGCCTTTATAACGAGAGGGGTTCAGTATAGGAGCAACGAGGTCCTTCTGCAGTTGTACAGGGCCCTTGTAAGACCACACATGGAGTATTGTGTGCAGTTTTGGTCTCCCAATTTGAGTAAGGACATTCTTGCTATTGAGGGAGTGCAACGTAGGTTCATGTGGTTAATTCCCAGGATGGCGGGACTGTTGTATGATGAAAGAATGGAGCGACTGAGCTTGTATTCACTGGAATTTAGAAGGAAGAGAGGGAATCTTATAAGAGGGGAAACATAAAATTAATGGATTGGACACGCTTGATGCCGGAAACATGTTCCCGATGTTGGGGGAAGTCCAAAACCAGGGACCACAGTTCAAGAATAAGGGGTAGGTCATTTTGAACTGAGATGAGGTAACACATTTTCACACAGAGAGTTGTGAAGTTGTGGAATTCTCTGCCTCAGAAGGCAGTGGAGGCCGATTCACTGGATGCATTCAAAAGATAGTTAGATAGAGCTCTTGGGGATAGCGGAATCAAGGGTTATGGGGAGAAGGCAGGAAAGGGGTAATGATTGTGGATAATCAGCCATGATCACATTGAATGGCAGTACTGGCACTAAGTGCTGAATGGCCTACTCCTGCACTTATTGTCTATGTTTCATCTATGTATGTATCTAACATCTTCTCTCACTGCTCCCCCTCTGTGATTTCTCCTGTTGAGTCTGAAGAAGGCCCCAACCTGAAATGTCACCTATTCCTTTTCTCCACAGATGCTGTCTGACCTGCTAAGTTACTCCAGCTTTTTATGTCTATCTTTAAAGGAGATCTAATGGTTTTTTTTTTACATAAAGGGTGGTTGACATCCAGAAAGTACTGCCACAGGAGGTGCTGCAATCAGATACAATTAAGAGGCAGTTAAACAGATACTTAAATAGGCACGGCATTAAAAGTTACAGCATATCTGGAGAACATGGATTTTGTGACGATTCGGGTTGGAAGCCTCCCCAAGGCTTCCTATGCACGTTCTCCAGAGACACCGCCTGACCCCACTGAGTTACTCCAGCACTTTGCATCTTTTTTTGTTGTAAATTAGCACCTGCAGTTCCTTGTTTCTACTTATTCTACAGATACAGTCCAGGTGTGGAAAATGGGATTCATATAAATGGCCAACAATTGGCATGGGCATGGTGGGTCGAAGAGTCAATTTCTGTGCTAAGCAACTCTGCGATTATCTTCAAAACTCTGCGATGCAGATCAATAGGTTCTTGAATATATCAGTTTTCAGGTTTATTAATTTCTCCACTAGTACTTCACAAGTTATAAAAGTAGTACTAGGCCATTTGGCCCATTAGGATTACTTCGCCATTCAATCATAGCTGATCTCTGCCTCTCCCATTTTCCTGCCTTCTCCCCATAACCCTTGACACTGACTTTGCCTCCCCTTGCCTGTCCTGTATGTCTGGAAGGGTTTTCCGTCTATCCTTTTGTGAAGTCACACACAAAATATGTTCATTCTTATATTTCCTGGCTCCCATTATAAATTCCCCATCGCAGCCTGCAAGGAACTAACACTTTCACTTTATTTCTATGTACTGCTGGTTTACTCTCACACCCATTTTTTTTTCCCTTATCAATTTAAGTCATATTTAGCCAAATGTTAAAACAATCCCAATTCTTAAGCTTTGGCAATTTTACATTTAACACAATCTATAACCTCTCCTTTAATCAAGATTGAACCACTTTGCTTGTTGTTTATGCCTTCATGTTATGTTCACGAAAACAAAAAGACCTTGCATTTATTTTAATGTGAGTTATTGCCAGCCTACTGTTGTGCCTTTTAAATATAGTTCCAAATACAGTATGAACCCCCACACTACCAACCTGCTCCACACACCTTCATAGTTTTCTGTGTCTAGACTTAAAACCGTGGTTTAAGCTTTCACAACATCGTCTTGTAATGTAAAATTTGATCATGTTACCGTCATTGTTTCCAAGACAATCCTTAGCAACAAAAATAATGAATCCTTGAGCAAAATGCCAACTACTAGAGGAACAGCAATCAGGTAGCATCGGTGGAGGGGAAGCAGACAGCCCTTCCTTCCCTCTTTCCCATCCTTGCTCTTTCCTTCCCTTCATCATTCCACATCCCTTGAAAAGAGTAAGGGTGGAGGGGAGCAGAAAGAGGAGAGAGAGGAAAGAGAGAGAGAGAGAGAGAGAGAAAAAAAATAGATAAGAGAAAGAAAGAGGGGTGAAAATGGGGAACGGACAAAGATAGGGCACCCGGGTAAGGGCTTGCATCGCTGATGGTTGTGGTCAGAGAGCGCACCTATATGGAGGTCCATGTAACGAGGTAGCTCAGTGATCGTGGCACTTGGGACTGGCACACAGACTGGGTAACTTGGTAATGATGCAGGGGATGGGTTTCCAGGTCAATGAATAAGTTGGTAATGATGCAGGGGATGGGTTTCCAGGTCAATGTGCTGAGGAACTAGTTGGGAACAGGATGTCTACTGCTGTGCAACAAGAAAGTTAATTATCGGAGAGAAAGGAGATTGCAGAAGCTGGGATCTGTAGCAATAAAAAAACTACTAGAGAAACTCTGCTGGTCAGGCAGCATCTATGAGGGGAAGCAGATAGCGTTTCAGGTCAGTACTGATCAATTCCCCTCCACAGATGCTACCTGACTCTAGTTCCTCTAGTAGTTGGCATTTTGTTCAAGGATTAATTATTTTTGTTGCTTAGGATTCTCTTGGAAACAGTGACGGTAACATGATCAAATTTTACATCACATGGCCATGTTGTGAACGCTGAAACCACGGTTTTCAGTCTATGTACAGAAAACTGCGAAGGTGCGTGGAGCAGGTGGGGGTTCGTACTGTATTTGGAACTATATTTAAAAGGTATGACAGTAGGCTGGCAAAAACTCACTTTAAAATAAATGCAAGGTGTTTTTTTGTTTCGGTGAACATAACTTGAAGGCATAAACAACAAGCAAAGTGATTCAACCTTGAATAAAAGAAAGGTTATAGATGGTGTTAAATGAAGAATTGCTCAAACTTAAGAATTGGGATTGTTTTAATATTTGGCTAAATATTTCCTTCCCCCCTCCATCCTTCTCCCCACTTCCACCTTTCATTCTCCCTCTTTCCTTACCTCTTCCCAAGCTCCTCTCCCCTCCTTTCATTCTCCCTCTTCCACATCTTCCCTCTTTCCTTCCCCCTCTCCATCCTTCCCCTCTCCCTCCTTCCCTCCCTCTCTCTCTCTCTCTCTCTCTCTGTATCTCCCCTTGCTCCTTCTCTCTCTCCTTCCCTCCCCTTCCTTCCCTCCTTCCCTCCCTCTCTCTCCTTCCCCCCCTCCCCTCCCCCCCGTCCCTTTCTCCCCTCCTCCTTCTCTCCCTCCCTCTCTCCCCTTCCTCCCCTCCCTCTCCCCCCTCTCTCCCCCTCCTTCCTCCCCTCCCCCTCCTTCCCTCCCTCCCTCCCCTCCCTCCCCTTCCTCCCTCCCTCCCTCCCTCCCTCTCCCCCTCTCTTCCTCCCTCCCTCTCTCCCCTTGCTCCTTCCCTCTCCCATCAGCCGGGGCGACGCCGCTGCCCAGAGGCCGGGAGTGGAGGCAGCGGGCGGCGCCGGGCTCTGCTGCCGGGCCGGGGGGGTGAGGGCAGAGGGTGAACCGCTACTCACCGACCCGGCTCCGTGCCGTCTCTCCGCTCGATCCGCTACGCTGTTCCCGGAGCTTCACCCACTCCCTCCCGTATCTTTGCTCCGTCCCTCAGCTCCTCCCATCCCGTCCCTGCCCTGCCTGAGGGAGCCCGCCCCGCCGACACCGCCGCCTAGTGACCGTCACCCGACCCGACACCGCCGCCTACACCGCCACCTAGTGACCGTCACCCGACCCGACACCGCCACCTAGTGACCGTCACCCGACCCGACACCGCCGCCTACACCGCCACCTAGTGACCGTCACCCGACCCGACACCGCCGCCTACACCGCCACCTAGTGACCGTCACCCGACCTGACACCGCCACCTAGTGACCGTCTACTCCACACCGCCGCCTACACCGCCGCCTAGTGACCGTCTACTCGACACCGCCACCTAGTGACCGTCTACCCCACACCGCCGCCTACACCGCCACCTAGTGACCGTCACCCGACCCGACACCGCCGCCTACACCGCCACCTAGTGACCGTCACCCGACCCGACACCGCCGCCTACACCGCCACCTAGTGACCGTCACCCGACCCGACACCGCCGCCTAGTGACCGTCTACTCGACACCTAGTGACCGTCACCCGACCTGACACCGCCACCTAGTGACCGTCTACTCGACACCGCCGCCTACACCGCCGCCTAGTGACCGTCACCCGACCCGACACCGCCGCCTTCACCGCCACCCAGTGACCGTCTGTCTACTCGACCCGCCGCCTGCCTGTAGCACCGATCAGACTGGTCGGAGAACTGGGAAGGGGTGGAAAGAGAGGGAAAGCAAGAATTATTTGAAGTGAGAGAAGTCAATGTTCATACCACTGGGGTGTAAGCTGCCCAAGCAAAATATGAGATGGCACCAGGGTCTCCTCCATACCCCGCAACACTGCCCTCTCTCCCCATTCCCCCATTCGCAAACAGGGCAGAGTCCCCCTGGTCCTCACCTTTCACCCCACCAGCCGGCAAATACAACACATAGTCCTCCGCCAGTTTCGCCACCTCCAACGTGACCCCTCCACTCGCCACATCATCCCATCTCCCCCCTGTCTGCCTTCCGCAAAGACCGCTCCCTCCGCAACTCCCTTGTCAATTCTTCCCTCCCCTCCCACTCTACCCCTTCCCCGGGCACTTTCCCTTGCAACCGCAAGAAATGCTACACTTGTCCCTTCACCTCCCCCCCTCCACTCCTTTCAGGGACCCAAGCAGTCCTTCCAGGTCCGACAGAGGTTCACCTGCACCTCCTCCAACCTCATCTACTGCATCCGCTGCTCCAGATGCCAGATGATCTATATCGGTGAGACCAAGCGGAGGCTTGGCGATCGTTTCGCCGAACACCTCCGCTCGGTCTGCAATAACCAACCTGACCTCCCGGTGGCTTAGCACTTCAACTCTCCCTCCCATTCCATATCCGACCTCTCGGTCCTGGGCCTCCTCCACGTCCAGAGTGAGCAACACCGCAAGTTGGAGGAACAGCACCTCATATTCCGCTTGGGGAGTCTGCATCCTCTGGGCTTGAACATTGAATTTTCTCAATTCTGTTAACTCTTCCTGTCTCCTCCCCTTCCCACCTCTCCCTCAGCCCTCGGGCCCTGGCATTCCCTCTCTCTCTATCTCCCTCCCCCACCCTAGTCGCACCAGCTTCTCATTTTCACACCACAAACAGCTTACAATGGCTTGTTCCCTTTATCATTGATACTTTTTTGCATATCTTTCATTCATTGTTCTTTATCTCTCCACATCACCGTCTATATCTCTCGTTTCCCTGATCCCTGACAAGTCTGAAGAAGGGTCTCGACTTGAAACGTTGCCTATCTCCTTCGCTCCTTAGAGTTAGGGTTAGTCGCACCCGCTGAGTTTCTCCAGCCTTTTGTGTACCCCCAAGCAAAATATGAGGTGCTATTCCCAGTTCTCCGACCAGTCTGACTGCCCCCGATTACATTTTATCTCTGTTTTGTTGTTACCTTCTCCGAGCTAACAATGATCTATTTTTCTACATTTTCATTGATCTCCACCCACTTTGATGTCTCGTTCTCACACCTTGCACTTCCTTATCTCTGTATCTCCTTCTCTCCTGACTCTCAGCCTGAAGAAGAGTCTCAACCAAAAACGCCACCCCTTCCTTCTATCCAGAGATGCTGCCAGTCCCACTGAGTTACAGTATTTTGTGTCTACCTCTTTTAATCATGGTTGAACCACTTTACTTGTTGTTTATGCCTTCAAATTATGTTCACCTTGCATTTATTTTAATGCGTTATTGCCTGCCCACTATTGCACCTTTCAATATAGTTCCAAATACAGTACGAACCCCCACACTACCAACCTGCTCCAAACACCTTCATAGTTTTCTGTGCCGAGACTGAAACCCGTGGTTTAAGTTTTCACAACATCATCTTGTAATGTACACTTTGACCGTGTTACCATCACTGTTCCCAAGAGTCTCCTTAGCAACAAAAATAATTATCTCATAAGCAAAATGCAGAAGCAAAACGACAAAACCCGCAAGTGTGCAGACAGGGCGGCTGCTGAACGCCTTCTGTGATGTCCAAGCAAGGCTCGGGCTGAACATGGACATAAAATGTCGGAGTAACTCAGTGGGACAGGCAGAATCTCTGGCTAGAAGGAATGGGTGATGTTTCGGGTCGCGTCTGAGCAGTTCCCCTCAATGGACTTGCTGAAAAGCCAGTGCACTCCCCGCAAACTAGGAAAGTTTCAGCAGAAACAAACGACCTGCTGGAGAAAATCTGCGGGTCGAGGAACATTTGGTGCTGGCTAGGAATGGCCGATTCTTCCTCTCCCCCCACAGATGCTGCTCGACCCCATGAGTTCTTGCAGCGGATTAATAGTTGCTGTAGATTCCACCATCTTGTGTCTCCAATGTTTCAGCTGGGTTGGTGCATTTAACACTTGCAACAGCCGTGATTAGCTTTTCGAATAGCATGGGGGTGGGTGGCAAAGCCAGTGCAATTGCTCCTCCAAATTGTCCTTGAGAAGGTGGTGGTTAGCCACCTTCTTTAGCCACTGTGAAGGCTGCGGGGATCAAAGTTCCTTAGATCCGGCCACATACTTCCATGTCAGAATATTGTGCAACTTGAAGGGGGACCTGCAGGTGGTGGTGTTCCCTGCCTTTTTGCTTTGGATATGCTGTCGGAGTAACCGTCAAGTTACAGACCGCAACACAACTGGGCAAAGATCCGATAGCGAGCAAGATAGTCCACTGCTGGTAAATGCAATGGGCTGATGTGTAGTACGCAACGGAGCTGAATGTGGGCCATTTCTTCATCCATTTCAGTAACCCAACCCAACTTTGTAACTTTGTATATCCCTCTCGCAGTGTAATCAGCATTGCGGGGGAACAATTTGCGTGTGTGATATAGGGTTAGATTCATAATTCTGTTCATTTATAATTCTGTTGAATTATGTTAAAGATTAATATGTTAACAAATTATGATTCTGCTAATTGTCTTTTTTAATGTTTTTTTTAAAAGCTTTTCTTTTTAAATGGCTCATGTGCTGTGTTTGAGTTGATTTTTGTATTACTCTTGCACTCTGTAATTCATCTAATGACACTGTTCACAACTGTGGTATTTGGAAAATAATAGCAATATGAGGTTTCCAGTTGCTGTTCTCATGCAATGTTCCTTAATGTTTTTTTTGTGTCTACGGAATTATTTTTCAACAATAAAATGGGTCTGGTCTTCCCAATAGCCAGAGAGTGGAATGAGATCTGACTAATGGTGGGGTTATCTAAATGAAGTATTTAACAAAATAAAAATTGTTTTGAGCTAGATTAAAAAAACATTGTATAACTTAACGATGGTTTTATTCAGCGAGCATACAACTGTTTAGATTGTGTAGGAAAGAACACACATACACACATATATGAATGTGATATAGATGTTAATAATCATATAACACACACATATATATTTCTCCAGATTTTTATATATAACTAGAGTGTGGGACCCGTTGGGTCCCAGCATCACACGGGAGGGCTGGTCCCCCAACGCAATATTCCACCTCTCCACCAATTCCAATATTGGTGGCCAGTGGGGTGGGGGGGGGGGGAGCTTTCTGGAGTGCTAGTATGGGTGTTGTAGGCTGAAGGGACTGGTTTCCAGAGGGATAGCGTGGACATTGTGGGCCGAATGGATTCTTGGGCTGGCGGCTCAGTCACTCAAGCCTGTTGTGCTGGCAGCTCATTCACGGCTGGTGGGCTGGCAGTTGACTCATGGCTATTCCTTGAAATTTCATTTCAAGCAGGGTGCAAGGCCACCAAATTCAAGTGCAGTTTCATACCATTTCAAGCAGGGTGCAAGGCCACTAAAGACAGCGAGTCGTGACATCTCCCTCCTCTATCTTACAGAGACTGAGCCACGCCCACACTTCTGGGTTTTATAGTCCCTCCCCCTCCCACCAGAAGGGGTGTGGCCTTCATGGCGTGATTGACAGGAGAGAGAATCCCAACATTTAAAAAAATGTTGAGATTAATACCTCTTTTATAACTCTTTTATTTTTCATCAATGGGAAAAATCCTCGGCACCTGATGAGCGGAGGGGGACTCTGAGTAAGATGGCCAAAAATCACAGCCAGACATGGTAGCGTTTTGTCTGAAATCAATATAAAGCGCAAACAGGAAGTGGTCAAGATTAGACTTTTAATTATATAGAAGGCAAGGCAACTTTAATTAGGCAACACAGCTTTAGCATTTCCAAACCAAATGCTACACAGCCTTAGCTTTTCCAAACCAAAGGCAACACAGCTTTAACATTTCCAAACTATATTTTCAAACCACATTAAGGGCACTGACAGGTCAGTAAAACCACTCACAGTTTAGTAGACATGTGTTCAGTGTTAGTCACAGCTCAGACTGAGAGACATGACCCTCTTGCTCCCCCATCTTGCAGAGACTGACTGAGGCACTCAACACCTCCGAGTTTTATAGTCCCTCCGGAAGGGGTGTAGCCTTCAGGAGAGAGAATCTCAACATTTTTTAAACACTAATAACTCTTTTATTTTTAATCGATGGGAAAAATCCTCTTGTCCTGCACAGCGGAGGGGGACTCTGAGTAAGATGGCCAAAAATCACAGCGGTATGTGGCAGCGATTTTTCTAAAATCAATATACAGAACAACAGGAAGTGGTCAAGATCAGACTTTTAGTAATATAGATGATAAACTTTATTTCGGACTCAAGGCCCAGACAAGGGACAACATTACATAAAAATACATTGTAAATCTCCCCGCAACTTTACCCTGGCGTCCCAGCAGTGCTGATCCGGGCCAGACTTCCCACACGCTGTGGAAGGAAATAGGCATCTTTTTGCTTTTTATTGTGAGGCAGAAAGAAAACGAGAAGAAGATTTTTACCAAAGATGTTTGATTTTTACGAGGATGTTTCCGTAACCGGCTTCTGACTCCGCACTAGTATCTTTGCTCCGCTACGGTGGAAAAAGATGGTGGAGACGGGAGCTGGTTACGGAAATGGGGCCGAAAATTACCCATGAATCTGCCCATGACCGTACTACGTCTTTTTCGTCGAGTGGACTATCTTGCTCGCTGTAGGATCTTTGCAACTGGATGCCAAACTGGAAGGGATGAATGTTTAGTGTGAAGACTCAGTCAATTAAGTGGCCTCCGTTATCTTGAATGGTGGGGAAAGTTTTGTACATATGTTCCCATTCAGATAAATGGACATGGATATTGATGGATCCTTTTACGAGGATGTTGCCAGGACTAAAGGGTCTGAGCTTTAGGCAGAGGTTTGGGACTAGATTCAATGGAGCACAGAATGATGAGGGGTAATCTGATAGAGGTGTATGAGATCATGAGAGGAAAAGATCGGGTAGATGCACAGTCTCTTGCCCAGAGTAGCTGAATTGAGGACCAGAGGCCATAGGTTCAAAGTGAAGGGCAACAGATTTAATAGGAATCTGAGAGGTAACTTTTTCACACAAAGGGCGGTGGATGTATGGAACAAGGTGCCAGAGCAGGTAGTGGAGGCAGGGATTATCCCAACATTTAAAAAGCAGTTAGACAGGTTTGGAGGGATATGGAACAAATGCTGGCAGGCGGGACTAGTGTAGCTGGGACATGTTGGCTGGTGTGGGTAAATGATGCCGAGGGGCCTGTTTCCACATTGTACCACTCTATGTATATCAACTATTGCTTGCCAACACTTGCTCCACCCTGCAAGAACCTGTTCTCCCAGTTCAATGACACTGAGGCTAATTACATGGAACTAAGTGCTGGAGTTGTTCATCAGGTCAGACAGCATTTCTGGAGGACACGGATAGGTACTTCTCTCAATTCTGTTGACCCTTGCTGTCTTCTCCCCTTCCCACCTCTCCCTCAGCCCTCGGGCTCCTCCTCCTCCTTTTTCCTTTCTTCCCCCCGCCTCCCCTTACCCCATCAGTCTAAAGAAGAAGGGTTTTGGCCCAAAACGTTACCTATCTCCTTCGCTCCATAGATGCTGCTGCACCCGCTGAGTTTCTCCATCATTTTGTGTTCCCACGGATAGGTAATGTTTGGATAGGTAGTGTTTCAGGTCGGGACTCTTCTTCAGACGATTGCCTTGCATGGAATAAATCTTTAAGCGTACACAATCAACATGAGATAAACCACATTCACTCTCAGATTTTACAGATAGTAATAATAGAGCTTCACTGTAATGAAGAATAGTCTGCTCAATAGTTACAGCTCTAAGTTGACCTCAGTGCTCTCATTCAACGGACTTTCAATAATTGAATTACCTGCATTAATTGAAAATAGACAAAACTGCTGGAGAAACTCAGTGGGTGAGGCAGCATCTATGGAGCAAAGGAATAGGTGACGTTTCAGGTCGAGACCCTTCTTCAGACCGACTCTAAAACGTTATCTGTCTCTACTCCACTGCATTAATTGAAAAGCTCTTTTCAAATTGTACAAAGCACCACTTACTTGTTATCCGACCTGAGGAAATGACTTGGGTGGGTGAGCGAGCACAGTGGGCCAGGCAGCATCGTTTCAGGTGCAGGACCTCTTCAGATGGGTGGATTAGCAGTCTAACTATAACACTCTAACTTCCAGGCAACCACAAAATGGCCTAGTGAGATGAATGAGCCCAAAATAGCTCAGGGACGGTGCCTGCTCTCTACCCAGCTGAATGTTTCAATTTCATAAGTGTAAAAATTGAGTAAAAAGCAAACTGCTGGAGGAATTAATTAGGTCAGGCAGCATCAGTGGAGGGAAATGAATTGCCAACGTTTCAGGTTACGACCCTTCTTCAGACCGACTCTAAAATGTTATCTGTCCATTTCCCTCCACAGATGCTGACTGACCCATTAAGTTTGATACGATAGAACTTTATTTATCCCAGGAGGGAAATTGATCTGCCAACAGTTATAAAACACAAAGTACATGAATCAAGTAGTTTGCTTTTTACTCAAAATTCCAACGTCAACAGAAAGATGCAAAGTGCAGGGGTAGCTCAGCAGGCCAGGCAGCATTTCTAGAGAACTTGGACGTATCGCGTCGGGATCTTTCTTCAGATCTCCTCATGACAAACATTTTAACTCCCATTCACATACTGACTTTTTAAGTTCAAGTTCAAATTACATTTATTGTCACATGCACCAATTGGTACAGTGAGATTTGAGTTACCATACAGCCATACAAATAAAAACAACACAATACACAATAGATTTTAACATAAACATCCCCCACAGTGTAATCAACGTTTCCCACTGTGAGGGAAGGCAATAAAGTTCAATCATCTTCCTCTTTGTTCACCCGTAGTCGGGGTCTTTGAGCGGACGGCCCGATGTTCAGGCCCTCTCGTCGCGATGACCGGAACTCCGATGTCGGAACGGATCGGAACACACTTGCGGCTTGGAGTTTCTGAATCGGCCGCTTCCTCCCGGAGACTGCGGCTTCCGAAGTCCACAGGCCGGGCTGGGCGGAGCTCCAACACTAGCGACCCCCGGTAAGGGGTCCCGGACCTCCTCAATGTTAAAGTCAGCGCTGCCTGCGACTAGAAGGTCTGCAGAGCACAGCTCCACTGTGTTAATCATCAGGCCCAACACTCCGGAGCTCCAACACGGCGATCCCCGGCAAGGCATCGTCCCGTTCCGCGATGGTAATTCAGTGCTGCGCCGCTGCTGAAGCTCTGGCTGGTGGGAAAGGCTGCGCCAATCCAGTTGGTAGGCCGCGAGGGGGGGGGGGGGGGGGCGAAGATGCGACTCGGAGAGAAGACGCATCTTCGTCCAGGTAAATGACTGGGAAACGGTTTCCCCCTATTTCCCCCACCACCCCAACATAAAAAAGATGAAGAAACCTTTAAAACATACTTTTAGATACTAAAAATAACAAAAGGGGTGAAAGGACGGACAGCTGCTGGCGAGGCTGACACTATGATGGCGTCACCTGATGGAGCGACTTTTCTGTCCTGGGCCTCCTCCTCAATCAGAGTGAGGCCACACACAAATTGGAGGATCAGCACCTTATATTTTGCTTAGCTTACAACCCAGCGGTATGAATATTAATTTCTATAATTTCAAATAACCCTTGCATTCCCTCTTTCTCCGTCACTTCCCCAACCGAGCCGTCCTGCTAGTTTCACTGTTCGTACCCCTTCGTTATCACCTCTTCCACAGTCGACAATGGACCATTTGTGGCTTCCACCTTTCCTTGGTCATCGGTGCCAGCTCTGATTTGTTCTGTACCTTTTCATACCTAGTTTCCCTCTCCCCTGACTCAAAGCAACTCGAGTGCTCATCCAAAGAGAACCATCAAAGTCCGATCTTCAACCACTCTCCCAGACAGTCATAGTTCCATGCTTGCTGATAACAGTGAACAAGGTGGAATTCTAAGTACAGAGGAGGGGTGTAAGGGGCCTTGAAGGGGTATGGATCAGTATAGCGAGTGGACAAGGTCACAGCAGGTGGAATATTCTGTGGAATGACCTGTGAGCTCATCCCAGGTGATCACAGAGGAAGAGGACTGAACTTTCTTGTGCCTTTCCACACAGTGGAAATTTTTAATTCTGTTGTGGGGGGACGTTCATGTTGAATTCTATAATGTGTTGTGTCATTTTTCTTTTTTTTGGTTTTTCTATGGATGTACGGAATCTTAGTTGTTTCTTCTGTGTAAAGCACTTTGGTTTCAACGCGAGTTGATTTAAACGTGCTATATAAATAAAATTGACGTATTTACTTACTTACTAATCCACTTTGATGCACATAACCGAAAAGGAGAGTATTTATTGAGCAGCGAGAGACTGTTTATGTTCCATAGGATCTAAGTGTCCTTGTAGATTTAGTTTTGTTTATTGTCACGTGTTCCAAAGTGCAGTGAAAAGCTTTTGTTGCGTGCTATCCAGTTAGCGGAAAGACAATACACAATTACAATTGAGCCATTTACAGTGCAGAGGTACATGATAAGGGAATAATGCTTAGTGCAAGGTGAAGCCAGGAAAGTCCGATCAAAGATTGTCCGAAGGTCACCAAGGAGGTAGGTAGTAGTTCAGCACTTGCTCTCTGGTTGTGGTTGGATGATTCAGTTGCCTGATAACAGCTGGGAAGAAACTGTCCCTGAATCTGGAGGTGTGCGTTTTCACACTTCTACACCTTTTGCCCGATGGGAGAGGGAAGAAGAGGGATTGGCCAGGGTGCGACTCATCCTTGATTGTGCTGCTGGCCTTGCAGAGGTGGCGTGAGGTGTAAATAAAGTAAATAGAAGAGAGATTGATTTGTGTGATGGCCTGGGCTACGGATGGAGCTGTCTTGGATGGAGCTGTTCCCAAACCAAGCTTGTGATGCATCCTGATAAATCACTGAAGGTCAATGTACAGGTAGCGCGAAGGATTATGAGGACAAATTATATGTTAATCTTTATTGTGAGGATTTGATTACTGGAATAAGGACTTTTTATTGAAATTGTGTGAGGTCTTATTGAGGCCTCGCCTAGAGTAATATGTAATCTTTTGTTCTCAGTACCCAGGAGAGAATCTTCTTCCTCTTCTTGTGTCGCTGCATTTTTCCAAGCCACTGCATAATGCAGGCTCTGGCACATGGGTTGAAAACCTTGAGAATCTACTGGTTTGCAGGACACTGGGAGGAGGGGGCAGGTAAGTTGCAGGCCAGCAGTCACATTCGATCGGTCCATCAATGTTGTACCGCCACTTCCGCACGAGGGCTTTGCATAGTCCGACCCGTGTTCTGAGGCAGTTGAGGCAGAGCCAGACTGGCCATGTCTGTTTCACTCCCAATGGAAGGGACTCCTCAGGGTATAGTGTCAGTGTGTGTGATTGTGATTGTAGGTGTGTCACCCAAGCATCTATCCTATAGGTTGTACCATCCAGGGGTTGAACTGCATTCAGGAAGCTATTTCTGGATTTTAACCACTTTGGTGCCTGGATGTGTTGGAAGAGTGGGTGATGAGGCAATACCACACAGCAGGTATAGGTCGTCAACTTGTGTCGGTTTGAGGCAACCAGAGATGGTACTGCATGCTGCGTTTAGCACCGGATCCAACTTCTCGGCATGTGAAGAATGTCCCCAGACTGGGCAGGCATATTCGGCTGCTGAATTGCATAGTGCAAGGGCAGTACTCCAGATGGTTCCTGGATCTGATCCCCATTTAGAAACATAGAAAATAGGTGCAGGAGTAGGCCATTCGGCCCTTCGAGTTGGCCAGCTTTCTCAGGATGTGGTTTCTGGCTCCTATCTTTGCTTTTGTCTTGTCTTTGTAGCTTAGGGTGTGGTCCAGAGTAACTCCTATGTATATGGGGTTGGCTGAGTAGGCTAGAAAATGTACTTACAGCAAAGATTCACTGGAATGATTCCAGAGATGGTGTGTTTACAGTATTAATAGAGATCTAGAAGATGGGGAATGTATTCTTTATTTAGAAGAATGTGAGATTTCAAAGAAACTTACAGGCTGTATGCAGGCAGCATGGTTTATCCTAGCGGAGGGTGCCTAGAACCAAGAAGAACAGTTTGAGACTAAGAAAGAGGCAGATTGGGACTGAGGCAAGGAGAAATCTCTTCACTCAGGAAGACGAACCTTAAAATTCTGTACTCCAGAGTGCTGTGGAAGCTCAGTTCTGTTCACCAAGAAAATACATTTGATGATTTATCAATTGTTGATTGAGATAATCTGTATTCTTCAAAGGTCAGTCACCTGATAATGAAGACCAATTCAGCTACCCTTGGTTAGTTTCAGTCAGAATAAAAGCACCACGTTTTGCCGAATGTTTTCAATAAGAGTTCAAATATAACAGTCCAGTCCTAAACTCACATTTATTTTTTGTTTGTTTCAGGAGCTTTGTTGATGTCTGGATGTTAAGAAAATGAAGGGATATGGGGATTGTGATGAGAAGTGGCACTGAGGTAAACTGTTATAATTCTATAGTTATGCAGTAATTGTTCTGAAATCTGTCCGCTTATAAAATAAGTAAATTAGTACATAATGTATAGAGAAAGATGGCTGCACACACTCATGTTGGAGTCTAAAACAGGAATTATTTATATCCAAGCCAAATGTCACTGACTGATTTACTAAGCAGGTGCAAGAATGAGTACAGCTCATATGCATAAATTACATGGATATTGTCACAGTAATGTTAAATTAATCGTGAGATCAAGATGAAATGGGAAACATGCCTATTTTTTTTTTTGTAAATAACACTGATGGGTCTTTAAAGCCAGATTTGCATGCCAACTCGGATTATACTCCATTGCAATAATAATAATAACCCGTGGTCATCTGGCGCGTCGATCTCTACAAAGCGGAGGCCGCGCGCCAACTCTCGGACACCTCCTCCTACTTACCCCTGGACCATGACCCCACTGACGAACACCAGGCCACCATCTCGAGCACCATAACCGACTTCATCAGCTCCGGCTCCCTACCCCCCCGAGCCTCTGACCTCATCGTTTCCCAGCCCCGCACGGCCCGATTTTACCTTCTCCCCAAAATCCACAAACCCGACTGCCCTGGCAGACCCATTGTCTCTGCCTGTTCGTGCCCCACCGAACACATTTCCACATACCTTGACGCCATTCTATCCCCCTTTGTTAAATCCCTCCCCACCTATGTTCAAGACACCTCAGACACTCTCCGTCGGCTCCGCGCATTCCATTCTCCAGGCCCCCATCCTCTCATCTTTACCATGGACGTCCAGTCACTCTACACCTCCATCCCCCACCAGGACGGTCTCAAAGTCCTCCGGTTCTTCCTCGACCAGAGGAGCAACCCGTACCCGTCCACTGACACCCTCCTCCGCCTAGCGGAGTTGGTCCTTACCCTCAATAACTTCTCTTTTGATTTCTCCCATTTCCTCCAAACACAAGGCGTAGCTATGGGCACACGCATGGGCCCCAGCTACGCTTGCCTCTTTGTTGGGTACGTCGAACAATCCTTGTTCTCGGCGTACCAGGGCCCCATCCCCGACCTCTACCTTTGTTACATCGACGACTGCTTTGGTGTCACCTCCTACACCCACACACAACTGACTGACTTCATTCATTTCACCACCAACTTCCATCCGGCACTCAAATGCACTTGGACCATTTCCGACATTTCCCTACCATTCCTTGACCTCACCATCTCTATTGCAGGTGATACACTCCTGACCGACATCCACTACAAACCCACTGACTCCCACAGCTACCTGGACTACTCTTCCTCCTACCCTGCTTCCTGTAAGGACTCCATCCCCTATTCCCAATTCCTCCGTCTACGCCGCATCTGCTCCCAGGATGAGGTGTTCCACACCAGGTCATCACAAATGACCTCATTCTTCAGAGAACGGGGATTCCCCTCCCTCACTATTGATGAGGCTCGCACCAGGGTCTCCTCCATACCCGGCAACACTGCCCTCTCTCCCCATTCCCCCACTCGCAAACAGGGCAGAGTCCCCCTGGTCCTCACCTTTCACCCCACCAGCCGGCAAATACAACACATAGTCCTCCGCCAGTTTCGCCACCTCCAACGTGACCCCTCCACCCGCCACATCTTCCCATCTCCCCCCCTGTCTGCCTTCCGCAAAGACCGCAACTCCCTTGTCAATTCTTCCCTCCCCTCCCGCTCTACCCCTTCCCTGGGCACTTTCCCTTGCAACCGCAAGAAATGCAACACTTGTCCCTTCACCTCCCCCCTCCACTCCTTTCAGGGACCCAAGCAATCCTTCCAGGTCCGACAGAGGTTCACCTGCACCTCCTCCAACCTCATCTACTGCATCCGCTGCTCCAGATGCCAGATATCGGTGAGACCAAGCGGAGGCTTGGCGATCGTTTCGCCGAACACCTCCGCTCGGTCCGCAAAAACCAACCCGACCTCCCGGTGGCTCAGCACTTCAACTCCCCCTCCCATTCCGTATCCGACCTCTCGGCCCTGGGCCTCCTCCATGGCCAGAGTGAGCAACACCGCAAGTTGGAGGAACAGCACCTCATATTCCGCTTGGGGAGTCTGCATCCTTTGGGCTTGAACATTGAATTTTCTCAATTCTGTTAACCCTTGCTGTCTCCTCCCCTTCCCACCTCTCCCTCAGCCCTCGGGCCCTGGCATTCCCTCTATCTCTATCTCCCTCCCCCACCCTAGTCGCACTAGCTTCTCAATTTCACACCACAAACAGCTTACAATGGCTTGTTCCCTTTATCATCGATACTTTTTTGCATATCTTTCATTCATTCTTTATCTCTCCACATCACCGTCTATATCTCTCGTTTCCCTGATCCCTGACCAGTCTGAAGAAGGGTTTCGGCCCGAAACGTTGCCTATCTCCTTCGCTCCTTAGATGCTGCTGCACCCGCTGAGTTTCTCCAGCTTTTTGTGTACCCTGGAGTAACTCAACGGGTCTTTGGAATAAATGGATAGGTCCCGACCCGAAATGTCACCTACCCATTTTCTTCAGAGATGCTTCCTGACCCGCTGAGTTACTTCAGCACGTTGTGTCTATCTCAGGTTTACCTGTTCTTAAATTGCTGAGTTGCCTACTTTCTCATTCTGTAAACAGTCAATGCAAAGACAGTCTCACGCACAAGTAGTTATTGAAGCACAATTTATTTAGCATTTGCAAGACTAACATTTAACTATTTGACAATTCAACTAACAGAACCATCTTTGTTTGAACACAGACCATTACAAATACCTTCCTCGATTCCATGCGAAATTATAAAAGTTCACAATATTAACGTTTTCAGAATGGAAGGTTGTTCACTGACACGTGGTTGACGGTTGTCGGGAAGGAGAGGACGAGGCAGTGAACTGTCTCTCGCTGTCTTTGAACAATGTGGGGCGGTTTTTGAGGTAGTAAAATACCCGACTGGTTTTGAGTTCAGCTCCAGCGATATTTCGCACTCAAATGCCTTTCTCTCTTTGTCACATGTCACGACGAGTTTTGTAAGAGTTTCTGGCACAAGCTGAGATTTCAAGATCCCCCCCTCACCACCCCTCCACTACCACTGAAATGTTTTACTTGGTAACGAGTAACATAATTTCCAACAGCAGTCTCAATGAACAGGAATTACAGAAACCTTGCGTTTTAATTGAAAAAAAAACAGCGCGTCATTCAAAAGGCATTCATTAAACATATACACGACTACGCTGTCAGAAGTAAATTTGAGCGCGCTACTCGGAAAATACCAACTTGCAAATCAAGCTTTGGTATTAAAAAAGGAACAAGCGGATTATTTTTAAAATCGCATAAATCAAACACGTGTAAAACACAAGGTGCCTGTGCGTACAATATTAATTGACACTTTATTATCACATGTACTTGGTGCAGTGTAATTCTTTGCTTTGCATACAACACACAACTCTGCAGAGTCATCACGCATAGGGCGGCAACAAACTTATAAAAAGTATTCAATATAGTCCCGATAGTCCCTCTTCCTTCTCGCCCCCCCCCGAATTTTTTTGTGTGCTCCAAATTCTAATAAATATCGAATTATCATTTCAAGATCATGCTTTCCCCCTTCACAATCCTTATACTATTACATAATATTTTAAAAAATATTTTCTATGACATCTATTATAAAGATAGAAATAACATTACTGCAATAATCTTTCAAAACTAAAATGTTTGCCGACCTTTTTAGTTGTTTGGCCTCATAAATCAGGGTCGGTCCTATAATAGTGTTGTCTTACATTTGTTTTAAAAGGGTATTCTCCTCACCCATAAGAACCAGCTTATTAAATATAAAACTCGCTCGGCAACCTGTGGTGGTCAATTTCAACTGTGTTTTGCTTTGCTTCTATTCAATCTCGCTTTCACTAGGGAGGAGAGAGAGCGCACAAACAACTCTGGAAGCGGAGCAAAATAAAGTTTTCTTTCTTATTCATTTTCTGAGATGAGTGTGAATTGGGAAGCTGACCACTACAGGGTATTGTTTATATTATTCAGAAAAAAAAAACATTGGAATCATCAGGTCAGCCCACATCTGTCGGGAAGGGATCCACAGCCAACATTTCAGGTCAAAGACTCTTTGCCTGCTTTGGGAAGGAAACAACATAAACTTATTAAGTTGCAGTGGAAAGGTTGCAGTGGGATGTCTGTGGCAGGGTAAAACTAAGGTGATCAAGGGAATTAGATGTAAACAGCATTCCCTGGTCAACGAGTGAATGGGAGCTGTTAGAGAGTGAGAACATCGGGATAGGAACATTGGCGAAAGGAAGTGGAAGTTACAAGATGCAGAGCCGGACAATTGACTTCTATAACTGCAGGTAACATAATTTCTCTGTGTCTGTTGCTCATCTGTGACATTGGCTCAGTTTATGTGTTTTTTCCACTTTTTTCTCTTCTTTCCTCTGCGAGTGCAGCACATGCCCATCCTGACCACGTCTTCCTACACTGCATTTGTAGCTCTTTTCTTTTGTTAATGTCTGATGCTGCAATTAAGTCCTGATGCAAGAGGTTTCAAGACAAAACATCAACTGTTCCTTTGCTTCTACAGATACCACCTGACCCATTGTGTTCCTCCATCAGTTTTGTTTTGCTCCAGATCATAGTATCACACAAAGGGTGGTGGGTGGATGGAACAAGCTGCCAGAGGAGGTAGTTGAGGCTAGGACTATCCCATCATTTTAGAAACAGTTAGACATGTACATGGATAGGACAGGTTTGGAGGGATATGGACCAAGCTCAGTCAAGTGGGACTAGTGTAGCTGGGACAGTGTTGGCTGGTGTGGGTGAGAGCTGGGCCGAAGGGCCTGTTTCCGCACTGTATCACTCTATGAAGCTATCAATGACTATCTGCAGTCTCTCTGGTCTCTTTTATTATTTTATCTGGGTTCATTTGTCTTGCTAATTGCTCCCATTCACTTATTATCCAGACAACCTTGTTTGCACCTTATCCTCATGGGCACCTTGGTTATATTCACCACCCCCCCCCCCCCCCCACCCCACCTGACCTGCTGAGTGTCTACATATAATCATAAGGGACACAGATTTGATGAATGGACAGCATTTTTCCCAGGATAGGGATAACAAGAACCCAAGGGCATGGGTTGAAGGTGAGAGGGGAAAGATTTAATGGGAATCCAAGGGAGAAACTTTTTCCACACAGTGTGTATGTGGAAGGAGCTGTCAAAGGAAGTAGTCAGGACAGATACAATAACAAAATTTGAAAGACATTTGGACAGGTACATGGATTTGAAAGGTGTAGATGGATAAAGGCCAAATGGAACTTGGTTGAGATGGGGCATCTTGGTCAACATGGACAAGTTGGGTGCACAGGCCTGTTTCCTTGCTGTATGACCCATGATTACGGGCAATGGGCTGAAGGGCATATTTCCTTGTTGTATGACTATTCTTTTCTCATTTTATTTTCGGTTTTCAGCACCTGCAGTTTTTCTTTGGATTTTTGTGATTTATATAAAAAATGCAAAATTTATCATCGGGCAAGGTTACTTTTCCAAGCAACTTTCAAAGCTCACTGTCTAAGCTGCTGCCACTGTGCCACCAACATGAGTGCGAGTCAATTACTTAGTCAATGGTGGTTCATCTTTACTCCGAGGGAGAACATTTTATCAGAGTCTCTGGTTAGGAGGAATATTTCAATTATATTTTGTTGTCAGATAGCTCTCAATACAGCCAGTTCATTTTATTTTGCCATTGCATTAGGAATGTCAATTGAAAATGACAGACATATTACAGGCTTGTTCGATGGTTAATGGTTCACTAAACTATAACAACAGATTGAAGATGGATATAAAAATACAATATTGGAGATGAATCAGATTTGGAATGCCAAAAAATATCAAGTGCCATCATCGTAAATAGCTTAAAGTGGGTCACATTTACAATAGTGTATTCTACAAAATATTCTGTAGATGATAAAGTTAATGTGCTTTATGGTATTGGACTTAAATATGACAACTGTATCTTTAACACCGGAGTTAAACAACGGGGAAACGTATATTGATTTAATATTTAAGTGAAGGGAATTATTTCGAGAAGCTTGCACTCCAGCGGGCCAATTTCAGAGGAAATCCCATTTGCACAGAAACTATTACATAGACAAATGAGTCTGCTGTGGATGGAAGCGAGAGCTGGAGCTGACAGGATGCAGTGCTGAGAAAATGTTTGAAGGCTTGAGATTAAATTTTTTTTAAAAATATATGTAGGACACCTGAGCTGCAATCCCATTATTTACAGACTACCTGTTAATTGACTTCCAAGCCGAGAAACACTTCATAAACAATTCAAAAACATTTCAAGTGCAGTTTTGCATGCGAAGATAGGACCAACAAAAGATAGGATTCGACAATAACATAGACAAGTTTAGGAATATAGGATGATCGACAAACTGGGTCTATCAAAGATGAATTGAGCATGTAAATCTGATCTTTAGGTTCCATGGGAAGGCTGACAAGTGAAAAATCTGTTTCATCTTTCTGGAAACCTGAACAAAGTACCGATGTATAGGACGCCTCAATAAACTATTCAGTCAGCATATAATGTAATGGTCCAGATCACACCAGATAAAAAGTGGCCTAGGACAGTAACGCATAGTGATATCATTTGTGTTGCCTGTTACATTGCTGGATTCCTATTTAAATCCAATAGAAGAGAATATGAAGAAGAATATATAAAGGGCAATTGTTTGGCTACTAACTGCTTTGGACTAATGCCAAGACAATTTTAAACTCCAATAAATTTCTACGTGTAGCAAAATCACAGGTAAATAAAGCAATCACAGACAAGGTACAAACAAGAACCAATTTCCCAACGTCAGACACTGTTGTTTTCAATAAACAAACTACAATTATTATTAAGGCAAACATCACAGTCCAAAAAGTCTATGCATTCTTTGGTCACAATTTTAGTGGGAAATCAGTGCAACAAATGCAAACCCTGTATAAAAACAGCTGAACATGCACACTATAATTCCACCAAGCAGTGGTGGAGGGATTCTGCCAATGTTGTGTTAGAACTATTTAAATGGAGTTTTTTTTTGGCTTTACAGTGATTCTTTTTTTGTTGGTCTTAATCAAAATGAAAAGAGCCTTTTTCATCATGAGTTGAACATAACGTGGTAGATTTTAATCTTCATTTCTGGACCATAATCTGGTAAAATAGAGCCTATTGCCCATTCAAATGGCAAATAAATATGATGAGTTCTATCATGGGTAAATGCTGTTATAAACCAGATTGTCAAGCAAAGAAGCCAACATTTAAGCCTGCAAATTGAGCATATTGTCTTTTTCCACAGTTCAAACAAAGTGAATTTAAGAGATATAAATTAAGATTAATTTTGTGAGCAGCCAAACTGCAAACATTGAAAAATCACAGATATATTGCCTGTGTTTTTACTAAGCATTGATGATTTAGATGGAAACCATTTTGCAACAAGTGTAAGCGAAGCCACACCGCATTCTTACAAATTGTAGAGTTTGTCCTGAAAATAAGATGCCCTAAGAAATGATTGTAGCTACATGAACACGTCACACAGCAAAAATAATTATATTTTCACTCTTTATTAGCAGCGGCTCAAATATATCTTGCTTGTAAAATGCAATAATGGTGGAGGGAAGCTGACTAACAGGAAGAAAGCCCTGCCCCAGGGGCACCTGGCAATGTTCGTTTTACGATCTGATGACTTGTTGAGGCAAAGTCCACTTTGCAGATTTATGTTGGCAAATAATGGCTAGGGTGCCATTTTGACATGGCTAGGGTGCTAAATGTGGCCTTACTCGATAAGATCCTAGGAGGGAAAGGAAGAAAACAGATTGATATTAAAGTACATTGACAGCAAACCATTTCATCCAACAAGATTTACAAGAAATAAATAAAGGCAAACTGAATCAACAGACTTTACATTTTCAGACATTTGAAAAACATTTTTTATATCCCATAACCAGGAACTTATGGATCTGTTTGTTAAGGTTTCAGTTATCATATGAATAAATAGTTTGTTACAGAACTAATGTGTAATTATGTTTTGGATGAGAAATAAATTATAGAAACATAGAAAATAGGTGCAGGAGTAGGCCATTTGGCCCTTCGAGCTTGCACCGCCATTCAATATGATCAGCCATGAACATATTACGGGTAATGTAGAAGAAGTGATTTCAAAATGGTATGTTGCCTCCCTGATGTCAAAATATTATTGAGTATCTGCAGAAAATTCAAGATGAAGGAAAGTAAACAGATAGAAATTATGGAGTGTATCAGGACCAATGATAGACAGAAAATGGGATGAGGTCACAAGGCTAATTCCCGGGATGGCGGGATTGCCATATGCTGAGAGAATGGAGCGGCTGGGCTTGTATACTCTGGAATTTAGAAGGATGAGAGGGGATGTTATTGAAACATATAAGATTATTAAGGGTTTGGACATGCTAGTGGCAGGAAACATGTTCCCGATGTTGGGGGAGTCCAGAACCAGGGGCCACAGTTTAAGAATAAGGGGCAAGCCATTTAGATTAGAGATGAGGAAACATATTTTCACACAGAGAATTTTGAGTGTGGAATTCTCTGCCTCAGAGGGCGGTGAAGGCTGGTTCTCTAGATACTTTCTAGAGAGAGCTAGATAGGGCTCTTAAAGATAGCAGAGTCAGGGGATATGGTGAGAAGACTGGAACGGGGTACTGATTGTGGATGATCAGCCATGATCACATTGAATGGTGGTGCTGGCTCGAAGAGCCGAATGGCCTACTCCTGCACCCATTGTCTATTGTCTATTGTCCTACAGAAGTTAGAAAAGAGATTTTGAAGCTGTGGTACCCTCTTGATTATTCACCATGTCGTGTCCCTGACATAAAAGTAGGAGGATAGCACAGTTAAACATGTGGCAGGAGAGAAGGCGTGGGAAGAAGGTCTCCACGTTGCCGGACCATTAGGACCAGTTCTGTGGAGGAGACTGGACATACTGCCTCAAAACCGAACTGGGACCGGTTGCCCATGTGGGTTGATTCATTTGCACCGTGACATGTTTTAAATTAATTCGGTAAGCGTTGGCTGAGCTTTGATAAGCACTGGATTTTGCAATACAAAGGAACAAAATATAATTTTTAAAAGGGAATGGGAAAAATAATAGCACTAGAACATGCAATGGGAAAATTTTAGACAGGCCAAACTTAAGAAAGAATGCATGAAAGTTTAACATAGATTTACATTGCCTGTATATGAATTCAAGAATTGTATGAAAGAGGATTGGTGAACTGGGATTAACGTATTGAAGCAATAGCCTGGCAGAACAAAGAGTAGGAACATGGTATAAATATTCTAAATACAGGATAGTCTAGAAGTCTACAGGAGGAGTGGCAATATTTATTAAAGGGAATATTGTATTACTGGAGAAAGTGGAAGTCCTGGTATGATTAAGGTCAGATGTTATCTCACAAATAGAATTAACATTTCAGATTGAAGACCGTACGAAGGATCTGACAAAAAGGTCCTTAACCTGAATTTTGTTTCTACAGATGGACCTGCTGATAGTTTCTAGCATTTTGTGTTTTAATTTTAGATTTCCTGCATTTACAGTATTTGATTTTCATTTAGGAGAATCAATCTGTTTAGAAGGTAGAGATTCTTGATCAGTACCGGTATTATTAGGGGTTATGGGGAGAAGGCAGAAGAATGGAGTTAGGAGGAAGAGATAGATCAGCCATAGGTAGACATAAAATGTTGAAGTAACTCAGCGGGACAGGCAGCATCTCTGGAGAGAAGGAATGGGTGACATTTCGGGTAGAGACCCTTTTCCAGACTGATGAATTCAGACTGATAGATCAGCCATGATTGAATGGTGGAGTAGAATATGGGCCGACTGGCTTTATTCTGCTCACATCACTTATGAACATGAATAAAGGTGCAATTAAACTACTGGGATAATTTCACCAGCTGGCAAATGGCAGGGAAATATAGAAAATGTTCTAAAGGCATAGAGCAATGATAATAGGGGAGTTTCACTGTTGAGATATTGTGACACAAATATCATTGGAATTTCATTGTACCCTATTGTATATGAGAATAAACTGAATCTGAAAGCTCTGGGCTACGAATATGAATGTCTAATGCACCAAATCAATTAAAATAATGTTTCCAAATTACTCACAACATCAGAATCATCGTGATAAGTATTTTCAGTGTTTGATCTGTTGCCATCCAGACTTTCAGCAATGCAGACTTCATCAGTATTAGTTTGCAGAACAGAATAACGGTAGACCAAGGCCCTGTAAAGAAGTCAATCATACACATTGAGTATAGAAATATACCATATTAAACTTTTGAGACCAGAGCTGTGGATGGATAAAGGCACACCGTCAATCAGAAAGCTCCTGAAACATACTGTATGCATATATTCATTAAAAAAAAACCACTAGACCAAGGGGGACCCGTTGGGTCCTATCCCCTCAATTCATGGTTGTGGGGGGGCTGCGGCGTCACACACACACTAACCACCCCCCCCCCCCCCCCATACACACAGGGAGGGAGGGGGGGAAGGGAGGTGGAGAGGATGGGGGGAGAGGATAGGGGGAGGGGAGGGGGGGTGGAGGGGGGCGAAGGGGAGGAGGCGAGGAGGGGGGACGGGAGTGAGAGGGGGGAGTGGGGGAGAAGTGGTAGTGAGGTGGAGGGTGGAGGGTGGAGGGGGAGGGGGGGAGAGGGGTGTGGTGGAGGGCAGGCAGAGCGGTGGAGGGGAAGAGAGAGGAGGGGGGAGAGAGTGGATAGAAGGGGGAGAAAGGAGGGGAGGGGGAGGTGAGAGGGGAAGGGGAGGGGAGAGTGGGGAGAGGGGATGAGTGGGAGGAGAGTGGGGCAAAGGGAGGGGGTGGAGGGGGGGCAGAGGGGGGAGGGGGGAGGGGGAGAGAGGAGGGGGGAGAGAGGAGGGCGAGAGAGGGAGTGGAGGGGGGAGAGAGGAGGCGGGGGGAGAGAGGGGGGAGTTGGGGAGAGGGGTGAGGGCAGAGGGGTGGAGGAGGAGAGGGGGAGAGGGAGGAGGGGGAGAGAGGGAGAAGAAGGGGGAGAGAGGAAGGGGCTTTATTCCTTGGAGCGCAGGAGGATGAGGGGTGATCTTACAGAGGTGTAGAAGATCATGAGGGGAATAGATAAGGTAGAAGCACATACCCAGAGTAGGGGAATCAACAAACAGAGGACATAGGTTTAACGTGACAGGGGGAAGATTGAATCACACGACACAAGTTTTTCACATAAGAGGGTGGTGTAAGTGTATGCAAGGATTACAATTTAAAGCAGTCCTTCAAAATGGAAAAAAGCAAAGCAACGATTACCTATAGTTTCAGATTTTGCATCGTTGATTTGCTGATTGAAAAATAAACAATGTACTTTTAATCATATGGTGTTTTCTTCAAATATATTGCAGCATCTTTGTCTTATCAAAATCCCTGACTCACCACCACCCACACTCTTCAGACACTACACACTTCGCTAAAATATCTTTCCTACACAAGGGAATGAAATGTTCTAATGGATCAAATGAATGAAAGTCATTCAAGTAAACTGGCAATTTCAGTACATTTCCAGTGCAACTGGAAGTAAAATGAAAAGATGAATAATCAGAACGATACTAATTGTTCTGCAGATTTCGTGCCTCACACTATTTGTGCAGCGATGATTTCATTTTGCTCATTAAAGGACCATATCCGAAATGCCGTGTAGCAAAGGCTACTTTCAGATTTAGATTATAAACGTCCTAAAGCAAGGCTAATCAATCCCAGTTTTCCATGACTGCTTACCTTCCACCGCACACATATTTCTTGAAAATAAGGACAATGCCTGTTATCATCAGTATTGATGCTCCCAATACACTCAAAACTATGATGATGATAGTAATCTTGGGCACCTGTTAAAAATGAAACCACATTTACAATATTCAGAAAGGCAACATTTAATGCAGTTTCAACTAGTACACAGAAAGAACTTGCACCATGTTTCCAAAATAGTTGAAACAATTTGAACCAAACTTTTCTGCAATAAAAATCCATAATAATGGCAGGCACATCCAAAAGCAGAAGTCTACAAATGCTGGAAATTTGAAATAAATAAAATTGCTAGAAATAATCAATAAACAAGCAACATCGGTGAGGATGGCAAATTTGCAGTGCTTTCTGTTTTTATTTCACAACCTCCATCACAATCTCATGCAATTTACAGGATTTCATGCAAGTCATTGCAAGTACAAATAAGGTGATCCCAAAGTTGTTGCTGGTGATTTGCCGCAATGAAGCAGAGACAAATTTATTTGATTCCCCGATCACATACAGAGGGCAATTTGCCCACAGGCCATTCATCAAATCAGTGGACTCAGAGTGTGTAGAGACTTGCAAACAATATCATTAATATGTTGAAAATGTTCAAAGGAATTGTATACAAAAAACAAAATCAAACTTTATGAACTCTTTCCAGAGTTTACCAGTTTAAGCAGCTTACCAGAGGACTGGGAGAAATTCAGAGTCCAGCAGAGGAGGACGAAGGGCTTAATTAGCAAATGGAAAATAGATTATGAAAGAAAACTGGCAGGGAATATAAAAACTGACTGCAAAAGTTTTTATAGATATGTGAAGAGAAAAAGGTTAGTTAAAACAAATGTAGGTCCCTTGCTGTCAGAAACTGGTGAATTGAACATGGGGAACAAGGACATGGCAGACCAATTGAATAACTACTTTGGTTCTGTCTTCACTAAGGAAGACATAAATAATCTGCCGGAAATAGCAGGGGATTGGGGGTGAAATGAGATGGAGGAACTGAGTTAAATCCAGGTTAGCCGGGAAGTGGTGTTAGGTAAATTGAATGGATTAAAGGCAGATAAATCCCCAGGGCCATATAGGCTGCATCCGAGAGTACTTAAGGAAGTAGCCCAAGAAATAGTGGATGCATTAATGATAATTTTTCAAAACTCTTTAGATTCTGGAGTAGTTCCCGAGGATTGGAGGGTAGCTAATGTAACCCCACGTTTTAAAAAGGGAGGGAGAGAGAAAACAGGGAATTACAGACCAGTTAGCCTCACATCGGTAGTGGGGAAAATGCTAGAGTCAGTTATTAAAGATGGGATGGCAGCACATTTGGAAAGTGGTGAAATCATTGGACAAAGTCAGCATGGATTAATGAAAGGTAAATCATGTCTGACGAATCTTATAGAATTTTTCGAGGATGTAACTAGTAGAGTGGATAAGGGAGAACCAGTGGATGTGTTATATCTGGACTTTCAGAAGGCTTTCGACAAGGTCCCACATAAGAGATTAGTATACAAACTTAAAGCACACGGTATTGGGGGTTCAGTATTGATGTGGATAGAGAACTGGCTGGCAGACAGGAAGCAAAGAGTAGGAGTAAACGGGTCCTTTTCAGAATGGCAGGCAGTGACTAGTGGGGTACCGCAAGGCTCAGTGTTGGGACCCCAGCTATTTACAATATATATTAATGATCTGGATGAGGGAATTGAATGCAACATCTCCAAGTTTGCGGATGACACGAAGCTGGGGGGGGCAGTGTTAGCTGTCAGGAGGATGCTAGGAGACTTGGATAGGTTGGGTGAGTGGGCAAATGCATGGCAGATGCAGTATAATGTTGATAAATGTGAGGTTATCCACTTTGGTGGAAAAAACAGGAAAGTAGACTGTTATCTGAATGGTGCCGATTAGGAAAAGGGGAGATGCAACGAGACCTGGGTGTCATGGTACACCAGTCATTGAAAGTAGGCATGCAGGTGCAGCAGGCAGTGAAGAAAGTGAATGGTATGTTGGCATTCATAGCAAAAGGATTTGAGCACAAGAGCAGGGAGGTTCTACTGCAGTTGTGCAGGGTCTTGGTGAGGCCACACCTGGAATATTGCGTGGAGTTTTGGTCTCCTAATCTAAGGAAAGATATTCTTGCCATAGAGGGAGTACTGAGAAGGTTCACCAGACTGATTCCTGGGATGGCAGGACTTCCATATGAAGAAAGACTGGATAGACTCGGCTTGTACTCGCTGGAATTTAATAGATTGAGGGGGGATCTTATAGAGACTTACAAAATTCTTAAGGGGTTAGACAGGCTAGATGCAGGAAGATTGTTCCCGATGTTGGGGAAGTCCAGAACAAGGGGTCACAGTTTAAGGATAAGGGGGAAGTCTTTTAGGACCGAGATGAGAAAAACATTTTTCACACAGAGAGTGGTGAGTCTGTGGAATTCTCTGCCACAGAAGGTAGTTGAGGCCAGTTCATTGGCTATATTTAAGAGGGTGTTAGATGTGGCCCCTGTGGCTAAAGGGATCAGGGGTTATGGAGAGAAGGCAGGTACAGGGTACTGAGTTGGATGATCAGCCATGATCATATTGAATGGCGGTGCAGGCTCGAAGGGCTGAATGGCCTACACCTGCATCTATTTTCTATGTTTCTATGTTTCTTTCATGAGCATAAACGGACCCACATCAAGTCCACAAACCAATAGTAGCCAAATACAAATTACTTTCAATGGTGGGCTGATAACATAATAAAATGTTATGGTATTATGGTTCTATGGTATTTTGGTTCATACTTAACAAGGTAACTCACTCAGAGTACTGCATTTCTGATCTCTGGTCTATTGTGAAGATTAGGCATAAGTTCAGCAATGTTAACACTGATCTGAGCAGGTTCAACATCAGAACAAAAAGAGATTCCATAAATAATCAACAAGATCTGTCCGATCCTTTGAGATCTTGTAAATTGATTGCATTGTGTGTGAACTGTGTTAGCATGTTCACCTCATGTCTTTAAGGCCACTGCCCTCATTTCAGATAACTATAGTTATATATTAACTGTTGAGGCTAAAGAGAAGTTGCACCATTTAGGAAATGTTTTGCCATAATTTTCTACGGGCGAGTATGCAAAATAATAATCCTGTTGTTAAGTGCGTTTCACATGATTCTCACCCACAATTACAATGGGAGTGGCTGACGCTCTCAGAGATGATGCACATTCAGGAAATGGCCTTGATGTCTCAATCTATCTCCGCTTCACTATTCTAAAAGGAAGATAAATTTAGTAGTTTACTTACGGGATCTTTTACCGACAAAATTAGGTCACATTTCATGTTTGTCATTTCTTCTGATCGATTGGGCATGAAACCACCTTCACATTTATCTCCTGGGACTTTTCGATACCTTAGAGAATTGATAAACAATTTTAAGAATACAATATCCCATCATTATATGCCTTTCCTGTCAATCTAAAATATGAGAAACAATCGGGGAATATCTGATGTTTTCCAGAGACAGCTTCCTCACTTAGTTGAAGGACATCAGTACTCTAAGAAATATTGAACCAACTGCAGTTCCCCATTATCCAATCTATTCTGCTCTTTCATAAAGCAGACTGCTATTGTTGCATTTTATTTCTTAACTAATGGACGTTTCATGTTGGAATTGGACTAACCTTGCAACATTGCAATCTCAAAATAAATAGACATTCGTTGTAACTAGACCACTAATATTTAAGGAAATTACAAAATGTATGACAATTATAGAAGTACATTTTAGGTCATAGAGGTCAGGTTAATAATTCCATGTTGTACATCACTGGAAGGTTTTTATCTGCTGTTAAAAAGTTGAGGCAAAACTGGCCTCAGAGGTCGTCTTCGTATTTCTAAATATATTGATAGCATAGTGTATATTGGAGAGTAGATAACAGCATGCCAAATATCAACACTGCTCTGGAAGGAAATTTCTTCATTTGCGGGCTCAAAATTCAGGAGGTGAGGCATCACAGCTTTTAGCAAAGCCAATGACAGACATCTATTATAGAAGAACTGAACTGATGACAGAGCATACAAATGTGTCATAAATGTTTTTCTCTTCCAGCATCTGTAGCTTCTTGTGACTCTATTCTGAAACGTTTTTGAATCACTGAATTAGCACTATAATGTCCAAAAAATCCGTCCTTCATCATCTTAGTTTACCAATAAAAGTACAGGTCCACCACCTTGGTTCCATAGCCTTGCTGGATTAGCTGTTTTGTCGGACCAACAGAGTAGAGTAGTCAAACGGTACTGCAACGGCCCGAAAGGCCGAGATACCAGTCCACAAAGTTGGCCTTGGAAGTTGACTGTGGGAATGGGTCTGCTGGCTGCGACTGGACTGGAATTCCAGAACTCCGGCTGCAGGGGTCAAATTCGACCCAATGATGTCGAGATCGGTCTCCTCATCCGGCCTAGGTGCCACATTTTTGGGCTGACTTCCAGGCGGGTGGAGATTTCAAGTGCGCTTTTGTTATTTTATCCGAATTAAAAGAGGTACCAGACCACTAGTTGCCGGATAATCGGTGGTGGACTTGTCCTTTGATGTAACTAAATCGCATCTTATATGTAATGCAAATTAGCAACTTAACGTGCAAAAAGATAGATGTTATCAATGTTTTTAAAAAAATAGTTCACCCTTCTGTATTCAACAGTTCCTCTTTGCCTTGTAAGCAGAATTCCAGCACACGATTCTTTAAGTCTGGCTGTTCTTTACATTCATCACTATTTCCTTCGCGATAATATCCAAAATCACTTGTGGGAAAATGGAAAAAATATTTTTAATGATTATCAATCAATGAGAATTATATTTGCTTAAATTGCATTCTTGTTCAGACTACATTTTACACCTTTCTACTGATATAATTTCAAAGAGCAGATTTTGGATAGCAGGTCATGGACCCAAAATATTAACCGTTGTTTTCATCTCTACAGATGCTATGTAAACTGCTGTGTATTTCCAGCATTATCCGTTTTTATTTCAGATATTGCACCTCCTTCATGGAGGTGCTGCCATGTACTCTTATTCTTAACTCTTCCTCATTCAGTTATTCCCATATTGGACTTTAATTTTTTTTGTGCTATTTCAGATTGCATCATTCTAATGTTTTGTATTCATAGTTGTATGTATACTGTACATATATTTATCATTACTGTATATATACTGTTTACTCTGTGAGCTTCATATAGACAAGGAATTTTCCTGGTGTAACTGAGAATAAATATATTTAATCATAAAAGTGTTTTTCCTCAATAATCTACATGCTCCGAATCTCCTTGATAAATGTCTATTTTCCTTTATCTTGCTGCTGTAAGTTTCACTCTGCTCCCCAATCTTCTCATTGCAAATGTCTGTGCTCCCAGTGGTATAAATATTGAAATTGCTTTGGTTCTCCCTGTTCAGAGAGTTCAGATACAGGCAGCAGTGGAGGCCTCAAACTTACTCCATCATTCAACCAGATCTTGAATATTGATTTCTCTAACTTCAAGTAACCCCTGCATTCCCTCTCTCTCCATTCTTCCCTCACCCATGTCACACCAGCTTCTCGTTCTCACCTAGCAAACAGCTAACAATGGCCTGTTTCCTTTATCATTGTTACTTTTTTGCTTATCTTTCATTCATTTGTTCTATAACTCTCTGCAACACCGTCTATATCTTTCGTTTCCATCTCCCCTAACTCTTAGTCTGAAGAATTGTCTCAACCCGAAATGTCACCTATTCTTTTTCTTCAGATGCTGTTTAACCCACTGAGTTACTCCAGCTTTTTGTGTCTTCGGTTTAAACCAGCATCTGCAGTTTCTTCCTACAAATAGTTGATCTGATCTTGGTCTCAACTAATTTTCTTGCCTCTTCTTCGTAACCATTGACTCCTCTTTTGTAAATATATTTATTCATTCTAATCTATCTACTATGAACATCTTTTTTCCTTGACTCGCCTGCCTCCTATTCTCTTTGTCAACGCCGATAGTCTTCCTGCTATAACATTTGCTGCCCCTTGTTCTCCGCATTGGACTTAGAGAATACTGTCTCAAATATTAATGTAAAATTAACCCGAATCAATCACTGCAATGGGAAATTTCACCTAACAAGGCTTCTTCATTCAATTGTTCTGAGCTTTCCAATATAATATTAGAATGTTGCTGAAACGAAAGTACAAATAACTTCATGACAGATTATTAAATATAATGTAAAACAGATACATTATTGTGAAGGGCCCATTTGAAATGTTTGAACATTGAAGAAAAACAGTTTTCAGTGTGTTTAGAAAATAAACAAAATTACTAATCAATTATGATAACATCTAAAAAGTATTCCATGACCAGATTTACATACTCAGAATTTTTTTAGAATGATATGTGTTACAGAATTCAGGCATGTGAAGATAGTTGAATATCTATATTGACACATACCACATATAATCAACCAGAGTGCAGGGGCATAAGCTTTGTTTTTTGTCGATGATATAATCCCTTCCATTTCTACACACGGAGGCCTTGGCAAGTCTCTGAAATGTTTCTTTGTATCCCAAAATGCAGCCATCGGTTTTTGTCCCAGTTCCAGTAGAATGTGCCAACCATTTGACATAATCCTTTTCTTCACCTGAAAGAAGAAAATATTACATTTTTAGAAACGTATGGTTAATGAATAGAAGGTCTTTCACAGCAATGACATGGAAACCGTTATGACCGGACATATCCAGTGGAGTGGGAAGGGAAAGCTGAGGGACCATGCACCTGTCTTCATTGGTGGGACGGAGGTGGAGAGAGTCAACAGCTTCAAGTTCCTCGGCAAACACATCTCGATTATCTGCCCTGGGCCCAGCACATTGATGCAATGCTCATCAATGCCTCTACTCCTCAGAAGTTTCAAGAGATTCAGTATGTCTCCAAATACTCTATCGAACGTCTACAGGTCTACGGTGGAGAGCAAACTAGTTGCATCACAACCTAGTTCAGTAATTCAAATGCCCTAGAACAAAGAAAGTTGCAGAAAGTAGTGGACATCGTCCACTCCGTCACAGGCACTGACCCCACACCACTGAAGGTATCCACAGGAATCACTGCTCAAGAATCACTTCAGCAGTTAATATCACTGAAGAACACCACCATGCTGAATAGATACCCTAGCTTCTTACTGCTACCATCAGGAAGAAAGAAGCCTAAGAGCCATTAACTCCAAGTTCAAAGACAGCTTCTGCCCACCAATCATCAGGTTCTTGATTTACCCTGCACAAAACTAACCACACCCCTACCTCAACGCCAATTCATTATGGACCTTGCATTACTACAGTTGCTCTATATACTTTGGTTTTTGCACTATCATAGTCTGGAGTATTTGGAATAACTGGTAATTTATTGCACATTTATTATCATTGCTGTTGCATCCAAAGTGGTCATAAGGCCATTAGTAATAGGAATAAAATTAGGCCATTCGGCCTATCAAGTCTACTCCACCATTCTGAGTATAAGCTCAGTGCCAACAAACGCACATCATAGGTTAACCTACTCATTCCTGCGATCATTCTTGTATATCTCTTCTGGAGCCCCTCCAGTGCTAGCACATCCTTCCTCAGATATGGTGCCCAAAATTGCTCACAATATTCCAAATGCGGCCTTACCAGCACCTTTTAGAGCCTCAACATTACATCCCTGTTTTTGTATACAAGCCCTCATGAAATAAATGTTAGCATTGAGTTTGCTTTCTTTACTACCGACTGCAGAGACTAACATTCATTGACGTGCTTCCAAAGCTGTGGCTAGTAAGAGTTTCATGGTTCTAGTTTGTATCCGGTGCATATGACAAAACAACTTTTGAAATCTTGGTCACAAGAACTGATCTACCAATTTATCTGCATCAAGATCAGGAAATGATCACAGTTAAAGCATGGTACCACAGTGCATAAAATGTTGCAACAGGTGTTATCAGTTAGGGAGATACAAGGATAAATATATTCAACCCAAGGCTGATAAATATATATTTATATATTTTGAATAAATATATTTGACCAAAAGCTTCCTAAGTTTCGAAGCTTGGGAACTTCAGACTCAGCTAAAGTGAAGTAGGGGCCTTATCCAGCATTTATTCCAATCTGACCATTTGCTATTTTAAATCACAAGTCCACCTCCTCATATTAACAGAATTTATAAATATAAAGACCAGACACCAGATGATGTTATTTTCAGCAGAGTTCTGAGTTGGAACCATTGATATATTTTTCACCAGACAAAACCTGCCAAAAACAGCATCCAGGATGGAAGAGGGCAATAGTTTTTTTACCCACCCATCACCTTTGCCTTGTGATGGGAATTGCTCAGTGCAAGGCATAAAATAATCAACAAAATGAGCAGTGAAACTTACAGTCTCTGGTTAGAAGCTCCTCAAAGTCAATGGTTATTGATAGCCAAGTTGTTGAATAAATGCTTTCACTTTTGTATCCCCAGAGACTGATATTCATCGATTTTGTTCCTGGTTCTGATACAAGCCCCACAAACATAAACGTCTCATTTGTGAAGCTATAATTCTTCCAGCATTGCCCTTCATCAGTTGAATACCTTTATAAAAATAAAAGAAGCAACTATGTATGAGAATATAGTTGATGATAAAAAGTATAAGTAAACCTCACACGAACAATTGTGGACAGACAGCTTTTAGCTAGCTGCCAAAGTCAGTCAGAATGAATCATAATAATAACAAATATGGATTATGATCCTTTGTGTATTTAGTTGAGATGAGCTAGAACCAGACCCCGATTGTGTCATTTTTAGCAGAGGCCTGAGTGGGAGCCATTGAGGTTTTCCTCACCAGACAGAACCTGCCAAAAGCAGCAACCAGGTTTGAAGTTCTTATGGTTTTTAAAACATTGTTTTGTTTGACCAGGAGAAGCAGGAATGGTCCTCCCAACAACACAGTATATTCACTGCCATAGTCACCCTTGTTGAGACTAAGACCCATTCCGTCACGCAAAAACAAGCCTGCTAAGATCTAGCATTCACTAAAATGCTTAATTATTCACCTTGAAACACTAAATTCTTGCAATGACATAGGATCCTCACAAATATGGGGTTCCTCAAGGCTTTTATAAAAGATATATGATCTTCCTTGAAATTGAAGCAATTCTAGCAAGAAATGAGGTGGCCACTATTAGAAACTACAAATGTATGTCCTAGTTTTATCACCATGTTGGATTGACCCCAAACTGAGATGTCTACCTCATGGCCAAAACCTGTACATTTTGAATTCTACCCAATTTTTAGTGCCACTAACATAAATTTAACCAATCATAAGCATTCAACATTACACTGGAATTGTAATGGAGTTGGAATTTATTCATTAAAAGTTCCTAGATTTTCTTAGTTGACACCAGACTAATTTAAGGTTGTCTCCTAGAACTGCCAAAAACTCTGATGGGAATTATTTGGGACATATTATCCAACCTTGTGCCCAGATTTTTAATCCATTACTGTGATGACAGGGCCTCATAGTAGATTCAGCTAAAGTTAGAGGTTATCACATCTCAGCCTTTTTTTGGACTGGCCATAGGGTTGTGGAGATGCACATTGTTCTATGAGGGTACCACAACACGGTTGGGTGGTCAGATTGGGAACTGGGCTTCAATCCTGAAAGATTTATTTCAGATGGTTTCTGTGAGCACCAAGAATTTGAAGGCAGATCCTGAAACAACTGATACCAGACTTCCAGCCTGATTTGTGGAGAAAGGCCTAAATGTTCTCCCAACTAGTTGAGGCCTCATGTCCCACCCCTAATCCCATCATTTTTTGTTAATAGACACTTGGCATTTACCAAATTTGGTGTCCATTACCATTGTAACTTTGAATTACAGACATAATTTACAGCTTTAACTGCAGAAACAGAAATGATTTTCAGGCATGCATTTAAATACATCATTGATATCCATTATGAATGACAACAACTTAGAAAATTAAGCTGCTTATTAGATAAACATAGCTGTCAATTGTCTAACAAGGCTATGCGTATTCTTTGAGAAAGCTACAAACTTTATAATGTCAATGGGCTTGTCCACATGGGATTCCACTGCTACGATTAGGCCTCCTGAGTCAAGGATGGTATAATAATGAGGTCCAGTCAGTGCTTTTGACCAAGTATATCCGCCATCATCTGATACATATACATCCGGAATCATTGTAGAGATGGCATCTCCTACACTACCTGTCGCAATAGATATACGAAGAAAAATCAGTTCACTTTGGAGATCAAAAGAAAAGTTGGCTGAAAAATGGCAAAATGGAGATAATTGATAGTGAAAAGGGTATATTACCATGGGCTATGATCAGTCCAACTGCATTTGCTGCGGTGAGTGGGGGCATAGGAACATCCAGGGTCTGGGAGATGCTATATGCAGCGTGGATATGGAGGTTACACTGGAAACAAAGGCAATCATTTTTTTGCAGACATTGTTGAGGAATGGCAGCAATCAGCATAAACATCAGCCTTTAGCATTGACATTGCAGCTTTATATTCAATTTTATATGATAAATCAGTGAGCTAGAATATTTGTTCATTAATAGTCAGCAGTTTAAATCAATTTTCCCACAGAGTTTATTAATATAGCAGAAATCGGCAAAAAAAGAATGTAAATCTGATGCCAGCAAATATTACCTACAGAGTTTATTTATGATCAATGCTGCATCGAATATTGTTTCTGCCTGATAACCTTTACAAAAAAAAATTACAGAACTTCAAAATAGAATTCATAGTTGTAAGGAAAGCTTGATTCAGGATTGGCAGAAAACCTATTAGTTTCACAATAAAATAACCTGCTACATATGCTGAATAAATTCAAAATGTTTCAACTTAATTTGCACTTAAAATATTATCTCGGTTGATCACTGAAATGTACAGCATTTTGAACAATAACAAACTACTTCTTGAGAATGTGCTGGCACAGAAACAGGTAAGACTGTATTTATGATATCTCATATATATAAAAAATCGATACAGTCCGCTTCCATATGCCACCATGTAAAAGCTTAACTTATCAAAATGTTTGTTGACATTTCCCAATCCAACTCATCCATATATAAATACATACACACATACGTACACACACATATAGACATAGAACAAAGGAGAATGGACATGGCTGAGATAGGACAGGAGATCAGCCCAACTACAGTCCTGTCACTTGACCGTTCTCTTAAAGAAAACAAAGCTGAATAAACACAAGTGAAGTCAGAGTAGAAAAGATTCATTTTGAAAGTAAATATTTCTACTAACCATATGTGGATTCTTGGCTGTTGCATCGCATTGACTGTTATCTGGCTTTTTCAAAGGTTTCCACTCTCCTCCACTGTCAAATGTAATTACCGATCGAATATTATTGTCTACAATTGTAAGAAACGATAGGTGATTAAATGCCAGAAGATTTTGATTTGAAACTTCTCGTAAGCTGAGATAATATGAATCATAGAAAATAGAAGCGGGAGTAGGCCATTCGGCCATTCGAGCCTGCACCGCCATTCAATATGATCATGGCTGGTCATCCAACTCAGTTTCCTGTACCTGCCTTCTCTCCATACCCCCTTTAGCCACAAGGGCCACATCTAACTCCTTCTTAAATATAGCCAATGAACTGGCCTCAACTACCTTCTGTGGCAGAGAATTCCACAGACTCACCACTCTGTGAGAAAAATTATCTTCTCATCTCGGTCTTAAAAGACTTCCCCCTTATCCTTAAACTGTGACCCCTTGTTCTGGAGTTCTCCAACATCAGGAACAATCCTTCTGCATCTAGCCTGTCCAACTCCTTAAGAATTTTGTAAGTCTCTATAAGATCCCCCCTCAATCTCCTAAATTCCAGCGAGTACAAGCCGAGTCTATCCAGTCTTTCTTCATATGGAAGTCCTGCCATCCCAGGAATCAGTCTGGTTAACCTTCTCTGCACTCCCTCTACGGCAAGAATGTCTTTCCTCAGATTAGGAGACCAAAACTGTACGCAATACTCCACGCAAATCCTTTTGCTACGAATGAAAACATACCATGCTTTCTTCACAGCCTGCTACACCTGCATGCCTACTTTCAATGACTGGTGTACCATGACACCCAGGTCTCGTTGCATCTCCCCTTTTCCTAATCGGCCACAATTCAGATAATAGTCTACCCTCCTGTTTTTGCCGCCAAAGTGGATAACCTCACATTTATCCACATTATACTGCATGTGCCATGCATTTGCCCACTCACCCAACCTATCCAAGTCACCTTGCAGCCTCCTAGCATCCTCCTCACAGCTAACACTGCCCCCCAGCTTTGTGTCATCCACAAACTTGGAAATGTTGCATTCAATTCCCTCATCCGGATCATTAGTATATTTTGTAAATAGCTGGGGTCCCAACACTGAGCCTTGCGGTACCCCACTAGTCACTGCCTGCCATTCTGAAAAGGACCCGTTTACTTCTACTCTTTGCTTCCTGTCTGCCAGCCAGTTCTCTATCCACATCAATACTGAACCCCCAATACCGTGTGCTTTAAGTTTGTATGCTAATCTCTTATGTGGGACCTTGTCGAAAGCCTTCTGAAAGTCCAGATATAACACATCCACAGGTTCTCCCTTATCCACTCTACTAGTTACATCCACGCAAAATTCTATAAGATTCGTCAGACATGATTTACCTTTCATAAATCCATGCTGACTTTGTCCAATGATTTCACCACTTTCCAAATGTGCTGCTATCCCATCTTTAATAACTGACTCTAGCATTTTCCCCACTACTGATGTTAGACTAACTGGTCTGTAATTCCCCGTTTTCTCTCTCTCTCCCTTTTTAAAAAGTGGGGTTACATTAGCTACCCTCCAATCCTCAGGAACTACTCCAGAATCTAAAGAGTTTTGAAAAATTATCACTAATGCATCCACTATTTCTGGGGCTACTTCCTTAAGTACTCTGGGATGCAGCCTATCTGGCCCTGGGGTTTTATCGGCCTTTAATCCATTCAATTTACCTAACACCACTTCCTGGATAACCTGGATTTCACTCTGTTCCTCCATCTCATTTCACCCTGGTCCCCTGCTATTTCCGGTAGATTATTTATGTCTAATTAGTGAATACAGAACCAAAGTAGTTATTCAATTGGTCTGCCATGTCCTTGTTCCCCATGTTCAATTCACCAGTTTCTGACAGCAAGGGACCTACACTTGTTTTGACTAGCCTTTTTCTCTTCACATATCTATAAAAACATTTGCAGTCCGTTTTTATGTTCCTTGCCAGCTTTCTTTCATAATCTATTTTCCCTCATTACTCAGTACCCAGTCTAGAATAGCCTGCTCTCTCATTGGTTCCTCCACATGTTGGTTTAGAAAACTAACCCGCATACATTCCAAGAAATCCTCTTCCTCAGCACCCCTGCCAATTTGATTCACCCAATCTATATGTAGATTGAAGTCACCCATTATAACTGTTTTACCTTTGTTGCACACATTTCTAATTTCACGTTTGATGCGATCCCCAACTCCACTACTACTGTTAGGCGGCCTGTACACAACTCCCACTAGCGTTTTCTGCCCCTTAGTGTTTCGCAGCTCTACCCATATTGATTCCACATCCTCCAAGCTAATGTCCTTCCTTTCTATTGCATTAATCTCCTCTCTAACCAGCAACGCTACTCCACCTCCTTTTCCTTTCTGTCTATCCCTCCTGAATATTGAATATCCCTGGATGTTCAGCTCCCAGCCTTGGTCACCCTGGAGTCATGTCTCCATGATCCCAACTATATCATATTCATTAATAACTATCTGCACATTCAACTCATCCACCTTATTATGAATGCTCCTTGCTTTGAGACACAAAGCCTTCAGGCTTGTTTTTACAACACTCTTACCCCTTATACAATTATGTTGAAAAGTGGCCCTTTTTGATTTTTGCCCTGGATTTTTCTGCCTGCCACTTTTACTTTTCACCTTGCTACCTATTGCTCCTACCCTCATTTTACATCCCTCTGTCTCTCTGCTCATGCTCCCATCCCCCTGCCACATTAGTTTAATATGCTATGGTGTAATTACATAAATATGTCACCGAATTCTTAACATTTACAGATGACGGTGGTGGGATGTAGAAACAGGGACTAGTCCTGATGAAGGGTCTTTGCCCTGAAAGAATAACTGTTTTGCTCTCTACAGATGCTGCCTGACCCCTGAAAATATGTTTTTAGTTCAAAACTAGAAGTTGGTTTGGAGTGTGTGCATGTAGCCACCTTCTTTATGGGGCATTTTTTTGATACTGAAAAACTAGAACATTTTTCCCGTATTTTTTTGGTTACTCTCTCATAAAAATGATAGTTATTTGAAAAAGTTTGTGCAGTTATATTTTAATACCCAACATTATCTATTACTTGTTTCATGATTGTTTATGAACTTTTCCCCGTACAAAACTAGAAAATGCCAGGATGTGCAAAAAGAGAAATAAAATTAATTTCAGGTTGAAGTCCTTTCAAAGTTAACCTTATTTCTCTTTCCACAGATGCTGCCTAACCTGCTGCGTTTTTCCACCATGTTCTGCTTTTGATTCAGATTTCCAGCATTGGCAGATTTTTTTGATATACTGTAACAATAATTGCTCTTCGAACGTAATTCATTGGATGTGAAGCATTGAGACATCATATAATGAAAGTTTATGCATAATTGCATATTCTTTCTTTCTAATTGCCTCCTTGATGTTTCCCCCTCTATGCTTTGCATTATCTCCTGCTGGTGTCCCTCCATTGTCCTGTGTAACTACCCAGCCCTTTCTCAAGTGATTGTGTCACTCTATCTGCATTTCTGTGTTCTCTGCTGCCTCATTCTTCAATTTGTCTCTAATGTCTCTGCAACTGGGTTAAGGGTGAAGTGAAGTAGATATTCGAGGGAGTGGCCTGAATGGGTTGAGACCAAGATTAAGGGGAAAATCTGGGTTTCTGCATGGAGATATGAAATGTTGGAACACTGAGATCATAAAATGAATAGGTCTCAAAGGGGAAAAATCTTACATACACACGAACAACAAAACGTTTAACTCAAATCTGGCGCAGTTAAAAATGTGAAATATATTAACACTTTCATTTGAGATTTCAGCAATTAAATTAAAATACATATATGCACATATTAGATCATAAGACGTACGAGCAAAATTAGGCCATTCAGCCCATCGAGTCTCATCCACCATTCACTCATAGTAGCAACGTTACAAAATTTTGAGATTTAAAAAATCAAGTCTGCAATTTATCTCATCAGATAAAGCATAAAAAAGAAGTTTAATTTGACACCTAATCCACTTTCATATCTTCAGTATTAAAAAGGTTATGGCCATTTTCATACTCAGAAATTAGCATCTTGTTCCCCATTGCCTTTCCATTGACTTGACACAAAAGCTGTGATCTAGGACAGTCAAAAGCCCATAACTTTCTTAAAAATTAAGAGAACTGAAATAAATTTTCAGTTATTATAGATTGAAGCGTTCTGAAACAAATATGAAACAATATTACTTGGATGACCTGAAATTAAAGCATATAATTAGTTAGTTATCTAATTGTAGCTAATTACAAAATTCAATTACTGGATCTAAACATCTATCCATTTCTTAAGAAAAGATAAACTTTTTTAAATTGTCTAAGTGTCCAAATAACATTCACAATAATTCACAATATAACATGATTTTTAAATCTAATTTTCATGAATTTATAGACCTAATGGAAGGAATTTAGTGTTTAATTCCTGTAAATTAATGGCCATTTAAATCAACTTGCGAGTGGGTTTTAGTGGAATGCGGTGGATTAGAACGTTGCGGTTTGCGGTGAAGTCGGCATGAAAAACACTGCCGGTTCATACTTTTTTTTTGTCCCCATTTCGCAACATGAAAATGTGATTAAAGCCTTCCTAAAAACCAAGTTTTAATGTAAAAATAAACCACTTTATTTTCTCCCCTACGTAAAATGCTTCCCGTTGTTGGCATTCACGGCTTTAGAAGATGATTTTTAAATTACTCCAGTTAATAAATAATCTAGCGTAATTTAAAAATACCTTCATGAATGAAATGTCGGAGCGATTTTTCTTCAGCATCGAAATCGCCTGACATGGATCGATTTGCCCTGTCTGTGGAAAAACGGCACTTTAAACACGCCCCCCTCTGAAAGGCGCCAAAGTCACGCACACGGGGAGTGACAGAATTGCAGCGCTGCTCAAGGTAAGTTTTGTAACATACCTACTCATAGCTGATCTATTTTTACCTCGCAACCCCATTCTCCTGCCTTCTCCCCGTAACCTTTGACACCTTTACTAATCAAGAATCTATCAATTTCAGCTTTAAAAATACCAAATGATTTGGTATTCACACCCATCTGCGGCATTGAATTCAATTAATTCATCATCCTCTGGCTACAGACATTGCTCCTCATCTCCATTCTGAAGGTACATCATTTTATTCTGAGGTTGTGCCCTCTGGTTCTAGACTCTCCCATTACTGGAAACATCCTTTCAACATTCACTTTCTCTTGGTCTATCATTATTCAATAGTTTTCAATGAGATTCCCCCTCATCCTTCTTAATAAGCTTAATTCTAATCTTTCACACGAGGTAGTTATTGAATTACCTTCATCGAGTATGTTTGTGATGTAGACTCCGCGAAGTGATGTTACATTTGTGAAATCTGTTTTACCACTTGTGTCAGAAAACAAATGATGTTCCAGGGACTTGGAGAAAAGAAGACCCCGATCATCAGAAGTATAAATTGTACCAAACCCAGTATCTAAAAAAATATTAAGCAACACATTAAACAGTTTAGTACAAACACTACATTTAAATAAAAAGCTATAAAGTTGAATTATTTCCAGCAAATGGGGCCTCCTCAAAATCTCTGCTGGTAGGAATTTAATCAGAAGTGCCATCTCTACATACCAACAATAATTACCAACATGAGGACTACTAAAGAGAAGATGGGGATAATTATCTGAGGACCATTAGATTGAGGACTATTGACTTTGAGTCACGGCTTTTGAGTTATAATGACCCTCTGCCACTCTTGAATTGACCAACTTTTCATGAATCCCAGGAAAAGTTGCATGATAGCATATACCATTCTGATGAACTTTTGTCAATGTGGCAAATGTGGAGGAATTAAGTTTTGTGGATGGGATGGGGTATGGCGTGGATCACAGAGACAAAAACAAACAGGTTGTTGTGAGGAGTCATAGAGTGATACAGTGTGGAAACAGGCGCTTCGGCACTACTTGCCCACACCGGCCAACATGTCCCATCTACACTAGTCCCCCCTACCTGCGCCTGGTCTATATCCATATCCATAAACTTGTCCTATCCATGTACGTGTCTAACTGCTTCTTGAACGTTGGGATAGTCCCAGCCTCAACTACCTCCTCTGGCAGCTTGTTCCATACACCCACCACCCTTTGTGTGAAAAGGTTACCCCTCGGATTCCTATTAAATCTTTTACCGTTCACCTTGAACCTATGTCCTCTGGTCCTCGATTCCCCTACTCTGTGCAAGAGACTCTGTGCATCTACCCAATTTATTCCTCTCATGATTTTATACACCTCTATAAGATCACCCCTCATCCTCCTGCACTCCATGGAATAGAGACCCAGCCTACTCAACCTATCCCTATAGCTCATACTCTCTAGTTCCGACAACATCCTCGTAAATATTCTCTGAGCCCTTTCAAGCCTGATAATATCTTTCATATAACATGGTGCCCAGAACTGAACATAATATTCTACACGCAGTCTCACCAATGTCTTATACAACTGCAACATGACCTCCCAACTTCTATACAATACTCTGACTGATGAAGGCCAAATTGCCAAAAGCCTTTTTGACCACCTTATCTACCTGCTAGTCAACCTTCAAGGAACCATGCACCTGTACACCTAGATCCCGCTGCTCTACAATACTCCCCACAGGCCTACAATTCACGGTGTACGTCCTGCCCTTATTAGACATCCCAAAATGTAACACCTCACATTTCTCTGAATGAAATTCCATCAACCATTCATCAGCCCCCCTGGCCAATTGTTCAAGATCCTGCTGCAATCTTTCACAACTATCTTCACTATCTGCAAAATCACCCACTTTTGTATCATCAACAAACTTGCTAATCTTGCCCTGTATGTTCGCATCCAAATCATTGATGTAGATGACAAATAGTAAAGGGCCCAGAACCGAACCATGAAGCACACCACTAGTCACAGGCCTCTAGTCCGAGAAGCAACCTTCCACCATCACCCTCTGCTTCCTTCCATGAAGCCAATTTGCTATCCATTCAGCTATCTTTCCTTGGATCCCATGTGATCTAACCGTCCAGAGCAGCCTACCATGCGGAACCTTGCCTAACGGCTTACTCAAATCCATGTACACAACATCTACAACTCTGGCCTCATCAACCTTTTTGGTCACTTCTTCAAAATACTAAAAAATTGTGAGACATGACCTCCCACGTACAAAACCATGTTGACTATCCCTAATCAGCCCTTGTCTATCCAATGCCCATATATCCCTCAGAATACTCTCTAGTAACTTTTCAACTACAGATGTTAAGCTCACTGGCCTATAGTTCCCAGCATTTTCCCTGCAGTCCTTCTTGAATCCAGGCACAACATTTCCCACCCTCCGGCACCTCTCCTGCATTTAAGGATGACTCGTATATTTTTAAGGATGACTAGTAAAGGAGTAGTAGATGAGGAAGCTATTAATAAAGAGGACAGGAATAGAATGATGGGGAGAGTCAGGTCTGACGTATAGGTCAGTCAGTTGATGAGGATGATGAGATAGAAAATGATGGGAGAAGTGGTTGGGCATGTGATGGTGAGTGGGTCAAGCTGGAGGTGGGTCACTTGCATTAAGTACGGATGGGTGGGGAAACAGCGATAATTGAGAGCTTAAGACACCAATCTGGAGTTAAGAAATACTTTAGGTGCTCCTACAGCAGTCTACGTAGGTTGGAGCCTAGCTTAACACTGGGTTCTTGCAGGTCTCATGAGAGACCTTATGATGTTAAACGATCATTGTGTTATTTGGTGTCACTGTGACATCAAGAGCACACAATTGCAAGAATTTTGGCCAGTAATCTTCTACTCTAAGCAAAAATGGTTCAAGTCCAAATGTTGTTACATTGCCGGTATAAACATTAATATTCTCCACCATTCGCAATAAGTGGCTGCAGCTGTATCCTGTCTACGAAACATCATCATCAAAGCTGCTCAATGTGTGGCTCCTACCATCCAGATGGATAAAGGGCCACCACCTGTAATTTCCTCTCAACGTCACATATATGTGCATATAATGTTAAACAATCATTGTAGGTTCTTTGGTGTCACTGTGAACAAATCAGTCTGATTTTAAATGTGATCACTTTTATTTCAGTATTGTTTTTAAACACAGAAACTTCCACTTGTTTAAGTTGCTGAATCACAAGGACTGGACCAGTCTAAGTTAGTTGTCCACTAGCAACAGGATATTACATAGAAACATAGAAAATAGGTGCAGGAGGAGGCCATTCGGCCCTTCGAGCCAGCACCGCCATTCATTGTGATCATGGCTGATCGTCCGCTATCAATAACCCGTGCCTGCCTTCTCCCCATATCCCTTGACTCCACTAGCCCCTAGAGCTCTATCCAACTCTCTCTTAAATCCATAATTTTTGCCAACGATGCATACATTACATAAATAAAGTAACACATTCAACCAAGTATATGCAGGCCATGCACACAAACAGACATAGAATAAACTAGCAATGATTGATTAAATGTGAACATATCTTATTCCCCATTTCATTAAAAAATAATTTCCAGAGGTAATACTTACTGCCAGGATCATCCACATGCATGAAAATCATTTCATCGTCTGCTGCTAGTACTGAGAAAAACTGTAAAAGAGCATCTACATAACATTATGCATAATACCAAGAGTGACCATTTACAGCTCTCTAAGTGTATGTGGGTGTTTCCGTAAATACAGTACTCAGTTGTGAAACTGAAGGTCTCCAAACTTCGAGAATAATTTTCCAGTCTTTTATGTAATATTCCCATTATTTCATATCCTGTATTTTAAGTAGTATAGATCATGGTGTATAGCTAAAATAATGAGATCATGCAAAAATAAATAAATACATCTGTTTTTACAAAGAAAAATATCAGATGTGTCCCTATCTTTCTTGCCTTTTTTTGTAACATTTTTCAAGCAGGATTTCATCAAATGCTTAGGCTAATTTATACCAGAAAGATTACATTAATTTTGCAATTAAATAACTATATACTATAAGCCAAATTCTGATTATGCTTATGATTTTTATGATTTCTCACCCGATGAGATGGTGTTCTGATGCCCCAAGTTTTTGCAGCACAACTTGAGTAGCAGTGTCCCTTTGGTCACGTGTGAGGTAAAAGCAGATTAACTGTTTTTCTATTTATGGTTTCTTTTTTATTGTTTGTATTTTTTGTTTAAGCCTACCATTAATTTAATTAATAATGAATAGAACTTAAAATCATGAAATAAAAATCTAGTTTGCTCACTAATTTTATCAATGTCTCATTCCATAGTCCCTCCCGTTGTCTGATCTTGTCAATGCTATAACTGTTGTTTTTGCACTCGTCCTGATTTTTTTTAAAATTCCAACAACACGATTATAATGACCCTGACGTGAACTACGGGCCTCGTGGTGGGTTACGTTCCGCCATTTTGTAAGGGAGCTTAGAAATCAGAATAAGATCCAGTGTCCCATATGTCTTATATGTCTTATAAATAAACAAAATTTTTCATTTACTTTTTCAAATTTTGAATGATTTTGGTTAAATCTTGGTCGATTTGGAGCACAAATTAGCTCAAAAGGATCATAGGTAGGCCCATTTTTAATGCTGTAGTATTTCATTAAGATTTAATAACTTTCCAATTTGGCCACCCATGTCACAGGTTGGTACCCTTATTTACGGAAACACCCATGTTTCATGTGAGGGCATTTGGACATCTGCACAAATGCCCATACATGCATACATACACTTTATTCTCTTGTTATATATATAAATATATTATCAAAGTAATTGTTGCTGAATATAATAAAATATTTTGGGATTGAGCTGGGGAAATAAAGCTAATATTCACTTGATAAAATACAAAAAATGCTGAAAATACATAGGGTAATAAGAAATGCTCATATTGAGGCTGTATACCAGTCGTTAACTTAGAAATATTAAGCTGCAATTTTTAGTTCCGATCCAGGCATCCCAAAGCATAAAATATATTATTTTTAAATCTCCATGAATTGCTTTGTCAACTCTAACACATCATTGGGCTAAAGTCGAAAGGAATTCAGTTTGGCACAGAAATGGGACATGGGATTTTATCCAAACAAAAGTATGATGTGGAGAATGGGCAACAAAAAAACAAAGCAAATCTGGGTAATTAATAATGGAAATTGGGATGTGGCAGATGAATTGAACAAGTATTTTGCATTGGATTTTCTCCAAAGAGGATACACCTCAGAAATAGCGGTAATATTATTGAATTGAATTTGGGGATTGGAGAGGTTTTGAGAAGATTGGTGACGGATTAGTGTAAATGAATGTTTGATGGTTGTGTGGACTTGGAGGCTTAGAAGGCCTGTTTATCCCATGCTGTTTAGCTTTAGGGCTACAAGCTTTATTTTGAAACAAGGGCAGGATTCACCATGCATTCGTGAGACAATTGGTGGCAGGTTAGAAGACTGGACAGAATATATTTAAAAAATAAAGTATAACTGAAAGGTTCACAAGGAAGGAAAAAGTTAACAAGATAAATCTCTAAGAAAGAAAATCTATGCTCCATAAATGTTGCCTCACCCGCTGAGTTTCTCCAGCATTTTGTCTACCCAAGATAAATCTCTGGATCTAGTCACTGAATGTAAGGTGGGTATGCTGAAGTATTCTGCACAAATTCGTCCACCCGCTGCTCACGCCATTTTAAAAGTCCTGCTCCATGTTTCTGCCTATTAGAATGAATAATATTCTCCCCACAGTATTGCTGCTCTTTTGCACTTGCACAAAGATAATTTATAATCTTCATAACATTAAAAACTAGCAATATGAAAATCATTGTTTATAAGGGATGGGAGAAAGATAGGATGTAAAAGCAGATTGGTAAAAAAATTAACCATGATATTGAACAGCAGAAAATGGTTGAGGGGCTTTGTGACTCCTATATATATTATTCACTGTGATTACAAACAGGAGGAAATAGACTTGAACATGGACACTGTTGGAGATGTCTATAAGCACTAATATAACTAGGAGTTGTACAAAAGTATTTTTTGCCCCCTGGTGGCAATAGTGAGTACAAAATGATGTTTCTGCTGAAAAACACCTGTGTCAGCACTGAGACTTCCTAAATGGGCAGGCACCTTGTACCTCGACTAAACTTCACTCATCAGTGCCCTTATATTAACCAAATTAACCAAATTAATTATTTTCAATATGCAGAATTATTTTGTAGGATTTTGTAAATATTAAGTGACTAAACAATGGGAAGGAAATATTTTCACCATTCTACTTCCAACCTCGTAAATGAAACAGTGAAATAAAATGTGTTTTTGAGGCTCAAAAATGTGAGGATGCTTCTGGAAACAAAATAAATAGTTAAGAGGTAATTATGCATACTCAGCATAAACATCTCGGTTGACCCGTCCTGGGTCCAGCACATGGATGTAATCACAAAGAAGGTGTGCCAGTGTCTCGAATTTCTTACTATTTTAAAGAGATTCCAACATGTCCCCAAACAAACTTCTATAGACCCTGATTAGTTGCATCATGGTCTCAAGCCCGGTCCATCACAAGCACATCTCTGCCCACAATCAAAAGCTTCTACTTGAGGCACTGTCTCAAGAAGGCAGCATCTATCAACATGGATCCCCACCATTCAGGCCAAGCCCTCTTCTTGCCTCTACCATCAGACTCAAGCATTAAGTCCCACACCACCAAGTTCAGGAACAGCTCCTTTCCTACAGCTATCAGGTTCATGAACTGACTTGCACACCTCGGCAATGGAACACAACGGCTACCTCTTACACTACCATGGGCTCGTTTTCTAATTGTATATTTTTTTACCGATATCTTGCTTTGCAGTCTGGTTGTAGAATTTTTGTGCAATATATGTATAACCTGAGCATATGTGTCTTTTCTCAATAATCCAGTAAAAATGATTTCGCCAAATAATAATAATAATAATAATTAAAAAGCTAACCAAATCAGAACCTGAAATTATGCTTTAAAATGTTGTTTGATAATTTACAACAAGAACAGATGAAGAGTCATTGAAGATTACTCTGAATGTACCTGTTCATGGCTCACAGGTGGGAGTTGAGCTGTATTCCAGGTATCACCCTGATCAGCAGACACATACACCAATCTGGGCTGGGTCTGAAAATAAAACATGGTTATTCCACACTCTTCAGAATACTCGAGAGTTATAAATGTTCTATGTTCCATCATATGAAAGAGACACATTAAATTAATATACAGTACATGCTTCAAGGCACAAATACATACGTATTGACACTAAAATATTATCAATTGCTGCTGAGCAGCTAGATGCTTTAGGCCGATTCCAACACAATTGCCAAGCCTATAATTAGGATCCGAAGACCACAGTTTCGCAAGGCAGCCTGAAATTATTTTTCTACTGGTAGACACAAAATGCTGGGGTAACTCAGCAGGACAGGAAGATTCTCTGGAGAGATTATTTTTCTGCTTCTTTTTATTCTTTCTAATTTTTATTATGAGAATATATACCTTCCAGCCTGCTCCTTTCCTCTGACCACCAAGTACAGATCAGAATCAGAAGAGAGAGTTAGATAGAGCTCTAGGGGCTGGTGGAATCAAGGGATATGGGGAGAAGGCAGGCACGGGTTATTGATTGGGGACAATCAGCCATGATCACAATGAATGGCGGTGCTGGCTCGAAGGGCCGAATGGTCTGTCTGTCTATCTGTCTATCTATCTAATCTTGCCTTGGATGTCATAGCATTGTGGCCACATGCAGTCAATCTGGCAACACCAATTTGATATCCACAACATCCTGATCCTTAATACTCATTTCTTCAGCATCAGTATCGAATTTTCAGATTGTGTGGGAGTAACCAATATAGAAATAAAAGCTACTTCATACTGTACCTTTTTTACCCTTTCATTGCAAGTATTATAGTTTTGAAATGATGCACATCTCTACAATTAAATAAAACACCAAAAATTTGATGTCTCTCATTGATATACATAAAAGCACTTCAAATATGTATTAAGGGTGGCCTTGTGCTCTGGGTACATATTTGCAAATATTCCTGAGCAGGAAGGGCTGTTAAATATTGTTCATGTGGATTACATTTAATTTGTAGCCTTATTGTGGCAACTATCTTGAGTAGCCTCACTAATGAGCAGTGAATCAGTATACGTTTCAGGATTCCAGTAATGATATACATTGAGGAATTTAGCACAACATCTATGTGTCTAGAATAAGTGTCAATAGTCCAGGATATACACGATATTTGACCATTGAGAGACGAATGTCATACATGTACTGCCCAGCTCATACCACTCGATTTTGGCACAATGGTCTCCCAATTCCTGATCTACTCAGCTATTTTTCAGAGCATCCTTTATACTTCTCTCAGGTGATCTTTCCAAGCCAGAGATGCTGTAATTTATGCAACTATTCCTAACTATGTTTAAAATCTACAGTAAAAGTCTAAAGTCCTCACAACTCACCCCTACAATATTAGTGGTAGACAAAAAAGCTGAAGAAACTCAGTGGGTAAGGCAGCATCTACGGACAATATCAGGACTCACTCTCACTATTCTTCTCTGCACAACATCTAAAGGTATTGGATGATATGTTTATAACCTCACCACAAGAACAGTATATAATCCTCCAGTTGCTGCCTGAGCAGAGCAGTGTGGAGTTTTTAAGCATAATCTTGCAGATTTCCAAATCACTTAGCATGCAAATTGTCTCAGCTGCGATTCCTTAAATGGTTATCTTACCTGGTTATTGACGACAGAGGCAAAGAGGAAACGGCCAGCAAAGCCAAATGAGTAAACATGTGAGAGAAGTGTTTTATACGTTTTCCCAAAATCCATTGTTCTCTTAAGCACCAGTACTCCTCTGGCATTTACATCATCTGTAAAATAATTTTAATAAATGATAAAATGATATTAATGTTTCATAACAACTTAAGTTAAACTTTTATGTTAAAGCTGTTAACACCCGACCAGCCACTCTACCTGCTTGAACATCACCGAGGATATTGACCCCTGCCATGTTGACCATTAGTTACCACAAGGTTACATTGGCCTGTCAGCATTAGGAATACATCACAGCTTTCATATCACAGGCAGCTTTAGAGCCACCACATCTGTTTGCTTGGTCTCAAATGCTTTGACTAACAAATTTATAATTTGTATTTAACAAACATAAATACAATTTCCAAAACTTCCTTGACAAATGGGAGCAGAACTATTTATCACTTTTTGTCTCTATCCAATTTTAGTCATTCAAGTTTCTTTGAGATATTCACTTAAAGGAATTTATTAGAATTGCTGTAATTTATTTTCAAGAAATCATGTTTAAATGGGCTTCCAAATATGAATAAAGCTCTAGTTTTCCTGCTTCATGATTAAAATACAAGTTACTTGGTCAAAATCACTGATTACTTTCCTGACATTTCCATCAATTAACGTGCATGTTATTTTTCACTGTAACCCTTGAATAAATTTTACTGGTTTGAAGGTGATATTAAATTGATTTTGTTCATTAAGTACCTTTTGCAGGTGGAAAGTCATTGAAACAATCCACTTTAATAAGTGGAATTTGTAAAATGTTCTGAGTTCACTCTAAATAACATGCCCGTAGCATAATGACTGGATGCAAATCTCGATGAATCAAAAAGCAAACTATGATGTATCCAATGTTAAAGGAACAGATGTAATTAGGTCAAGATGCAATGATAAATTTATAACGTACTAGACCAAGTGGGGTTGCGGAGGGAGGGGCCGGCCTGCAGCATTACACACACACGAACCAACGCCCCCCACACAAACTAACCACCCCCATTGACATTATATTAATTTTATTCATTCACTCCTTTTACCCCATCCCCCACCCTATCCACACACATAGCCCCCAACTCTCAGGCATGGCAAGAGAGGGAGAGGAGTGGAGAGAGAGGAACACAGAGGCACAGAGAGGGACACAGAGGCACAGAAAGGGACACAGAGGCACAGAGAGGCACAGAGAGGGACAGAGAGGGAGATCAGAGGCACAGAGAGGGACACAGACCCACAGAGAGGGAGGGGGACGAGGGAGCGTGAGGGGCAGAGAGGGGGTGAGGAGAGAGGGAGGGCGAGAGGGAGCATGAGGGGGCAGAGCAGGAAGGGGCAGAGAGGGAGAAGGGGAGAGAGGAGGGGACGAGAGGGTGGGTGAGGGGGCAGAGAGGTGGCGGAGGGGCAGAGAAGGAAGGAGTAGAGTTTGAGGATGGGGGGGTATGTCGTCACAGGGGAGGGCTGGTTCCCGAACGCAATACTCCCTCGCTCCCTGCTGCAAAACGCACCCGTCCCCTTCCAGTTGCCCCCACAGAAGATGTGGGGGGCAGAGAGGGAGCATGAGGGGGGCAGTGGTCGGGGGGGGGGGGTGACATCACTCGCAGCGCGAGGAAGAAGACAGCGGGGTTCTTTTCAAAGGTTTTTCAGATTTGTGAACACCCGGGCTGGGATTGCGAGCAGCGCGGCTGGGCGATGTCATTCGCAGCGCGTGAACACAGCTTGCAGCCATTGTGACATAATCACGACATCAGCCAAAGCCAGCGGTTTTATTTTACTAAGTTATTTGATATTTGTGAACATTTTGATTAATAATTCGAGAAATAATGCATGAATTTTTCAGATGTGGCAATTTCGGAGTCCACGGGATAAATCTCTATCATAATATGTAAAAATTTACTGTTAGGGAGTCATTTTTTCGAACATATCTGATTGTGCACACACACACACACACACACACACACACACACACACATCCAAGATCAGAGTTTTATAGTTATATAAGGATGGTTTAATAAATATTTGACAACTCATTTTTCTTGTCGACTGTTTGTTGTTGAATGCATTGGAGTTTGTGCAATGTTAGATATGTGCACTCTGTGGACCGTATCCATGTTTCCGCCTCTACCCTCATGTTCTGTGCCGAACAACTGACACCAGTCTACATAGACATTTTCAATCAGTCCCTGCAGACCTGTACTGTCCCTGCCTGCTTCAAATTCTCCACTATTGTTCCTATACCCAAAAAGCCAAGGATTATTCATCTTAATGACTATAGGCTTGTCACGCTGACCTGTGTAATCATGAAAACCCTTGAAAGACTTGTGCTGGCCCACCTGAAAAATATCACAAACCCCCTGCTGGACCCCCTGCAGTTTGCATACCGGGCCAATAGATCAGTGGATGACACAGTCAACCTAGGCCTGCACTTCATCCTCCAGCACCTAGACCACCAGGAGACCTATGCAAAGATTTTGTTTGTGGATTTTAGCTCTGCATTCAACAACATTGTGCCAGAGCTAATTCACTCCAAACTCTCCCAGTTGACTGTGCCTGAACCCCTCTGTCAGTGGATCACCAAGTTCCTGACAGACAGGAAGCAGCATGTGAGGCTGGGAAAGTACATCTCGGACCCGCTGACCCTCAGCATAGGAGCACCGCAAGGCTGCGTACTCTCCCCGCTCCTTTACTCTCTCAACATCAACGACTGCAACTCCACATACACCTCTTGTCAAGTTTATGGACGACACAACCCTGATTAGACTGATCCAGGATGGGGAGGAATCTGCCTACAGACAGGAGGTGACACAGATGATGTCCTGGTGTGATCGCAACAACCTGGAGCTCAATTCTCTTAAGACAGTGGAATTGATTGTAGAGTTTAGGAGAGCTCCCCCTCCCCTCTCTCCACTTACCATTAACAACGCCACAGGTCACATCTGAGGAGTCATTTAAGTTCCTTGGAACCATCATCTCCAGGAACCTAAAATGTGAGGCCATCATCGACTCCACAGTCAAAAAGGCCCAACAGAGGATGTACTTCCTGCGGCTGCTGAGAAAACATAATCTGCCACAGGCAATGATGGTCCAGTTTTATACTGCCATCAAAAAGTCTGCCCTCACCTTTACCATCATGGTCTGGTTTGGCTCAGCTACCAAGCATGACATCCGGAGGCTGTAGCGCATTGTTCAATCAGCTGAGAAGGTTGTTAGCTGCAACCTTCCACCCACTGACGAACTGTACACTGTAAGGGCAAGGAAGCGAGTGGATAAGGTCATCTCTGACCCCTCTCACCCTGGCCACAAACTCTTTGAAGTACTACCCTCCGGGAGGCGACTCCGGACCGTCAAAGCCGCCACAGCCAGACATAAAAACACCTGTTTTCCACAAGCAGTAGCTCTCCGAGGCTGTACCTCAGTGAATGGATTTCCGTGTAGGATTCCAAGCCTTTTACTAAATTTACCCAACAGTCCAATAAATTTCCCTTGCTGTCTTCCTGTCTTCTGCTGAAGAAAAAATCAGACTGTCCAAGTATAAGATTCCAAGTAAATGAAGAGACAACAGGGGGGACTTAGTCTTGAGTGATCATACATTTTAGCAATTTAGCAGCAATATATTAATTCACTCCATTTTATTTTCATTGAATTTAATGGATAGATAATTGACTGCTGATTTACTCTCATTTAAACTGGGAGCAGCTGATTTGGCCCAACATCACTACGATTATGCATGACAAACAATAAATGTATCACTCTATAAAGGATGAGAGCAGAGGGAAAAGAAAGATAAAGAGATTAAAATGTCAAAACCTACTCAGGTTAAAGGTTTTGAAAAAATCTGTTAACTTACACAGGGCGTCAGGATGAGCTGAGAAAAAAATGGTGCTTCCTGGTCCCCTAAAAAGCGAAGAAAGTCATGAAGTGTGATCATAATACTTTATATTAAAACAAACTGTATCATGCAACAATGTCATAAAACCCGATCACAAAATAGCTACAGTGTTTGCCTTTATAACTGCGAGCTCCTCAGTTTGATAAGAATCTTGAGGCATCCGCGTAATTGAATGCAAGTGAGGTGCCAATTCTATAAGTAATTACATGGCCTGAGAGACTGAATGTCTTAGGTCTGTGCTTTAGAATAATACATCACAGAAATAGCCCCTTCGATCCGTAATATCCATGATTTATGCCTCATTTCATGTGCCTGCACATGATCAATATCCCTCCATCCCTTCCATATCCATGTGCCTATCTAAAAGCTTCTTCAACATAACTTCAACACATATCTGCCTTCACCACTACCCCTGGCAGCACATTTCAGGCACCCACCACTGTTGGTGTAAAAGACGTGCCCTGCACATCCCCGTTAAACTTTATGTAGGAAGGAACTGCAAATGCTGGTCTACGCTGAAGATAGACACAAAATGCTAGAGTAACTCATTGGGTCAGGCAGCATCTCTGGAGAAACATCTTGACCAGAAACATTGCCCAGTCCTTTTCTGCCTGACCCACTGAGCTACTACAGCACTTTGTGTTGATCTTCCTTTAAATGTATCTCTCTAATCCTTGACATTTATACCCTGGGTGAAAAGCAAAAATTGTCTATGTATCTATGCCTCTCATAATTTTATATACTTCTTTCAGATCTACCCTCAACCTCTGGTGTTCCACAGCAAAAGCAATCCAAGTTTGTCCTCTCCTAGCGAGTAACCCCTATTCCAGACACCATTCTGATGGACCTCTTCTGCACCTTCTCTAAAGCCTCCCCATGGTTTCTGTAATGGGGCAACCAGACTGGATGCAATACTCCAAACGTGGCCCTGTCAAAGTCTTATATAAAGTTGCATTACAACTTCTTGACTCTTATACTCAATGCCCTGACCAATGGAGGCAGGCATACCACATGCCTTCTTAACCACTCCATCTACTTGTGTTGCCACTTTCAGGGAGTTATGGACTTGAACCCATCAATGCTGTTAAGGGTCTTGCCATTAACTGCATACTTTTCTCTGATATTTAACTTTCCAACGTGCAACATCTCACACTTGTTTGGATTAAACTCCGCCTGCCATTTTTCTGCCCAGAGGGTGGTGATGGAAGGTTGTTTTTTGGACTGGAGGCCTGTGACTAGTGGCGTGCCTCAGGAATAGGTGCTAGATGCATAGCTGTTTGTGGTTTGTGCAAAAGCTTTAGATGAGAATGTGCATGGCATGTTAGTAAGTTTGCGGATACACTAAAGTAAGTTGTATGATTGGCAGTGAAGATGGTGATCAAAAATTCCAGCAGGATCGTGATCAGCTGGGCAAGTGGGTTGAAGAATGGCTAATTGGGGTAAATGCAGATAAGTGTAAGGTTTTGCATTTTGGGAAGTCATACCAGGCAGGACCTTCACGGAGAATGATAAGGCCTGGGGGCTGTTGTAGAGCAGAAGTGCACAGTTCCCCCGAAAATTGTGTCACACATAGAGAGGGTTATAAAGAAGACTTTTGGTATATTGGCCTTCATGAGTCAGGGTATTGGGTATGGGAGTTGCAATGTTATATTACAGTTGTACAGGACGTTGGTGAGATTGCATATGGACTATTATGTTCAGTTTCGGTCACTCTGTTAAAGGAAGGAATTCATTAAGCTGGAAATGGTGCAGAGAAGATTTAGGAGGACGATGTCAAGATTCGGGGGCCCGAGCTATAGGGAGAGATTGGGAAAGCAAGGAAATTACTCCTTGGAGCACCGGAGGCTGAGGGGTGATTTTATAGAGGTATAAAATCATGAGGGAAATTGATAGGGTGATTACACAGTCTTTTCCCCAGGGATAAGGGAAATCAACAAACCAGTGGACATAGGTTATAGGTGAGAGGGGAAAGATTTAATAGGAACCTGAGCAACAACTTTTACACTTGGAGGGTGGGTGGGTATGTGGAATGAGCTGCTAGATGATGTAGTTGAGGGAGTTATAATAACAACATTTAAAAGACTCTTGGATGGGTCCATAGATAGGAAAGATTTAGAGGGCCAATTCCGGACGAATGGGACAAGCATAGATCGGCATTTTGGTCAGCATGGATGAGTTGGAAGGGCCTGTTTCCATACTGTATGACTCAATGATGATCCTGCTTTGACTTCACTGCCTTTGGCATCTGACAGAGTTCCAACAATGCCCATCATAAAAGCACCTCAAATTCCAACTTGGCTCTTTACAGCTCTCTGGGCTTAATATTGATCTCAACAATTTAAGATAACGACATCTTCCAAACGGCATAAAAATTGGCCAGTTCTCATGAAAGATCATCAACCCATAATATCAAGACCACTTTTTCTCTTTCCACAGCTAATCTGTGATCTGCCAAGACTTCCCAGTGTTTCTTTTATTGTAGATTTCCCGCAACTGCAGTGTTTTTTTATCTTGCCATTTCAACACTTCTTTGCTCATTTATTTTCTACTTATAGCACCATCAGACAGAGCAGCTGCAATAAACAAGTATTTACCACCAGCACCACCCCATCTCTCTTGGCCTCCTTCCAATCACAGACACCTTTAATTCTCTATCTTTCATCCTTTACTGCAACTTAAGTTTCCTTTCCCAACTACCTCTGGTTTTGATGAAAGTCATGAAACAGAAATGCTGAGCATTTCTCTCTCCACAGATGCTGTCAGATCAGAGCATCTCCTGTGTTTTCTATTTCCAGTATTGACAGGGTTTTTTAATCCTTTCAAAGGAATTGGCAACATTTCTATTTCAAGATGATGAGCCTGCTGGTGGGCATCATTCACCTTACCAGGAAAAAAGTATAATCAGTTATTTCAAAAAGGTTCCTATTAAGAGGATTAATCCAAAGTAAGTTCCAAATTATTTTGAATTCTGGAATTTGTTGATAAGTACTCAGTACCGACTGCAAAACCTTAGGGTGGCAATTTCAAGCCAAAGAATATTCTAAAGTCAAAGATTGCCACAAAAAGCTGGAGTAACTCAGCAGGACAGGCAGCATCTCTGTAGAGAAGGTTGTTTTGGGCCAAGACTTTTTTTCACCCGAAACGTCACCCATTCCTTCTCTCCAGCAATGCTGCCTGACCCGCTGAGTTACTCCAGCTCTTTGTGTTTATCTTTGGTTTAAACCAGCATCTGCAGTTGCTTCTTACACAATATTCCAAAGTCACTCAGATCGGGACTAGCCTGGGATCATTGGTAACATAATACCTCCTGCCTAACACCTCCTCAATCCATTCCGACCTCCACACATTCATCTCACTTCTCTTCCAACTACCTCCTACTTCTACCCATGACTGACCACAAAACCTTGATAAACACACAAACAACCACCATCCCTTTCCTTTCCTGAATCCTCAGTTGTTTCATTCCATCGGAGATAATTTTATATGTCACTTAATCCACCCATCTGCCAAACAAAACCCCTCACCTGTATCCACTTATCCCTTGCCAGACTTTGTCCCTCCACATCTCTCCTTTCCAGCTTTCTCTCCACTACTCCTATCAGTCACAAGAAGATCCTGATCCAAAACACGAACTGTCCATTCCATCCACAGATGCTGCCTGACCTGCCAAGTTCCTCCAACATTTTGTGCTTTGCTCAGGATTCCATTATCTGCAGTTTCTTGTGTCTCCAACAAACTAGAAGGTGCAAGGTTTAATGGACCACCTGGTCTTTCCCTGCCTGTCATTGCTTCACAAGTAAAGTGAAGTGGATAGGTATATGGACGTGAAGGGAATGGAGGGGTATGGTCTGAGTGCAGGTAGATGGTTCTAGGGGAAAACAAATGGTCGGCACGGACTGGAAGGGCCGAGAGGGCCTGTTTCCGTGCTGTAATTGTTATATGGTAATGAACAGCGAGATGAAAAAGTAGATAATATTGTTGATAGAAAGGAAGGTTGGAGAGAAAATTATGTTGAAAAATGTCTTCATTTTACTGTTACTGGGGTGCTTTCTTATCTTTGACACAATAACAAAATGCTTTGAATGTTGCAAATTCCTGAAGTTTTGTAAATTGTTGCTATAAAAGGCATTCCAAATCATTAAAAGATAAGATTAATTGCAAATCTACAACTTACCATGAACAACCATAGACGAATTGATGGATCTTTTTCCACGTACTACCAAAATTTTGAGAAAGCCAAAGGTCATGCTGCACCAGGAGGAAAAGATGGCAAATTGAGAGCCGATTCCAAATGTCCCAACACAACACAGAGCAACCTTCAGAATTACCAGCCACCCTCCCTCCCTCCCCACCACCCATCCTGAAACACACAGCCTGTCATGGTGGAGGCAGATGCAAACTTTTAGAATGCAACGTGACTGATTTTGGCTCGGAGTTTACTTACATCAGTGCTGTAGGCCAGTAGGTGATCCGAATGGCTGGAGTGATAGATCATCGGCAGGCTGGGTTGGAAGGGAAGACGGATGGAATGAAATGACCGTCCAGAATCGGATGACCGCAACATTATGCCTGATTTAGGATGTTTGGATTCATCAGCTGTCAGAATGACCTAGTGGTTGAAGGAAAATGAGTATTTTAATAATATCTGTCTACTCCAGATTTTGAAGAGTAACAACTGATACCTAGCATCTTGAAAATCCCACCTTCTGTGAATGCTCCGGTCCAACATTTATTCCAAATTCTTTCCGTATATAATAGTTCTTGAGTCGGCTTGATATATCAGTAAATGTTTTCCCATAATCCTCACTGTAATTTTAAAAGACAGCATATATTTTATTCTGAATGGAAACATGGAGACATTTAAAAGAAAAAGCTCAATAGTTCTGTGGTACTTTATTACCACATCTACCTGAATAGAGTGAAATTATTTGGTTTGCATACAATTTAGTAAAATCATGCTATGCATAAACCCAAGTACAAGGGTGGATAGGGAGAGGAGGTGTTTGTAAACGTTAACCAAAATTAGAGAATTCGATGCTCATACAATGCGGTGCTGTTCTTCCAATTTGCCCGTGGCTTTACTCTGGCAATGGAGGAGACCCATGACAGAAAGGTTAGTATGAGAATGGGAAGGGGCGTTCAAGTGGCTAGCAACCAGGAGATCCAGTAGTAACCGATTACCTCAGGCAAGGAGCACAGATGACAATAATAAAACAATAAGTTAGAACAAATCACTGGTCAATTCATTGTAACAAGATAATGATAAACATAATCTGTTTTTTATAAAGATGCAAGAAAAATACAATTAGATTCCTCTACGGTTCATTTTCTTTGAATATGGTTTGCATATTTGGTTTACATATTTGCAGGTTTATATGGTTTGTCCAACAGAAATGCATTTTAACCCTGATGACTGCTGGATTCTCTAGTCGGGTGAAAGTTGAATAGACTTTTATTATTTTTGGGTTGGATCAGTTCTTTTTCACTTCTCTCTATTTTGGTAGTCCCGTAGGACAGAGGAAGACCTCCTTCCATTTTAGTTCTGTGGCTGATGAGGCCAAAGTGGGACTCGCATACAGTTCAACAGATTTTATTTATACTGTAACATAGGTCTCTCTGGTGCTAAACCTGCTGAAGCAGTGATGCTGCCTTGCATGATACCAGTCTAGACTGGCATTGTATCCGTTGTGGACATGTTTGTTATGATGGCAATTTGCATACTATCAGGAAGCATTTGCAAGATGGTGGCACATTTCTGTGTGCATCAAATTGGTGATAGATGCTCCACAGTTCAAGAATGTTACAAGGTCAGACAAAGCATTTGTATATATGGAGCTGGAGCTGTCATGTGAGAAGATCACTTCCATAGTATCTCTTGAAGGATGGGAATCACACTGTGCTCATGTTGTCGACCTCCCCATGGTGAGCCTTGTCAACTGACGTTAGTCAGGTGAACGACAACAAACAGAGACAGCAGCAGCAAAAATAACAACGAACTACAGCACCTGGAGGGAGTTACATAACTTCTGCTGCCTCAAACGCAAGAAGAACACAGTGCTTCACGAGCAGCTCTGTGGCACTGAGAGGAGAAGGTTGACAAAGATCCGGGAGATCCTGGAGTTCAAATGCAAAGCTTTCATGGATTGGAAACCACATTTCAAGGGAAAAGCTTTAGCAGCACCTGAAGGCCAAGATATAACCCGTAATCCAAAGGCTGTTGGAAGTTATAGAAGTTAAAGGGCTATAGAAGTTTAGTAAATCACTGATAATGATGGCAAGCTGATGTGATTCTATTATTATGGCAAATTGTGGCCCAAGCAATGAGGAGCCCACTGCATTGAGAATCAGAATTGAGATGAAATTAAGAACAGATGGACAATATTGTACCATTTGGAAGAAATACTTTGAAGAGCTGCCCATTTGTGACTGTACTCAATGTGGCCAGTTGTGCCTCTTTTCTACAATAAACTATCCAATCCACCCGTGCCTCCACTCCTAACCGACCAGGAATCAAAAAGTCCATATGCCAACTGAAAAGCAACAAGGAGCAAGTATTCCATCTGAAGCAGTGAATAACTTTAGTCACAATTTCACAATCTTATCTTCCAAAAGTGTAAAGAGGAGGGCATGCCATGGGCATTAGAGAGGCTGCAATCATGACCCCCTTCAAGAAAGGAAGCAAATGTGATTGCGATATTTACTGCTAGCTGCTACAGGGAAAATCAACGCAAAGGTCCTTGGATGAATCATAATGTGAGAAGGGGGAACCAGGATAATGTGAGAAAACTGCATACTGCCACAGTCACAGTCAACAGGGACCCCGTGAGTAGCATTTTGAATGAGAGATCAGCATTTCTTAGCACCAGTACTTGGTGGTGACAGGATTTTCCTTTCTTTGTCTCAACAGTATTAATGTGTTTGCTGCAGTCACCTTTGAGAAAGTTCAATAGTAACTATTACGCACGAGTTGTCATATCAGAACTAATGCTCAATGATGCAAAGCCTAATCTCTTTGATTTCCCCCTCCCCACATTCCACGCACCTCCCAGCCTTTGAAATGTTAGAAGACTTTGTGTTAGTTATTTTATTTTGACAGGTGATGAATAAAACCCATAGAGCTGTGCATTTCAAAAGGTGAAAAAGGTTTCATTCTTAAAATAAATATTTTGCATTTAGCAAGATGCAATAATAAAATGTATTATGTTGAATCTTTCACATTTACTCTGCCACATGGAGCAGGTCACGGAAGCTTTATGATCTACTGAGCTCTACGACCAAATCCCTTGGCCATTAACTACGTGTTTAGAGCCTATTCAGATGACCTCATATTGAAGTTGCTTGTGTAAAAGAAGTAGAATTGCTAAAATTGCAAACCTGAGATTATCTCACTATGAAATTTCCTCCCAAAAGATCTCCACCTACACTTTCAATTAAGATCCACCCACATAAAACCCACTTCTTTGTACATGTTTCTAATTGTTCCTCCTTTACATGGAGTTGCCTCAATCGCACGTATTGGTATGTTTTATTCAAAAGAGAAGTTGCTGCAGAATTGGCAGTTACTTATTGTCATCCATTATGGTACTATATGCATCGGGTTTATGCTACACGGTAAATACCAATGAGGACATCGATCTGTATCACTCTAGGCATGAACAAGGCTTTATTGAGAGAGTATATCAGCATTAACACATGGGACACATGGGTAAATCTGGACGAGTGTGGAAATTCATTATTAAAGGCAGTTGCATACCCTATCTCATCATCTTTTATGCACTGCACCTGAGAAAATGACAAAACAGTGACAGGATGGACTTCAGGCTGATCATGATAATTATAGAGATTCACATATAGTATCATTTTTTTGTTAATTGTGTCAGTGGCAACCTCCAGTAATAATAATCATTCACCTCAAAGGTGGCAGCAAAGCAATGCGTGTACAGTCTAACATGCTTGGGACTGCTACATACCAATATGTCAGATCTCCATCAGAAAGTTAATGGCTACTAGACACAGTTTAGAAACTAAATAATTTACTTCAACTGTCATCATCTAGTAAGGGTTTGTAATGAAAGAGAAAAATTATAATGAAGGAGAAAAGGGCAAAATAGGAATTCCCTCTGTATTACTTCACACATTTCACAATATCTATCTATACTATTACTTGAAGTCTCTTGACCACTTCCTGTCTACATTGTAAATACATTTTAGAAAAAATGCTACCCTATATCGCTATGATTTTTTCGTCATCTTACTAACCGTCCTCCTCTCCTCCAACTGCCCCAAGGTTTTTTCTGATCGGTGATATAATTAAAAAGTTATGACTGTTTTAAAAATCGTGAGATCAGCAGATTGGTCTTCTCGCCTGCCAGCCACCATGAAGGTAATGCCCATTTCAGCACCCGCGGAGAATAAAGTCTCGGAGGAGGGGCTGAGTCTGAGAGTTTCTGCAGGCAGAGAGCAACTTGAACCGGAAGCTGCTGAGTGAAGTCGGAGTGGGATCGGGAGCTGTGCGTGAGGCCGAAAGCTGAAGGTGTGGGGTGAACTGCGTATGCTGCAAACTAATCAATGTTTTTTAACAGATAAGGATCTGTACCACCCAGTTTAGACCCACGTTGAAGGCAACATTTCTACACCAGTCAGACACTCATGATAGGGCATAATGAAGAAGGGCAAATACCAGTCTGAAGATACGTCGCATATTCCTTCGCTCCATAGATGCTGCCTCACCCGCTGAGTTTCTCCAGCATTTTTGTCTACCTTCGATTTTTCCAGAATCTGCAGTTCTTTCTTAAACCTTGATAATAGATGTACCTTATTGAGGAAGCGCCTCATGTACATGCTTTCGATGGTTGGGAGAGCTAGGACCATAATAGACCAATAGATAGAGGTGGGGTTGTGTTTAGAGTTGTGAAGGGCAGTTCAAGAACCTTGATAGTTGAATGGAAGAAGCTATTCTTGAATCTGGAGATGACAATTCTCAAGCGTCTGCACCTTCTTCCCCATTGTAACATTGAGAAGAGAATATGGCCAGGGTCTTGTGGGTTTTTGATTATATTAGCTACCTTCTTGAGTCAGTGCTTCCTGTAGATCTCTTTGATGTCCACCACTTTCTGCAGCCTCCTTCCTTTTTGAGCAATCACATTTCCAATCCAGGCCGTGATGCATCCATGCATGATCTCCACCACAGAATTGTAGCATTTTTATTAGTAACTTAAGAAGGTTACACATCTCCATTTCAACATCTTAGGGAGGGCACGTAATCCCACAACGTAACTCCTCATAAAATAAGGATCAAACTTCAAACTGGTAAGTTCTAGTTTAATCTTACTATTTTAAATCAATCACCTTTTGCAGATGTGGCCAAATTCACAGATTAAAGCTCTATACTATAAACAAAGGATGCAAGACGTCAACAGGACAATCTTACCTTCTATAGAGTCGGGAGGTTCCACCAAAAAATAGCCAAGCAAGTGGTAAGTTGAAAGTAGTCAATACAAGGATGATCTGAAAAATTGAAAATGCGTAGTTTATTAAGTGACAGTTTATTGTGATGAAAGGGAAATTAGTAAGTTGTGTCTGCTCTACTCTAAGGGCTCAGGTACCCAACTCCTCAAATAATCGCATGTAGATAGGGTGGTAAAGAAAGCCTTTGGTATGCTGGCCTTTATAAATCAGAGCATTGAATATAGGAGTAGGGAAGTAATGTTAAAATTGTACAAGGCATTGGTAAGACCAATTCTGGAGTATGGTGTACAATTTTGGTCGCCTAGTTATAGGAAGGATGTCAACAAAATAGAGAGAGTACAGAGGAGATTTACTAGAATGTTGCCAGGGTTCCAGCAACTCTGTTACAGAGAAAGGTTGAACAAGTTATGTCTTTATTCTTTGGAGCGCAAAAGGTTAAGGGGGGACTTGATTGAGGTCTTTAAAATATGAAAGGGATAGACAGAGTTGACGTGGATACGTTTTTCCCATTGAGGGTAGGGAAGATTCAAACAAGAGGGCATGACATGAGAATTAAGGGACAGAAGTTTAGGGGTAACGTGAGGGGGAACTTCTTTACTCAGAGGGTGGTGGATGTGTGGAATGAGCTTCCAGCAGAAGTGGTGGAGGCAGGATCGATTTTAACAATTTAAAAGTAAAGTGGATAGGTCTATGGACGTGAAGGGAATGGAGGGGTATGGAGGGAATGGAGCAGGTAGATGGGACTAGGGGAAAACAAATGGTCGGCACGGACTGGAAGGGCCGAGAGGGCCTGTTTCTGTGCTGTAATTGTTATATGGTTATATGGTTATATGGTAAGTATAACCAGTATACAATCTGTCTAAAGATTTTGTGATTTTATATGTAATATAGTTCAAGGCTCTCAATGTCTCCATTATCTTTCATTCATCATCATAATCATTAATCATAATAATATTTTATTAGCCAAGTATGTTTTGCAACATACAAGGAATTGCATTTGCCATACAGTCATACCAATTAAAAGCAACAGAACACACAAAATATATTTTAACATCAACTTCCACCACAGTGACTCCTCCACATTCCTCACTGTGATGGAAGGCGAAAAAAAAGTTACGTTTTTTTGTTCTCCCTAAGTTCAGAATTAGGCCATTTGGTTTATCAAGTTAACTCCGCCATTCAGACATGGCAAATCTATCTTTCCCTCTCAACCGCATTCTCCTGCCTTCCCTCAATTTCTCCCAATAAACCTTAACACCCTTACTAATCAAATTCCACCTTAAAAATACCCAAAGGTGGGTTCCACAGCCGTCTGTAACAACGAATTCCACCCTCTGACTGAATTCCTCCTCGTCTCCTTTCTAAAGGTATGTCCTATTATTCTGAGGCTGTGCCCCTCTGATCCTAGATTCTCCTCTAGTGGAGACATCCTCTCCACATGCACCAAATCCAGATCTTTCAGTATTCGGTAAGTGACAATTAGGTCCCCTCTCATCCGTCCATTTTCATTCTACCATCCAGCCAATCTTCTATCTATGCTTCGACCAGTCTGAAGAAGGGTCTCGACCCGAAACGTCGCCTATCTCCTTCGCTCCTTAGATGCTGCTACACCCGCTGAGTTTCTCCAGCTTTTTGTATACCCTCGATTCTCCAGCATCTGCAGTTCCTTCTTTAACACCTTCTATCTATGCTAGTATCTTCCTTCTAATACCATGGGCTCTCATCTTCTCCAGCTGCCTCATGTACGGCACCTTATTAAAGGCCTTCTGAAAGTCCAAGTAAACAACATCTGCTTACTCTCCTTTGTCTATCCTGCTATTTACTTTCTCAAAGAATTTCCACAGATTCATCAGGTAAGATCTCCCCTTCACAAAACCATGTGGCTTTGGTCTATTTAATCATGTGGTTCTAAGTACTCAGAGACCTCATCCTTTATCATTAGTCACGATTAGTACAGGTGCCAGAGGTTATGGGGAGAAGGTAGGAGAATGGGGTTAGGAGGGAGAGATAGATCAACCATGATTGAATGGTGTAGTAACGTGATGGGCCAAATGGCCTAATCCAACTCCTATCACTTATGATCTTATGATAATGGACATTTGGCACACTGATTGAAAATTGCAGCGTGACTATTTATTGCTTTCCACCACAATGAAGCTGAGAAAAATGCTATTCAACGTGGAGTCAGTCAGATGCAACAGATACATTAATGTAGTAAATTTCCATTTCTCAGTGGTGCGTCAGCCAGATGGTTTTCACCTCAGCTCGCACCCTCTGGCAGAACTGCAAAGCCACAGGAGAGGATTATTACATCAACCAGAAAAAGAAAACATACTGGAGCTACAAACAATGAGCTGGAGGGACTTAGTGGGTCAATTAGCATCTGTGGAAGGAAAAGAATTGTTGGTGCCTTAGGTGAAAATCCTGCATCAGGACCTAACCTGGGTTCGGATGCAGGGCTTTAACACAAAATGTCAACAATTCCTTCCCCCACCTGCTCGACCCGTTGAATTCCTCCAGCAATTATTTGTTGTTCCAGATTCAGCATCTGCAGTATCTTGTGGCCCCATACACAAGACCTGACATATGACTGATGGCTTCTGCAGGCAGCAACAGGTAATTAGTATCTACTGGTAATTAAAATACGTCCTCCTCTTTCTCTCTACCTTGCAGTCATCCCACAGGAAGAAATGAAATACATTATGGATTATATTTTCTTGCATTATCAAAATACATTGTACAATTCAGGGCTGTGGCAACCTTCACAAGCTTGTCAATTCCCAAAGCTTTCATTCCAGCTCAGTGCTTCTAACTAACCAGTCAATGTGATGCAGCGATTAAGTCTAAAGGGATATCAGCCACTGGGACTGGGATTCTTCCCAGTCACCATCTGTTTATACTGACCAAACAGATATAGAAGAAGCACTGGTGCTACAGTGGCAGACTCAGCTCCAGCAATCTGGGTTCAGTTCTGGTCTCCAATGCTATCAATTTGCAAGATCTCCCTGTGACCACCTAAATTTCCTCTGTTCTACTTTCCTCCCAGAGCCCAAAGATGTGCCCATTGGTTGGTTAATTGGCCAATTCTCCTTAGTATATCAACCATGGGGAGGGGGTAAATGATAGAAATGTATGGCGAATAATATAAAACTTTTATAAAATGAGTTATAGTGTTGGTGCATACTTGTAGACTGGGCCCGATTCCATTGTAAGAGTCTGAGACTCAGTGGGCACAATGTCATTACTGTATTGTAGTACAGTAATACCGTAAAAGCAGACAGGGAGAGCCCTTACCTAACATGTCTATTTAGAGGGAAATGGACGGGGGGGAAGAAAAAAGGGGGACAGGGAGAGAAAAAGAAAGAGGCAGAGAGAAGCAGAGAGAGGCAGAGAGAAGCAGGGAAGCAAAGAGACAGGGAGCGACAGGGAGCGACAGGGAGCGACAGGGAGCGACAGGGAGCGACAGGGAGCGACAGGGAGCGACAGGGACACAAAGACAGGGAGGCAGAGAAAGATACAGACAGCACAGTTTGCACTGTGTACGAAAGGGAGAAGTTCTTCATAAAAATCCAAATTTTGTGGATGTTAGGAATCTGTAGTAAAACAGGAAACATTGGTACAAGCTGCATCTCAGAAAACAGGTCAGATTGTATTTCTGGAGACTAAGAGAACTATGAGGAGTAAATTTTAGTTATTTTTTATTTTTTAGAGATAGAGCATGGAAACATGTCCTTCAGCCCACCAAGTCTATGCCAACTATTGATCACTGGTTCACACTAGTTCAATGTTATCCCACTTTCTCATCCACTCCTTTCACACTAGGGGTAATTTACAGAGGTCAATTAACCTACAAACTTGCATGTCTTTGAGATGTGGGAGGAAAATGGGCACTCGGGGGAAACCGACAAGGTCACAGGGAGAATGTGCAAACTCCACACACACAGCTTGTCTGATTCGAATCTGGGTCTCTGGCACCATGAAACAACAGCTCCACCAGCTGCACCACTGTGATGCCAAATCACAAAAATGGTTTCCACACAGAATAAGAAATTTAGCCTATTCAATCCATGCCAGTAGTCTGAAATAAGTCAATTTTATTCAATTTCTTTGCTTTGCCCAGCAAATTCTTTCCTTTCAAATCCAGGTGCTTTTGAATGCTCCAATTGAAATGGCTTCACTACCACACTTATGCATTCCAGATTCTAGCCTATTATATTAAAATATTAGAAGTAAAGCATGCTTTCAAATGCACAGGGTGGGAGGAGAAAACATAAGGGGGACGTCTATGGCTTCCTTTATTCTTAGGAGAAATTACAGGATGATAGTTGCAGGATCAAAGAGGGTATTAGAGATTAGTGAATAACTTGCACTCAGTCGGAATGAAAAATAAATGAGAAAAGTAGAATAATGTGTAAAATCAGGAGTACGGGGAAACGGAATGATGAAAAAGTGAAATGCAAAAGGTGGAAATTGTGATTATTTTAACTTGTTGAGCTTAAGTTTAGTTTCAGTAGAATTGTAGAGGAGGTTGAAGACAGAGAGGCCAATGAATGTAGAATGAAGAAATCAAGGACAGCATAGTGGTACAGGTGATAGAGCTGCTGCCTCATAGCTCCAGAGACACAAATTTGATCTTGACTTCACATACTGTCTGTTTTGAGTTCGCAATTTCATTCTGTGACTGTGTGGATTTCCTCTGGATACACAGGTTTCCTCCACAATCTGAAGACGTGCAGATTTGTAGGTTAATTAGATGAGTAGAACTAGTGTGAATGGATGATGAATCATCAGTGTGGACTCAATGTGCTGATGGGACAAATTCTACACTGTCTCTCCAAACTAAGCTAAACTGACTGAGGCAAGAGACAAATAGAAACTCAGGGTTATGTTTAAAGAGTGAATTACAAGCAAACAGCTGTTTTGCCTGGAAAATGGATTCTGGCGCTGAATGAAGGGGAAAGATAAAGCAGCAAGTGTAGGATGTATGATTGCACAGGAAGATACCTTAGGAAAGGGAGTGAGGTTCAGTGGAGATTAAAGAGTAGGAGACAGCATCCCAAAGACAATTGTCCTTTTTGAAAGCTGAAAGGGGAGCAGGAGGGGAAAGGGAAATTAAGTCAGAAATGTCCAAAATTATGGGAGGTGGATCCATTGAATGTGAAAGCTGGAAGTCAAGAAGAAATAGAAAAAATGATTAGGCCATTTGGTCCATCGAATCTGCTCTGCAGAGTCGGGGAATCCTCTTGTTCTGGTCAGGATGAGAAGTGAGCTTAAAAGTCACAAGCCTGAGCAAGCCTCACCAAAGTAGACAGGATGGAGAAACCCCAAAATATTCGATGGTGTTGCTCTAGGAAGCAGGTTGCGAGAAATCGGTGGGCCCACTGGACTTATGTCAGGTTAACCTCTTTGCCCTATTTGACATGGTTAACCTTAGATTGCTAAACAGTTGGTGAGGCCTTGTCTTTAGTTCATCCAAAGCTGTCGGTTAAATTTAAAATCTATGAAAGTCTTTGACATTTGCAAAGGAGGAAATATTAAATATTAATCAGTGGGACCGGGGAAAGACTGAAACAGTGGAAAGGCTCCTCAGCACTTGATTTGCATGTTTATAAATTAACTTTGAAATGCTTCTCTTAAATCTAGCACTTGGTATTTTGGGTACCACAAGGCTTAATGCTGGGACCGCAGCTATTTACAATATACATTAATGATTTAGATGAAGGGATTAAAAGTAACATTAGCAAATTTGCAGATGACACAAAGCTGGGTGGCAGTGTGAACTGTGAAGAGGATACTATGAGCATGCAGGGTGACTTGGACAGGTTGGGTGAGTGGGCAGATGCAGTTTAATGTAAAAAAATGTGAGGTTGTCCTCTTTGGTGGCAAAAACAGGAAGGCAGATTATTATCTGAATGGTGTCAAGTTGGGAAAAGGGGAAGTACAACGAGATCTGGGGGTCCTTGTTCATCAGTCATTGAAAGTAAGCATGCAGATACAGCAGGCAGTGAAGAAAGCGAATGGCATGTTGGCCATCATAACAAGAGGAGTTGAGTATAGGAGAAAAGTGGTCCTTTTGCACTTGTACAGGGCCCTAGTGAAACCACACCTGGAGTATTGTGTGCAATTTTGGTCTCCAAATTTGAGGACGAACAATTTTGCTATTGAGGGAGTGCAGCGTAGGTTCACAAGGTTAATTCCTGGGATGCCGAGACTGTCATATTTTGATAGAATGGAACGGCTGGGCTTGTATACTCTGGAATTTATTGAAACGTATAAGATTATTAAGGGTTTGGACACGCTAGATGCAGGAAACATGTTCCCGATGTTGGGTGAGTCCAGAATCCGTGCCTACAGTTTAAGAATAAGGGGTAAGCCATTATCTGTATGCTTTCAAGGGAGAGTTGGATAGAGCTCTTAAAGATAGCGGAGTCAGGTGATATGGGGAAAAGGCAGAAACGGGGTACTGAGTGTGGATGATCAGCCATGATCACAGTGAATGGCAGTGCTGGCTCGAATGGCCTACTGCACCTATTGTATATTCATACAAGAATTATCGCCTAATCACATTATTGGCTTTTATTCCAAACTAGCAGAAAACAGATGTTTGCTCTCTGACCACAATCATAAACACTTGTGCACCATTTTCTGAACATGAATGCAAGGAAGCCATTTGCTTCCAAACTTCTGCCAAATATTTTTGACAAAACAATTGGTGATTTGCTGAAGATAATCAACTGGGCAACACTGCCAATGTTTTTCTTTTCTTCTCATAGTTAAAGTACTTATTTAACCTTTACCCCTCCTCCAACACCTCACCTATGGAAGTTCAATCAAGGTCACAAGCTCAGATCCAGTTAATTTGTACAATAGTTCATGCTTATCTGATTGTGCTGCCAGACTTTATATCCAAAAGAGGATATATTGTCCCCCTTAAATACATGGATCAGTCAAAGATCCTGGTCTAACTGTTGCCCTATAGGTCTAATTATATTGTAAGTATATTTTGGTATTGGTTGAGTTAAAATCCACACAATCTAGAAGGATAATTCAGTTCATAAACTGGATATTTTATGTTTAGGAGGTATGAGAGTTAATTAAACTAACTTTTCATTTGTTAGTGAACATATCCAAGTACCAAAATGCCAGTCCATACTGAAAATTAAGAATTTTCATTTCAATTCTTAAAATAAAATCAGCACTCGTTTTCAAAAATGATTTAATCAAATCAAAATCCACAATAGTTTTAACAATTGCCTCCTTTCAAGATCCACAATAGTTTATAACAATTGCCTTCTCTGCACCATATTATAGGTGCATGTACTTCCATCTAAATTCATGTTATCATGCAATGTACATCATTATTTACTTCACAAGAGGAATGATTTTGTGGCTTTCACTTCCAGTTTATGCTCCACAACAAAAGCAAAATATTGTGTTGAATTGTGCATGATCTGTGCCTTCCTTTTGCACCTGACCCCACCCTCTCAAACCAGAAGCACTAAAATCTGTACCTTGTGGGTCTAACTGACCTTGAACCTTCATGTTGGTATCATTTGCATGATGCAGTGCAGTCAATGAGTCAACCAGGCAGCAAAAGCCAAGGCTGGCTCGTGAGCCCTCTAATGACCTACTTGTGTTGCCAAAGGCATTATGAAATGTTTTTTTTTAAATCAGAGATTTTTTAAAGGAACATTTTAAATAGATTTGAATAAATGAGTTAAAAAAATATATATTAAAAAGTTAAATATTAACTTAGTTAGTTAATTAACAAATTAGTTTAAAAACATAAATATCATTTAAAATAAACAGTGATCACTTATCTATTTCATTATCATTCAAATGTTCATGCTGCTGCTCTGCTCTGCTCCACCTTCCGTCTGGAATTGACTGTCTCAGGTGTCTCTAAACTTTCTTCCAATCTTTCCCGCAGCAGTGCTGCTCCATCTCCGGTCTGGAAACTGTCTATCTCGGCGCTCCTGTGGTTCACGTTCAAACTTTCCCTCTGCACCTTTGCTCTGTCTCCGTTCTCGCACTGCTCTTTTCCAGTTTTAGGTGACCACCCAATGTGAAACATAATTATGATCATGATGGTGTTGCACTGCATCACTCTGGAAAATCAACCATGTACATCTCAGAATAAAGAGCATTGCCTTGAAACGGTGTTTTTGGTTCCAGCTACACAGGCGATGGTCTCTCTCCTACTATGATGCTACCTTTCATCAAAATTCAGCTAGATTATTTCAAAACCAGTTGATGTATTTTTGTGGGATCCATGGAATGGTCTTTGTTTCAGTTTTACTTGTGCATAATCTCAATTATTTTTAATTTGGTATCTCGCAGCTGCATGAATGCTGCTTCCTGCACTCATGTAGAATTCAAAGATGCCTTCGCTTTTAAGGAACGTGCATGATGCTCTTAGCTTAATATGGTCATCTATGATTTTTACCTTCCATTTTCATACCTCTCTGTTTCCATCGCAGGAGTTATGCTTACAACCAAGTTCCAGCGCAAATTTAGAGACCTTAATTATACTTCTCTCAGCCTGCCCCTTGTAAGGACTCCATTCAATTCACTCCTTCTTCAGTTGCAATTGCTCCAATGATGTGACGTTGCACAATAGAGCCTCTGGAACATCTTTCTTCTTCCTTATCAGGGCCATCCATTCCACCAAACCAGATGGACCTCTTAAACACACCCCATCTATTTCCTGCATATCTTTTCTCATCTCTTTTTCTCCTGGACAGATCAAGAAGTCAGTTCCTCAGGCTTTATCTTCCACTTCACCAGTCTCTACATTCAACAGATGACCCTTCATAATATTCCAACTCCAACAAGAATACACCATATGACACACATTCCATTCCTCTTTCAACATTTCCTCTTTCAACATTTCCAAAGGGATTGCTCTCTGTGAATCCTTGGCCTGCCCTTGCCAATCATTTGTCACCATAAGGCACTCTCCCATGCAACCTATATGAGATTTTTTTCCTTTCACCTCTTCCCTTCTCCAGGGTACCAAACATTCTTTCCTGTTGAAGTTGAAGAGCCATTTTTTCCAATCGGTTATACGGTGTTCAGTGTTCACAGTAGACAATAGACAATAGGTGCAGAAGTAGGCCTTTCGGCCCTTCGAGCCAGCATCGCCATTCAATGTGATCATGGCTGATCATCCCCAAACAGTACCCCATTCCTGCCTTCTCCCCATATCCCCTGACCCCGTTATCTTTAAGAGCCCTATCTAGCTCTCTCTTGAAAGCATCCGGAGAACCGGCCTCTGAGGCAGAGAATTCCACAGACTCAAAACTCTCTGAGAAAAAATGTTTTGTCGCCTCCGTTCTAAATGGCTTCCTCCTTATTCTTAAACTGTGGCCCCTGGTTCTGGACTTCCTCAACATCGGGAATATGTTTCCTGCCTATGAGTGCCTAAACCCTTAACAATTTTATATGTGCCAATAAGATCCCCTCTCATCCTTCTAAACTCCAGAGTATATATGCCCAGCCACTACATTCTCTCAGCATATGACAGTCCCAACATCCTGGGAATTAACATTGTAAACCTACGCTGCACTCCCTCAATAGCAAGAATGTCCTTCCTCAAATTAGGGGACCAAACTGCACATATTACTCCAGGTGTGGTCTCACTAGGACCCTACAACTTCACAATGTAGCCTCGTCCATACTGGAGAAACCAAACGCAAATTGGGTTATCTGTTTGCAGAGCAGTAATGACCTTGAGCTTCTAATTGCCCGCCACTTTCATTGATTATCCCACTCCTATTCAGATCTTTCCGTTGGTAGCTTCCTACTCTGTCACAACAGGGGCCAGTTGCAAGCTCGAGGAACAACACCTTATCCTCTGTCTGGGCACATTGCAGCCTGCAGGGATTTATACCATATTCGCCAAGTTCAGATAACTTGGTCTTTCTTACTGTTTGTGCAACAACTTGACATATTTACCTACCATCCTTTATACTTTTTTTGTACAGTCTAGCCCGTTGACGACATTATTTCACCTCTCCTCCTTGGTCCACCTATCACCGTTCCTCAAATTCTCTGCTACCTAGAATAACTTGTGTCTCCTTTTCTTAGTCCCGATGATCATGGACCTGAAACATTAATTGTTTCTCTTTCCACTGATGCTCCCTGATCTCCCGAGTTTAATTTAAATTGCTTCCAGCATATTGTGTTTTAATTTAAGATTTCCTGCATTTGCAGTTTTGATTGATTTTCAATTTTAATCCAAACTAAACTGTCACAAACATTACATTTTCATAATATTTCTTGCTCTGGAGCCCTATGGTTTAAAGAGCAATATTACTCTCACTTGCAACTTTCCACACTCTTTTTCAGAACACACGGAAAACTGAGTGTTAATTCTAACAACTCCATCTGATTACCGATGAGACTATTACTGAGCTACACTGCTATTTTGGCAACTGGGAATGTCTGCTGGAAAATAGGCATGCATATGCATCACTTTAGGAGAAATACATAAAAAAGAATGATGACTCAAGACCGCATTCTCTTCAAAATGTACAGGACCTAAGTTCCTATGTCAATCTCTTCAAGAAGTAATGCCTACAGCGGCTGTAATCTACCACCTTCTCCAGCCTCATATACAACCTTACATCAATTCAGAGGTTAGGTCATTGCCACTCTCAACCTCCAATCCTCAAGATCATTCCAGGCAACTGTTGCTGATCTATGCCATTTCTCACCATTTGCAGTTCATCACAATACACTTGAGAATAACAGATTTTCTCTATTTCTCTACGCAAAGATGCATAAAAGTATGTGTATTTACCATTATTGAAACTTTGGAAAAGCTAGTAATCTCTCAAATAATTGTTATAGTGTAATGCTTATGATTGAACATGGAGTCTTCATGAATTATGAAATATTCCAGTCACTCAATGGTTGTGGTCAACCATTATGGGGAACTTTCTTACGGACATTCTCATGAATCCTTTCTTCTATGGTGATCACAGCTACGTCCTTCCATCTTCTCATTAAAGGACCTCCTGCTATTGTGCCACTGAAACTAAGCACCACTGTAATGAAAAGCATTGGGGTCTAAGTTGCTCATTTGAGATCTCTTGTCCCTTCCTCAAAATGGGATTTTGAAGTCTGAACTACTCTGGAGGTAGTCCAATACTCTTCAGTACTCACCCAGTTTATCATTATCTGGAGCTCACTGCACCAATTAGCTGAGCTCCCATACGAGGACATCCAGCAAGTGAAGGAGAAAATTTGGGAAAACCCAGAGGAGAAAAGGAAGCCACAGGGATGTGGGCAGCTGGTGGTGATGGTGGGAAGAAGAGAAAGAGAAATAAAAAGGAGGAGAGGCACTATTGGGTTTTCTTACACTAGGTTCCTTCAGAAATCCAAATTGCAGACAGTGTAGGAGTGAAGTCGTATTTGGGTAGGTGATCACGAATGTCTACAACCCCATCAGATTCTCATGCCATTCCGCAAGCAGTTTCTGTATCAGTCAAAGATATCTGCCATGCTGATCTAATTCCTTATTAGTACAACAGCAGGCAATTGTACGCATCCAGAAAAGGCCTCTGGCGACTATTCGAATACTTCCATTATCCTTCAGCTGACCACAGAAGCACAACTGCTGATAAACATGCGTACAATTGCAGAATTGCTTATTTACTGAAAAGAAGGTTTATCTTGTCATCTCCGTGGCTTCTATACATGGACGCAAATCTCACTGTGGCAGGCACACAACAAGAAACAAAAGGATGCAAGGAAAAATTATTTTGCTCATAAATACATCATTCTTCCATGGTTCATTTGTCAATGACTGATAGAAATTAGGCAGTTTCCATTTACGTCAGCCTGAATACGTTACTTTTGTAACTGTCAGAATTGATAATAACCCTCATATCAAACAGTTCCTTTCCATACAGCACCAAAATGGGTTCATTGGTCCACCACATCTGCACTGACCATGATGCCAGGCATCATTGTCAGACATATTTAAAGTTTTCCTTGCCTTTTCGGCACGGACTTACCATCGTGGAGCTTGCGATCGCTTTGATGGGGATTGACTGTGGAGAGCTCCAACTGCGGGTCTGTGGACTTTAACATCATGGAGCTCACGGTCCCTGGTTAGTGACCGATTCGGGAGCTCCAAGCCGCGGAGAGTTTCAACCGTCCTGACAAGGGAGTTTCGATCACCCCGACGTGAGGGCTTCGGATCGCCGGCTGCAGGAGCTTTGATATCCCCGACTGCAGAGGGTTCGACAGCCCTGACCACGGGAGAATAAAGAGGGAGAAGATTGGACTTTATTACCTTCCATCACAGTGAGGAATGCAGGGAGCCACTGTGATGGATGTTTATGTTAAATTTTATTTTATGTGGCTGTGTGTCTTGTTGGTTTTTACTTAGTATGGCTGTATGGTAATTCGAATTTCACTGTACCTTAATTGGTACATGTGACAATAACTTGGCCTTGAAACCTTGATGCCTTGAAAAGCTGACAATGAAATTTGAATTAATTCCAAAAGGAGAAGATTTTGAGGGCAATGCAATGTTGAGACTTATATGGTGACTTGTGGATAATTATTCTGAAGGTTTGTTCTAATATCCTGTACCCATGCAAAACATCATGACATGGATTCTATATGTTTAGAAGGGTCATGTTGTAATTCTACTATCTCTTATTTAGGTAGCAATGAAGAGTGAAGTTGATTCAACAAGATGACATTGAGATATTGATGTACAGATAATGCTCAACAATCCCTCCCAGAAGATTATATGAGCACCAGCTGCAACAACGTGAGGTCATAGCCAATTGGAAGCATTTCAGCAATTTTGGCATTCTGTAAACCGTTCAGAATTTAAGGATGAGAGAGCCTCATTCCTGTATGAAGTGACTGTTACTCCTTCTACTCTGGTGCAGTAGAAAGTATCCTGACCAGAAACATCTCTATCTGGTTGGGAACAGCTCTGCCCAGGACAGGAAGGTTCTGCAGAGAATAGTGCGTTTGGCCGAACACACCATGAGAACTACACCCCCCCCCCCCCCCCCACTGCAGGACCTATACACCAGGAGGTGTAGATCCAGAGCCAGCAAGATCATGAAGGACCCCAGAAATGGACTGTTCCAGCTGCTACGGTCAGACAAGCGCTCAGCTGTCATGCTGCGAAAACAGAGAGGATAAGACTGAGTTTCTTCCCACAGGCCATCAGGACTGTAAACTCTGAACACACCGGGGTGTAATTACATTGTTTTGCACAATCCCTCAGGCATTGCCACTTTCATTTCACTGTACATCTTGTATGTGTATGTGACAAATAAAGTTGACTTGACTTGACTACTTATTCTTTGCAAATTTGGTCGTACACAGAGGTACATTGGGGAGATGGAACCTTGAAATGCAATTTACTTTTAAAATGTCTGGCTCCTTGTAACTATTGGGGAGGGAGTTGGAAGTATTAATCCTGGAGCTTGGAGATAATGACTTGCTGATCAAGTGGTCAAGGTTCCAACCAGAGACAGGAAAACATAGTTTGGTGAGTTTATATCTTCAAATACTCCATTGCCTAGTTTCAGAATTATGGCACAGCTTGAGATGAACTCAGCTGACATTTTCTCTCAGGCATGTCTATTAATGATTTAGAAGAGGGAATTAGGAGCAACACTAGCAAGTTTGCGGATGACACAAAGCTGGGTGGCAGTGTGAACTGTGAAGAGGATGTTAGGAGGTTGCAGGGTGACCTGGACAGGTTGAGTGAGTGGGCAGATGCAGATGCAGTATAATGTAGATAAATGTGGGGTTATCCACTTTGGTGGCAAAAACAAGGGGGCAGATTATTATCTCAATGGGGTTAGGTTAGGTAAGGGGGAGGTGCAGCGAGACCTGGGCATCCTTGTACACCGGTCATTGAAAGTTGACTTACAGGTACAGCAGGCAGTGAAGAAAGCTAATGGAATGTTGGCCTTCATAACAAGAGGATTTCAGTACAGGAGTAAAGAGGTTCTTCTGCAGTTGTATAGGGCTCTGGTGAGACCACATCTGGAGTATTGTGTGCAGTTTTGTTCTCCTAATTTGAGGAAGGACATTGTTGTGATTGAGGCAGTGCAGTGTAGGTTCACGAGATTGATCCCTGGGATGGCGGGACTGTCATATGAGGAAAGATTGAAAAGACTAGACTTGTATTCACTGGAGTTTAGAAGGATGAGGGGGAATCTTATAGAAACATATAAAATTATAAATGGAGTGGACAAGCTAGATGCAGGAAAAATGTTCCCAATGTTGGGCGAGTCCAGAACCAGGGGCCACAGTCTTAGAATAAAGGGAAGGTCATTTAAGACTGAGGTGAGAAAAAACTTTTTCACCCAGAGAGTTGTGAGTTTATTGAATTCCCTGCCACAGAGGGCAGTGGAGGCCAAGTCACAGGATGGTTTTAAGAGAGAGTTAGGTAGAGCTCTAGGGGCTAGTGGAATCAAGGGATATGGGGAGAAGACAGGCACGGGTTATTGATAGGGGACGATCAGCCATGATCACAATGAAAGGCGGTGCTGGCTCAAAGGGCCGAATGGCCTCCTCCTACACCTATTTTCTATGTTTCTATGTTTCTATGTTACCCATGTCTAAATACTACTAGATGTTTAAACTGGCAGGCATGACTAAACACTAGTAGCTTAGCTACAGAAATGGGCAGAACAAAGGCTGATGGATATTAATCAATGCAAGTGTGAGGTGTTGCACTTGGAAGGTCAAATGTAAGGTGAAGATAAAAGGTTGATGGCAAGACACGTAACAACAACAGAGGGATCTTGGGGTCAAAGTCCAAAATTGTTTGAAAGTTGCAGCGCAAGTAAATAGAGTGGTAAAACAAAAGGCATATGATATACTTGCCTTCATTGATTGGTACTTTGAGTATTAGAGCCAGGAAATAGTGATGCAGATTTAAAATAATTTGGTTAGGCTGCATTTGGAGTATTGCATTTAGCTCTGGTTGCCCCATTAGGATGTGGGCGCTTTGGAGAGGGTGCAAGAGAGGTTTACCAGAATTCTGCCTGGAATAGGGGTTATATGTTGAGGCTGGACAAACTTTGCATTACTTTATCTGAGGGTGATGGAAGATCTGATAGAAGTATGTAAAATCCAGAGAAGTAGACTATCAGAACCATTTTTTCTCAGAGTTGAAATGTCAAAGACAAGAGGCTACAGCTTTATGGTGAGAGGGTGAAGGTGAAATGTGCCTGGAACATGCTGCTGCCAGCATGGAGGCAGATACACTAGTGACATTTAAGAGACACAAGGAATGGAGGATATGAATCATTTATAGGTAGATGGATTAGTTCACCTTGGCATCATGCTCAGCACAGTCATTGTGTGTCAAAAGATGCGTTCCTGTACTGTACTTTTTTATGTTTTAAGTTCTATGTTCCAACTGGAAAATTTAAGTTGAGATTTTCTAATCGGCACACTACTTTCCATATAAGCAAAAACAACATTCCTCGCTATTGCCTTTGGCAACATTTAAAGACAGCAGCAGTGTTTTAGGAGAAAATAAAATTTTATGTTATCAGCATTCTTTTTTTTCCATTCTAATAAAAGGCTACTTATCTAAAATTCAATGTTGTTGTCAATAAACCTGCAGTATACTGTTGTCAATTGAGGCTACAGTATCTTTTTTCCATTTTCTTTTCTTATTATTCTCCAGATGTTTTGATCAAGTCTCTCTCTCTCTCTCTCGTGATTATTGGACTCCTTCAATGTTAGCGTCTTGAGCATTTGCAACTTAAAACATGTCAACATTTGTTGCTCAACATTTGTGCATGCCCTTCGATTTAGCACTCCTTTCTCAAAAATCTCTGCCTTTCCACCTCTCACTCCTTTGTGCACACATATACACTGTAGATGCTTGAATCATCCAAAGAGCACAAGATGCTGGAGTAACTCAGCAGGTCAGGCAACATCATTGGAGGATATAGATTAGCGACGTTTCCCATTGCGTCCCATCTTCAGATTCTAAATAAGGATCCCGACCTGAATTGTTGCTATTCATGTCCTCCAGAGATGGTGCTTGACTGGATAGGTTTCTCCAGACTTTGTATTCTCACTTATTAATAGTAGCTTTTAAACAATGATCATCGATCAAGCATTTGTTCATAAGCCCAAATATTAGTTTTGTGGTTTGGTGTCAAATGTAATTTAACAACATTTAGATGATGTTTTGCTATAGAAACATAGAAAATAGGTGCAGGAGTATGTCATTCGACCCTTCGAGCTAGTGCCGCCATTCAATATGATCATGGCTGATTATCCAAAATCTGTACCCCGTTCCTGCTTTCACCCCATAACCCTTGATTCCGTTAGCCCTAACAGCTGTATCTAACTCTCTCTTGAATACATCAATGCTAAAAACTCAGCGCAAATGCAAAATACATAGTATTGCAATATATTGTGGTTATTTGAAAAGGCAAAAATATGTACAAATTTCCAAGCACAATTGAATACATTATTACATGAGAGTTTTATAGCACAGAAGTTTAGTTTTTTAGTTTACTAAATTTGCAGCAGTGTATTTTACTATATAATCTTAAATTCTATTTAAAGTGGGTTAAATAAACTTAATAGAAACATAGAAAATAGGTGCAGGAGGAGGCCATTTGGCCCTTCGAGCCAGCAGTGCCATTCATTGAGATCATGGCTGATCATCCACAATCAGTAACTAGTGCCTGCCTTCTCCCCATATCCCTTGATTCCGCTAGCCCCAAGAGCTCTATCTAACTCTCTTTAAAATTCATCCAGTACATTGGCCTCTACTGCCTTCTGTGGCAGAGAATTCCACAAATTCACAACTCTCTAGGTGAAAACGTTTTTTCTCATTTCATTTTTAAATGGCCTCCCCTTTATTCTTAGACTGTGGCCCCTGCTCTGGACACCCCCAACATTGGGATTTTTTTTCCTGCATTTAGCTTGTCTAGTCCTTTAATAATTTTTATGCGTTCCTTTCTCATCCTTCTAAATTCTAGTGAATACAAGCCCAGTCTTTCCAATCTTTCCTCATATGGCAGCTCTGCCATCCCGGGGATTAACCTCGTGAACCTATGCTGCGCTGCCTCAAGAGCAAGGATGTCCTTCCTCAAATTAGGAAACCAAAACAGCACACAATACTCCAGATGTGGTCGCACCAGGACCCTGTACAACTGCAGAAGGAGCTCTTTACTCCTATATTCAAATCCTCTCGTTATGAAGGCCAACATGCCATTAGCTTTCTTTACTGCCTACTGTACCTGCATGTTTACTTTCAGTGACTGGTCTACCAGGTCTAGTTGCACTTCCCTTTTTCCTAATCTGCCACCATTGAAATAATAATCTGCCTCCTTGTTCTCGCCGCCAAAGTGGATAACCTCACATTAATCTACATTATACTGCATCTGCCATGCATCTGCCCACTTACTCAACTTGTCCAAGTCACCCTGAAATCTCCTAGCATCCCCTTTGCAGTTCACATTGCCACCCAGCTTTGTGTCATCAGCAAATTTGCCAGTGTTTGCCAGTGTTACTTTTAATTCCATTATCTAAATCATTAATATATATTGTAAATAGTTGCAGCCGCCATGGCACTCGCTTTCTGAAAGTCCAGATACACAACATCACTGGCTCTCCTTCATTCATTTTACTCGTCACATCCTCAAAAAAACCCAGAAGATTAGTCAAGCAGGATTTCTCCTTCATAAATCCATGCTGACTTGACCAATCCTTTTACTGCTATCCAAATGCACCGTTATTATTTATTTAATAATTGACGCCAATATCTTCCCCATCACCGATGTCAGGTTACCTGGCCATAATTCCCCATTTTCTCTCGCTCCTATCTTGAAAGTGGGATAACATTAGTTACCTTCCAATCCACAGGAACTGATCCTGAATCTATAGAACATAGGAAAATGGTCACCAATGCATCCACGATTGCTAGAGCCACCTCCTTAAGTACATTGCCTTCAGGTTTACAAGGTTAATTTCCGGGATGGCGGGACTGTCATATGCTGAGAGAATGGAACAGCTGGGCTTGTGCACTCTGGAGTTTAAAAGGATGAGAGGGGATCTCATTGAAACATATAAGATTGTTAAGGGCTTGGACACACTAGAGGCAAGGAACATGTTCCCGATGTTGGGGGAGTTCAGAACCAGGGGCCACAGTTTAAGAATAAGGAATAAGCCATTTAGAATGGAGACGAGGAAACACTTTTTCTCACAGAGAGTGGTGAGTCTGTGGAATTCTCTGCCTCAGAGGGGGGTGGAGGCAGATTCTCTGGATGCATTCAAGAGAGAGCAAAATAGGGCTCTTAAAAAGTGAGGGGATATGAGGAGTGAGGGGATATGAGGAGAAGGTAGGAATGAGGTACTGATTGGGGATGATCAGCCTTGATCACATTGAATGGTGATGCTGGCTCAAAGGGCCAAATGGCCTACTCTTGCACCTATTGTCTATTGTCTATTGTTTTATACCGTTCCTAACTTCTGTTGTCAGCCACACTTGTCTATTACTCCCCTTAGAATCTTTCTTCCTCTTTGGAATGAAATGATCCTGCATCATCTGGATTATGCCCAGAAATTCCTGCCATTGCTGTTCCACTGTCATTCCTGCTAGGATCCTTTTCCAGTTGACATTGGCCAGCTCCTTCCTCATACCTTTAGAGTCCCCTTTGTTCAACTACAACCTTCTCCCTCCCAAATTGCAGATTAAAACTTATCATATTATGGTCACTACCTCCTAGCAGTTCCTTCACCTTGAGTTCCCTTATTAAATCTGGTTCATTAGACAACACTAAATCCAGAATTACCTTTTCTCTGGCAGGCCCCTGAACAAGTTGCTCCAATAATCCATCTCAGAGGCACTCTACAAACTCCCGTTCTTGGGGTCCAGAACCAACCTGATTTTCCCAGTCTACCTGCATATTGAAATCTCCCATTGTTACATGCCAATTTTAACTCCTGTTGCAACTTGCATCCGATATCCAGGCTACTGTTTGGGAGCCTGTAGATAATTCCCATTAGTGTCTTCTTACCTTAACAATTCCTCAATTCGATCCACAGCGACTCTACATCGTCAGTCCCTATGTCACCCCTCGCAAGGGACTGAATTTCATCCCTCACCAACAGAGCTACCCCACTTCCTCTGCCCACCTGCCTGTCCTTTCTATAGGACGTATAACCCTGAATATTCAGTTCCCAGTCCTGATCCTCCTGCAGTCATGTCTCTGTAATCCCCACAATGTCATATCTACCAATCTTTAACCGAGCTTCAAGCTCATCCACTTTACTTCTTATACTTCACGCATTCATATATAATACTTTTAATCCATTACTCACCTCACCTTTCCCATCAATTCCTATTTTACTTGGCCATACTCTCCTATCCCTTCGTGAGCTTTCTGTCCCGTTAATTCTGGTGACTTTCTTAACTTTTCCTATATTCTCTTTCCCTTTAACTCCATTCTTGTACTTCCAATTTGTCTCGCCCCCCCCCCCCCCAATATTTGGTTTAAACCCACCCGTGTGGACAGTGAAAAACAGCACACAAAAAAATCAGTAAATTCTCAAGATTGTTAAAGGCTTTCATTCAGTTAGTCTGATTCGCTTCATACATCTGAATATGTACAATTGATTTACTGTATGTAGAGCATATGATTTTGAATATCACAATCATGTGCTTTACATATCAACTGTTTTTTCTTAATATTTCACTATCCTCCCACAGAAACCTCTGTAACTGCTATCTGCAAAACTACCATTCTTCATGATTCAGTCCTCTGAAATAGTGACCTGTAGGCACCAATTAAAAATAGTACTGACATTATCAACAACAGTTTTTTAAGGCTCCTGTCTGGAAACAATTGAATTGCTGAGCCATCATCATTCATATGTTTTTCGTTCTAATAAAATACATCAGCATCGTTGCATCCACCAAAGGCAGCAGGACACCTCCACACTAAATTCTCTTCACAAAACCCTCCAAATGTTTACTCTTTTTTTTCCTGCTGAAGAATAATGTCATTCAAATTCTGGATATTCATTCAACGTCATCTTAGGCTGTTATTCACAAACTGCAATAAAATATCTTGAGGCCTTTTAATGTTAAAGAAATTGTGTCGTTGTTGTAATCATCCTCGTTAAAATTAGAAAGGGAAATTACCAATTACTTTAGTTGTTCAGACCTCTTTTAAAAGCCCCTTTGGCACATACCGTGTTGTTGCATTATATGAACAAATTAAATTCTATGGATGAATACTGCTATTTTATCTCAGTGTCAGGGACGGAATCAATTTCCATACATAAATCAGCTGTGTCTTAATATTTATTAAAATTATTTTTGCACAGTCGTTACCTACACTACACTACGTCTTATATTAGCTTCCAAATAAATCAATGGAATATTGGACAAGGCAATGCTCCATGGGATGCTCCTCTTATTCTATGAGCTACACCTAAACCTCTACTCTTAGACTCAACAATTCTCAAAATCAAATTCAAAATAGATGCAAGTTCACAGGCAGCTTAAAGATTATTCTATTAATAAAAGAGCTTGCAATATGAACATTAGCAGAAGTATAAACAGAGAATATGTACGAAGGAACAGCAGATGCTGGTTTAAACCAAAGATAGACACAAAAAGATGGAGTAACTCAGCGGGACAGGCAGCATCTCTGGAGAGGAATGAGTGATGTTTCTGATCGAGACCTTCTTAAGACTTCTGAAGAAAGGTCTTGACCCGAAATGTCACCCATTCCTTCTCTCCAGAGATGTTGCCTGTCCCGCTGAGTTACTCCAGCTTTTTGTGTCTATCTTCAATATAATCAGAGAATGCTGGAAGTGCTCAGTAGGCCATGTTGTATCTGGGAAGAGAAAAACAAAGTTCTTGTTTCTGGTCCATATGGCAAAGGATCTTAGACCTAAAATATTAAATCTGTTTCTCTTTCCAGATTCTGTTAAGGGCCTGTCCCATTTTCTCAACCTAATTCATCACCTCTGCCGAGTTTGCCCTTGACTCATACTCGCAGCATGGCCATCATGAGGTCATAGGAGGTCGTAGGTAGGTTGCAGCAGGCCGTGATGATAGTCGCAGGTACTCGTGGTGTTTTTCTAGCCTGATGAAAAATGTCCTCGAGTAAAAAAGGTTGTGAATTAGGTTGTGAAAGTGGGACAGGCCCTTAGCCTGCTCATGTGTTTTCAGCACTGTTTTACTTGTTATTGCCACTGAAATTAAAAGGCAGTTAAGAGGAGTGTGTTGGGAAACTGTTCAGTTTCATGGTAAACTGGTGATGCTGCACATCATCTTCTATTCCTGCAGCTGGTGACCATAGAAAAAAGGAGGTGACCCTACCAAAAGCCTCTACATTCTGATCCTTTGGGTAGGGTTGCAGGTCATTCTTCTTCAGTCAACAGCTGTGTGGTCTCCTTTTTTTCCATGTAGTGCATAGGAATATGGTGACTTTGAACCACAATTGGGTGCACACTGCAGTGCTCCCAGACTGATGAATATGCAGAATCTTATTTTCAGGAGTCTAATGGTATGCTCCACTATTAAACTGTTGTTGCAAGGGTGTTGCTGTGTCGAAGTTCAACTGGAGTGGTATCTGCACAGTGTTAAAAATGTGTATCTCCCCCTAGCAAGGGCTACCTGAAATTGGATGTCAATGTTCATACCGCTGGGGTGTAAACTACCCAAGCAAAATATGAGGTGCTGCTTCTTCACTTTGGCATGGGACTCACTCTGGCCATGGAGGAGGTCCAGGACAGAAAGGTTGGATATGGAATGGGATGGGGAGTTGAAGTGCTGAGCCACCGGGAGATCGGGTTGGTTAATGCGAACTGTGCGGAGGTGTTGGGCGAAGCAATCGGCAAGCCTGCTCTCACCGATGTAGATGCAATTGATGAGGTTGGAGGAGGTGCAGGTGAACCTCAGCCTCACCTGGAAAGACTGCTTGGGTCCTTGGATGGAGTTGAAGGGGGAGGTAAAGCGACAAGTGTAGCATTTCCTGCAGTTGCAAGGGGAAGTACCAGGGGAGGGGGTGGTTTGGGTGGGAAGGGACAAATTGACCAGGGAAAAAAAATTGAATTGTGGTTCAAAAAATAAAAACATTTTCTACTTTCTAAAATACTGTCACAGAAAGTATGGAAATACAGACTTACCCCAGTTCCATCACCGACCCAAGCTAACGTTACAGTGGAACCATCATCATCCTCAAATATGTTCTGAAAAAAAAGTTGCTAAAATTTACAAAAGGTATAAATGCATTTTCTAAAGAAATGTCAATCTCTGCCAATGACAAATGAGAATGTAGAACATTTAAGCTTTCATTCCAAAGACTTTAATGTTTTACACTAACAACATGGGTTCACTTATTTAACAAGCACACTTGTCACATGTGAATAACAATTTGAAACACTTTGGATTTTAAAGTTCAATTCCACCAAATATACATTCGGAAGTCACATTATTGTTATGGTTTGAAATTATGCAAGTATACTGCTAATTTTCTTTGCACCAATAAATTAACTTTAAAAAATGAACATTATTTAAAACAATGAGTATACATTGTAGTTAAAAATGAATAGAAACAAAAACAATAGAAATAAAGTCTATACAAGCAAGCACAAAATGCATTGTTCATTTGCATTAATTCCATTCTTAACTCCTCTAGAATAGAATAGAATGCCTTTTATTGCCATTGAAACAGCTTGGTTTGAGTGAAATTGCATTTTCTACAGTCTTAACAATTACAATAAAACACAAGACCCACACTTAACACACTTTACACAAACATCCATCACAGTGAATCTCCAACACCTCCTCACTATGATGGAAGGCAAAAGTCTTATCTCTTCCCTTGTTCTTCTCCCGCGGTCCAGCAGTCCAACCTGCAATGTTGAGGCGAACTGGGGCTCCCGATGTTAAAGCGCCCAGTGGGCGATGGTAAGTCCCACCGCCGTTAAGCCGCGCCGGGCGATGTTAGGCCCTGCTCCAAGTCATTTCACTCCGCGATTCCGGCAGGAGAAGTTGCCGTTGCGGTCTCTCACCAGGTTCCCATGAGCTCCCAATGTTACCGTCCACAGGGCCTGCGGCCGGAGTCTCCGAAGCTCCGAAGTCGGGTCACAGCCGCGCGCCACCACAGCTCCTCCTGCTCCGAAGTCAGCCAGCTCCACGATGGCAGGTCCGCAGGTTCTGTGACTGGAGCCCTCAGGTTGGTTCCGGCCGGAGGCTGCCGCCGGCTCCACAATGTTAGGCCCAACGACATCGGAGACCCGACAGGGAAAAGGTCTGGTCCCCGAACAGGGAAGAGATTAAACGGTATCCCCCACCATCCCCTACATATACACAGCTAAATAAATAATAAAACTAGAATCAAAACATACATTTAACAAGACAAACATTTAAAAAAGACAGACGGACTGCAGTCGAGCCGCTGCCGTTAAGCGCCGCCACACTCTATTTTGTCAAATCCACCCTATTTCCTATATTTGTTTTCAAAGTCGTTGACCGCATTATTAATTCTCTAATCCATTGACATGTTTCATACACTTCACTACTAGACTTCTCCAATTATAATACTAACCTACTGCAGTATGAAATACCTCTAATCAAAGTCAGAAACATTTGTGACTGTGACAATGATCCACTATTCCTCCTTATCCTTGTGAACCAACTCCAAACCTATGACCCAGATGATAATATTATCTATCACCTCTCATTTTTTTTATCTGAAGAAGTCTTTACTTGCCTTTTCCCATTACTTATCGTGGGTAAGCCAAACAAAATCCATTTAAGACTTGTTCACCCTTCTCAGCATCTTCATCTCCAGACTCTCCAAAGCATTAATCTTTGACTTCCTATTTATTATTGCAAGATAGAAAGTTCAGATCCCCACATGGTGCAGCAGAAAACATACAGCTTCATCTAACGCTCACCCACTGCCTGATATTGCCAGAACATTTGGCTGACAGCCATTCCCAAATGATATTTTAACTGAACACTGAGAAGATTGAAAACATTGCCTTCAGTCTTTTTTTCATCTACACACCATCTCAATCTACTGTTACCAACTCGTGGGAGGAAAAAGACCATTTAAAAAGATAGCTTCTTTATTAACCACAAGATATCTTTCCAAACACATTTCACATAGATCACCGTTTCATCATTTTATTCTTATCTGTGCCAGCCCATCAGCCCCTGAAATCCTCATGTGTGTTTATTATCAACAGATCTATCTATTCCAACAATAAATTGGATTCTTCCGGGGATGTTTTCTGATGAAATTTCATTGATTTGGAACAGATGATACCCTTACTGAGCATTTTTAACATTTTCTCATTCTTTTCATTTGCTTTCCTAGCTGTCTTTCCATCTTCCACTCTTCAGTAAAAAAGTGTAGTTCTTCTAAAGTCGAACATCAAACTGAACAAAACTTGATACACCACACCACAGAATAATTGCGAGTAAAGTGGTGCACAAATTGTAGCTCTATCGTGTACCATTTTGGCGTAGTTCCACGATCACGCAGACAGACGCTCACACATGCACACATGCATAGAAACAAACAAGATGAGTGTTTTAGTAATATACTAGACCAAGTGGGACCTGTTGGGTCCCATCCCCTCAACGAGCAGTGGCGAGGGGGCGGGGGGTTGGTCTTTGGCGTCTCACACACACAGTAACCACCCCCTCCCACACACACAACCCCCCCCTTGATATTATATTAATATTATTCATACGCTCCTTTTAACCCATCCCCTGCCCCATCCACTCACGCATAACCCCCAACTGCACAGGTGCGGCTAGAGAGGGGGGGGGCAGAGAGGGAGGGGGGCTGGGGGGGCAGAGAGGGAGGGGGGGCAGAGAGGGAGGGGGGGCAGAGAGGGAGGGGGGGCAGAGAGGGGGGGGGCAGAGAGGGGGGGGGGCAGAGAGGGAGGGGGGCAGAGAGGGAGGGGGGGCAGAGAGGGAGGGGGGGCAGAGAGGGAGGGGGGCAGAGAGGGAGGGGGGGCAGAGAGGGAGGGGGGGCAGAGAGGGAGGGGGGGCAGAGAGAGGGGGGGCAGAGAGGGAGGGGGGCAGAGAGGGGGGGGGCAGAGAGGGAGGGGGGGGCAGAGAGGGAGGGAGGGGGGCAGAGAGAGGGAGGGGGGCAGAGAGAGAGGGGGGGGCAGAGAGAGAGAGGGGGGGGCAGAGAGAGAGGGGGGGCAGAGAGAGATGGGGGCAGAACGGGTGGGCAGAAAGGGGGAGGACACAGAGGGAGGGTAGAGGCAGCACCTACCCAGGTCATAGAGCAGCAGCCTCCCCACCAGGCGCCGGGCCTGAGCAAGGCTGCAGGTGGGTGTGTACCCGAGCGAGGCCCCCCCCTCTTCTCCCTCCCCTCTTCTCCCCCTCTCTTCTCTCCCCCCTCCTCTCACGGGATACATCTCTACCGGAATATGTAAAAATGTTACCGTTAGCAGGTCGTTTCTTTGAGTAGATTTGATCGCACACAAACAAATAAACACACGTACGCAGCTAGGATCAGGGTTTTATAATTATAAGGATATACTAGACCAAGTGGGGCCCGTTGGGTCCCCGTCTCATGGGAGGGCTGGTCCCTCAACGCAATACGCCACCACTAACCCATAGACCCCAACTGCACTGGCGCGGCTGATGGGTTCCCGTTGTGACGCCAGAGATCCCCGTTGTGATGCGAGACACAGCAACCCTCCCCAAGTGCGCCTCGCCATCCCTCTTCCTACCCCTATCCTCCTCCATTCCCCCTCATCCCCAGCACTTCCTCCCCCTCCTCTCCTCCCTCTTTTTTCCCTCTCCTCCTCCCCTCCCCCACTCCCTCCCTCCCTCACCTCTCCCTCCCTCACCTCTCCCTCCCTCACCTCTCCCCAACCATCAGTCTCTCCCTCCCTCCCTCCATAACCGCTCCCCTCCCTTCCCCCCCTTGGCGTCATTGTGAGGTGGAAGTTGCTGTGTTTATTAAAACTGAGCTGTTATTAAATGTAAATAAGATCCCATTGTGATATAATGGTGGAATGCTTCTGTATTTTTGAAAACTGAGTAGTGGTGTGGAACACTGCTGACGGGCAGTTCATGTAAAAGAGATCCCATTGTGATGTAATTGTGGGGTGAAACACTGCTGATGGGCAGTTTATGTAAACAAGATCCTATTGTGATATCATACGCTGCTAACTGCCAGTGTAAATGGAAGATATTTTATTCAGTGGTTTTTGTAACATAAATATACCATCCATCTGAATGAAGCCTGATACGCCACACCACAGGACAATGGTGAGCAAGGTGGGCAAAAATTGTAGCGCTACCGTGTACCGTTTTGGCGTAGTTTCAGGATCACACTCCTCACAGATGCACCATCACAGACATGCACACAGAGACATAGAAACAAACAAGATGAGAGATTTAGTAATATATATATATATATATTATATTCCCCTACCCTCAGCCACTCCCTCCCTCACTCACATATATATATATACACCAGACCACAGCCCCCATGGGAGGCCTGGTCCCCCAACGCAACCCGTGCCTCAAGGCAATATTCCACCACTCACCCATTTCCCCAATGCAACCCGTTCCCCCAACGCAAAATTCCACCACTCACCCATAGCCACCAAATATGCAGTGGCTGCTCATTTCGCCTTATTCACCCTCCCTCGTTTCTATTAATGCAATTGCACATACTAGGGCTAGCAAGACTCAGTGTACTTGGATAGCAACATTGTTGTGAGCAGGGCTACAGTCCCATTGGGATGTCATAGCTGCAAGCACATGGAAGAGATTTTTCTCAAATTTGGGTTTTGTAAAATAATTTTTTTTAATAACTTGTAAAATATAACATTAATCTGAGCGAAACTTGCTACACTACACAAGACAACTATGAGTAAGGTGGTGCAAACATTTTTAACACTATCGTGTATCGTTTTGGCGTAGTTCAGATCATAAAAAGCTAACAAACAAATACCTTCACACTCAGACAAGTTTTAGTAAAATACTAAACTAAGTTGGGTCCCTGTCACACGGGAGGCCTGGTCCCCCGACACAACCCATTTCCCAATGCAATATTCCACCACTCACCCGTTCCCCCAATGCAACACGTCCCCCCACGCAATATTGCACCACTCATGCATAGCCCCCAACTGCGCAGGCACGGCTCATTTTCCCTCATCCCCAGCACTCCCTTCCCCTCCTTTACACCCACCCTCTTCTTTCCCCTCTCCTCCTCCCCTCCCCAATCCCTCCCTCAACTCTTCTTCCCTCTCCTTTCCCCTACCCTCAGTCACCCCCTCCTCGTTCCATAACTTCTCTCCCCACCCCCCTCCTTTCCCCCACTCCTCACCTCCCCCTATCCCCCCACTATCCCTCCTGACCTCCCCACTGCACTTGTCTCCCTCTATTCGCCACTCCCTACCACCCCCACTCCCCCCCTCTCTATTCCCCTTCCTCCCCCACTCTCCTCACCTCCCCCACTTTCCCCCTCTCCCTCCCTACCCCTTCTTCTCCCTCAATTCCCCCACTCTCCCTCCTCACCTCCCCAGGATCATTCCCCTCTCCTCCCCCAATCCCTTCCTCACCTATCCTTCCCTCTCCTTTCCCCTACCCTCAGCCACTCCCTCCCTCACTCACTCCCTCCATCCATAAAAAGCAGCATCTGCAGTTCCTTCCACCACAGGTCATTAATTGTTAGCTGTGGTTTAGATCCCGTTGACTTGACGATTGGACCAGTTTGCATTGTGTGTGTGCGCGAGTTACTCAAACTCCGTGCAAACTGCTCAGCCACCCTGCAACCCGTCTGTCCCTCTTCCCACTCCGCTGCTGCTCGGCCCATCCCCGCCCTGCCCGCCCACCCTGCCGTCACTCGGCCTGTCCCCGCCCTGCCCATCCGCTTACCTGCCTGCCTGCTCGCTGTCGCCGCTGCGCCATGGGGGGGGGGGGGGGGGGGGAATGGGATCGGTGTTTGTCATGGTGGGCACCACGAGTTTCAATGAGCTGCTGGAGAAGATCTCCTCTGAGAAGGCCGTGAGGGCGAGTTACCGCAACGGCGGCTGCGGATGAGATAGACCCGGGGGTGCGGGTAGACGGGACCACCATTGCCACAGTGGGCGGGCGGAAGAGGGGGGTGAGTGATGAGCGAGGGAGAGACGGGACAAGGTCCTCCACTGAACCCCCGCATGTGGTGGGGGAGACAATAGACAAGTTCCTGTGAGGAATGGAGAGAGCAGTTTGTGAGTGAAGCAGTACAGGCTACGCCAGTAGGGCAAGAAGGAGCATCGCCATCCCGGATGTAGCATTGACTGACAGGAGAAGAGACCAATCTGCGTGGCGCTGACTGAAGTCATCTGCCCACGTTTTTTAAAAGAATTTTAAACCTCGATAACTTTTACAATATACCACCGATCGGGATGAAACTTGTTGCTCTCGCAGCACTGGAGAACAGTGAGTAACCTGGCGAAAAATCGTAGCGCTATAGTGTACTTCAAACTGCCATCTTGCACTGCAGTGTTTGTCATTCTTTCTCAAAGTGGGATTTTGTAAAGCTAAAAATGTTAATAACTTGTAAAATAAAACATCAATATGAATGAAACCGCCACAAGACAATTGTGAGTAAGGTGGTACAAAAATGTTAGTGCTATCGTGTACCATTTTGGCATAGTTCCGGATCACATACACGCGCATAGATAGAAACAAACAAGACGAGAGTTTTACTTATAGATAGATATAGATAGATATAAAGGGACACGAATCCAACTTCACCACCCCAAATGACCACCTTCTCTCCTAGAGCTGCCTTGCTTCATTCCTGTCCTTTGCCCTTAAATTGGGTGTCACGTTGACATATTTCAATTAGGGATACCGCTAGTGAATTGGGGCAAGCCTAACATGAGACCTTCTGACAAAACACATCAAGGGTTTAAAAATATCTCAATGCATTTGAATGACAAAAAGGTTGTGTCCATGATGAAAAGATGTCAGTGGAAATAGGAAAAGTCTAAAACACAGCAATCCAAGGTAGATCAGTATAGTTAAAAGGGGTTTAAAAATGCTGCCAAAGTCAATGTTGAAACCAATTATTTAAATCTAATTCTAAGAGATATGTGGGTGATGTGCAGAAGGAAAAAAGTGAGAGGAGGGTGATGAGTCTGGGTAACAAGAGGGAGGGGAGGGTAACATTCAACTGATTTTTTTCCATTTCAGATAATCCACTCCCACCCCCTCTCGGTTCCCCCACACCCCCAGTGTTGCTTTTCCACTTCCACCAGTGCAACCCCCCCCCTTTATTCAAAATTTCTCACTACTACCCCACCATTATCACTTCACCACCAGTTACCTAGACATCAACCTTGCCTAACCTGGTTTAATCTGCCATCACCCACATTCGTAACACCCAGGGTTTCTTCTTCCTTGATTCACATTTCTATCCTCCCCCCCCCCCCCCCCACCCACCACACCCCACACCCCACCTGGTCCCATTTGTCCATCAAGCCTCCTTTGCATGGTTCCATCTATCACCTACCAGTCTCTACCTCTGCCCTTCCCCATTCCCTCGCTAATCTGGTTCAATATGCCTAATTTTTATTATTCTGCTTTCATCTATCACTTAGTAACATCTGTTTAAAAATACCCCCTCCCGCTCTGCCATCTGGCCCCGTTTCCCTATTATCACCCCACCAAGTCTTTTTCTTCACTTTCACTTCTATATACGAGCCAACTTGCCTTTACACTCTCAGTCCTGATGGAGGTCTCAACCATCCTTTTGCCTCCACAGATGCTGCTTGACCTGCCAAGTTCTTCCAGCAGTTTGCATTTTATTTCAAATGAACTAGATCTGATAGAACTGTGTGGATGGGATGCAAACTGCAACGACCCCGTCATCCTGCCAGAAAAGCTTTCATAGATTTTTTTTACATCTTTCGTCCTTAACTTGTTTGTAGTTTTTGGCACTTCAAAGAAAGATTTTCACCCTCGTTAAGGAAGGCAATTAAAAAAAAGTGGGAAACTAGGTTTTGCTGAAACAGATAAACAGGCATTGCTTTGCGCTTCCAAGGAAATTATTCAAATTTTAGGTCTGAAATCAAATTAAAAATTCATGATAAATGATATCATGTTCCAGTTTCTCCTATGGGTGCAAATTAACTGATATATTAATTGTGAAAATTGCCGCAGTGAAATGTTCATATAAAACCAGTTAATCGTACTAAAATAGGACAAAGCTATATTTAAATCAAACTAAACAACTAAACATCATGCAATGTAATACAGTACGTGTGCGCTTGAAATTTCATCTTATAAAAGTTATATAATAATAAAATTACATTTTATTATTATATAACTTTTATAACTGACAGAAAATCAAAGGAAACAATCAAAACTGAGAGGCTCAGAAACATCACACAAACCAACCTCCTCCTCCTCCAATAACTCCATTTACACTTCACACTGTATCGGGAAAGCAGCCAACATAATCTAGAATTACTCACACCCGTCTTTCTCTCTTCTCTTACCTGTCAGGCAGAAGATACAAAAGCTCGAAAGTACTGCAACAGATTCAAGAAGAACTTCTCCCGCTGTTATCAGGCTCTGAACAGACCTTTCATATGCTAGAATGATCTTTCAAGACACCTTGTTAAGGCCCTTACAATCTTTTTTATCTGCACTGTTTCTGTAGCTGTCATACTATATTCTGCGGTACACAAAAAGCTGGAGAAACTCAGCGGGTGCAGCAGCATCTAAGGAGCGAAGGAGATAGGCGACGTTTCGGGTCGAGACCCTTCTTCAGACTGGTCAGGGATCAGGGAAACGAGAGATATAGACGGTGATGTGGAGAGACATCTGCAGGTCCAGGTCCAGCATCTGCAGTTCCTTCTTTATCCAGCATCTGCAGTTCCTTCTTTAATACTATATTCTGCATTCTGTTCATTTTCTATTTTGCACTACCCGATGCACTCATGCATGGTATGATTTACCTGGATAACATTCAAAACAAAGTTTTTGGCTTATCTTGGTCCACATGGCAATAATAACCCACTACCAAACCGATAACTTTTCTGCTTCAAGAGCAACAAACAATGCAAGAGAAGAACTTGTCCTTCCATTGATTTAATGGAAGCCAGCAAGAAAAAAAAAATCAATGTGAACCACTAAATGGTATTTATTCTAATCAACTCTGAACACCAAACAAAAGTAAGTCAACGAAAAAGAAACATTGACAGACCATTGTCAGATTATATAACATGTGCGAACATATGTTAAATCTTTTTTAAATAGTTTTTGAAAACCTATAATTCAGTGGAATTCGACTACAGAAGGCACATAGCGGACCCTGCCCCAATCTACATCAATGGGGACTGTGTCAAGAGGATTTCCACCTTCAAATTCTTGGGAACGCACATCGCGGAGGACCTCTCCTTCAACACTTCAACACTTCAGCAGTGGTAAAAAAGAACCAGCAGCGATTGCACTTCCTGAGAGTGCGAAGAAGGAACAGTTTAGAGGAGAAGCTGCTAGTGACCTTCTACCGCTCCACCATCGAGTGTGTGCTGGCATATTGTATCACGGTGTGGTATGCCGGCTGCTCAGCAGCAGACAGGAGAGTCCTGCAGAGAGTGATCAAAACTGCCCAGAAAATCATCGGCTGCCCTCTGCCTTCCCTGGAAGACATCTCCAGCTCTCGGTGCCTCTGTCGAGCCAGGAAAATAATCAGATCCCTCCCATCCCAGACAGTTCCTGTTCAACCTCCTGCCCTCTGGTTGGCGGTACAGGTGTGTCAAAAGCCGGACAGCAGACTCAAGAACAGTTTCTTTCCCTGGGCCATTAGAACGCTAAATTCCTCAAATATCCACACGAGATGAGAATGCTGTCATCCATTCCACTATAAAACAGACCACAGCTAAGATTTCTTCTTTTTAAAAAAAAACTCTTTTAAAGTATTTATTAAATTTTAAAGTGTAATATTCTCCCAGTGCAATGTTCTACCGAGGTGTGATAATTATTATCTATCTACTAATTTAAGCAGTTAAATAACATATTGAATGTATTGGATGTGTTTTTGTCTTGTTTGGACTTGTTTTGGTTGCACTGATCAGGAATAGCTCTCCTAATTTCATTGTATTTCTAAGTACAATGACAATAAAGGCTTATTATTATTATTATTATTATTATTATTATTATTATTATTATTATTATTATTAATAATTGTTACCTCATTCTACAAATCTCAGTGGTCCATTTTGGCAACATGCTTCTCAAGATATTTTACTCATAAAATATATTAACTATTTTCTAATTCTTCTCCTTCAATGATATTAGCTGTTTACTAAAGCCAGAATTCCTCAGAGAAGACCAAATTTAGTATAAAATTTTAACAAAGAAATGGTGCATTAATTAATTCCCTTCTCCCTGACTACTCTACCAATTAGTTTAAATTGTGCTCTCTTGTGATCAATCCATTAGTCATTGGAAAGTTTATTTTTATCCAGTCTATCAAAGCATTAATGATTAAAAAATTCAAATGTCTTAAATTTCTCTGCTCTGAAATGACTAACTCTAGTTTCTAATCATAGTCTCTCTTGCGTTTATGTCCTTGCCAATTCGCAATGCCCAGAATTGGACATCGTAGAGCAGTTGGGGTTGAACACATGTGTTATGTTGGTTCAGTGTAACTTCCTAACTTTTGTTCTTTATAAAATAGAGGCATAAAACACAAGATCATAAACATTATTAACTACTTTGTTAATCTGTCTCACTACTGTGGGCGGCACAGTGGTGCAGCAGTAGAGTTGCCGCCTTACAGCGCTTGCAGAACCAGAGATCCGGATTTGATCCCAGTTACGGGTGCTGTCAGTACGTTCTCCCCGTGACCGCGTGGGTTTTCTCCGAGATCTTCGGTTTCCTCCCACACTCCAAAAACGTACAGGTATGTTGGGGATCGCTGGTCGGCGCGGGCCCGGTAGGCTGAAGGGCCTGGCTGTCGGTTGGCCCGGCGGGACAGGCGTAGTTGAGCTGGGGTGAGAGAGAGATTGGGGGAGGGGAGGAGTCCCACGATTCCTTGCGTTTTTCGGAATACAGAACTCGCTTATTACAACAGGAAAAATTATAAAATTGGTGGATAAGTATTGGACTATTTCCACATCTATTCTGATGTGTAAAAATGGATAAAAAACAGCTACCAATAAATCCAATAAAAAAATGAAGGGAAATACATTCAATTAAAGAGTGGTTTGTATGTGGAATGTGCTACACAGGAAGTGGCCAAGTCAAATAGCTTAAATACTTTGCAAAGGAACGCAGAAGAGCATGTAAGAAATCTATCTATACTAAAACTCTGATCTTGTGCTCTTCCGGTTAGCGCGGTTTTTCTATTTGCGCAAAATCGGTACACGATAGCAGTACAATTTTTCGTCAGCTCACTCACCGTTCTCCTGTGCTGCGAGTGCATCAAGTTTCGTTCTGATCGGTAGTATATTGTAAAAGTTAGCGAGGTTTAAAAATCTTAAAAACCGCGCGTGCGCAGATCGATCTCCTCTCCTGCCATCTCAGTGCCGCGCGGATTAGTCTCTTCTCCTGTCACTCCACGGGACGATCCACCCCTTCATGCGTCATCGCGTCTTTACTGAAGCTGAGGATGGCCAGCAGGAGGTCTCCAACTGGACACAATTTTCGGAGGGACCTATCAGCCTGGAGATGTCGCCAAACAGAAAGCGGAGAGTCTGATCCCGGCAGAGGAGAGCATCCAGCTTCCGCTGTGAGTCCCAAACACACCGCCAGCGCAACGCCCTGCAGCTCCAGCCCCCTCTGGTCCCCCTCCCCCGTGAAAACTCCCTCTCCCCCATGTCTCTTTCCCCGTCTTTTCTCTGAACTCTCCCCCCACCCCCACACCCCGCCCTCCTACACGCCTGCGCAGCCGTAGCTGCTGGAGCTTCCGGGACGATCTGAGGCCTGGCTCTAAGGGCGCCGACGGCTGACGCTCCTCCGGGGAACACAAGAAGGGAGTGGACGGCAACCTCGAGATCCTGGGGTGGGAGAGTGGGGGAGGAAAGGCGTTAGAGGGGGAGAGGGGGAAAAGGAGAGGTGAGGAAGGGATTAGGGGAGGTAGGCGGAGAGGGAAAAGAAGAGGGTGGAGGTGAGGAGGGAGAGTGGGGGGGATAGGGGAAGGTGAGGAGTGGGGGAGGTGGGAGTAGAGGGATAGGAGGGGGTAGGGAGGGGAGAGGAGTTATGGAGAGAGGGAGTGACTGAGGGTAGGGGAAAGGAGAGGGAGAGAGAGGTGAGGGATGGATTGGGGAGGGGAGGAGGAGAAGGGAAAGAAGAGGGAGGGTGAAGAGGAGGGGGAGAGAGTGCTAGGGATGAGGGGAAATGAGCTACGCCTGTGTAGTTGGGGGCTCTGGGTGAGTGGTGGAATATTGCGTTGGGGGACCAAGCCTCCTGTGACCCAACGGGTCCCACTTTGTCTGGTAGCAATTTAGAGGCATGTGGAAAGTTTAAGGCGAGTCAGATGAAACTGGAGGAGATTTATGGAATTTAAAAATCAAGACAGACTCGTTAAACTGGATAGCCTGTTTCTAGTCAGTGTTAGGGAAGTGTTAGCAGCCATCATCAGAGAAAAGTGTACGGTGTAGGTGCCATTAATACACAGAATAAGCCTTCCAATTGTTTTCATATGTGACCTATAGTAACACAGCTACACCACTGTGACATAGGCAAAGTGTTTTCCCACAACATGGTCATATTTTTTATGACAAACAAAACTTGGGGGCTGCTTGTACAATGAAAGACCCACCCATCATAATGACTGTAGTCAAAGAAGAATGATTTATGTGCCTGGGTTTTGTTCTTAAATGCCTTCAGAATTTCAATAACCTTGTTACAGTAAAGGTGTTTGAATTGATCTCATCAGTTAAGATGTGCTCCCATTGTAAATGTGTAATTCCATGGAAACATTTGTCCTCATCCAAAACATGTAAATAAACTATGCTATTGTAACTACTGAAATTTCTTTCAATGAGCTTCTGTTATCTTTGTACCAAAAGGGCATAGAAACATGATGTACTTTTGAGTTCAGATAAATTGTTCCGTTGTGATCCCTGTGTGTCTGCTTGTCCTGAATAAAAACCTGCTGCATCAATGCTCCAGTCCGTGTGCCTCAGTTAAAATCACCCTGTATTTTTAAGCAATCCCCTAACAAACATGGATATATGCAAATTAATAACCTCCCAAGGGTTCCAGGAAGGTGTAACTAATATAAAAATCCCCGAGGGTTCCATACCTATTCAATCAACTCAGACATTGTTACTTTATTCCATGAGATTGGAAACGTTGCTATGAAACTATTGGTCATCCAAGAGCAAAGAAGATTAAGTAGTGTGTTTAATATCATGATCGAATAAAAGGAAACTAAATGATTGATAATGAGAGGGTACAGATTTAAGGTCATTGTTGAAGGGCCAGAAGCGGAACAGTAAAATAGGACTTGACCTTGTTCCTTTTTTATTCGTTGCCCTCTAACCTCTCTTCATTTGGAATCTGTACTTATTCTTGAGTTCCTGAAAGCAATTTGATAGGAGATTGACTGTGCATTTGTTATCTATGTTTCAAATCGAACCTATTCCTTTTCTCTAGAGATGCTGTCTGACCCGCTGAGTTACTGCAGCATCTTATGTCTACCTTTCAAGTAAGAAAAACAAAATACTCATCTTCTGACTGGCGCAGATAATGATAAAGCTAACAAAATGTGCCATTGCAGACGATTAAAGAAAAAGCAGCATGCTTGGTTTTGCACCAAGTTACAAGATACAAGATACATTTATTTGTCACATGTACCAATTGATACAGTGAAATCTGTGGTCGTCATACAGACATACAAATAATATAGAGCACATAACACAAAGTCTTATCAGAAACATCCCCACACAGCGGGATCAAAGTTTCCCACGGCGAGGGAAGGCTCCAAAATTCAGTCATCCTCCTCTGTTGTCCTCCCGTGGTCGGGGGGCTCCCGAACCCCCCTGATGCCGCTACGGGCGGCCCAATGTTCAGGCCCGCTCGACGGGGTGATGGAAGTCTGACGTCGGGACTGGGGGACATCCTCCGTGGCTTGGATATCCGAATCGGCCACCTCCTACCGGAGTCCGCGGCTCCCGAAGTCCACAGGCCACGTAGATGCAACGCTGGCAGCCCTCAGCAAAGGGCCGCAGGACTCTGCGATGTTGAAGTCAGCGCCGGCAGCGCTGGTAGCTCTGCAAACCACAGCTCCGATGTTGAAGCAGCAGGCTCAACACTCCGGAGCTTCAACGGCAATCCAAAGCAAGGCATCGCCCGCTCCGTGATGTTTCCAGTGCTGCGCCGCCGCTGCTGCTGGAGCTCTGGTCCGGTCACCGGCAGGAAAGGCCGCTCCAATCCAGGTGGTAGGCCACGAGGAGGGGGGGACGAGGACGCGACTCAGAGAATAGTCACGTCCTCGCCAGAAAGTGACTGGGAAACAGTTTCCCCCTTACCCCACATAGAAAAGCTAAAGAAATCTCCAAAACATACTTTAAAACAGACTAAAAATTTAAAAAAAGATTGAAAAAACAGACAGACTGTGGAATACACTGGAATCGACTTGCCATTGCAAAACATTGGGAAGAATCAAAAGCTTTAATGGAAAATCATCTCCAAGCTAAGACCATAAGACGATAAAACATACAAGCAGAATTAGGCTATTCGGCCAATCGAGTCTATCTACCAACAAAATATCTATCTTGTCATGTGAATGACATGAAGCTTTGTAGTCAAAATACTTTAAGATCGGATTACTTTGAATTTGTGAAGTAAACAACTCTAACAGTTTCAAAGTGATATGGATTGGGAAGAATCAAAAGCTTTAATGGAAAATCATCTCCAAGCTAAGACCATAAGACGATAAAACATACAAGCAGAATTAGGCTATTCGGCCAATCGAGTCTATCTACCAACAAAATATCTATCTTGTCATGTGAACGACATGAAGGCTTTGTAGTCAAAATACTTTAAGATCGGATTACTTTGAATTTGTGAAGTAAACAACTCTAACAGTTTCAAAGTGATATGGTTTAAAGTTGATCAAAGCTGCAATCAGTAGCTATACAAAGGGAGAATCGACATTCAACCAAGAAACAGATGCTCTGGTGCGAAAGCAGCAAAGTTTGTTCTCTGGAAAGAAAGTGCCCAATGGCTTTAAGACCTGCAGCACGAACAGTATTTTAGTCGATACTAGACCAAGTGGGACCCGTTGGGTGCCTGTCACATGGGAGGGCTGGTCCCCAATTGCAATATTCCACCACTCACCCATAGCCCACAAATGCGCAGGTGTGGCTGACGGGTTCCCGTTGTGACGCCAGAGATCCCCATTATGACACTAGACATGGCAACCCTCCCCAACTGCGTTTGCCATCCCTCTTCCTACCCCTATCCTTCTCCAGTCCCCATCATTCCCTCCTCTCACCCTCTCTCTCCTCTACTCCCTCCCCTCTCCTTTCCCCTACCTTCATTCACTTCCTCCCGCCATAACCGCTCTCCCCTCCCTATACCCTTCATCTCCCTGCTCTCCCACTACTCACCTCTTCCCTATTGCACTCCCCCACTAAACACAATGTTTAAATAACATTTCTCCTCCTCTCCTCCCCCACTCCCTCCCTCTCCTATCAACAATGTAACAAATCACTCATTGCACTGGGTGGAACACTGTTGATGGGCAGTTTATGTAAATGAGATCCCATTGTGATGTCATTGTCAGGTGGAGTACTGCTCATGGGCAGTTTATATAAATGAGATCCCATTGTAACATCACAGCTGCTAACTGCCACTGCACGTTCAAGTGATTCTTTCTGGATTTTGTAAAATAAAAAATGTGAATAACTTGTTCCGGGAGCACACACATAGAAGTGATGTCATGTCATGTGATGTCATTGTTGGCTTGCGGAATGTTCACGGCAGCATATATAAATGAATGCCATTGTGATTGGAGGACTGTGAGATGCCATTGTGATGTCGTACATGGAAGCTGCTAGAAACCTCTCACTGCAGAGTCAGTTATTCTTCTCAAACTGGACTTTTTTTAAACTTTAACTATCCTTTCAAAACTATTTATTAAATAAATTATATGGGAGTTGGGATGGTTGGAAATTACCATGCGGTATTATACTAAGTTTTTGTATGCTCTATTGTCTTTATGCCCTTCAAATTCTATCGTTGAGTTTAGAAGCGAGTTACTGAAACAATGGCTGGCATGAAAGGTTTATGAAGAGATTAGGCAATCCTTTTTAGAGACTGAGAGAGTGAGAATGGTTTTTTCTTGTAACGAAGAAAGTTTTACAGGATGAGCTATTTTGTTAGGAATAACAGGTGACAAAATTATGTTGCTTAGCAACTAAATAACTAAAGCAAATACATTGAAATATTATATAGGCTGGTGACATATGCAAAGCAGAACACTCTGACAAGCAACATTAGCAGGATTTCTTATCTATTCAAATTCACCAGGAGATTTCACGCTGTGTTAGGAGTTATACTATTTCAGGATATAGGAGGTGTTGTTGAAACAAGAGAATGATTGTAGGAATATTCCGAGGACATCACAAAGAATATAAAAACAAAGAATTAGAAACGGGAGTTCATTCTATAGTCCTTTGAACATACTTTACTATTCAATAAGATCATGGCCAATCTGATCTCAGCCTCAGCTCCACTTGTTTTTAAATCAGCTCTCCATAACTGTCAAATCCCGATTAAATTAAAAATCTGGCAATACATATCGGCCATGGTATTGAAATCCTAAAATTCACATGCGGGAAAAAACTTACGCTCATCTCCAGAGACAGAGAAGCCAATGTTTTTAATTGGCACAAGGAAAATACAAATAAAAGTAAATAACATTTCCCTTATCATCTACAGTTTATCACACAATTATGTTAGTTATCTAAGTCTCTGCAAATATTATAGAGAATAATATTTCATGATTTACTGACTGGCTTTTACAGCTAATGCCAAGAAATTATGAAACTTTCATATAATCTACTTGGCACATTTTATCCTTCAGCAAATATTTTTGTTAAAATGTCTTTAAATTTGTAACTAATATGTGTTTAAAGAAACATATTGCCTCTGTGGGAGCACAGGTGTTTTGATTGTACTGAAAGAAATGCACTGCAACGAACAAACCATGGCAACTAATTAGAATACAATAGAAATTAGAACATCCACTTGTCCATCTACTGCTCTGCCAATTTGTATTTGGTTCATGAATCACACTTGACTCTGCAGATGCAAGGCATCTATTAATCAGCAGATAATATTTTTTTCCTCAGAGTTGCTTCACATTAAAAAAAACCCTAAAGTAATATTTTGGTGCTTTCAATAATTTTATAGTGGATGGCATAACCATAACAGAAAGACATTCTGAATCTGTTCCATCTTGTTAGTTTGATTGAAAACTGTTGCTTACATTGATACATATCTGACATTGTGTGCTTGCCTTGGTGCTGTCATTTTGCTTCCCCAACTATTAGCCATGTATGGTCTATAACCTCCTCCCACTGAAGAAAACCATTAGCTTTGATCCCTTACGAAAAGTTCTCCTCACCTGTCACCAATTTCATCACCCACCATAACTCATGCTGAGAAAGAACCAGAGCATTTGAAACTGTAGCATTGTTCAAATGTGAACTGCATTTCATCCTTATATACTGTCCATTGGCAGAAAAATATATTTCCATCAGGCAGCACAGTGGCGCAGAGGTAGAGTTGCTGCCTTACAGCCCCAGAGACCCGGGTTCAATCCCAACTACGGGTGCTGTTGGTAAGGAGTCTCCCTGTGATTGTGTGGGGTTTCTCCAGGTACTCCGGTTTCCTCCCACATTCCAAAGACTTGCAGATTTGCAGGTTAATTGGCATCTGTAAATTACCCCTAGGATAGAAACATAGAAACATAGAAATTAGGTGCAGGAGTAGGCCATTCAGCCCTTCGAGCCTGCACCGCCATTCAATATGATCATGGCTGATCATCCAACTCAGTATCCCGTACCTGCCTTCTCTCCATATCCCCTTAGCCACAAGGGCCACATCCAACTCACTCTTAAATATAGCCAATGAACTGGCCTCAACTACCCTCTGTGGCAGAGAGTTCCAGAGACTCACCACTCTCTGTGTGAAGAAAGTCTTTCTCATCTCGGTCTTAAAGGATTTCCCCCTTATCCTTAAGCTGTGACCCCTTATCCTGGACTTCCCCAACATCGGGAACAATCTTCCTGCATCTAGCCTGTCCAACCCCTTAAGAATTTTGTAAGTTTCTATAAGATCCCCTCTTAATCTCCTAAATTCCAGAGAGTATAAACCGAGTCTATCCAGTCTTTCTTCATAAGACAGTCCTGACATCCCAGGAATCAGTCTGGTGAACCTTCTCTGCACTCCCTCTATGGCAATAATGTCCTTCCTCAGATATGGAGACCAAAACTGCACGCAATACTCCAGGTGTGGTCTCACCAAGACCCTGTACAACTGAAGTAGAACCTCCCTGCTCCTGTACTCAAATCCTTTTGCTATGAAAGCTAACATACCATTCGCTTTTTTCACTGCAGCTAACATACCATTCGCTTTTTTCACTGCAGCTAACATACCATTCGCTTTCTTCACTGCTTGCTGGTTGCTGGATGATTGCTGGTCAGCATGGACTTGATGGGCTGAAGGGCTGATGGACTTGATGGGCTTGATGGGCTGAAGGGTCTGCTTCCAGGCTGTATCTCTAAACTATTACACTAAACTAATCTTTGTAACATTGTCCTCCTCTGTCCTACCTCAGTCCTTCTAATAGTCTACAAGAGGTGACAGCAGGGGGATGACTCCACCCAATAGGTAATAAGCACATTAATGCAGATATATACATGTTAACGAAATGTTAATTGTTTCTCTCATCATAAATACTGCTTGACCTGCTAAGTATTGTAAGCATTTTCTGGGGGGGTTTTCAGATACACAGCATCTGTAGTTTTTTGCTTTCTTGTGTGTTTAAATATGTCCAGTTCAACCTACTTCTCCAAATATTTCATTTCAAATGCCGACACATCCTAATCCTCCCAATGTAGAATCTTTTTATTCAGTAGTTATCACCTTCAGCACCTATGCCATCTCTGCCGAAGTGGATACCATTACATCTTTCCTCATTATGCTTCATCTGCTAACTCACGTCACCTGTCCGCATCCCCTCAAAGCCTCTTTGCATCCTCTTTACTACTCACATTCTCACTTCGTTTTCGGTTATTGATAAACTCAGCCACATTGTCAATACAAACTTTGAATAATTAAATAATCTACGCATAGAACCCTTTGCTAATCTGATAGTCAAAACCTGCAAACCTGAGAAGACCTGTTTTATTTGTTTTCCATCTGTTAACCAAGTCTCAGTCAGTGCTATGGTATCACCACGATTCAATCTGCTCTAACGTTGTTCACCAACCTTTTGGTTGGACCGTATGAAAGCTATTCTGAAAATCAAATATAACAAGTTTTCTGATTCGCCCCATTTAGTCTCTGGGTAAATTTTCAAAGAACTCCAAAGCTTTCCCTTGCATACACACACGTTCACTTTGCTCAATTCTGTAATGATTTTCTAAGTGTCTAGACAACGCATTCTTTTGATGAATAATGACAATGTCCCTCCATCATCTCCAGCTTTGCAATCTCCCAACTACTCGCAGCCTACTGGTACTTTCCCATAATCCATGCACAGATCGGTTCTGGAAGATCCTTTGTGTCAGCCTAATCCTGTTTTACTAATCTTGTGTCTTCCAACCTTGATTCTACATTTCCTCCCTTTGTCTAAGGGTATTAGGGAACACACTAACAGGTAGATATAATACGAGAAATGAAGCCTAGTATTTGGAAATGAATCAAGACAGTCCGAATTCCATTTTCATGGATGTCGGAATCCGGCAACAACAAGTGACTGAATTAGCTGATTAAGAACATTCCGACCTGGAAATAAAAGGCCCATATGTTTTCTATAACTCAGTATGCAAAGGCCCTAAATGCAATATCTATACTGCCCTAATTTGACAAAAGGAAGCAACTGACAATTTTGTCAAAATTGAGTTATTGCTTGTTTTAGGGTATTTGAGATATGCTCTACACAATGGTGAACAAAATAAGTCTTCTCTGAGTACAATTTTAAAATATTTATACCAGAGAAGAAAGAAATTCCATCACAGAGAGCTAAAAGAAAAACACGTTTTCCTAATTTACAAGAAAACGCCTTTCTGTCAGTTGCTTCCAAAGTAGTGCAGTATAGAAGTTTGCCTTTAGTAAGTAAGGAACACAAGTTATGTGAAGGCAAAGGTGCAGCTTTATAATTAAAGCTGACACAATAGGATAAAAACACCTTGTTTATTTTTGGTTTAATAAATTAACTTGACGGTGAGTCCTAGATAATTTGGCTTATAAGATTTGTATTTCATCTTGAAAGGAACTCACTAAAACATAATCAAATGCATACATCTAACTAAAACATTTCTGGATGAAATTAAAATTAACAAGCATAGTCAATAATTTAATGTATTTATTTAATAATTATTTATATTATGTGGGAAAGTATAGTTATGAAAATAGATAGTGTTCTGTGCTCACATGAGCATGAGTTCCAAAGGTCAGAGCCAGGAGTTGCTACATCTCATCAGACTTAGAAAGGAATTTAAAGCAGGAGGCAAAATATCTAGTCATCATGCTCCCTGCAGGAACCAATGATATAGATAGGACTAAGATGGAGGTTCTACCAAACGAGATTGAATAATTGGGGTCCAATTAAATATGTCTTGATTACCTAAGCCATGAGCAAACATTAAAAAGATCAACAAATTAAATGTAATGGTAAAAGATTACTTTGGAAGAAATGGGATTTGCATTATAGGCACAATGCAATTATGAAATGTCGAATATTGGGGAACGAGGGATTTACTCCAACAGGTTGAGCTTTACTTGAATCGAGCTGAGACTAATGGTCCATCAGACTGAATAACTAGGGCTACATGACTTTAAACAAAATATTTAGATGGGGGTGGGGATGGGGATTCAGGCGTGGAGAAATTAAGAACTTTAAAAAGAGAATTTTTTGTACACATTTACAATGACCTGGAGATGAACTGTTTTCTGTAATTAAAATAATTAATCTTGAATTTGATTATCGTCCAATCTAAAAGCACCATCTTACAAAATACGTTGAGTCACATATAAGAAAAAAAAATCTGCTAACAATATAATGGAATGACCAACAATGTTTTTAGTTTCCATATAACAAGCATGCAGGAACTTGATTTATATTATAATTACAACACAAAGAGTAATCTAAATCTTTACAAAGCAGAGTATTATTTTTCAGCAGATCCGAATATCAGTTTTAACTTGTGTAAGAAGGGTGTAATGAAATGATGGGGTTAATCTTTCCATTCCTCATGCCACTCAGCTTATCCTCTGAGTGGTTAAGCTGTATAAAGAAATTAAGAAATGAGATCTTACAACCCAGAAGCCTGTTTATCCCATTGTGCCTGTGCAGCTTCTTGTTTTTGTACTTTCCGTCCACCATCTCACCGCAGTATCGTACTTCCACGTTTTATCCTTATACATGAGAATACCTCATCCTCAGATCGTTGTTCAACTTCCCTGAAAATTAAATGTAGAGCCAAATTCCACCACTTTTTATGGGAAGATGACTGCAAATTTGTTAAACTCTCAATGGACATGTTTGCCTGCATCTCCAGTCTAGATCCTTGGCCAATGACTTTGAACCTGTACTCGGTTGTTAGATCCATTTGCCAGAAGGAATAGTCTTTCACATTTTTCCCATAATTTCCAAGTCAAAACAAATCATGAATTCATAGAATCGAGCATGGAAACCAAGGCCCAACTTGTCCACGCCGACCAACATGCCCCATCTCCCCAAGTCCCACCTGCCTGCATTTAGCCAAATCCCTTTAAACCTATCCTATCCTTGTACCTGTCCAAATGTTTCTTAAATGTTGTGATAGTACCTGCCTCAACTACCTCCTTCGGCAGCTTGATCCTATCAACCTATGTGTAAAATAGTTGTCCCTCAGGGTCCTATTAGATCTTGTGTGTTTGTCTGTCTATGTGATGCTGCTGCAAGCAAGATTTGAATGTACCTATACCTCAGTGAACCTGTGCATATAATGGGCAATAAACTCAACTGAGCTTGAAGTTTCTTGGTTTTATACATAGACTTGAAGGGCCGAATGGCCTCCTCCTGCACCTATTTTCTATGTTTCTATGTCTTTGAACAAAGGAATTTCATACCCTGAAGTAGTCAAACTTGATTTTGCCAAACCAATATTATCTACTCGATAATGTTGCACTATGCATGCCATAAACAACTTGGAATGATTGTTTTTTACATTCTTGCTGTTATTAGAAGATTGTGCAATTGAGCCTCACTTTCATACTTATATAATAAAAAGGTTCAAGCCATATGTTACTCCACATATTAACACATTTTACAGTCAACTTTATAGAACTAGCAAATTAAGTTAAGTTGCACTACAATTCGTCACATATATCATCTGATCTTTAAACAAAGTGGTACCTCAACAGGAAAATCCAGTTAATGCAAGAATGTTCTGAGAAGCAAAAGGATAACAAAGCGCAAACGGTACTCAAATACATTTATAGTTAGAATCATCTCGGAAAAAACGAGAGGTCGGCTACACAAGTCCTGGATCATGGCTGATCTGTGTCTCGACAAATTTGATCTGCCTTGGTTCCATATTTCTTAATATGACTGTCGAAATTTTAAAAATCTAATCAACAAGTTCAAATGTAACAGCTTATTGGTTGATAGGTAGAATTTAGTCAAATATGATTTAGTCAACTTGTGTTTCTGCCTTACAAGATATGCCTGGCTTGGAAAGAAACATCCAGATTCTATAAGATAGAAACGCCGCACTCAATAATAGAATCCCCCAATCTTTTCTCAGAGTACTATTTTACAATATTCACAAGCTGGAACTCTGGAATATTAAAGCACAAAACGGCGAGTGTCGTCAAAATAAGATAAACTACACTTTGTGCTGGTAGATTCCGGAAACCACACAAAGCGAGATACATGAGCAAGATCGAGATTAAGCAAAACTGTACTGCACTTTACTATTGAGGCAGACACATCGACAGCTGTGATCACCGGCTTTTGTTTAAAGCTGGCGTACATAAAACAGGTTTTTACTGTTTTACCATAAAGCAGCGTTTTTTTAACCTCATTCGGTTCAATTTCATTTTGAAGTGCAACTTTATATCTGTTTTTTCCACCGTGATGTTTTTGATCCCTGCTTTGGTGGTGGCTTTAACAGACTGGATAAGGAACCCCGGCACCGATTAGCTTCCATGCAGAAGCATTGACAGCGTTTGGTCACATTGGTAAAGCACCTAAGGTAGAAACAAAAAACTGGAGTAACTCTAGTGGGGCATGCAGCATCTCTGGTGACGATTCGGGTCGAGACCCTTATTCAGACTGTGAGTCAGGGAAGAGGGAGACTAAAGATATGTGGAATGGTAAGATGTGTAAACGACAAAGGAGACGATGATCAGGGAAATGGATCATTGTTAGATTAGGGGAAGGTGACAACGAAGCATACAATCAGCAATCAACAATCACAAAAAGCTCAAGCTGGAGTAACTCAACGGGTCAGACAGCATCGCTGGAGAAAAGGGGTGAAATTCCGTGTCCAAATTCTGCTTCAGAAGAAGGATCTCGACCCAAAACGTCCCCTATTCTTTTTCTCCAGAGATGCTGTCTGACCCGCTGAGTTACTCCAACTTTTTGTGTCTATCTTCGGTTCCTTCCTACACAAACAATCCGCAAAGTGAATAACGAAAGGCACCTGACGGCGCCATGGGGAGTGAGGATGTGGAAGCCGGACTCACCTGATGGGTGTTTTGCCTCAGGGCGCCTTGATCGGAGGTGTCACTGCCACAGGAGTCTGCTTGGCGGGCGGCGAGACGGGGGGAAGCATCTCTCCGCACCCGGGAAGCCCCCTTCAAAGTTGCCAGCTGCTGGAAGATCTCCCGCCGGTGAGCCGGCAGTTCGGGGAAGTCTCTCTTATGGTCGCAGGACGCCCTCGGGCAGCCGAACAGGGCGATGGCCAGCAATCCCATCAGCACCGGAGCCATTCTCCTCCTCGTCAGCACAAAAAAACCATAAGAGTGAAAGAAGCTTTACAAGAAAACGAGGAAGTGCTTGGCAGTGAAGGGGGGCGGGGTGGTCGGGTGGGCGGGCCCGGTGCTGAGGCGCTGGGAGGCCGCCAGCAGCCGTTGCTAGGCAGCCCGCCCGCCCGTTGCTAGGGCGTGATGTGAATGAAAAGCTGCCGCCGCGCACCTGTCATCTGGCGGCTGCGCGCAAGCGCACTGTCACGGTCACACCTCCTGGTTGTTGCCCCGCCTCCTGGCGATGGCCCCGCCCCTGGCGATGGCCCCGCCTCCTGGCGATGGCCCCGCCTCCTGGCGATGGTCCCGCCTCCTGGTGATGGCCCCGCCTCCTGGTGATGGCCCCTCCTCCTGGTGATGGCGCCGCCTCCTGCTGATGGCCCCGCCTCCTGGCGATGGCCCCTCCCCTGGTGATGGCCCCCATACCCTGGTGGTCACTGCTACGCCCCTGGTTATGGCCGCAACCCCTAGCGATGACCAGACCATGACCACGCCCTGTAGTCATGGCCCCACCCCTTAGCCAGGCCCAGCCCCTGGTCACAGCCACGCCCACTGGTCACGGGGCAATGCCTCCTGGTCACAGCCCCACCCCTGGTCACCCACCCTCTGGTATTGACCACGCTCCTCAGCAATGACCAAGCCCCCTGGCAATGACCCCGGTGGCCACGTCCCCTGCCATGCCCCCAGTCGGTAGAGGGGACTGACCCCTTCAAAACCAGCTCTCCCTACACCAGCCCTGACCTTATCCAGCCATCTCCCTCCCCTGGCTCTGCCATACACCAGTCCTGCCCTACATCAGCCATCCTCCCCCCTTGTGCTGCACCAGGCAGCACCTCCCCCCCTCACCCCTTATCAGCACTGTCTTACACCAGCCCTGCCCCTATCCAGCTCGCCCTTGTCTTACACAAAAAGCCCAGCCCAACATCAGACATCCCCCCCTCTTGCCCTACACCAGGCCTACTCTTCACCAGTCATCACCCACTCACCCTCACCAGTGATCCCCTACACCAGTCATACCTCAGCCCAATACCAAACCTAACCTTCACCAGCTATCCCCCCTTGCCCCACACCAGTGCTCCCCTACACCAGCCCCGACCCTGCGCAACATCCGACCCTGCCCAAATCTGACTCAACCATACCTTGCCCACGCATTCTTCCCCAACGCTCTAACCATCCCCACACCTCCCTCGAAACATTTGTCCCCAAACCTCCTCTCCAATCCCAACTCCTGCCCAGCCCTTCCAAGCTTTCCTCCAGCTTGCACACACTTCCATTTATATGCCCCAACCTCCCTCAGCCTTCTCTCACTCCAAACTCCAAACCCCATATCTCCTACCTACTTTTGCCACCCCACTCCTCCCAAGTACCCAAACTCAATTCCCTCATGTTCCACTCTTTCTCCCTCTGCTTATTGTCTCTCCCCCACACACTGTTTGGCCCTTTATCTCTCCTACATTGCTTCATCCGGAATGAGGTCTCTCACCAAATGTGTGGCCCCACCCTTCACTGTCTCTTCCCCTCAACAATATCTTCTGCACCCTTCAACATGTCCCTCTCTTGCTCACTCTCTCCACTCTATTTAATTCCCTCACCCCCTCCCCCTCAAAGGTTCTCACATATTGCTCTTGAAGTGACCTTTATTATATAGTTTTTTGGGAGAAAGTTGAAACCTCTCAGATATTGTTCATCAATGGGTAATCTTAAACCATGCTGGGACTATAACCACAGTTATAACTGTGGAACAGGAAGAAGTTCAAAATAAGGGTGTGTGCCTATTTTGGTCTACCTGCAAATTATATCAACATAATCTATTTACATCTTTACATAAATACACCACAAGTATCCTTCTTTGAAAACAAGGAGGTGAACCTTTTTTTTATTGTACTGTACAGTGTCAATACATGAACTGGTTTCCTCAGTTAGTTTGATCATCTGTATGCCCTGTGTTTTGGTCTCTATCTTGTTTTCATTTTTTGTACTAGAGAGCTTGAAACTTTTGGTTTGACTTACTGCTGCTCTTTAAAAGTAGTTAATCCACATCAGCAATAGATTCACTCAAACAGTATCACTTTAGGATCTTTAGGTATGTGCCTCGTGTCAAGATCTGATCAACGTAGGAATGTCTAAACTCATTTGCAATCTATATTACTAAAAGTCTGATCTTGACCACTTCCTGTTGTTCTGTATATTGATTTTAGAAAAAACACTGCCACTTATGGCTGTGATTTTAGGCCATCTTACTCAGAGTCCCCCTCCGCTGCGCAGGACAAGAGGATTTTTCCCATTGATGAAAAATAAAAGAGTTATTAGTGTTTAAAAAATGTTGAGATTCTCTCTCTCCTGAGGGCCACGCCCCTTCCAGAGGGACTATAAAACCCGGAAGTGTTGAGTACCTCAGTCAGTCTCTGCAAGATGAGGGAGCGAGAGGGTCACGTCTCTCAATCTGAGCTGTGAATAACACTGAACACATGTCTACTAAACTGTGAGTGGTTTTACTGACCTGTCAGTGCCCTTAATGTGGTTTGAAAATATAATTTGGAAATGCTGAAGCTGTGTTGCCGTTGGTTTGGAAATGCTAAAGCTATGTTGTCTTTGGTTTGGAAATGCTAAAGCTGTGTTGCCTTTGGTTTGGAAATGCTAAAGCTGTGTTGCCTTTGGTTTGGAAATGCTAAAGCTGTGTTGCCTAATTAAAGTTGCCTTGTCTAATTAAATATGCCTTGCCTTCTCTCTATGATTAAAAGTCTACTCTTGACCACATCCTGTTTGCGCTTTATATTGATTTTAGAAAATACGCTACCACATACAGCTGTGATCTTTGGCCATCTTACTCAGAGTCCTCCTCCGCTCATCAGGTGCCGAGGATTTTTCCCATAGATGAAAAATAAAATAGTTATTAGTGTTTAAAAAATGTTGCGATTCTCTCTCCTGTCAATCACACCATGAAGGCCACGCCCCTTCTGGTGGGAGGGTCGGAGGGACTATATAACCCAGAAGTGTGGGCATGGCTCAGTCTCTGCAAGATGGAGGAGGGAGAGGTCATGACTCGCTGTTTTTAGTGGCCTTGCACCCTGCTTGAAATGGTATGAAACTGCACTTGAATTTGGTGGCCTTGCACCCTCCTTGAAGTGGTATGAAACTGCACTTGAATTTGGTGGCCTTGCACCCTGCTTGAAGTGGTAAGAAACTGCACTTGAATATGGTGGCCTTGCACCCTGGTTGAACTGGAATTTCAAGGAATAGTCGTGAGTCAACTGCCAGCCCACCAGCCGTGAGTGACTGAGCCGCCAGCGCAAAAATCCATTCAGCCCACAATGTCCATACTAGCCCTCTGGAAGCCAGTCCCTTCAGCCCACAACACCCATACTAGCGTTCCAGAAAGCCCCCACCCCCCCACTGGCAACAAATAATGGAATTGGTGGAGAGGTGGAATGTTGCATTGGGGGACCAGCCCTCCCGTGTGATGCTGGGACCCAACGGTTCCCACTTAGTCTAGTGCTTACTAAATATCATTCAAGTTCAAGTTCACATTTATTGCCACATGCACCAATTAAGATACAGTGATATTTGTCAGTATCTTGTCATTGGTTAAGATCATAGGTGATCAGAATTAGGCCATTCAGCCCATCGTCTACTCTTTCATGGCTGACCTATCTCTCCCTCCAAACCTCATTGCCTTCTTCCTATAATCCTCTGACACCTGCACTAATCAAGCAGATTATCACTCGTTCCTTGTCTCCAGAGATGCTGCCTGTCCCGCTAAGTTTCTTGAACATCTTAATAAATATCTAAAAGGTCAGCGAACCTGGACTTCTTCACCAAGAATCTGTTGCTGAATCTCATATTTGCAGTCTAGTTTGGAGACTCCAGCTTATTTACTTTCTTAAAATGTTATTTCTTTATTTCATATATCTTGTTTCAATTGCTGTCTCTCACACCTCTAAAACAGACTGTACTGATATAAATCCTCTGCCAAGATCCCATTGCATTAGAAACTCTACTGGGTAAATCCTGCAGTAAGGGTACAGTTATATCTTTAGGTTGAGTTTCAGGTTTATTATCATTTTGTGCGCCGGGGAAGAGTGAAACGTCACCTATTCCTTTTCTCCAGAGATGCTGTCTGAACTGCTGAGTTACTCCAGCATTTTGTGTCTATCTTTGGTATAAACCAGCATCCACAGTTGCTTCCTACACATAAACGATATAAAGTTTAGTGCAAAATAGTCTGATTAAAGATAGTTTGACGGTCTCCAATGAGCTAGATGGGAGATCAGGACCGCTCTCCAACTGGTGAGAGGACAGTGCATTTGCCTGATATCAGCTGAGAAGGAACTGTTCCTGAATCTGGAGATGTGCATTTTCAAATGTCTGTATCTTGCCTGATGGGAGAGAAGAGATGAGGGAGTTACTGGTGAGACTGGTCCTAGATTATGCTGGTGGCCTTAAGAAGGAAAGAAGATGGCATCAGACCATGAACGTTATGACTCCACTAAGGTTTGTCAATATTAAAGTGAATGGCTTAAACAGATAAATTAGTGCCCTTAGAAATCTGATGCATATCCCTGTATAAATTCTAAGAAAAACTACGTTAATCACAAGACTGAACTGTCGCAAAATTATGAACATAACTAACTTTTGTTCATGATGACAGGTGCACTGTGCATACCAACATTTACTGTTTTTATTTTACCTGAACTACAAGAGCAACTTGTTTTGACATCAAACACCATTCACTCGGAATTGTTGCTCCGTGCCAAAAAAAGTTCGACCATAAATCTATTCTTTCTCTCGGGGAGAAATAGAGACGTGCAGGTGTAATCTTTGCAAATAAAAACTGTCACACGATGAAATCATGCTCATATTACCTGGGTATAGATAGAAGTGGCCTCTTGTGAATTGCAATCTATTTTAAACTATCTCAGCTATTTCAATATAATCTCAATTAAGTGTCGCTATGACTACATTGCAACATGGCTGACATTTCAAAAATAAAATGGGCAAAAACCCAACCACACCCATTGGTGGACTTCTCTAACATTTTTTCTTGGCTTCCTTTGAGACTGCTCAGTTCCAAGTTGTGACCTTCCCTTCAGACACAAGCAGTGCATGAAGTAAGAGCGTTTGGAGCAGTGTTTATATGTGGCCGGTGCGCGGCACAGGTGTATCGGTGCAAGAAGCTTTAATGTTGATTGGAAGGCGGGCATTAAAAATCTCCCCAGAAAAACTGAGACCTCATCGCAGAGATTCCTTGAGGATCTCGTTACCATAGTTCTGCCAGCATTCATTTCATAAGCAATAAGTGCATATTTGCACCTTTCATCCAATTTTCCTGTTGACTGCAATTTGAATAATCAGCAGGGATTTGAAAATAAAAGTCAAAACAACAAAGGTACACACCCTGCTATAGTGGAAAACAAAACACAGACGGCTGTGGAGGCCAAGTCAATGGATATTTTTAAGACAGTGATAGTTAGACTCTTGATTAGTACGGGTCTCAGGGGTTATGGAGAGAAGGTAGGAGGGAGAGATAGATCAGCCATGATTGAATGGCAGAGTAGACGATGGGCCGAATGGCCTAATTCTGCTCCTATCAATTATGAACTGATGAATTTGTGAAAACAGCACAGCTAACCTATTAGATAGGTTTTAGCAAGATGTATAGCAATGGAGCCATTAATGAGGTAACAAAACATTGCAGATTTTTCTCCTATAAATAGGTTTCCTTCAGAAGTTTTCCAGAGGTTAAATAAAAAAAACGTCAAGGGTTATTTCTATTGTGTAGGAAGGAACTGCAGATGCTGGTTTACACTGAAGATAGACACTAAAAGCTGGAGTAACTCCGCAGGTCAGGCAGCATCTCTGGAGAAAAGGAATATCAGTCTGAAGAAGATTCTCGACCTGAAGCGTCACCTATTCCTTTCTCTAGAGATGCTGCCTGACCCGCTGAGTTGCTCCAGTTCTTTGTGTCTTTCTTTGGTTATTTCTATCAGATAGCTAATCTGTAAACAGATTATTATCAGAAGGGTAAAAAATAATGAGACATATATAAAGTGCTTTTAATTACTTCACAACATCCCATTGGGCTTTAAGCTAATGAAGTTCTTCTGAAATTTAGTCACCGTTGCAACACCGGAAACACAGGAGGCAATTTGAGCACAACAGCTCCTACAAACAGGCATGTGATGATCAGATAATCTGTTAGTTGAGGGATACACGTGGGGCAAAACGCCCGCTCTTTTAAAAATTAGTAGCACAATGTTTTACATCCACCTGTGAGCACAGACAGGGGATGGAGACATCATGCCTCACTATGCAATGCTTCCTCGTGTTCAGGATGATGTCAGTGTTTTCTTTAAACAAGTTTTGTTTAATTCAGAGATACAGCAGGAAAACAAGCCCTTCGGCCCACTGTAGCCAATTTTACTAAAGCCAATTAATCTACAAACCTGTATGTCTTTGGTGTTTGGGAGGAAACTGGAGTACCTGGTAAAAACCCACGCGGTTAAAGCGAGAACATACAAATTCTGTACAGGCAGCACCCGTAGTCAAGATTGAACCCAGTCTCTGGCGCTGTAAGTCAGCAACTCTACCACTGCGCCACCGTGCCGCCCTTAGTGTAGTCAGAAATTGGAATGAATGCTGGTTTAATTGAATCAATTAATAAATAAATATGAAAATATTAGAAATTCAACAAGTAAATAGGTACAGAAGTCAAATAGAGCAATAACCTGTGAAGGATGATATTTTTCTTGTTCATTACCAACAAAAGCTGCTATTGTGACAGGTACTATCAGAATGTTTAAGAGACGTTTGGACAGGTACATGGATAGGACAGGTTTGGATGGGTATGGGCCAAAACGAAGGCAGGTGGGACTAGTGAGGATAGGGCATGTTGGTCGGCATGGGCAAGTTGGGCTGAACGGCCTGTTTCCACACCAAAGATGAACCATTAGCCAGGTATAGGGGTCAAGAAAAGAGCGTTCACGTCGCGGCCCTGTTTCCACCAATCTTTCCACCACCGTGCACAAGACTTAATTGTATGCAGATGCCGAGAAGTGTGTTCGGCTCTGGCTGAACAATTTCTAATCTTGTGATGTGGACTCTATAAGAAGATCCAGGTATAGTAGGCAAACATGAAATTCACCACTATCTAAACTAGAAAGTAGTGGTGACACCTAGTGGATATTGCATTTAATGCAATATTTATTTAAACATAAATTATAATTAATAAAAGGAAGCCTGTTCAGAGCTGAATTTCAAAACAGCTGAGTATCAACATATGCTGCTAAATGTCCGAGAGGTATTCCAGCCTGTGGTCACTTGACATTAAGACCAGCAAAGGTTGCTGTGGACTAGACTCGCTATGTTTAGGCAGTATGATTTTATGAATCCATTGGGAAGCTTCTACTATTATTCCAGGCTGCTGGAGAAACATGATGCAAGGAATCAGAGTTTCAGCAAGATAGACACAGAACACCGGAGTAAGTCAGCGGGCCAGGCAGCATCTCTGGAGAAAAGGAATAGGTGACGTTTCAGTTCGAGACCCTTCTGCAAGATAACGTGTGGTTCAGAAATCGTGTCAACTTAAAAAAAGATCAATAGAACATTTCCAGCTGAAGCTAGTGACCGAGATTTAGCTTTTCAGGACCTAGGTAAGGCCACATTTGGGGTATTGCATGCAGTCTTGTCACCCCATTACAGGAAGGATGTGGAGGCTTTGATGAGGGTGTCAAATAAGTTTACTTGAATGATGCCTGGATTAGGTATTAGCTATCAGGCGAGGTTAGACAAACTTGGATTGTTTTCACTGGAATACCAGACGTTGAGGGCAGACCTGATAGAAGTGTATAAAGTTATGAGAGGCATAGAAGGATAGATAAGTTAGATAGGACACTCAGAACCTTTCTCTTCGGGTGAAAATGTCAAAGACTAGAGAGCATAGCTTTAAAACGAGGGAGGCAAAGTCTGAAGGAAATGTACGGGACGAGTTTTCTTTGCTCAGAGGGTGGTGCGTGCCTGGAACTCACTGTCAGGATCAACACCATGAGTAATCCATTATTATAATGGATTCTAAATTTGCTGAACTGACCTAGCCATGCACTGCAAAATGAAGAAAAAACTAAAATGAGCCTGTTCAAATCAGCTTGACTTTTAATTTCATTGTTTTTCTAAGCACCAGCCTGAAACTGTGCAGTTGAATTAGTGAATTGTTTTATGATAGGGGTGGTGCAGCAGTAGAGTTGCTCCCTGACAACGCCAGAGACCCAGGTTCGATCTTTACTATTGGTGCTGTATGTATGGAGTTTACATGTCCTCCCTGTGACTGCGCGGGTTTCCCCTGGGTGCTCTGGTTTCCTCCCACATCGCAAAGACATGCAAGGTAGTAGGTTTATCTTCTGTAAATTATCCCGAGGATGTAGGATAGAAGTGGTGTTTGGCTGATCATTGGTCGGTGCGGACTCGATCGGCCAAAGGGCCTGTTTACATTCTGTATCTCTAAGACTAAATTTGTAGTCTCCTCTTGCAGTGTAGTTTACATCAGAATTAGTCAAGATTAATTCTGGAATGCCATTGGAGTAAGTTGCTTGGTGGTGGCTATGCTTCTTGTGTAGGTTTAACACAGGATCGATTGTCACGTCATAGATCCAAGTGAATTTGAAAATATGTTATTATAATGGGCCAGTTCCATGCTCCTTGGGCAGTGGGCAGGTGCTATAGACCTGCACGGGAAGGTAGGCACTCCTGCCCCCACGAGTCTCGAGCAGATGGGGCTTGTCAGCCTGGGAAGGCAGTCCATCTAGGAGAGGAAAAACTCTGATTTAAAACCTCCACTGCCTTGTGGCCATATCCAGTCATGGAAAAGGCTCAAGAAAATCCGGAGTCGGAGCCCCCTAAGGCAGTTCGTCATTGTCTACAACCTCGCTCTGGCAGCTCCTGTGATGGTGCTGGTGCCAAACTGTAACGGCCCTGCTGTTCCTTTGGATCGATCAGCGACGTGGAGAGGGGGGACGTGCTGCGTGGGAAACAGCCTGTCCTCCATATGACATCGCCCAGGCTTGCATCCGACCACACATCGCCTGCTGCTCTAGCCGAAGTTTGGAGCAAGCAGCCAACAACTAGGATGCATCACCCATGGTCAATCGAGGTGGGCCTACTACTCCATGCTCCATTAAAAATGATGAATGGGACCAAGATTCAGTAAATATTTCACTGATGGAATCAAATGTTGTGACATTTAAAGCAATGCAGTTCAATTTAACCTAAAGTTCAGTCATGGCCTAACAGTAACACAATTACAAGAACCCACCCTTTGATAGAACATAGAAATAGTGTGTATTCCTACTGTCTAATTGTCATTCTGATCCTGACATGGATAAAAATCCACTGTAAAGACCTCTTTCAAATAACTCTTTCATCGATGAACCATATCCTGTTTATGACCAACCAACAAACCTGCAGCGTCAAACAGAATTGTTTGCCAAGTCTCCGACTACTTTCTCCCTCCCTCAAATCATTCTGCTCTATTAAGTAATCCTTTATTGTAATGGATTCTAAAATGGACCCCTTTCTTGCTCCATTTTCTGTATCAATTTTTCGCCTTTATATCCCACATCTTCATTAATTCTCATCCATTCTTCTCCCTATGGACCTCCTTCACCCCCTTCTATTTCCCTTCTTTGAATCTCACGTTTTTTCTCCTTCAAATGGATTTCAGTAAGGCATTTTTTTTCTCCTCCTGTTATGTACTATGTTTACATATTCTGTTGTGCTGCAGCAAGTGTCATTGTCCTATCTGAGACACATGACAATAAAACACTCTTGATTCTTGATGAAGTCCCTCATGGTCAGCTGATCCTGAAGATTAAGATGCCTGGAATCCAAAGTGACTTGGTTGTTGAGATTCAGAACTCGGTTACATGGAAGATAGAAAGCAATGGTGGAAGGGTATTCTGGCTGGAGATCTGTGATTGGTGTAGTTCTGCAGGAAATTAAGCATCAGCATAAAACTAAAACTAATAATTGAACAGAGAAAATTATTGGGATGGATATAGTTCTGCAGAAAATAAATATAAATATATAAGTTTTCACACCTTGCACTTCCTAATCTATACATTTCCTTATCTATGTACTGGAGTACCTGGTTATCTATGTACTGCCCACTCAGCTGACACCAGTCTGAAGAAAGGTCTCGACCTAAAACATCACCCATTCCTTCTCTCCAGAGATGCTGCCAATCCTGCAACTAGAACTTGAGTGTAGATGGGCTGCTTAGGAAGTTAGCAGATGCTCCAAAATTGGTGGAGTTGCAGACAGTGAGGGAGGTTGTCAAAGCATATAGCAGGATATGGATAAGCCACAGAAATGGGCGGAAGGAATGACAGATGCAGTTTAATCCTAGAAAGTGTCAGTGAGCAAGAGCAAGTGTGAGATGTTGCACGTTGGGAGAATGAATGCAAGGGGAAATAATGCAATTAATGGCAAGACACTTAACAGCGTTAATGTACAAAAAAATCCTTGGGTCCAAGAAAGTGGCTCCCTGAAAGTGTCGACAAAATTAGTTAGAGTGGTACAGAAGGTGGATGGTGTGTTTGCCTTCATCGGTCAAGAGTCTTGAGTGGAAGTCATATTGCAGCTTTAAAAGACTTTAGTTAGCACCGTGGGAGTATTGTGTACAGTCTGGTTGCCCCATTACAGGAAGGATATGGAGGCTTTCAAATGGGTGCAGAAGTGGTTTACCAAAATGCTGCCTGACAAACGACATTACTTGGTCTCTGCACAAAGCCTGCATCTATTTCACAGGATATTTGCAATATAAAGCTATTTATTACACTTTAGACTCAACACCATGATGTTTATGTGCCAATTAAAATATTGTGATCAAAGTGGTACCTCCATATTTGATATATGTTAAACGGCTACAATGTTTCAATGGTTTTCAATGTATCCAGGGTATATGGATCTGTATGCTTAAATTAAGCATCAGCATAAAACTAAAACTAATAATTGAATAGAGGAAATTATTGGGATGGATATAGTTACAAACACTTGGAGAAATTGTGTCTGTGCAATAACAGAAATAACATTAGGGGCAAATGGTATACAAGTGGTTTCACATTTAATACTATGGCATAAGCAATACAAACTGGAGATTATTACATTAGACTTCTACACAATAAAAAGCATTAGTGCCTTTTGTTAATTCATTCACACTGCTGAAGACTCATTTGAACTGCAATATTTGGCATTTTGAGATACATCATGGAAACAGGCCCTTCAGCCCACCAAATCCATGCCGATCATTGATCACCTGTTCACACTGGGTTCTATGTTATCGCACCTTCTCATCCACTCCCTCTCATCCACACTAGGGGCAATTTTACAAAGGCCAACTAACCTACAAATCCGCACATCTTTGGGATGTTGGAGGAAACCGGAGCGCCAGGAGGAAACTCACGCGGTCAAGAGAGAACGTGCAAAGTCCACACAGACAGCATCGGCGGTCGGGATCGAACCTGGGATTCTAGACCTGTGAGGTCACGGTGCTACCAGCTGCACCACTGTGCCACCCTTAGGTAGTGACTTCACCACTGAGATTATGAATTTGAGCGTGACAGTGACCTAAAGCCAATGGTGCCAAACTGGACCTCAGCAATGCTGTTTTAACTCTATGACTCAAGGCATTGGAAAAGTTTCACAGATGCTATCTCCACAAGATTCTCCAAAGTCACTGGAAATAATAGCAAAGCAAGGTCAGTGTTTTCCCCGAAGCCAACATCCTCAGCACTGAGGCCCTGCTTGTAATCAGTCAGCTACATTGGGGAGAGCACGCTTCTGTACACCAGACTCCTGAAACAGGACACTACCGGGTGGACAGATGACTTTAGTCAAGGATGTACTCATTGAAGAAATAACAGTGGGCACAGAGTGGCGCTGCGATAGAGCTGCTGCCTTACAGTGCCAGAGACCTGGGTTTGATCCTGACTATGGGTGCTGTCTGTACGCAGTTTGCACTTTCTCTCTGTGACCGTGTGGGTTTCCTCCTGTTGTTCTGGTTTCCTCCCACATTTCAAAGACGTGCCGGTTTGTAGGTTAATTGGCTTATGTGTGCAGGGTAGAACTAGTGTAAGGGGTGATCGCTGTCAAACTAAACTAAATGCAACCAGCCCACTGACTCCTGCGAATCCCTGACCCATAACCTCTCAATAGAAAAGAAGATGGAATTGAAAACCTCATCTATGATCAAAGGCACACAGAAACGCTGCTGGAACAGTGCACCATTTCACAAATTGTGCAGGAAACACAAGAGACTGCAGACACGAGGAACTGCAGATGCTGGAATCTTGAGCAGAAAAAACATAAAGAGCTGGAGTAACTCAGCAGGTCAGGCAGCATCTCTTGGGAACATGGCTAGGTGACAGGTCAGAACCCTCCGTCTAATTGATTGTAATAGAAGGGAGAAATCTGGGAGAGATGTGTGGACTGGATAAAGCCAGATGAGTGATAGGTGGATACAGGTGATGGGAGATGATTAGCAGGTGGGTGAACAAAGATCAGAGGTGAAAGGGAGACAAAGGCTGTGGGATAAGGAGAGAAGAGGCATGAAGTGTGAGGCTAGAGGAAGGGATGTAAGTGGAAGGGGACAGTGGGGGAGGAAGAGGTGCAATGGACTACATATGCTGGAACCTTGAGCAAAAAACAAAATGCAGGACGATATCAGCAGGTCAGGCAGCATCTATGGAGGAAAATGGACAGATGACATTTCAGGTCAGCACCAACGACCACTTGTCTATCCGGTGAGGCACCTTGTGCCCCAACCGTGGGAGTGTATGCTGTTCTCACATTGTAGAGAGCAGAATGTGCAAGAATTATTTCACAGGTCAGGCAGCATCTGTGAAGAGAGAAACAGAGTTAAGGTTTTGGGCGAAATGAGCTTTTAGCAGAACAGGACAAATTAAGAAAGAAGACATGTTTAAAGTTGCAGAGAAGGGCAAAGGACGGAGGAAACAAATGAGATAAATTGTGGAGAACAGGAGAAGGTAGATTATACAGTGTGGTGACAACTGAAAGAGGATTCTGGAGGTTTGGCAATGGGAGCTTGTTTCTATTTAGTAGAGACGTTAATAGAGGAAGAAAAAAGGGGAAAATCCGGTTTGCACAGGGCGGCAGAATTGAAGGAAGATGGGTATTACTGTTATAAAAGCAGGCTGGTACAGACAGAGGCAGGGACAATCTCTTTGAGGATAGAAAAAGACAAGTTAAAGTTTTTAAGGCAAGACATCTTCCATTGGATCACTTCAATTTATAGGCATAAACATTTTCCTTTTAGAAATCTCATGTTATTATTTTTAAATAGTGCTTTTATAAATGCAATTAACGTGACTGTCCTTATTGTTTGCAGAATGAATAGCATATTCATGGCGACATCAAATAATTAGCTTCTGTGCTTATGCCAGTTTAGCTTTATGATTTGTTTCAAATTTCTCAGGGGTTGAAAACAATCTTTGAAAGTTTTTAAATTTGAATGTACAAGTTGCAGTCTAAAAGAGTTAATGGGGTACATGAATGATCTGTCTTCCTGATTGAAGCGTGGAAAATAATTCTATGCTATTTTGCTACTACTTTCTGCTGTCTTGTCCTTAATAGCTCCTTGTTAATCCTGTCATTCTTTATTTTTCATTGATGTACTTTAAAAGAAGAAAACGAAAGGTATGAAGGAGAGACTAGATTTGTGGAGGGAAGTAAGCGCGGAGACAGTTAAAACAGTTGAAAGACAGTTGTATAAGGCGTTGGTGAGACCACATTTAGAATATTGTGCTCAGTTCTGGGCACAATGTTATAGGAAAGATATTGTCAAGCTTGAAAGTGTTCAGAGAAGATTTACGAGGACGTTGTCAGGACTAGAGGGTCTGAGCTACAGGGAGAGGTTGATTAGGCTGGGTCTCTATTTCTTGGAGAGCAGGAGGATGAGGGGTGATCTTATAGAGGTGTATAAAATCATGAGTGGAATTGATCAGGTAGATGCACAGAATCTCTTGCCCAGAGTAGGGGAATCGAGGACCGGAGGACATAGGTTCAAGGTGAAGGGGAAAATATTTAATAGACATCTGAGGGATGACTTTTTCACACAAAGGGTGGTGGGTGGATGGAACAAGCTGCCAGTGGAGGTAGTTGAGTCTGGGACCATCCCAACGTTTAAGAAACAGTTGGACAGGTACATGGATAGGACAGGTTTGGAGGGATATGGACCAAGCACAGGCAAGTGGGACTAGCGTAGCCGGGACATGTTGGCCGGTGTGGGCAAGTTGGGCCGTAGGGCCTGTTTGCACACTGTATAATTCTCTGTGACTCTATGACTCACAGGAGGCAAAATGAAAATGGAACTTGTTTATTATATGTAACATGCGTCAGCGAGAAAGCATCCAGCAAAGATTGTTGAAACGTTGAAGCGAACCTATTTCTTCTATCCACAGATGCTCCCACTGAATTACGCCATCATTTTATGTTTATCTTCGGTGTAAACCAGCATCTGCAGTTCCTTCCTGCACACTTGTTGAAAAATGTCCACGAGAGCCCCGAGTACCTAGGAGGGCCATTACCGTAATCTCCAAGTTCAAATCAGGGCAAACTCGGGAGAACTCTTGAATGAACTCGTACAGTGGGGTGGAAGATTGCAACCTTCACGTGGTCCACCCTGTTTCGACTAATGCAATCAACTGGACCTGCACAAACAGAAGATCAAATAGAATAAGTTGTCCGACAACTTCAGGCTGTGCACGCCACACGAAAGAAGAACTAGTACAGTGGGACAGGGCTTTAACATAACTTTGACTCCTGCTCCCTCTGCAGGATGGGGAAAGCAAAGACAACACTCAATTGATCAAGGAAACGTGAGCCAGCATTTTAGACTTTAAAGACATAACACGTAAACAGGCATTTCGGCCCACTGAGTCCGCGCCGACCTGTGATCACCCCGTACACCAGCACTATCCTACACACTAGGGACAATTTTACCGAAGCCAACTAACCTGCAAACGTTGTCTGAAGAAGGGTCTCGACCCGAAACGTCACCTCTTCCTTCGCTGCATAGATGCTGCCTCCTCACCCGCTGAGTTTCTCCAGCATATTTGTCTACCTTCAACCTGCAAACGTGCACGTCTTTAGAGTGTGGAAGGAAATCGGAGCACCTGGAGAAAACCCACGTGGTCACAGGAAGAATGTACAAACTCCGTACAGGCAGCACCCATAGTCAGGATCAAACCCGGGTCTCTGAAGCTGCAAGGCAGCAACTCTACCTGATCGCTGGTTGGCATGGACTGGGTGAGCCGAGGAGCCTGTTCCCGCGCTGCATCTCCAAACTAAACTAAGATGTGACGTACAGAAGATATTCGCACTCAAAGACGAAGTTCCAAATCGCCATTGACTCATCACTGAACATACAAGAGAACGGATCTTTTTTACTTAACATCCGTAGAATATAGATCTGCTTCTGAACTCCAGCAGATGCAAGCCTAGCCTGAACAACTTGTTCTCATCAAACAGCTCACCTATTCCAGGGTATTCATGTAATAAACCATCTGTGAACTGCATGCAAGGTCCTTTATTTTTGATGTCCTTTATTTTTTTTTAAAGAATGCTAATACTCAACACAGCTCTTTAGATGTGGTCTCATCAATGCCTTCAGAACTAAAACACAGATTTTCTACGAATAGTCAATTCTTCCAGCGATATATACAAATTATTATGTCACTCAGCAAGTTTGGCAGCATCTGTGGAACGAGAAACCGAGTTAATGTTTCAAGATAAGATTCTTTACCAGAACTGGGAAAGTGAGAAAAACAAGTTTGTTTTCAGTAGCAAGGAGAGTGGGGGAGGAATAGGTAGGATGATGAGAGTGTCTTAGAAGGGTTAAGCATAACTCTCAATGGACATGGGACTTAACACCGCCCACCTGGGGCTTCGACACCGGGAGAGAGATGGTGCGGGGGAGAGAGAAGAACTTTGCCTTCCATCACAGTGAGGAGGAGATCCACTGTGATGGATGTTTGTGTGAATTTAATTGTTTGCGTATTTTTTTATGAATTGTTCTGTTTGCTTGTTTGTATGGCTTGTAGAAACGGAGTTTCATTCGAGCCTCTCTGAGGTTCGAATGACAAGTAATAAAATCAAATCAAATCAAACTAGGGTGATGGCAATGTCCATGGCCAAGAAGATAATCGTTTTTTGAGATCTCAGGAAGCTCAGTCAAAACATTGATTGAGAGATAAACGGTACACGTGACAATAAAGTACCATTGATCCTTTGAGATTCCTAGATTTAAGGGTTGAGATCCTTCCTCCCTAAGCGGCACGGTGACTCAGCGCTAGAGTTGCTGCCTTACAGCGAATGCAGCGCCGGAGACCCGGGTTCGATCCTGACCACTGGTGCTGTCTGTACAGAGTTTGTCCGCTCTCCCCCTGGCCTGCGTGGGATTTCTCCGAGATCTTCGGTTTCCTCCCACACTCCAAAGGCGTACAGGTTTGTAGGTTAATTGGCGTAGGGCCTGCTTCCGCGCTGTATCTCTAAACTGAACACGGGGTTAGTGATTATTCTGTGATTGTGCTCCTTCTATGAATTGATGTTGTCAAGCATCCCGTGTACATTGCCCGCTAATATTCTATAATCACTCCCATTGAACAGTCGTGAGGCCAAATCAGACCACTTTCTTTATATCTCCAACCCGTTGCCAACATATATCACTATATTAATGATCTGGATGAGGGAATTGAAGGCAATATCTCCAAGTTTGCGGATGACACTAAGCTGGGGGGCAGTGTTCGCTGTGAGGAGGATGCTAGGAGACTGCAAGGTGACTTGGATAGACTGGGTGAGTGGGCAAATGTTTGGCAGATGCAGTATAATGTGGATAAATGTGAGGTTATCCACTTTGGTGGCAAAAACAGGAAAGCAGACTATTATTTAAATGGTGGCCGATTAGGAAAAGGGGAGATGCAGCGAGACCTGGGTGTCATGGTACACCAGTCATTGAAAGTAGGCATGCAGGTGCAGCAGGCAGTGAAAAAAGCGAATGGTATGTTAGCTTTCATAGCAAAAGGATTTGAGTACAGGAGCAGGGAGGTTCTACTTCAGTTGTACAGGGTCTTGGTGAGACCACACCTGGAGTATTGCGTACAGTTTTGGTCTCCAAATCTGAGGAAGGACATTATTGCCATAGAGGGAGTGCAGAGAAGGTTCACCAGACTGATTCCTGGGATGTCAGGACTGTCTTATGAAGAAAGACTGGATAGACTCGGTTTATACTCTCTGGAATTTAGGAGATTGAGAGGGGATCTTATAGAAACTTACAAAATTCTTAAGGGGTTGGACAGGCTAGATGCAGGAAGATTGTTCCCGATGTTGGGGAAGTCCAGGACAAGGGGTCACAGCTTAAGGATAAGGGGGAAATCCTTTAAGACCGAGATGAGAAAGACTTTTTTCACACAGAGAGTGGTGAGTCTCTGGAACTCTCTGCCACAGAGGGTAGTTGAGGCCAGTTCATTGGCTATATTTAAGAGTGAGTTGGATGTGGCCCTTGTGGCTAAGAGGATCAGAGGGTATGGAGAGAAGGCAGGTACGGGATACTGAGTTGGATGATCAGCCATGATCATATTGAATGGCGGTGCAGGCTCGAAGGGCTGAATGGCCTACTCCTGCACCTAATTTCTATGTTTCTATGTAACATTTCCTTCTGCCTTTTCCCCTGAAACGAACTAGTTTCCAAGTCACTGTCTCTCTCACTCTCCACCCCTCTCTCTCTCCTCCTCCCTCCCTCTCTCCGTCTCTCTCCATCCCTCCTTCCCCCTCTCTCTCCCTCCCCTCCTCCTGCCCCCCCCCCCCCCCCCCCCCCCTCTCTCTCTCTCTCCCCCCAGCGGATCCATTCTACCGTTTATGCCCAAACCTGATGTCCAGAATATCAAAATTTCACTTCTGCTGTTTGGGTAAGGGGCCGGAGTGGATTTATTTGGAGTTATTTAATGTGAGCTGAGCTCACGTAACTTTCACTGTGCGTTCGCCGCTTCGATGGTTTGTGTGTGTAAAGAACCTGCTCATGTTTAATCTGGACGAGGTGCATTGTGCGTAGAATTATTGCACGGTCGGGATTCCTGGAGGGCAGCGTTGAACAGGCTGACACATCAAGCAAAGCCTCGGTACTTTATAGTTTTATAAATCGCCATAATTAACCCGCGGGGACAAAAGAAACTGCAAATGCTAGAATCTTGAGCAAAAAAAACCCCAAAGTACTGGAGGAACTCAGCGGATCGGGCAACATCTGCGGTAAGAAATGGATGGAGAACAGTTCGGGTCGAGACCCTTCTTCAGACTGATGGAGTAGAGGTAAGGTGAAGGGGAAGAGGCAGCGGAATTAACTTTTACTCTGAATCTACATCGTAAAATTGGACCAGAATAAAACGCAGGTCTTTACCATTTCTGACTGACCAGTTTGCGATTCGAAGTTTGTAGATGGTGGTTTGCTGTTTGCAGCATCTGGGGCTTGGTGAATGGTTTTAGAGAATAAAACGGTAGAAGGGCTCGGTGGGTCAGGCAGCAGCTTGTGTGGAAATGAGTCCGCGGTTAGATCATAGCCCAGCTTGAGAAACCATTGGTTCCCTTTTCTGCAACTCGGACAGTGGTGTAAGGAGCGCCATGAGTTGGGACTCTCTCTGTGGAAACAATCATAGCAACTGCAGATGCTGATTTTCAGCGAAGATAGACACAAAATGCTGGAATAACCGCGGATTAAATCATTGATCTCCCCACATCCGAGAGACCAGTACCGCAGCGAGATAGCCAGCCTTTCAGCGACCCCGGATTTTTCAACTTGCAGTCAATGTGATCTTGGGTTTTTGGTTTAGTTTAGAGATACAGCGTGAAACAGGCTCTTCGGGCTACCGAGTCCGCACCGTCCAGCGATCCCCGTAAACTAGCTAAGAGGACACGGGGAGTCTGCAATGGGATGTTGATGACTTAAATGGGAAGCATTTTGCTCAAGATTGGAGCAGCCGCAGTTCCTTATGCTCCCCAATCCTCAGAGATATAGAGTGTGGGCCCAACTTGCCCACATCGACCAACATGTCCCATCTACACTAGTCCCACTTGCCCGCGTTTGGTCCATATTCCCTCGGAACGTGTCCGATGCATGAATCTGTCAAATTGCATCTTAAACCTTGTTAAGGTCCTTGCCTCAACTACCTCCTCCGACAGCGCGTTGCATACGCCCACCATCCTGTGGGTGAAACTTGGTTAAAGTGGAATTGTAATATTTAATTTGGTTACGCCATGAAGTTACAAAGCACACATCGGGGGAAATGAAGTCGTAAAGAGAAACGGAAAACATTGGGAATTCTCAGAAGCGATACATGAATGTTAATGTGAAATAGCAAAGCTTAAAATGAATGTGAATCCTACATCAAAAAGGGAAAAGGGTGAAAACGTTGAGAAATCATAAGGTGAACGTTGGTATATCAAAAACAAACAAACGTCAACATTAGACACTCGGCAGTTCTGATGACCGATGGATATTTGAGATGCAGGAGGAAATTTGCAAGTACAAATTCCAAAGAGCACTGTCTAAAGACAGGATTGGACCTGGGACACTGGAGCTGTGAAGCTGGGCTTCTTTTTAAACAGTAGACGGGCACGACACAGTGGGACGCAACACAGCACAGTTGGGGGGGGGGGGGGGGGGGGGGGGGGGGGGGGGGGGGGGGGGGAGGGGGTTGGTGGGTTCAGGAGGACAGATGTAGAAACAAGGACCTGCAGATGCTGGTTTGCGAAAAAAAAGGGCACAATGCTGGAGTAACTCGGCAGGTCAGGCAGCATCTCCCAAACTCAGCCACCAGGCTGCCGATAAAAATCCGGCTTGTACCTACCTGACTGTCTGACCTGCTGAGTTACTCCAGCACTTTGCGTTCTTTTGATGTTTCAGAGGAGGGTTTTTTCTCAGGAATTGGAACACTGAATTCCAAATAAATATATTTTCTCATTTTAAATAAGATCATGCTATAGTGCTCATGACACACAAAATAACGACTATAATCATTTAACATTACATCAGCAACAAGTTATCCTGAGGTCTTTAGCAAATAGCCCTTTAATCTCTGAATGCCCATACTAAATCTTGAAGGCCTTCAAATGCCAGGCTGAAGGGTCCTGACCTGAAACATTGCCTGTCCATTCCCTCCAGAGATGCTGCCTGACCCACTGAGTTACTCAAGCCCTTGGTGTTATTTTGTACACTACTACAACGGGCCTATCTTCCCATCCCTTGGATACCTGCGGCAAACTCACTTTACCTTTCCCCACATTCATCTTTCCATTCAGTTGATTGCCCCACTTTTGGTTTGTCACATTGATTGTTTGTAGCAGGAAATGTATTTGGTTAAAAACTGGGAGGTTCAAAGTGATGCCTTTGACCCAATGGACAATAGACAATAGACAATAGGTGCAGGAGTAGGCCATTCGGCCCTTCGAGCCAGCACCGCCATTCAATGTGATCATGGCTGATCATCCCCAATCAGTACCCCGTTCCTGCCTTCTCCCCATATCCCCTGACTCCCGTTATTTTTAAGAGCCCTATCTAGCTTTCTCTTGAAAGCATCCAGAGAACCTGCCTCAACCACCCTCTGAGGCAGAGAATTCCACAGACTCGCCACTCTCTGTGAGAAAAAGTGTTTCCTCGTCTCCATTCTAAATGGCTTACTCAAACCGTGGCCCCTGGTTCTGGACTCCCCCAATATCAGTAACATGTTTCCTGCCTCTAGCGTGTCCAAACCCTTAACAATCTTATTAGTTTTAATGAGATCCCTTCTCATCCTTCTAAACTCCAGAGTGTACAAGCCCAGCTGCTCCATTCTCTCAGCATATGAGTCCCGCCATCCCGGGAATTAACCTTGTAAACCTACGTTGCACTCCCTCAATAGCAAGAATGTCCTTCCTCAAATTAGGGGACCAAAACTGCACACAATACTCCAGGTGTGGTCTCACTGGGGCTCTGTACAACTGCAGAAGGACGTCTTTGCTCCTATATTCGATTCCTCTTGTTATAAAGGCCAACATGCCATTCGCTTTCTTCTGTCCCCTGTCTTTAAATCCTATTCCCTAGTCACTCATTTCCTCTCTCAGCAAACTGTCATTTGAGATACTAGATTTTAAAGAGGCAGTTTCCTGCCATGTCATCTCTGAGATCTCTCTTTCAACATCTGCAGTAAGATGCACCAGATGTTCATTCAATCGGTGGTGGCCAGTGCCATCTCCTACGTTGTCTTGTACTGAGGCAGCGGGGCGAAGGCTGCAGATGCCAACAGAATCAACAGGCTTGTCAGAAAACCTGGCTCTGTCCTGGGAGTGGAGTCTGAATCATAGGAGGTGGTCCTGGAGCGGAGGATGCTCCTCAAACTGCGGAGCATCTTGGACACTACAGCTCGCCCCCTCTTGGTCACACTGGTCAACCTGAGGAGCACTTTCAGCAACAGACTGGTTTCACCAAGATGCAGCACAGAATGCCACAGGAGATCCTTTTTCATGTGTCTATCAAACTGTACAACTTCTCCCCCTTCTGTCATGGGGTAGATTAAATCCCCTCCACCACCACCCCCCCCCCCCCCCTCCCCATTTCCTGGACTTTCCACGTCACTTTAATTTCATGTTTCATGTATCTTCTGTTTTATGACTGTTGACAGACCAAATAAAGTTCTATCGTATCGCATCTCACCTAAATCCTACAAAAAATACACTTCTATCCATATTCCCCAGAGATGTTGTCTGACCGACAGAGTTACTCCAGCACTTTGTTTTTTTCTCTAAACCAGCACCTGCAGTTCCGTGTGTCCACCTAAAGCCTAGTTTTACTGTGTACAAATTTGGGGTTTTAATATTTAATTTGGTTGCGCCATGAAGCTACAAAGTGCACTCAAAGGAAAAAATGAAGTCAGTAAAGAGAAACAGAGGCATTGGGAATTCTCAGAAGCAATACATGAATGCTAATACCAAGTTTAAAATGAAGTTTAAGATCGGAAAGAGAAAGGGTGAGAACATGTGGAAAATGTTGGTACTGTATATCAAACACAAGCAAACATCAACATTAGGAACTAGGCAATTCTGATGACCCTGGGGTGAATTTGGGTTCCTCTGTGTGACCTAAAAAGACAATAATGACAAGGCCACACTCTAAATTATGCCCAACATAAACAACAGCGACTAAAGAACCAGGAGAGCAATACGTGCCCCAGGGTGAAGATGGCTTCATCAAAGATATTAATCACCAAGACAGCATAACACCGGTGTATTCCAGCAGGTGATATGAATTTCTATGTTAAAATCCGATACATCTGTTGTTACATCACCAAAATGATGATCACCAAATGAAACATTGCAATTTAACATGCTGGATCAAAATTAAAAACACAGTGACATGCAGATGTTAAATTGTCATAAAAATTCACACAGTACCTAATGCCCTGGAGGGAGCAAAACACGATTCTTGTTGCAAGTAACAGTAAGATTACCTCTCAATTGCTCGCCAACATTGTTTAGCCACTCAACTAGACGTTTGGCTGGGTAACATCAGAGAGTATGCATAAGTGGTTACTTTGCTGGTTAACAAGATATAATATAGTGCTAGGGTCTCAACATCTTACTATTTATCATCGACACTAAATGCTGGAGTAACTCAGAGGGACAGGCAACATTTCTGGAGAGAAGGAATGGGCGACGTTTCTGGTCGAGACCCTTCTTCAGACTGAGAGTCGATCTTCGGTGTAAACCAGCATCTGTAGTTCCTTCCTACGTAGTTATCATAATTAACTGGGTACAATGGGCGAAAGGTGGTGGTTAAGTTGTTAAAGTATGAATGGTGAGTTGACTGAGACATAGATCACAAGGGATTTAGGATGGCCACACCAGCCCAGGCTTGCGCCGCTTCCCCCACTGCATAGACACCGGCTGCTCACAATATCCCCGGCACGTGCCGCCTCCCCGCCGCTTACTGCGCCGGCCGTTCACACCTTCACACTACCCCTGGCTCACACCAGCGGGCCAGAGGCATCAACTCAGTTCCAGACCGAGAGTCTGAAGAAGGGTCTCAACCTGAAACGTCACCTGTCCATGTTCTCCTGAGAAACTTGCTGCCTGACTTGCTGATCCAAATGCTGAGTTACTCCAGCACTTTGTGCCCCTTTGTATTGACCAGCAGATGCAGTTCGTTCTTTCTGCAACTTTTCCAATGCTGTCTTACCATACTCGGTTATAGCGGACAAGCGGCAATAACGGACACCCCCTCCCCCATGGTCCGTTATAATGAGGGGTTACTGCAATTCCTTTACTCAATGTCTTACTATTGGATGCGGCCAATTTCAGGTGGTGCTGCAGTGTGAACATACTCACCAGTTCAAATCCTCAGCTGGGCACAGGGCGACAGGCTTTGGCCATGACCTCCAAACCCATCGCAGTTCAGTAGACAGAGTTTGCTTCCTTCCAGAGAACCGGCAAGAACTCCCTTCTAGAAACATAGAAAATAGGTGCAGGAGGAGGCCATTCGGCCCTTCGAGCCAGCACCGCCATTCATTGTGATCATGGTTGATCGTCCCCTATCAATAACCCGTGCCTGCCTTCTCCCCGTGTCCTTTGACTCCACTAACCCCTAGAGCTCTATCTAACTCAATTCATTCTCATTCATTAAGCTGATGTGGGTAAATTAAGTTCCAGTTTAATCATGTACCATGAGTTGAGGCAAATAGGATTGTTATATTCAGGGGTAATAGATATGGGTGGAAAGGCTAGAAAGGGGAAGATAAACATTGATTTAGTTCAAACAGAGCGAATTAACCTTTGTATTTTTTGTCTGTAGATTCTAAACTTCAAATTGACACATCCACTTCACCACGGTCAAAGACATGAGCCAATATTCCTCAAGAATGATCCCTGAAGGCGATCATAAGCAGCAGTATCCTTTTCGTAATAAATGTTTATCACTCGGGAATACAACAAAGAATCACTTTTGGTTTAAGTCATCCATGTGTGTTTTGATTTCACTGAAGTTGGTTTCTTTGAAGGCGTTAATGCTTTACTACAGCTCCAAAGGTGGTGAGCAAATTCAGGTTGTGAAGTACAGGTTATCTGACCACAACAAATGCCCATCTGTTGGCACTGATTACGGGTGAAAGGCTTCCTCGCCCACTGAGAGTAATACAACTATTTTCTTTGTGGAGACCTCCAAACAAACCAGTCCTACGTTTCTGACCATGTGTTCTGTGGAGTCTGCTGCAAGGTCCCACCCCACATCCAAAGTTGTCTTTTTCATGAAGGGTCCATCAGCTAAAAAGTAAAGTAAGTAAAGTAAAGTATCCTTTATTGTCATTCAGACCTTTCAGTCTCAACAAAATTTAGTTCCTGGCAGTCATACATTTAATAAATTAACAAAACACAATAAACACAAATTAACATCCACCACAGTGAGCTCACCAAGCACCTCCTCACTGTGGTGGAAGGCAAAAGTATTAAGTCTTTGTGTCTTCCCTCCTTTCTCTCCCTCTGCGCTGAGGCTATCCAGGCCCCCGATGTTGTGACCCCACTGGGTGTTGGTAAGTCCCGCGGCTGAATCCGAGCTCCGCGAACGGGCCGGTTCAAACTCCGCGGCCCGGGGAGGTTGAAGCTGCCGAAGCTGCCGCCCTCCAGTCGAGCGGACGAAGCTGTTGCCGTGGGAGCTCCGGAAAAACAGGTCACCTACCTGTGACCTGCGAGCTCCCGACGATGTCGTCTGCTGGGCCCGCGGCCGAACGTCCGAGGTCGGGCCGCCGTACCGACGGAACACCTCCTCAGCTCCGAGTCAGGCCGTCACCGCCGCCGGAGCCCGCCACAGCCCTGCGTCAGGCCATCAGGCCGTCACTGCCGCCGGAACACCTCCTCAGCTCCGAGTCGGGCCGTCACCACTGGGACACCTCCTCAGCCCCGAGTCAGGCCGTCACCGCCGCCGGAGCCCGCCACAGCCTTGCGTCAGGCCGTCAGGCCGTCACCGCCGCCAGAACACCTCCTCAGCTCCGAGTCGGGCCGACACCGCTGCCGGAGCCCGCCACAGCCCTGAGTCAGGCTGTCACCGCCGCCAGAACACCTCCTCAGCCCCGTGTCAGGCTGACACCACCGCCGGAGCCCGCCACAGCCCCGGTCGGCCAGCCTCGTGCTGGTAGGTCCTGGCTGGCTCTGCCTCCAGAGCCTCGGGTCGGTCGCAGTTGGAGGCCGCCAGCTCCGCCGTTAGGCCTCAGCGCAGACCACCTGGTTACTCGGCTGAATTCTTTGTTTCCTGCTGCGGCTCCCGTGCCTGCCGAGTCTGTTTCCTTGTCTGTGTCTCCAGGGGCTCCGATGGCCACGGTTACCGCAGCATCTCCATTCGTCCACTTGGCAAGACCGGAACACTTTTCGGGGGAATCGGAGAAGTGTAGACTTTTTTTGATTCAGTGTGGGCTGCATTTCGAACTTCAAGCGGCTTCCTTTCCATCAGGATGCTCAAGGGTAGCCTTTATCATCACGCACCTGTCGGGTAGAGCGGAGGCTTGGGCCACGGCGGAATGGTCTCAGAATTCTCCTGGTTGCCAGACGTCGGTCCTGTTCATGGACGCTCTGTCCCGCACGTTTGATCACTCCAATCCTGGCCGAGAGGCTTCACAGAACCTGGTCTCCATGAAACAAGGTAATCGCTCAGTTATGGATTTTGCTATTGATTTTTGAACTGTTGCTGCTAAGAGTGGATGGAATGAGTCTGCTTTGTTGGATGCTTTTCGCAATGGATTGTCTGAAGCTATCAAAGATCAGTTGGCTCCACTAACCCTGCCTTCTGACTTTGAGCCTATGATTTCCCTGGCTGTCCAAATTGACGCTAGGCTCAGAGAAAGAGAGCGAGAGAGGGGATCAGCGGCAGTTCGGTCGTCCTCCCAACAGTGGCGGCAGCGTCGCCCTTCACCTTCCGGTCGGGACTTCGTCCCTCTCGGCCGGTCCAGTCAGCCTACAGCGCCACCTGTCCCTTCGGAGGAGTCCATGCAGGTGGGACGAACCAAACTCCTTAGATGCTGCTGCACCCGCTGAGTTTCTCCAGCCTTTTGTGTACCCACGAACCAAACTCAACCCGGAGGAACGGCAGCGCCGCCTAAGGGAGGGGAGGTGTTTTTACTGTGGTGAACTGGACATTTGTTGAACAGCTGTTCAGTAAAAGACAAGGCTCACCAATGAAATGGAGGACATTGGTGAGCTGTACCACTCCTATGAGCCGTTCCTCTTGTCAACTCACAACTGTACAATTGTTGGTGCATACCCAGTGGCACTCCCTGCAGGCTTTGGTTGATTCTGGGGCAGATGAGAACTTCATGGACATTCGCTTGGCTGATGAATTGAAGCTGGAATGTGAACAGCTTCAAGATCCTCAGGAGGCTAGTGCACTGGATGGGCGCCTACTGTACAGGGTGATTCACCAAACTCAACCTGTTCAACTCATCGTGGCAGGTAATCACTTGGAGACCATCAGTTTTCATCTCCTCAACTGTCCTCTTCATCCTCTGGTTTTGGGGCTCCCTTGGCTGTCTTACCATAATCCTCACATGAACTAGGGTACTGGGGAAGTAATTTCTTGGGGAAATAACTGTAAACTCATCTATGTGCATGATTCTTCTCCTGAGTCTATGGAGGATCCATTAAGGAGCAGTTTGCTGGGATCTTCCAGGACCACCCTCCGGCAGCCTCCCTGTTCAAGGGAGGGGGATTTTCCAGATCTCACCAAGGTTCCCTCATGCTATCTAGACCTAAAGGAGGTGTTCAACAAGGCCAAGGCCACCTCCCTTCCGCCGCATAGACCATACGACTGCTGCATTGACCTTCTGCCAGGTACAGCGTCTCCTAAGGGTCATCTTTATTCCTTGTCTTCACCTGAGCAGCTCGCGATGGAAAAGAACATTGACGACGCCCTTGCTGCTGGGATCATCTGCCCTTCCTCTTCACCTGCAGGAGCTGGATTCTTCTTTGTGGATAAGAAGGATGGAACACTTTGGCCCTGCATTGACTACAGAGGACTCAATGACATTACTGTTAAAAACAGATACCCTCTTCCTCTTATCTCCTCTGCATTTGAACTGTTAAAAGACGCTAAAGTATTCATTAAGTTAGATCTTAGAAATGCTTATCACCTGGTAAGGATAAGGGAGGGGGATGAATGGAAGACTGCGTTTAACACACCCAGTGGTCATTATGAATATCGGCTCATGCCGTTTGGTCTTACTAATGCTCCAGCCGTTTTTCAAGGCATGGTGAACGATGTATTACGGGACATACTGAACAAATTTGTGTTTGTGTACCTTGATGACATTTGGATTTTTTCTCCAGACGAAACTTCCCATGTGCAGCATGTACACCAGGTGCTGGAACGTTTGCTCTTGAATGATCTGTTTGTGAAAGCTGAGAAATGTGAATTTCATGCTAACACTGTTCAATTCCTTGGTTATGTTAAATCACCTGATGGTATACAGATGGACCCGGGCAAGGTCAGTGCTGTGGCCACCTGGCCTACACGGGCCTGCCCTCTTCTGAAGGTAAGCGACTTCAGGGGTTCCTTGGGTTTGCTAATTTTTATAGGAAGTTTATCCGGAACTTTAGTGTCACTGCTGCACCACTCCATGCTCTCACCTCACCCCACGTGCCTTTCTCTTGGTCCCCTCAAGCAGAAACTGCATTTATGAGACTCAAGAGGAGTTTCTCCTCAGCCCCCATCCTGGTTCACCCTGACCCGTCACTCCAGTTCGTGGTTGAGGTGGATGCCTCTTGTGTAGGCATTCTCCCAGAAATCCAGATGGTCGACTACATCCCTGCGCTTTCCTCTCAAGAAAGGTTTCTCCTGCTGAGAGAAATTACGATGTGGGTAACCGTGAACTGTTAGCGGTTAAAGCAGCCTTGGAGGAATGGAGACATGGGTTGGAGGGTACCAAGCAGCCGTTTCTAGTTTGGACAGACCATAAGCACCTGGAATACATCAAGTCAGCCAAACGCCTCACACCAAGCAAGGTGGGCTCTCTTCTTTAATCGATTTGATTTTGTACTGTCCTGGTGCCAAGAATGGCAAACCTGATGCTCTCTCCAGACAGTTTGATCCTGACCCGTCCCCCAAGGTTCAACTCCCGTTCTGCCTGCTTCCTGTTTTGTTGGGGCGGTTACTTGGGAGATTGAGGAGAGTTTCCGAGGCAACTGCTGGTGTTCAGTCTCCGCTAGGGTGTCCTTCTAATCATCTGTTTGTTCCCGAGTCTCTTTGTTCACAGGTGATTCACTGAGCTCATACGTCTCGGATCTCCTGTCATCCCGGTGTCCGCCGAACCCTGTTTGTGGCCAAACAGCGGTTTTGGTGGCCTTCCATGGAGAGGGGGATTAAGGAGTATGTCGCCGCCTGCAGTATTTGTGCTCAGAAAAAGACCTCGCGTGAGCCTGCCTTTGGTCTCCTGAATCCGCTGCCTGTCCCCTCACGCACCTGGTCAGACATCTCCATGGACTTTGTCACGGGCCTGCCCTCTTCTGAAGGTAACACCACAGTCATGACTGGTGGACAGATTTTCTAAGATGGTCCATTTCATTCCATTGCACAAGCTTCCCTCTGCCAGGAAGACGGCAGAGGTCATGTTGTCTCATGCTTTTCGAATTCATGGATTTCCCAGAGATATTGTGTCTGACCGGGGGCCTCAGTTCGTGTCCAGGTTTTGGAAGGAGTTTTGTTCTCTGTTGGACGCCACGGTCAGCCTTACATCTGGTTATCACCCGGAATCCAATGGACAGACTGAACGCCTTAACCAGGAATTGGAGTCAGGACTGCGGTGCTTGGTGGCACAGAATCCTTCAACTTGGAGCAAACACCTTATTTGGGTGGAGTATGCACACAACACACTTCCTTGCTCATCCTCTGGTCTCTCTCCATTCCAGTGTGCCTATGGTTATCAACCGCCATTGTTCCCTGCTGTGGAGAAGGAGTCCAGTGTGCCCTCCGCTCAGGCTCTCATCCGTCGCTGTTGCTAGGTTTGGAATGGGGCTCGTCAGATGCTGTTGCGCAGTTCTGCACGTTACAAGAGGAAGGCTGATCGTGGAAGAACGCCGGCTCCAGTATACTCGCCGGGCCACAAGGTGTGGCTCTCCACTCGAGACTTGCCTCTGAGGGTGGAAACCCAGAAGCTGGCTCCTCGTTTTGTTGATCCTTTCTCCATATCGAAGGTCATCAATCCTGTGGCGGTTCGTCTCAAACTCCCCCGTGCTATGAGGGTCCACCCTACTTTCCATATCTCCCGACTGAAGCCAGTGAAGGAGAGTCCTCTGGTCCCTGCCTCCGTGTTTCCGGTCAGCCGGTTGCTGGGGATGCGCCGGCGTGGTCATGGTTGGCAGTATCCTGTGGATTGGGAGGGTTATGAACCTGAGGAGCGGTCTCGGGTGCCGGCTCGCAACATATGCGACCCACAACTTATCAGGGAATATCAGCGCCAACATCCTGACGATCCTGGGCCGTCAGGAGCCGGCCGTGGAGGGGGGGGGGGGGGGGGTATTGTCAGGTCTCGCGTTTGATATAGTTTCTGTTTCTTATTGGTTTTTAGTATTTGAGTTTGCATTCTTGTTTTATTTTGGTGTCTCACACCTCCTCTTGTTTCAGGTCCCATTTCCTGTTATGTCCCTTACCCTCATGTGATTGTTGGCCCCGCCCTGATGTGTTTCACCTGTGTCTCGTTATCCCCTGTTAGTCTGCATTTAAGCCCTTTGTGTTTTAGTTCTCATTGCCAGTTCGTTGTGTTTGCTACTTAGTATCACCTCTAGAAATATTGTGACCTTGTGATCTCGACCATTGCCTGTTTTTCGACCACTGTTTTTGCCTGCTCCTAGATTATACTGTTGCCTCTGTTTTTGCTTACCTTTGTACCGACTTGGACCGATTAAACTCTGAAAACGGATCTGCCCTGTGTCTGAGCCTGCATTTTGTGTCCTCCTCCTCGTTCAGTTCTGACAATATGTTGTACATCTATATGTCATTAATCTCCTGCGTGTAACATTAGCAATAAATAGTGTCGTTTGCCAAAGCCAAATTTTGTTTTTTAAGAAGAGCAAATATTTAAAACATTACAAATTTATTGACAAATTCTAATTCTTTAGATATCTTTACTTGGATTGTGACAGTTAATTTACAATCTTTGTTTACTCTAACTTGCAGAGCATTGGTGTCATTCTGCATAAATATATGTAATGTCTTGATACCCAGTGACATTTTTACTGTTGGATGGAGAATCCCAAAGATCCACACTTTGAGTGAAGAAATTCCTTTGCAACCGAGCCCATCATTTAAAGCCCATTAGAAGCTTGTGGCTCAATGAGATTGACTCTCATTCTCTCAGACTTTGATGAGTGTAAGCTCAACTTTGTAAGGTAACACCTTCATACCTAGAATCTATCCAGTGATTTTTTATACCACTGTGACTCCAGGGAACATATATTCTTGGAAAAGGAGAACAACGCTGTATGTAGTACCCCATGTGATTTCACTAAAACTAAACCTTTCTGACTATTGTATTCCACCCATTTTGTAATAAGATCATCAGACATGGGAGCAGAATTATACCATTCGGCACATTGAGTCTCCTTGCCTGATCTTTTTCTACCTCTCAATCCTATTCTCTTCGCTTCTCCCCGTAACTATTGACGCCTTTACTAAGCAAGAACCTATCAGTCTCCACTCTGATCGGCTGCGGAATTTGGTGGGCCGAATGGCCCGTGTCTGCGCGGTTGGCATCTCTCTAAACTAGAATGGGGCTCGGCATCTCTAAACTAAACTAAGCGACACCTTCTTTTGACTGAGATATTAAACCAACATCCAAGCTGTAAACATTAGAATAGAAGCCATTGTTTCTTTTGATATTTGATATGATTTGATAGGTTCTAAAGTCACATTCTATAAATGGCTCTTTATCAATATCTGTGCAAACATTTGATTGCCCATTGAATGGCGTGCTTGTGGTCTTTCACTCACCGTGGTACATTACCAGTTGAGAAACATTGATTTCTAGGTCAGTGATAACTGAGAATATAACTTCAATTTTTTTCAGGGTCAAAATTGTGTCATCCTGGAATGACATAATTGTAACTTTTCTTTATTTTAACGTAATGAATTGATTTCTCTCCTGCACTTTTTTGCAGAAAAATAAGTTGCCTTCGTATAAATGAGCTCATTTTGACGTGCTAGTGTTTACATAGAGCCACGTGTTATTAAACATAAACTGCACCGGGAAAGATTGTGCAGTGCGTGTTTTGAAATGTTTGTACCGATTTCTGGTTGAATTCGTGCCCATTGAGAAATGGGCTTCCAGTTGGGATTCTGGCAGTGCCAGCCTCGGCTCCTACGTCATGTCCCAGGGACAGATACTGGATCGAAACGTCGTGACTATGTCCTTGACAGTTCACTCACAATTAAACAAGAAATATCTCCCCCGTCAGCAACCACTGAATCCCCGTGAGGATTTCCATGTGCTGTCTTTTACACGGAGGCAACACGGATAAAGACTGCAGGGTCACATATTGCAATCCAGAGATCCAAAGGACATGATCTGCTCGCTCTAGTGATGGGAGACTGGTGGGGTTCAGGGTTGTATGGGTATAGGAGCCTTGTTTCAGTGCTCTTCCCACATTTTACTTCATCTCCACGGCAACTTTGCCAGTACGGAGTTTGCAAGTTCTCCCAAGTAACTACGTGGTTTTTTTCCGGGTGCTCCGGGTTTTTCGCACACTCCAAAGACATACAGGTTTGTAGGTGTTTAAGAAGGAACTGCAGATGCTGGAAAATCGAAGGTTGACAAAAATGCTGGAGAAACTCAGCGGGTGAGGCAGCATCTATGGAGCGAAGGAAATAGGCAACGTTTCGGGCCGAAACCTTTCTTCAGACTGATGACATCGCTCCATAGGTGCTGCCTCACCCGCTGAGTTTCTCCAGCATTTTTGTCTACCTCTGGTCGTAGGTGAATTGGCTTCAGTAAAATTGTCTGCAGTGTCGCCATTCTGCGTGGGCCGAAGGGCCTGGTTTCTGCATAGTTTCTCTAAAGTCTAAATAAACCCATCTCCTTCTCTACCCAGTCACTGTCATCCCACTCCATTCAATTAATATTTTGATATTTTTCTATTACACATACCCAAAGGGATAAACTTGCATTTCTTCACTTTATTTTCCATCCACCATCTTTTTGCCTGGCCAGTCAACTTCTCTTTTTTCTCTCTGATCCTTCTCGCAACTTGCTTTCCTACTTATTTTCGTAGTGTCATTCTGTGAATCACTTTACAATGTGGATTGGTTTGGCAGCAAACATTCCAACTTGGACAGGAGAACATTTATTTTAATGTCCCTAGCATCAAGATAGCAATTTGCCAGAGCAAAGTGCAGTGTCACTGTAGGTGTTCAAAAATTAATGATCAAAAGTACATTCATGTTTAATATTGCTCATGGTTCCTTTATCATGCTACATAGTGACAGTGCAGGTAGTGCAGCTGTCTCACCAGCTCCAGAGACGCAGGTTTGCTTCTGGTCTCAGTTGCTGGCTGCGTGGAGTTTGCACATTCTCCTTGCGACTGCACGGATTTCTTTCTGGTGCCCAGATTTCCTCCCAAATCCCAAAATATCTGTTGGTTGGTACAGTGCAACTCTAATTTGCTCTTTGTGTAGATAGATAGTGGGATACTGGCAGAATCCCTGGGAGGGATACTGATGAAAAATTTGAAAAGGCATCCATGGTCATCAGATGCACCCCACTTGATTTGTGATCCACACCTCCAACCATTGGAACTCTGCTAGGAATAGTCCTAAACAGTTCTCTAGGCCAACAGTAACAGGTCTCTGGCTGGGTTGTTGGCAAATGGTATAATTGTATAAATCATGAGAAAAATCTCAGATCTCCTGCCAGAGAAAGTCCAAATGTCACTGACCTGCCAGGAGTTTGGGACATTTTCCCACATTCAATTAAATTCAGAGATTTGGCAAATTTCACATTCTCCATAAATTAATGAGATCTATAATTTGTGGTGTGTAGGGTAGCATTAGTGTGCGAGGATCGCTGGTCGGCGGGGACTCGGAAGGCCGAAGGGCCTGTTACAGCGCTGTACCTCTAAACTAAACTAAACTGTAACATTAAGGGTAGCATTACTGCCATGAGCATGAATACAGCTGAATCTCATGGTCTCATCTAGCCTTCTGTAAGTGGAGAGGAGAAACAATTTTATGCAAGTTAGAATTATTCATATTGTTCATCATCGCATGCAAGAAATAATGAATGCAACAAAATTAGAAATATAGAAAAATAGGTGCAGGAGTAGGCCATTCAGCCCTTTGAGCCAGCACCGCCATTCAATTCAGGGCCCTAGTGAGACCACACCTGGAGCATTATGTGCAGTTTTGGTCACCAAATTTGAAGAAGGACATTCTTGCTATTGAGGGAGTGCAGCGTAGGTTCACAAGGTTAGTTCCCGGGATGGCGGGACTGTCATATGTTGATAGAATGGAGCGGCTGGGCTTGTATACACTGGAATCTAGAAGGACGAGAGGGGATCTTATTGAAACATATGTGATTGTTAAGGGATTGGACACGCCAGAAGCAGGAAACATGTTCCTGATGTTGGGGGAGTCCAGAACCAGGGACCACAGTTTAAGAATAAGGGGTAAACCAATTAGAACAGAGATGAGGAGAAACTTTTTCACACAGAGGGTTGTGAATCTGTGGAATTCTCTGCCTCAGAAAGCAGTGGATGCCAATTCTCTGGTTGCTTTCAAGAGAGTTAGATAGAGCTCTTAAAGATAGCGGAGTCAGGTGATATGGGGGGAAGGCAGGAACGGGATACTGATGTGGATGATCAGCCATGATCACAGTGAATGGTGGTGGTGGCTCGAGGAGCCGAATGGCCAACTCCTGCACCTATTGTCTAGTCAAGTCAAGTCAGGTTTATTCGTCACATACACATACAAGATGTGCAGTGAAATGAAAAGTGGCAACGCTCGCGGATTGTGCAAAAAACTACAAAACAGAATGGAACAGAATCACATATTCACATATTCCATATTTGTGGGAGAAAAAAAAAGAAAAACAGCAATTTTAAAAAGACACCACACCACAGTAAATTGGTACAGTAAGTTTGTCCCTGGTGAGATAGGAGTTTACAGTCCTAATGGCCTCTGGGAAGAAACTCATTCTCATCCTCTCCGTTCTCACAGCATGGCAACGGAGGCGTTTGCCTGACCGTAGCAGCTGGAACAGTCCGTTGCTGGGGTGGAAAGGGGTCTCCCATGATCTTGTTGGCTCTGGAGTTGCACCTTCTGATGTATAGTTCCTGCAGGGGGGGCGAGTGTAGTTCCCATAGTGCGTTCGGCCGAACGCACTACTCTCTGCACAAGCCTTCTTGTCCTGGGCAGAGCAGTTCCCAAACCAAATCGTGATGTTTCCGGACAAGATGCTTTCCACAGCCGCTGAGTAGAAGCACTGGAGGATCCTCAGAGACACTCTGAATTTCCTCAATTGCCTGAGGTGGTAAAGGAGCTCCCTTGCCTTACTCACCAGTGTGGCAGCGTGTGATGTCCATGTCATATCCTCAGAGATGTGGACTCCCAGGAATTTAAAGCAGCTCACCCTATCCACAGTATCCCCATTTATCTTCAATGGTGTGTACGTCCTCGGATGATGTGCCCTCCTAAAGTCCACGATCAGCTCCTTCGTTTTTTTGATATTCAAGAGGAGGTTGTTGTCCTGACACCAGAGTGCCAGATCAGGTGTCTTATCAAGACTAATCCAAAATCAGTAACCTGTTCCAGCTTTTCCCCCATATCCCTTGATTCATTTAGTCTAAGAGCTAAATCTAACTATCTCTTGAAAACATCCAGTGAATTGGCCTCCACTGCCTTCTGTGGCAGGGAATTCCACAGATTCACAACTCTCTGGATGAAATTGTACTATCTCATATCTGTATCTTAACATGCAAATTCACATGGGAGTAAAAGTTAGACAGTGAACGTTTCATTCAGTAATTGATGTTTCAATGAGTTTTGATAAAATTGTATATCAGTGTAGGCCTGAGGTCGAGAACAGCATATCCTGCTCCCCAAATTATAGGACAGATGTGATTGCACTGGAGATGGTTCAGAGGAGATCTGGAAGAATTCTGTCAGAACTGGAAAATGTTATCCAAGAGAAAACATTGTGAGGGATTGCTTTCTTTGGAAGAGTAGGTGTTAGATAATAGAAGTATACAAAATTTTCAGGACCCAGACAGAGTGAATTGAAAAGACCTATTTCAGGTTAGAGAGAGATCAAAACCAGGGGAGAAGGGTTTAAAATCCTTATTTTAAAGGACTTACCGTACACTGTGCTTTAGCCGTATTAATTACAGCGCCAACCTTCCTGTTCATTGCGGTGTGTGTCTGTATCACCTTAGCTTTCCACCGTGTGAATTTTTTAGACAGCGCTCCCCCCGCATGCCCTGTCCCCCGCCTGCATAACAGGCTGATGAAGGAAGTGATGTGTTTGTGCGTGTGTTTCACTCTGACAGTCGCCGTTCCAGTTACCGGTTTTTCAGGCGACTGCCGGCAATTTGACAGTTGACGGCAGTCCACTGAAAAATCGCCTAAGTGGGACAGGCCCACTAGACACAAGAAAAAAACTATGCTCTCTGTTCTCTTGTGGCAATTTGGCAATGTTTTCCAGGCAATGCTTAAGTACACTACCAGAAATCTTCAGAAGACTCACTGCATCTTACCGGATTCCTCTTCAATCCAGACACCCAGCAAAATTCTATGAACACATCTAGGCTGTACTAGTGTGAGATGCACATAAAATCAATCTGAACAGCAGGTCTGATCCAGCACAGTCCCAACCTATGTCCTAACTTGTTGTGCATTTGGGGAGAAATTTAAATAGCAAAACTGTGTTGAGACTTTGCTGCCACCTAATTGTGTCAATTTGATGAAACTTTGAACCTTTTTTTGTGTAAAATAAACATGCCCTATCCTGAACACATAACATTTGAAGCAAACCTGTCAAACCATTTACTCATGAATAGAGGTGAAATTCTTTGAGGTGAAATTTATTCTTTTATTTCTTTCCTTTATTTCCCTTCCTGTTTCTCAGTACACAACAAGGTCAGAGGTGAACAATTCCCACATTTAGTGTTGATATTCAGCTGGGATGGATAAGTCATGAGCAGCAAGGTATAATGTGCACAAATTCACATTTGACTGCTCTGGCATCCTTTGCCACATCAACATACATTGCCTTAAAATTATTTAATGTTATTCTTTTTGAATTTATAGTTATTTTCTCCCATTTAGGGTTTCCTTGCAGTTTCATGGTCTTAACTGTTTCTTTGAAACCAACCATATATAAAAGCAGTGGGCCTCCTACTTTTTCATTACATTGCCTTGTTGCACATTATCAAACTGTTCACAATTAATCATAATTTTCACAAGAGTTCCAGTTTTCTTCTGAAATTGTGGTTTGCCTGCTGAACCAGGTCTGAAGGGAAAGTTGTGGTAATGCTACATAGAGAGTTGTGCAAGAAGATATTCCATCCAAATTGACCTATACATTTTTTGGCAAATTACCTCAGGTATAAATTTCCATAATTAAGACGGTTTTAGCAACTATGTTGGGAAATATTCCAACAGACTTAATCATGTTGTGCCTGACCATACTGTTGAATTTACTTTCACATTGTGTCAGCTTGTGCCTCTTTTCTTCTCACCTTCAAGACCGTGTGTTTATCTTTCCATCATGCTCACTTAGCCATCCCTGGCCAGACTTTTCTGTTTGTGAATTGTTCCTCTTTGCATCTTGCGATTGAATTCGGATGAGGTGGATCACTTCATCGCCTTCCAATGACCTGCCTGATGCAGCTAAGTAAAGAAAATATTGTGGATAGATGGCTGAATTAAATGTAGGTCGTATGTTTGGAACTCTTACTGTGTCCAAATAATTTTGTTAGAAATACTGACCTGATTTAATTCTTCATAATGTCACTATACTTTGAATTCATTCCAAACCGTAGATCTTTTTCTTATCAGGACTTTCTCTGTAGCTGCAAAACTATATGCTAGCAGTGTGGCTTCATTGCTTCAGACAATATTTTTAAATACCAAAATCACTTTATTATCAAAGGAATTTATCATCGGTGTTGCTGATATTCACCATTGATGGCATTCCTTTGGTAATAGAGGCTATTTTGCAAGAGGTTGTGAACCATAAGAAAACTTTAGCATTGAAAGAAAACATATTAAAAAACGTCAGCATTGCTTGTGCTCCAATATATTTTATCCCAAACAGTATTCATGAAGCTCACCACCATTTTCATATTCAGCAAGTAACAGTTCTCATCAATTCTCACATTGGTGCTATCTGTCATAATAAAGAGATCAGTTACTAGTAGTTTATAATGCACCCTGTGCGTGAGTAAAAGCATGAAAGGAGTATGTGGAATAATAGTGATGCAACATTGCAAACTAAGCTTTGGCTTCTTCCAGCTCCTTTTCGGACACATACGATTTCATTTATTTATAACTATTGTTTATGACACTTTATAAATATTCTTGTTTTGTTTTTTTGTTTTTTGTATGCTGTTTCACACTTGCTTTTTATTCTTTTATTCAGTTCGAAATAAATAATTACATAATAATAATAATGCATTGCAGATAAACATAAGTTTTATTCCTCTACTGAACCATAGAACTGTCTTTATACTTTTTAATACCAATGCTCTTGTAATTTGTCCATTGATTGGAAGTAAATATTCCTATTTACATTCGCAGCAAGGAAAATGGTTTTGTTTGGTTCATTAATTTATTTGTTCCTATATATATGAAATAATTTATAACATTCTTTCTGCAGATGCTATATAGTATAATTTTTATTGAATTTTTAAAAAAAATATAGCACGATCCGTTGAATTTGTATTCACAAAAGATTGGATTCAATGCAATGGATCGGCTCCCAAGGCTTCTTGTTGAAGCCAATCTTGTGCTGTGGTCAGCTGGAGGACTGAGGGTTTTGCTGTTGTTTTTTCTTCCGTAGGTCCAATTGAATCTCTTCAGGGAATTGTTCAATGTACTTCTTAGCACAGGGAATACAGAAACGCTTTGTGTAGAAAAGGCTACATTCCTAAAAGGGATTATTGAACAGTAATTATGGAGAGAAGTCAGAAAGGTGGCAGTATATGATTTTTTTAAGCATATGATATTGCACCCCTGCCCCATCATTGTATGTTTCCCCATTTACACACATCTATGTTTACTGACCATCCCTTCAAGGTATTCAGATTTTTCAAGCTTTGAATGGCTGAACTCCTTACTGTCATGCTATGTGCAGTCCTCTGAACTCTTGCTGCAAATGCTTTTTTGTTTTACTTTACAAAGCATCAGACAACATCCCGCCGCCGCTTTTAATGAAAAAGAGAGGTGGGGGGTGTGTGTGTGTGTGTGTGTGTGTGTGTGTGTGTGTGTGTGTGTGTGTGTGTGTGTGTGTGTGTGTGTGTGTGTGTGTGTGTGTGTGTGTGTGTGTGCTGGTAGAGTTGGTGACCCGGGTTCAATCCTGAACTTGGGTGCGAGGTTTGCATGTTGTCCCTAGGACTGTGAGAGTTTCCTCCCACATCCCAAAGACGTGCAAGTTGTAGGTTAATTGACCTCTGTAAATTGTCCCTTAGTGTGTAGGGAGTGGTTGAGAAAGTAGAATAACTTTGCACTAGTGTGAATGTGCAGTCGATGGTCAGCACTGAATTGGTGGGTCGAAGGGCCTGTTTTTATGCTGTATCTAATTTAAACTAAACAAATGGCGCAAATAGACAAGGAAAGAAAAGTGACAAGCAAATCCTGAGAAAAGCCTCCCAAGTTGTCACGGCAAAAAATGCCCATTAGAGTAATGTAAAGCAAGGTCAATATAAGGGATTCTAAAGAACAAGGCAAACCCATGCACGGCTTTTGTAAAAACCAAGTTGGGTTGTGCAAAAAAAAGGGTAAGGAAAAATAATGAGAAGGTATAACTTCAATCCTAAATCACCAAAATACCAACAGGAGATAGGAATAAGAGTCATGGTACACTTTCAACAATATATTCTATTATGAAGTAAGTGGCTTGCAACCAATGATGAGTAAGTAATGATGCAATATACTTACTTGCCCAACACATACAATTTTGTTGCACAGACTACAATGAGATCCAATTATAAGAAACCTGTCCTTTTGAGAAACGAATGGATCATTCATGGTGTAGCATTTCTCGAGTAGTCTATAGAAAAAAAGGACATAATTTGTACAAAGCCTAAACTGGATGAGTAAACTTTTAGTTTTAATTCAGCAGAAATCACAATTTTTTAGTAATGCTAATTTCCTAATGCTAGTAAAGTTGGTTCGGCTTGTATACATTAAGTTAATACTTCTAGGTCCATCACCTATACCTTTCATTATCCAGCCAGCCTAGTTACCTAACATTATCCTGTCCAATAAAGACTATAACATTATTTATCAATTGAGTTATATTTATCATGTCATGTCTTTCATGGCTAAATACCCCTTTCACAATAAAGTTTTAAAATAATTTATTCCTGACATTTATGGCAGGAGTTTATCACTGTGAGGTTCTGATGCAGACAAATAAATGTCACCACTCTATAAATCTATGAGCTATTGGAAGAAAATGGAATATCATGCATTCCAGTTTTCTGAAGACTAAAAAATTAAAAAACGATTTAATAATGAGGTGTACGTTTTCCCCAAGTGCACATTTACACTTTTTTATTCTCACACTCTCATCAATTCATCCTAGATTTTATCACTCAGTTATATACTATGGGCAATTTACATATAAACATAGAAATTAGGTGCAGGAGTAGGCCATTCAGCCCTTCGAGCCTGCACCGCCATTCATAGAAACATAGAAACATAGAAATTAGGTGCAGGAGTAGGCCATTCAGCCCTTCGAGCCTGCACCGCCATTCAATATGATCATGGCTGATCATCCAACTCAGTATCCCGTACCTGCCTTCTCTCCATACCCTCTGATCCCCTTAGCCACAAGGGCCACATCCAACTCACTCTTAAATATAGCCAATGAACTGGCCTCAACTACCCTCTGTGGCAGAGAGTTCCAGAGACTCACCACTCTCTGTGTGAAGAAAGTCTTTCTCATCTCGGTCTTAAAGGATTTCCCCCTTATCCTTAAGCTGTGACCCCTTGTCCTGGACTTCCCCAACATCGGGAACAATTTTCCTGCATCTAGCCTGTCCAACCCCTTAAGAATTTTGTAAGTTTCTATAAGATCCCCTCTTAATCTCCTAAATTCCAGAGAGTATAAACCGAGTCTATCCAGTCTTTCTTCATAAGACAGTCCTGACATCCCAATTCACAAAGTGCAACTGACATAGTAGAATTCCCAAGTGCAACTGACATAGTAGAATAAAGGCATCATCAGCGATACCGTGAAACCAAGTACTGACCCGAATTAACAATTCTAGTGGTTATGCCGAAGGATATGATTTATTCATAATTTCCAAACTACAATATGCAGAGTTAATGGCACCATGTTGCAGTCTTACCAATATGGAGTTTGGCTCTATCAGTCCATGGATACCATGGACCTCATTATAATATCCAGATGCTACCTATAGTGCCCAAACAACAGATGGAACAAATCCAAAATTTGCATCTGTGATGTCTGAATAGCAACTCTATGCTCTACATAGATGTTAAGAGACTGCACAGTGTTTGGCTCTAAATTTCAAAAGTCACTCACACGATAGAACGTGCATTTGGAGGTTTTTGTCCATAGTAGTTGCACGGTGCTCTGAGTCCACATAAGCTGCATTCAAATACCCCTGGCCCAGGCTCTGACTTTGGCACTTGCTCTTCACCGCATTTCATCTGAAACAAAGGTATCAAAAATCAATAATACGTAATTATATTTGACACTTAACCTGTTCAGTGCCAACCCAGAGTACACTTGGGTCAGAGTATACAACTCTTTGCGATATCTTGTTCTTCTATTCAGAGCTGTTACCAAACCACGGAGATCCTTTCTACCATCTTTAAAAGTTACTAAGAGTCATTGGGGACATGCCAAATTTCCTTAGTCTCTTGGGAAAGTCAAGGCATTGATTTTCTTGGCCCCAGCGACATGTTGGTGATATTTACACCTAGGAACTTGAAGATATCAGCCATCTCCTCCTCAGTACCATCAATGCTGACTGGAGCGAGTATACCATCTCATTTTAACATAAGTTATTTGCTCAAGTTTCCAGCATCGGCAATTGTTGTGTCTCCAACTAGCTCCTCTATCTTGCTGTTAACAAAGAAACTGCAGATGCTGGAGAATCGAGGGTTACACAAAAAGCTGGAGAAACTCAGCGGGTGCAGCAGCATCTAAGGAGCGAAGGAGATAGGCGACGTTTCGGGTCGAGACCCTCCTCTATCTTGCTGTTAGCTTGACACCATATTACTAAACTCTCTATCTCATTAATCAAGATCCAGCCCACTATGTTGGTGTAATCTGCAAACTTGTAAATGGAGTCAGAACAGTATTTGGCCGCACATTTGTGAATGTATAAGGAGAACAAAGCAAGGAAATGCACAAATAATGAGAGGATTCTGAGAGATTAGGCGAGAGGATTCTGAGAGATTGTTGGGCAAGACCACAGATAGCTCAAGTGGTTAATAAGCGTTATTGTGTGAGACACAGAACCAAACTGCCTTTGGATTGTTAAACCATTAACCCTCACGAAGGTTTAACTCACAGTGGTCAATAATCCTACCAGTCCTATTTCAGGATGTAGGCTGTGGGCTGAGGAGATTTTTCGTTCAGGTTCGTGACCCAACTCACGGAACTACCTGCAATTTTAACATATTGTGTAAAAATATTATATAAATCATACCTGAAACACGTCAAGACCAAAACCTGCACATGTTTTTTGAAATATGGGAAAAACTTCCAATTTTCTGAGTAGTAATTGTCCAATCAATGCACTTTTGACATTGAGGTCGGACGCAAATTGACCCGCACTTTGTTTTATGGTCGCTAGGCAGCGAGCACTCTGGGGATCATGGCTGCCTCCTAATTACATCAAAACAATAACAAGGTTTCCAAGGAATAAAGGTAATGCTAACCTTGCTGATAATTTTTCTTTTTCAATTTATTTATCTTTATAAAGCAATGATGTGAACTGTTAAATAAAAATAAATAACAAATGTAGAGCTAGGGTTAGGATTAGGGTCAGTTGGTCGGCCAGTGGATGCTGCGAGGGGTCAGTCGGGCTGTCGGTAGGCCGGTGGATGCTGCGAAGGGTCGGTTGGGCAGTTGGTAGGCCGGTGAGTGCTGCGAAGGGGTCGGTTGGGCTGCAGGTAGGCCGGTGAGTGCTGCGAAGGGTCGGTCGGGCTGTCGGCCGGTCGGTGTTGCAGCGAGCGTGCGGGCGGACTGACGGAGCCGGCGCTATGGGGGTGCTGAAGGCAGCCCGGGCAGCGTGCAGGGCAGTGCTGCTATTCACCATCATCACCACAATCACCATCATCACCACCATCATCTCAATGTCAGTGAAACCAAGGAACTGATTGTGGACTTTGAAAGAGGAAAGACGAGGATCCACAAAACTGTCTTCATCGACAAGACGGTGGTGGAAAAACTCAAAAACATTAAATTCCTGGGCATGCATAACTCTGAAGATCTGTCCCGCACCCAGCACATTGATGCAATTGATGGAAGTAGAGGCCCACCATGCTTCTACTTCCGGAGAATGTTGGGGAGTTCCAGTAATGTCACTGAATACTCTCTTGAACTTCTACAGGTGGACAGTAGAGAACATATTGACTGGTTGTATCATGGCTGCAAAAAGATGTGAACACTGCCCAGTCTATCATCTGTACTGACCTCCCCACCATACCAGACAATAGAACTTTATTTATCCCAGGAGGGAGATTGATCAAAGGATCTATAGGAGGCATGTCCTCCAAAAAGGCAGCCAGCATCATCAAAGACCCACATGAGCCTGGATAAGAGTCTGATTTCACTCCTGCCATCAGGAAGATGAAATATATAGGAGCCTGAAAACTGTAACATCGCAGTTCAGGTGCACCTTCCTCCCTACAACAATCAGGTGATTAAATACTCCAAATAAGCTCCAAACTATAGACTTGGGGATACACAAAAAGCTGGAGAAACTCAGCGGGTGCAGCAGCATCTAAGGAGCGAAGGAGATAGGCGACGTTTCGGGTCGAGACCCTTCTTCAGACTGGTCAGGGATCAGGGAAACGAGAGATATAGACGGTGATGTGGAGAGATAAAGAACAATGAATGAAAGATATGCAAAAAAGTATCGATGATAAAGGGAACAAGCCATTGTAAGCTGTTTGTGGTGTGAAAATGAGAAGCTAGTGCGACTAGGGTGGGGGAGGGAGATAGAGAGAGAGAGGGAATGCCAGGGTCCGAGGGCTGAGGGAGAGGTGGGAAGGGGAGGAGACAGCAAGGGTTAACAGAATTGAGAAAATTCAATGTTCAAGCCCAAAGGACGCAGACTCCCCAAGCGGAATATGAGGTGCTGTTCCTCCAGCTTGCGGTGTTGCTCACTCTGGCCGTGGAGGAGGCCCAGGACCGAGAGGTCGGATACGGAATGGGAGGGGGAGTTGAAGTGCTGAGCCACCGGGAGGTCGGCTTGGTTATTGCGGACCGAGCGGAGGTGTTCGGCGAAACGATCGCCAAGCCTCCGCTTGGTCTCACCGACATAGATCATCTGGCATCTGGAGCAGCGGATGCAGTAGATGAGGTTGGAGGAGGTGCAGGTGAACCTCTGTCGGACCTGGAAGGACTGCTTGGGTCCCTGAAAGGAGTGGAGGGAGGAGGTGAAGGGACACCCTTCACCTCCCCCCTCCATTGTCCCTTCACCTCCCCCCTCCACTCCTTTCAGGGGCCCAAGCAGTCCTTCCAGGTCCGACAAGGATTACGTGTTGTGATAAAAGTCCATGACTTCTGCATGGGTGCAGGAGATTAGCGCCGATGCAGTCATCAATGCTTGAAGTCCATGAGTTCTGCATGGGTGGAGGTAGCACCAAAGCACTCATTAATGTTAGAAATCCACGAGTTCTGCATGGGTGCAGAAGGTAGCACCGATGCAGTCATCAATGGTTAAAGTCCATAAGTTCTGCATGGGTGCATGAGGCACTATTCCCATGTGTGGCTCCTCTCCACTACCCCATACTTTCTTCAGACTGATCATGGTGGCCGATTAGGAAAAGGGGAGATGCAGTGAGACCTGGGTGTCATGGTACACCAGTCATTGAAAGTAGGCAAGCAGGTGCAGCAGGCAGTGAAGAAAGCGTATGGTATGTTAGCTTTCATAGCAAAAGGATTTGAGTATAGGAGCAGGGAGGTTCTACTTCAGTTGTATAAGGTCTTGGTGAAGCCACACTTGGAGTATTGCGTACAGTTCTGGTCTCCAAATCTGAGGAAGGACATTATTGCCATAGAGGGAGTGCAGAGAAGGTTCACCAGACTGATTCCTGGGATGTCAGGACTGTCTTATGAAGAAAGACTGGATAGACTCGGTTTATACTCTCTAGAATATAGGAGATTGAGAGGGGATCTTATAGAAACTTACAAAATTCTTAAGGGGTTGGACAGGCTAGATGCAGGAAGATTGTTCCCGATGTTGGGGAAGTCCAGGACAAGGGGTCACAGCTTAAGGATAAGGGGGAAATCCTTTAAGACCGAGATGAGAAAGACTTTTTTCACACAGAGAGTGGTGAGTCTCTGGAACTCTCAGCCACAGAAGGTAGTTGAGGCCAGTTCATTGGCTATATTTAAGAGGGAGTTAGATGTGGCCCTTGTGGCTAAGGGGATCAGGGGGTATGGAGAGAAGGCAGGTACGGGATACTGAGTTGGATGATCAGACATGATCATATTGAATGGCGGTGCAGGCTCGAAGGGCCGAATGGCCTACTCCTGCACCTAATTTAGGTTTGTTACAATACCTACCTTTAGCCGCTCCCCGTGTGCGCGACTTTGGCGCCTTTCAGAGGGGGCGGGTTTAAAATGCCGTTTTTCCCTAGACTGTCCAAATCGATCCATGTTGGGCGATTTCGTCGCTAAAGAGAAATCGCTCCGACATTTCATTCATGAAGCTATTTTTAAACTACGCTAGATTATTTCTTAACTTGAGTAGTTTAAAAATCATCTTCTAAAGCTCTGAACGCCGACAGCAGAACGGACCTAACGTAGGCGATAAAAGAAGGTACACAGTTTATTTTTACATAAAAACGTGGTTCTTAGGGAGCATTTCATCAAATTTTCATGTTGCGAAAAGGGGACAAAAAAAAATGTATGAACCGGCTGTATTTTTCATACCGACTGTGGGTTAAATTCACCGCAAACCGCAACGTTCCAATCCACCGCATTCCACTAAAACCCACTCGCTAGTTGATTTAAATGGCCATTAATTGACAGGCATTAAACACTAAATTCCTTCCATTTGGCCTATAAATTCATGAAAATGAGATTTAAAAATCATGTTATATTGTAGATTATTGTGTGAATGTTATTTGGACACTTAGGCAATTTAGAAAAGTTTATCTTTTCTTAAGAAATGGATAGATGTTTAGATCTAGTAGTTGAATTTTGTAATTAGCTACAATTAGATAACTAACTAATTATATGCTTTAATTTCAGGTCATCCAAGTAAGATTGTTTCATATTTGTTTCAGAATGCTTCAATCTATAATAACTGAAAATGTCATTGAGTTATTTTAATTTTTAAGAAAGTTATGGGCTTTTGACTGTTCTAGATCACAGCTTTTGAGTTAAGTCAATGGAAAGGCAATGGGGAACAAGATGCTAATTTCCGAGTATGAAAATGGCCATAACCTTTTTAATACTGAAGATATGAAAGTGAATTAGGTGTCAAATTAAACTTCTTTTTTATGCTTTATCTGATGGGATAAATTGCAGACTTGATTTTTTAAATCTCAGCATTTTGTAACATTGCTACCTAATTTCTATGTTTCTATGTATCATGCATACCCCTCATAGATGTTGCCGGAATCTCTGAATTCCTCCAGCGATGTGTTGGGGTTTTTTTCGTGCTTAATATCACAACCGCAGTGCTCCCTTTTCCAAAGGTTGAACTTCACACACACTCACGTCACCGCGTTGTCAGCTTCCTACCTGCGGCCCGACAACGCCGCCATTTTGCGAGTCCCCATCACGTCCTCCTCCTCCCTCCCACGCGGTGCCGATACGTCATGCCGTCCCCGATCACGCGTGACGTCGGGTGTCTTGAGGGTGGCGACGCGCGACGTCGGGTGTCTTGAGGGTGGCGACACGCGACGTCGGGTGTCTTGAGGGTGGCGACGCGTGACGTCGGGTGTCTTGAGGGTGGCGACGCGCGACGTCTGGTGTTTATGGGCGTTACGTCAGGCGCCCGGGGGCGGGCGACGCCGTCTCGCGGTAACTACGTCCTCCCTCCCTCCCTCCCACACTCACTCACATCTTTGGCCCGCAGGCCGATGCTGGGCCATTCAAGGTAGCTGCGTCAAGTGGCGGGTCGGTCGGCTTCTCTCTTCGCTCTTGAGCGGAGTGGCCAAAACCGCTCGCTCGCTCGCTCTCGGCCTGAGATGGACAGCCGCAACGGAGATTTCAACATCCTGCTGGCCACCGACTCCTACAAGGTAGGGTGGCCGGGAACGGGGCGCTCGCTGCAGGTGTCGCTGAACTCTCACACCGTAGGCCGCGGTGCAGAGGTGAAAGCACCATCGGTCAGGCCAATCGTTCCTCAGCCGCCCCAAACTCTCGGGATCCGGAGGGTCTAGGCCACAGCTGCCGCCCATCCATCCATCCCTCCCTCCCTCTCTATCTCCCTCCCTCCCTCTCTATCTCCCTCCCTCCCTCTCTATCTCCCTCCCTCCCTCTATATATCTCCCTCCCTTCCCTCTATCTCCCTCTATCTCCCTCTCTATCTCTCTCTCTCCCTATCTCCCTACCTTCTCTCTATCTCCCTACCTTCTCTCTATCTCCCTCCCTCCTCTCTATCTCCCTCCCTTCTCTCTATCTCCCTCCTCTCTATCTCCCTCCCTTCTCTCTATCTCCCTCCTCTCTATCTCTCTCTCTCTCTTTATCCCCCTCCCTCTCTCTCTCTCTCTCTCTCTCTCTGTCGCTGCCCCATCAAGTGGCGATGGGGAGACGACCGCTATTACTCCATGCTGCCGCGATTCAATGAAACGCAGTAGGAAACAGATGGAGGCGGAGAATCAAAACCGAAAGCTCCAGATTACTGAATCACATGCGACTGGTTCCTGGAACTCACTTTCATAATGAAACTGATGCCAGAGGACGAGGATTATTATATCATAGCATGTATTGAATTAGGGTCCCGACCCGAAATGTTTCCTGTTTATATGGACTACAGTTTGCAATCTCTGGGTCAGCTGAACTTGAATTGCACAAAACGGAAGTTATTCACTTGTTTCGCTGAGTGAGGATACTTTTCGGAATTTCGGTAATGTAGTAAGAATGAAAATGTAGCAAATCAGTTTATAAAACAAAGTCAAACATTGCCACGGTTTAAGGATCGATTGAAAAGTTAAGAGTATTGATGGCTGTACCATTTATTTTACCCCAATTCAGAAAGATGATGAGACCATTTTAAAAAAAAGGGCAGAGTTTCCAATTCCTACGTGCTCAGTTACTGGTACTCGACCCACATGGAAAAAAAGTTGCCTAACCTTAAAATCCCGTAACTTGCCATGCGGAGGCAGTATTTCTGTTTTAGCACATTTTATTTTACATACAAAATATAAACATTATGGGTCAACCCGCATCGGTTTGAAATGCATTTTATTTCAACCCATCGATGAAATGTTATGCCTTTTATTCATTCCTAGCATGGGAATTATTAATTCACACATTTTTTAAATTTTAACTCCTGTGATTCTCACTACGTTATAATAAAGTCTAATGCATTTTTGTAAAATAGCTCAAATACCAATTTATTTTGTTTCCTCGTCATTGGCTCAATATAGATGCTCTCTCATCGCTGTCACTTGTTTTTTGTGTGTAGGATTAGGTTGACAATTCAAAACCCTTTTGAGGGGAGTTAATATACTTTGATTTAATTTGAACCACATATGATGTTGAAAAGGGTAATACACATTTCTGACATGCTTAGCAAATCTAATTTTCTGCTGGTATTTCTTGTCTCCACTAGGGATTCATTTAGCCTCATCCAGAATGTTTAATTGCAGGCTTCTGAGTCAAGAAACTTAAATTTCATTGCCTGAATTTATTCACTGGAATAGATTGGTATGATTCTTTGTCCCACTCATTAGGGTACAGGCTTACAAGGTTTGTGTAAGGAGCTGCAGATGCTGGTTTAAACCAAACATAGACACAAAAAGCTGGAGTAACTCAGCATGACAGGCAGCATCTCTGGAGAGAAGGAATGGAATATGTTTTGACCCTTCTTCAGATTTCTTCTGATGAAGGGTCTCGACCTGAAACGTCACCCATTCCTTCTCTCCAGAAATGTTGCTCTAGCTTTTTGTGTCTGTCTTAGGCTTGCAAGGTTTATTGTTTACAATGTAGCATTTTTTGTAAGTAGTCTTACTCATTCCACCAGTGATTACTGCCTTTGATATAACCAGTTTCCTACATGTTTAATTCTGGTGTTAAATAAAAACATAGAACAATGCAGCAAAGGAACAGGCCACACGGCACAATATTTGTGGCGCACATGATGCCAACTTAAAATAATATCTGCTGGCACATGAACAATATTCATGTGCCTATCGAAAAGCTGCTTAAACGTCACAATCATATCTGCCTCCACCACTGACACTGGCAGTGCATTCCAGGCATCCACCACACTCTGTAAAAACATAAATGTCCACCTTAAACCATAAGGGATCCATTACTGCCATCTCCTTGCTCTCAAAATGCCCGTGCATATTTGTATTCCCCACACTGATCTCACTCTCCCTCCACGACCTTCGCTTTGGTAAACACCAATGGAAAATTCTCATTTATAACCTCTTCTGTGTAGTCTGGGTGATTCTGCCCTCTCCATAGTTACCCTCTTATTTTTAATATATGCATAAAAAGCGAAGGGATTTTCTTTAATTCAGCTTGCCAGTGGAATTTCATGGCATCTTGTGGCATTCCTCGGTTCTTACGAGTTCTTGTTTTTTATATTCCTAAAAGGTCCTGTCTGATTTCAACTTCCTAAATCTTAGATATACTTCCTCTTTCATTCTGACCAAAGTTATCACTACTTGCCATCCAAGGATCCCCGAGGCTGCAAATTGTCAATTGTTTGACTGTTTAATTACGAGGTTCATTCCACTTGATTTGATTTTCAACTCCTGCTCTGGGGAGGATATCTTTAAAAAATGTGTTTAAACTGTCACTAGCATTTCCCAAATTGTTTATCATTGTATACTTACTTTTGGTAACATAGAGAGAATATACTGGGTATCCTTTGATCGCCAACTTGACCGTCTGCATATCTGATGTCAAATACAGTGGAGTACAAATTTGCAGCAACTTCCTCGTATTCAAGTGGATCTGGTGACAGAGTCCATTCATTTGACTGAAGGGGAACAATTGCAAGGAAGGGATTTATTAATGGCCAAGTATCTATACATAACTAAAACTTTGATCTTGTGCTCTTCCGGTTTGCAAGTACTTTCTATTTGCGCAAAAATGGTACGCGATAGCGCTACGATCTTTTGCCTGGTTACTCACCATTCTCCTGTGCTGCAAGTGCAAAATGTTTCGTTCCGATCGGTGGTATATTGTAAATGGTATTGAGGTTTAAAAATCTTTTAAAAATATGTGTGCGCAGATTACTTCAGTCAGCGCGACGCAGATTGGTCTCTTCTGTCAGTTACGCCACGGCCGGGATGGCGACGCCCCTTCCTGCCCCACCGGCGGCGACCTGTCCTGCCTCGCTAACAGACTCCTCTCTCCCCTCCTCACAGTAACTTGTCTATCGTCTATCGAGGGGTTCAGTGGAGGCCCTGGTCCCATCTCTCTCTCTCTCTCTCTCTCTCTCTCTCTCTCTCTCTCTCTCTCTCACTTACCCCTCTCCCCCGCCCTCCCTCTGCGGCAATGGCAGTCCCGCCTACCCATCCCCACCCCCCTGGTTAGTCGTCGTTGCGGTAACCCACCCTCACGGCCTTCTCGGAGGAGATCTTCTCCACCAGCTCATCAAAACACCTGGGGCCCATCGCACCGAACACCGACTCCATCTCTTCCCCCTCCCTCCCCTCCCCCCCCCCCCCCCCCCCCGTGCCAAAGTGGGCAGAGGGAGGAAGGGAGAGACGGGTTGCAAGGCGGCGGAACAATTTGCGCGCAGTTTGAGGTGCGCACACTTTCTAAACTACAGCTAACAATGAATGACCTGTGGGGGAAGGAACTGCAGATGCTGCTTTTTATATAGGGAGGGAGTGAGTGAGGGTAGGGGAGAGGGGAAAGATCCTGAGAAGGGAGAGTAGGGGGGATTGAGGAAGGGGGAAAGTGGGGGAGGAGGTGAAATGGAGGAAGAGGGGGGCGGCGATAGGGAGTGGGAATAGAGGGAGAGGGCAGTGGGGAAGGTCAGGAGGGATAGTTGGGAATAGGGGGGGTGAGTAGGGGATAGGAGGGGGGGTGGGGAAAGGAATTATGGAGGGAGTGACTGAGGGTAGGGGAATGGGGAGGGAGAGGTGAAGAAGGGGTTGGGAAGGAGGAGAGGGAAGGTGAAGGTGGGGGGAGGACAGTGCTGGGGAATGAGGGGAAATGAACCATGCCTGCACAGTTGGGTGCTGTGCGTGAGTGGTGCAATATTGCGTTGGAGGGACGGGTTGCATTGGGGAAACGGATGAGTGGTGGAATATTGCGTTGGGGAACGAGTTGCATTGGGGGCCAGGCCTCCCGTGTGAGAGGGACCCAACGGGTCCCACTTAGTCTAGTTAAATATTTTCCAATCATTTCTGTCGCTTAATTTTATCATGCAAGGCCCAGCCACAGCATGGGGCTTTGCTATTAAGGAGCTGGCAAGTTTAGAAATGCAAACCAATCGTGGTGGATCCTGAAATGGTAATATCACGCATGCCATGCAGGTCACTGATGAGTTGGCAGCAATTCCTGACCTTTGCATTACGCACTCATCTCTGTACCTAACTTCAAGAAGCAACATCAGAAAAATCCATCTACTATCCTCTAAAATCACATTATCCATTATTTCAGAATGAGTGAAATTAAAACCTGTTATTTTTAACACACACACACACACACACACACACACACACACACACACACACGCACGCATAAACACACACACGCATAAACACACACACGCATAAACACACACACGCATAAACACACACACACGCATAAACACACACACGCATAAACACACACACGCACACACATATAAACACACACACACACACAAACATACACACATATAAACACACACACGCATATAAACACACACACACACGCACACAAACACACACACACACACAAACACACACACACACACACACACACACACACACACACACACACACACACACACACACACACACACACACACACACACAAAATTAATGCCACTGATGTGAATTATTGTTTTGGGACCTACTGGATGTAAAATTGTTAACTGGCTGAGGCACAGATTACGTCTCTAAAAATTGCCCGTGATTGGTTCTTCCAAGATTATCATTATTGTTCTTCCAATAACCCGTTATCATTTGCTGGGTGATGGCATTAAACTGGTCTTTTCATTAATGGATCTGTTCAACATAATATACAATGCCAAACATTCCTCGTTAGATGAAATATTTCTGAACTATTACGTTACAAATCACATTTTGTTGATCTTGCCTATTATTCCAAATGGATCTCTTGTGGTTGATGCACTGTTTTAAAATAGTTATGGAAAGGAATGGGAGTTTTAGGACAAACTAATCAACTTGAGTAGGCCGGGGTTTTCAGGGGGTGTTATTTGCAAGTAAAAGGTCGTCTGGGAAGTGCGAGGGTTTTAAATGTGATTTGATGAGGGTTCACAGCCAGCATATTCCTGTTAGAGTGAAGGTCAAGGCTGGCAGGCGTCGGGAGCCCCGGATGAGGGAATATACGGAAGCTCTGGTCAAGTAAAAGTAGGCATATGTCAGCATTAGGCAACTGGGATTGAATGAACCTCTTGAGGAATTGCGTTTTACTGAATTTCATTCGGACTATCTTTAGTTGGACTTTACTGGACTTTATCTTGCACTAAAGATTATTCCCTTTATCCTATATTTGTACACTGTGGATAACTCGATTGTAATCCCGTATAGTCTTTCCACTGACTCGATCGCGCACAACAAAAGCTTTTTACTGTACCTCGGTACACATGACAATAAACTAAATTAAGCTAAAGTACTCCACCCCGCTTCCTGAAAGTGTTGACCAGCTCCTTTGTTTGATAACATTGAGGGACGGGTTGTGAACTTTGCTTCATTTTATTTTTGGCATCTGTTATGTTGTAAATGTAATATGCAATATGAAATTGTAAGGAGTGATAGCTCTGAATCCAAAGATATTCTCAATAAGGGCAACATTTCTTGTTTTCATACATTTGTTTGTCAATTTATTTTCTTAATTTTGGGATATACTGTATTTACTGTCTTCCATTACAACCAGGTGACTCACTATCAGCAATACCCACCTAATACAACCAAGGTCTATTCTTACTTTGAATGTCGTGAAAAAAGGAGAGAAAATATTAAATCCAACAAGGTGCAATATGATGAAACTGTCTTCTATGGTTTGCAGTACATTCTGAAGAAATATTTAGCAGGTATGGCTTTTGAAACATGATCTTGTCAAGTCTGTGAAATGTTTTTTAAACCCTGCATTTGTGTGTGTATATATTATAGTCTCTTGATTTGACCCTGTGGGAAGTGACTTTATTTTTCCAGTTGCGCTCAGATTAGCAATCTTAATTGACTGTTCAGAGGTGCAGGTATTGGAGCCACTGCCTCGCGTGCCAGGGACCTGGGTTTAATCTTGACATCCAGTGCTACCTGTGTGGATTTTGCATGTTTTCTCCTGTGGCCACGTGAAGTTTTTTCTCCAGGTGCTTCAGTTTCATCTTCACCCCAACGATATGCGAGTTGGTAGGCTAATTGGCCACTGGAAGCTGGCCCTCGTGTGTAGGCTAATGTTATAAATTAAGGGAGAGGGAGGAAGTGTTGATAATATTGTGAGAATAAAAGTGGGATTATTGTAGCTGCATGGTTACTGTGTATCTAAGTTGGGTTATTTACTAGCTCTCCGAGAATCTCTTTGTATTTTGCTATAAAATTCTAAGTTCATTTTAATTTATTATAGATTTCCAGCATTGGCAGTTCTGTTTCTTGATTTATTTGATGGCTTTGCATTGTTTGCTTTGCCACAAATTATAACATACTTCCTCGATCAGATCAAACTAAACTTTAATTGTTTTTAAGATCTCTTAAGGGCCTGTCCCACTAGCATGCGACTCCATGCGGCAAGCGCGACCTAACGTGGTTGCTTGAGCCGTACGGTCTCGCGGGGCCGGTCCCACTTCGATCGCCGGAGCCGTATGGAGTTGTGCGGAGCTGGTCCCGACATCGCGCGGGGCTCCGAAAAACTGAGTGTTCAAAATTCTGCTCGGCAACGGCCTGTCGGCCCACAGCCGCATTGACGCCGTGCGCACCACCTCGACGTCGTGCCTCCGTGTCCCTCTCTGTGTGACCCTCTCTGTGTGCGTCCGTGACGCTCTCTGTGTGTGCCTCGGTGACCCTCTCTGTGTGTGCCTCCACGACCCTCTCTGTGTGTCCCTCTCTGTGTGACCCTCTCTGTGTGCGTCCGTGACCCTCTCTGTGTGCGTCCGTGACGCTCTCTGTGTGTGCCTCGGTGACCCTCTCTGTGTGTGCCTCCACGACCCTCTCTGTCCTTGCGAACTTACCGCGGACATCACTCCAACTTCGCGTCACTCACCGGACCTCCGAGCGGCCCCCGCTTCCAGTTTGGTCGCGCTCGCCGCATGCAGGCGCATGCTGGTGGGACCGGCCCTGTACGAGGATCACTCGACCTCCGCGTGACCCTCGCTTCTGGTTTGGTCGTGCTTGCCGCATGCAAGTCGCGTGCTCGTGGGACAGGCCCTTTACCACGGCTTCCTTTTTTGAGAAATAAACTCAATTTGTTTAGCTTACTGCAATTAAGCAGTTGAGGGTATATCGTAGCCTGCGAACGTTGAGTGTATCTTGGATTTCAAGGTTTAACTGCGTAAGTGCAGAACACAGAAAGTTGCTATATGATTTGCCACATCATGATAAGTCCCCAGAGTGCTGTCACTATATAGAACAGTAGGGGCACTGAACCAGGTCCTTTGGCCCACATAAGATAAAAATCAATGTCAAGTCAAGAGTGTTTTATTATCATATGTCCCAGATGGGACAATGACATTCTTACTTGCTGCAGCACAACAGAATATGTGACTATGTAAACGTAGTACATAACGGGGGAAGAGAAAAAAAAAGTTCAATAAATAACAAATATAGTGCAGTAATAATATAGTCTTTTGCAGTTCAGAGCTTAGAGTTTATTTGTTGTTGTGTCTAATAGCCTGATGGATGTAGGGAAGTGGCTGTTCCTGAACCTGGACATTCTGGATGATCCCCTTAAATGTGCACCATTGCATCTCAACTGACTGATCCCTGAACGTGCCAGTTCACTTTCACCAGCTTTGCTCAAATTGTCCCTGATTTAAGTTTAAAATTCTAAACATCTGCCTTTCGTTTTGCTTTCAATTTGCTTCATAATTTTCCTCCAGTGTTTATTTTTAACTTTCTATTATCATTGTGCATTCTGGTTTGTTTTTGTGGAATAATATTTGTGTCTTGAAGTTCGTGCAGAATATAGATTCACATTCCATGTGTCGTGTACATTTTGAATATGGTATCTTGAATTTTATGTTTAATATTCTGATTAAGTGTGATAAATATCTTGACCGCTTTGTTGCTCGTTTAATAATTCTATTATGGAAATAGATCTTGGAACAAAATAGTGTGATAACTTTTTTTTTAAAGCACTATAATAAACCACTGTACTAAAAGATATTTTCTGGAAATAAATGCTTTATTCATACAGCAATATTTTTGAATCTCAGTTTGATCTCAGCAGCTTTAACGTAAGTACATTGCAATTACTCACTTGGATCAATCTCAACATGAAAATGCTTTCATCTAAATTTTTTAACAGGCAAAGTTGCAACAAAGGAAAAAATTCAAGAGGCAAAAGAGGTCTATCGGGAACATTTTCAACATGATGTGTTTAATGAAAGTGGCTGGAATTACATCCTGGAGGTAGGTACCTTGTCGGAACTGAATTGTTAAGAGACAATTGATTTTTATTTGAACCAACTTTAAGCTGTTGATTTGTTTATTCGCCGTTTTACTTTCGCTCCCAAACCGCCACACACACCTCCCTATCTCAAATCATTTAATTAGTGCTAGAATACAATTCATGACCATTGCACAGATTGTTTTGCATACGCAGGACTTTGTAGACATCCTCGGCTCCTTGACAAAATAAAACGTGACAACATTAATTATTCAAATTTAGATGATCTTTCTTGACAGCAGTTGAGTTCAGTGGTTGTTGAGGCCATTGCACATTTGCTGTCTTGGTTAATATTGCTTATTTCTGCCCAGAATAAGGACCTGTCCTTGGTCATGTTCCCTCTATATAGTTATTTTTGCAGATACAGGTCCACCACCGATTCTTCTGGCATCCTTTGTTCCAGAGCTTTTCTGAATTATTATCTGTTTTGCCAAACCAACATAGGTCATGGCCTTGGCGTAATTGAATGGTCTGCCTAGGTTGCTGATGGGGTGAGGTACCGGCCCGCAAGGTCGATGCCAGAAGTTGGTTATGGGAATGGATCCGCCAGCTCTGGTCGGACCGGAGTTTCAGGGTTTTGGCAGCAGGGGGGCAAGTTCGACCTGCAAACTGAATGTGGAAATTTCAATGTTGTGGAGATCAGCCGCCTCACCCGGGATAGATGCCACATTATTGGAGGAGGGGGGTTCCAGATAAAAGGAGGTGCAGGACCACCAGTTGCGGGAAAATTGGTGGTGGACCTGTGCTGTTTCTCAGCATCATTGTGTAGATCCTTGATATTTATTTCTTGGAGTTTTCCCTTTAAACAAACAAGTTTATTTTTGTTCTGGAGATAATATCAAAGAATGGACTTTAAACATGAAAAGCCTGAATGTACAGAAGCACTGGGTTAAAGATTAGTGACGAGGCACGTAAACTAAGCTCGGACTGTACTCTGTCACTTGCGCAAGAAACTGTTTACTTTTCAACAAAAGGACAACTTGCACTTTTCATGATCATGAATGTTCCAAAGCAGTCTGGCCTAATTAATTCCTTGCACTGAGTCTTGCAATGGAAGAAGTTCACTAGCTCATGTAGTTCCATTAATTCCCACAAACAGGTCTGCAATAAAAAATGATACTCATTTACTAATTTTTCAATTGATGGAAAAATATTATTTGGGACATTGGGGATAATTCTGCTCTTAAAATACGACTCCAAAGCGGGCCATTAGATAAGAGCTTCCCAACCTAATCTTACCTCCCACCATCAAGTATGGAAGCCGGCAAGTCATTGCTCCAAATGTTCATACAATTCCTTTTTTAAATCTGCATTAATGATTTAAGTCACAATGGAGTTAACATGGTAAGTAAATTTGCAGACAACCCGAAAATTAGTGGGAGAGCGGACTGTTGAGGGAGGCCGCCAGAGTTCACAAAAGGATTTGGATCTTCTCTGGGTGGGCCAAGAAATGGTAGATAGAATTTAACTTGTGTGTGATGATGAATTTTGGTAAATCAAACCAGCGTATGACATGCACAGCAAATGATAGGGTCCTGGAATTGTAAGAGTGGGGAGACCTCTGGATGCAGTTATGCATTTCCATCGACAAGGGGACACGGGTAGACACGTGGTGAAGAAAGCTTTTGGAACGCTTGCCTTGGGTCAAGGTATTGAATGTGTGCAGGTTGGTGTACTCAACGACTTTGTTGAGTGGTGAGGGCTGAAGCACAGGCTGTAACTCAACACTGACAAGACTAAGGAGTTAGTGGTGGACTTTAGGAGGAGAGGAACACCCCTGTCTCCATCAATGTGGATGTGCAGTGTACCAGGGAGTACAAATGCCTTGGAGTGTACCTGGACAGTAAACTAGACTGGTCCAGGAACACTGAGGCCCTGCACAAGGGACAGAGCTGGCTGTACTTTTTGAGGAAGCTCCACTCCTTCAACGGTGTTGCAGTTCTACCAACCGGTGGTAGTCAGTGCCATCTTCTTTGCTGGGGCAGCAGGGCGAAGGCCACGGATGCCAATAGGAAAGACAAACTCATCAGGAGGGCTGGCTCCGTCCTGGGGTCGGAGTTGGATTCATGGGAGGTGGATTTGGAGGAGAAGATGCTCCTCAAACTGCGGAGCATCCTGGGCAATACAGCTCACCCCCTCCATGTCAACCTGAGGAGTAGCTTTGGCAACAGACTGGTTCCACCAAGATGCAATACAGAATGCCATAGGAGATCTTTCTTCCCTGTGGCTATCAAACTAAAACTCCCCCTTTTGCCATAGATAGACTGACTCCCCTCTCTCCCCCCAATCTTTGCACATTCCCAATTCTTTCCACTCGTCACTTTAATTTCATGTATTTTGTGTTTTATGACTATTGGCAGATCAATTTCCCTCCTGGGATGAATAAAGTTCTATCGTACCGTACTATGGCGTTGGGACATTACGTTACAGCTGTACAAGATATTGATGAAACTACATTTGGAGTACTGTGTGAAGAGCTAGTTGCAATGCTTGTAGGAAGGATGAAATTAAGAGAGTGCAGAAAAGACATGCCCAGATGCAAACAGAACTCGAGTTGTTATAAGGAGAGGCTAGATAGGCTGGAGGCTTTCTTCCCTGGAGCGTAGGAGACTGAAGGCCTTGGAGAGACCTTGTAGAGGTATATAAAATCACGAGGAGCAAGGATAAAATTAATGGCTGCTGTCGTTTCCCAGGGCAGAGGGGTCCATAACTAGAGGACATAGATTTAAGTTGAGAAGGGAGAGATGTAAGAGATCCGAGGGCTGACGGTGGCGCACATATGGAACGAACTGCCAGAGTAAGTTGCAGAGATGGATGCAATGGTGAAATTTAAAAGACATTTAACAAGTATGTGTATAGGAAATGCTTAGAGGGATGTTGGCCAAATGCAGATAGACGGGACTAGATAAAACCTGGTTGACATGGATATTGGACCAAGGGGCCTGCTTCCATGCTGTGTAACTAGACGAGAAGAGGATTTATATATGATACCGCTGTACCATTGAAAGCATCCTGACCACCTGCTTTACGGTATGGTACAGCAGTTGCACCGTAGCAGACAGGAAGGCACTACAACGGGTGGTGAAAACCGCCCAGTACATCATCGGTGCCCCGCTCCCTGCCATGGATGCCCTCCACCGAAAACAGTGTCTGAGACGGGCTGGGAAGATCATCAAGGACCCCTCCCACCCTAACCATGGACTGTTTGCCCTTCTACCATCGGGGAGGCGGTACAGGAGCCTCAGGTCCCGCACCAGCAGGATGAGGAGTAGCTTCTATAATAACACCATCGTCCCGCCGATAGATTTCCACATCTGTATTTATTTATCTGTATTTATCTATATATTGCTATCACTTTGTACTGTCACTAAACTGCATTTCGTTGTACCCATACTTGTATCTGTGCAATGACATTAAAGTTGAATTGAATTGAATTTGCGCTCCTTTCTGGGTGGAAAGGCAAAATTCCAAATGTTCCCTGTATCCTCCTATCAGTCACTGAATCTTTGTCCCCTTGTTTTGATCCTTTGCAAAAGGTCAGATCTCTCATAGTTCAAACTACCTTGACCGAGAATCCCCACAGCCTCCTTTCATATCATTTCACAACCTTGTCTAGCATATTGCATAGACTGATGGGACTGAAGGCTGATAAATCCCCAGGGCCTGATGGTCTGCATCCCAGTGACTCTGGAAATCATGGACGCATTGCTGATCATTTTCCAATCTTCTATAGAATCAGGATCAGTTCCTGTGGATTGGAGGGTAGCTAATGTTATCTCCCTTTTTAAGAAAGGCGGGAGAGAGAAAACAGAATTATAGACCAGTTAGCCTGACATTGGTGGTGGGGAAGATTCTGGAGTCAAGTATAAAAGATGAAATAGCGGCACATTTGGAAACAGGAACCGGATCGGTCCGAGTCGGCATGGATTTACAAAGGGGAAATCATGCTTGACTAACCTTCTGGAATTTTTTGAGAGTGTAACTAGGAAAATGGACAAGGAGAGCCAGTGGATGTAGTGTACCTGGACTTTCAGAAAGCATTTGATAAGGTCCCACATAGGAGATTAGTGGGCAAAATTAGAGCACATGGTATTGGGGGTAGAGTACTGACATGGATAGAAAACTGGTTGGCCAGACATAAACAAAGATTAGGGATTAACGGGTCCCTTTCAGAATGGCAGGCAGTGACTAGTGGGGATACCGCAAGGTTCGATGCTGGGACCACAGTTATTTACAATATACATCAATGATTTAGATGAAGGGATTCAAAGTAACATCAGCAAATTTGCAGATGACACAAAGCTGGGTGGCAGTGTGAACTGAGGAGGATGCTATGAGGGTGCAGGGTGACGGACAGGTTGGGTGAGTGGGCAGATGCATGGCAGAAGCAATTTAATGTAGATAAATGTGAGGTTGTCCACTTTGGTGGCAAAAACAGGAAGGCAGATTATTATCTAAATGGTATCAAGTTGGGAAAAGGGGAAGTACAAAGAGATCTGGGGGATCCTTGTTCATCATTCACTGAAATTAAGCATGCAGGTACAGCAGGCAGTGAAGAAAGCTAATGGCATGTTGGCCTTCATAACAAGAGGATTTGAGAATAGGAGCAAAGAGGTCCTTCTGCAGTTGTACAGGGTCCCAGTGAGACCACACCTGGAGTATTCTGTGCGGTTTTGGTCACCAAATTTGAGGAAGGACAATCTTACTATTGAGGGAGTGCAGTGTAGGTTCACAAGGTTAATTCCCGGGATGGCAGGACTGTCATATACTGGAACAGTCATGATAGACTGGAACAGCTGGGCTTGCATACCTTGGAATTTAGAAGGATGAGAGGGAATCTTATTGAAATATATAATACTATTAAGGGATTGGACACGCTAGAGGCAGGAAACATGTTCGCGATGTTGGGGGAGTCCAGAACCAGGGGCCACAGTTTAAGAATAAGGGGTAGGCCATTGAGAACGGAGATGAGGGTAAACCTTTTTACCCAGGGAGTTGTGAATCTGTGGAATTCTCTGCCTCAGAAGGCAGTGGAGACCAATTCTCTGGATGCTTTCAAGCAAGAGTTAGATAGAGCTCTTAAAGATAGCGGTGTCGGGGGATATGGTGAGAAGGCAGGAATGGGGTACTGAATGTGGATCATCATCACAGCCATGATCACAGTGAATGGTGACTCGAAGGGCCGAATGGTCTACTGCACCTATTGTCTATTGTCATTCTCTCCTGTTTTTTCACCTTCACAACATCTTATAAATCTCCACTGCACCCTCTCCAGTCCAGTTGCATTGCTTATATGATGTGGCCAGAATTGTGTGCAGTACTTTAGCTATTGTATATATTGAGCCTAACTTTCCTGCTCTTATTTCTCACCTAAATAAGGAAAGCAACCAATTTGGCACTACTTTATTCTGTGTATCCTTCCCACAGTTTAACATCCCTTGGTTCTTTCATAACATTCAATATTCAGTAAATGGCAGAATATTTGTATGCTTTGTACCATCTTCCATAATATCTTTTTACTAAATATTTTACCACAATTTATTTTTCCACTTTCCTGACAATTGTGGAGAAAATTAGCATCTTTCTGCGTTGTAAAGCTTTCCTCTTCACTGTCAGCCGTACAGCCAGTTCTGTACCATCTGTCCCTTGCCAGGCTAGTGACATAATCCTTTGTATTCGGCTCAGAAGACAGGTGGATTCTTAAGTTCGATAATATGCTTAATTTAGAGCTACAGCATGGAAACAGCCCCTTCGCCCCACCGAGTCCATGCCGACCATTGATCAGCCATTCACACTCTTTCTATGTTATCCCCTCCATCGAGACTCAAACGCAATGTTGCTCATCCACTCCTTACAGGCTAGGGGCATTTTTTACAGAGGCTAATTAACCTGCAAACCTGCAGATCTTTGAGGTGTGGGAGGAAACCGGAGCACCAAGAGGACACCCACATGGTCACAGTGAGATTGTGCAAATACCACTCTGGGTCTCTGGCATTGAGGGGCTAGATTTGTCCGGCTAGATTTTATGTTCATCTCTGAAACCTGTTGAGTTGAGAGGGAAAAGTGCTACTAATTGAGCCACAGCTGGTATGTGAAAATGGTAATGTTACTGAAGTTGCACCTGTGCATTTAGGTTATATTTCGGATAAATATTAGCCAGGACATCCCTAATGTGATCATCTAGGTTCAGTTGAGGGATCAGATGGATCGTCAGTTTAACATCCGATGCAAAAGTACGCACACACTCGGGAGTGTAGCATTAAAGCTGTGAACACATTTGAAATGTTGCCTGTGGTATTGGGAAACCGTGACCAATAAAGGTTTGGTGGTTAAAATTCTACCACAAGCACAATATAAACAGAATTTAAAATCATCAGAAGCAGAAGCAGTTACAGGCTATTTATTCTTTGTTCCTCCCACCATTTAGCACAATTCTTTGATGAGCTAATCTTTTACTGCCACTTTCCTACTCTAATCTCAGTATTTTTTGATTATCATTTAACATTCACAAATCAACTGCTCTCTTTTGAATGAGACTCATAGGCCTCCTGGGTAGAAAATTCCAAATATTCATTACCTTCTGAGTGAGGAATTATCTTCTAATTTCAGTTTGAAATGGGTGACTCCCTTTGAGACACTGCCTCCTCATCCCAGAACTCTGTGAAATATTACCTCGCATCTACCTTCAAATTCCATAATGATTTTTCACATTTCAATTGAATTACATTATGCTTGACTCTGGAGAGTGAAGGCTAATTTTACTGAATGGAAAAACTATAGTAAATTTGGCCTATATTCTCAGGAGATCAATCTGGTGAACTCTTTGCAAGTAAGTATTTCCTTCCCTGACTAAACCTGTACATCCAATTCCAAGTATTTTCTAGACAGGCCCATTCAAATGCAGTAAAATGTATTTACCTGTGTATTTAGATCTTCTGATAATAACAGCCAACACACTATATGCCTCTCTAATTGCTCGTGGTACCTGCATGTTAACTTTCAATTATTTGTGTACACAATCCCAGGTACCTCCGTGCCATCATTTTTTTTAATCAGTCGACTGTCCCAAATAAAAGTTTTGAAAATCCTTAGTGAACACACCCATACTAGTTGGGTATTGTAGATGGTTTATATGCAACCAATAATATAGTTACCTCACTCCCATTAACCCCGCCCAGTTAACATCAATCATAACGCCTTCCCCTCAGTAGAAAATGTAGCCGGTGCTTGAAGGTGTATGTAATACCCAGTGCTATCATTAAAAGATGTTGTACACTTAAGAGCTTGTAAAGTTTTCATTTACATGGTGTCGAAGCTGGAAGATACCTGCGTCTCCTGTTTATCGGTTTTTATTTCTTTTTTTTGATTTGTGTTTTTTGTGCTTTGATCTCTTTGGCCATGGCGTCCCCTTGCAGAAAGCCCGAGCAGCTTGTCTTTGATGCTGACATCTCTGAGCGCTGGGCCACGTTTGAATTTGATTTCACACACTTTGTCAACGTCGCACACCGCGCTGATCCTGACTCCCTTAAAGCTTCCCTCCTCCTCAACCTTGTCGGACCTGATGCCATGAAGAGAGCCAGAACTTTCACCTACGCTCCAGCGGTCCTGGGCGTCGATGGTGCGGTGATTACTCCTGCAGAGTCTGCTGACGACCCCGCTTGCCTCCTACGTAAGTTCAGGGAGATTTGTGACCTGCCCTCGAACCGCATTCTAGAGAGGGCACGGTTCTTTACGAGGAGACAGTTGCCTGATGAACCTGTTGAATGTTTTATTGCTGATTTGCGTTATCTCGCCCAGCGGTGCCGTTTTGGCGACATGACAGACCAGCTCACTAGAGACATTTTAGTAACTGGCATGCGTGACCAGAAGCTGCGATGTGAGCTTTTGAGGGATCCGGATCTAACATTGGACAAAGCTATGCATGCCTGCAGATTGTCTGAGGTCGTTGTTTTTGCAAGAGGACCACCGGGATTTGGGCAATAAATCTGTCAACCTGGCTGGGTTTAGGAGCCCACAGCCTCGGGTGGGAAACAATGTTTTTCTGCCGCGTGCCCCGCCCTGGACCTGGCGATGTGCCCCGAAAAAGATGCCCGAACTGTAACTACATGCACCATAGACTGTCGACGTGTCCCGCCTCTGGTAAAACCTGTAACTTTTGTAAAAAGCTGAACCATTTCTCAGCCTCCTGCCGCTTACTCCGTTCCCGTGGGAGCCAGGCACAAGCTTCCAGTCCCAGTCTAAAACATGCTGGCCCAATCTGATCTCTGTTTCGACTCACAGCCCAATTTAGTTGAGTGCAATGGTGCGGAGCCAATTAATTCTGCCGAGGACTCTCATGTGTTTACCCTCCTACAGACACCCGCCCACCGCAATGATCCCTCCGTACCTGTGACTGTCAATGGCGTGACCTTCTCTGCCAAATTAGATACTGGCGCGAGAGTCAATGTTTTGTCCATGAATCTTTTCAACAAGATAAGGAGTAATGAGCCTCTGATTGTTGACGATGCTACCCTGCACGCCTATGGTGGAGAGATTCTAAGGCCTGCGGGGAGGGCCACTTTAACTTGCGTGCTGCAAAAGGCCACAAGAAACCTGGTTTTCTATGTTTTGAACTCTGACTGTGTAACCCTGTTGGGCAACCGTGCGTGCCAGGATCTTGGCCTGGTCTCCTTTGACCGCACGGTCCACAAAGTGCAACTTTCGTTTGACCCGGTTGCTGAATACCAGGACTTGTTCGACGATGACCTGGGGAAGCTACCAGTGTCATACCATATTTCCATTGACCCAAATATACAACCCGTGGTCCGCGCACCTCACAGGGTGTCTCACGCCATGAAGGACAAGGTCGAGGCGATGCTCAACGAGATGGTCGAAAAGGGGGTGCTAGTAGCAGTTAGCGAGCCCACCGATTGGGTCTCCACCATGGTTGCCACGATTAAGAAAGACAAGAACGAGATACGCGTGTGTATCAACCCGAAGGACTTAAACCTTGCCATCAGGCGACCACACTACCCCATGCGGTCTGTTGAGGATGTAGCGGCAAAGGTCGGGCAAGCCACCATCTTTTCGGTCCTAGACGCTAAGAACTCGTTTTGGCAGGTCCCGTTGGACAAAGCGTCTTCTGACCTGACGACCTTCGCCACACCGTTCGGCAGATTCAAGTTCCTGCGAATGCCATTCGGCATCAATTCTGCTAGCGAGGTGTTCCAGCAGACGATGGAGCAATTATTCGCGCACCTGCCATGTGCCATCATCGTGGATGATATCCTGGTTTACGGGAAGGACCTTGCCGAGCACGACCTGAACCTCCGCCGCGTCCTGGATCGCGCGCGACAGGCGAACCTGAAGCTGAATCCCAAGAAGTGCCGGTTTCGTGTCTCAGAGGTCACGTATGTTGGACATGTTTTCACCCCTAACGGACTAAAGCCCGACCCCTTGAAGGCCGCTGCCATCTCCGAAATGGCAGCCCCCACCGACGTGCCAGGTCTGCAACGATTCTTGGGCATGGTGAACTACCTTGGCAAGTTTATACCAAACCTCAGTGAGCTGAGTGCTCCCCTGCGGCAGCTGACAAAAAAGGATATCGCCTGGGCCTGGCTCCCATATCACCAGCAGGCCTTTGACCGCCTCAAGTCGAAACTGATTAGCACTCCGACGTTGCGGTTCTTCGACGTGGGTCGCCCCATCACCGTCACCTGTGATGCTTCCAAGTTCGGTCTGGGTGCGGCCTGCCTTCAGTCTGTCGATGGATCGCTGCATCCCGTCTCCTATGCCTCCCGCACCATGACGGACACCGAGCAGCGGTACGCTCAGATCGAGAAAGAGCTGCTCGCGGTGGTGTTCGCCTGCTCCAAGTTCAGAGACTTCCTGTTCGGCAGCAGATTTACGGTCGAAACCGACCACCAGCCACTGGTGACAATCCTGAACAAGCCGATTCACGCTGCCCCTGCCAGGCTGCAGCGTATGATGCTGCAGCTCCAGCGCTTCGACTTTGACATAATCTACAAGAAGGGCACCGAGATGCACATTGCGGACACCCTGTCGCGAGCCCCGCGTATCTCCTGCGCTCGCCACCCCTACGAAACAGAGGACTTGCTCGTACTGGGCGTTAACTTTATTCCCACCAAGCAGCTACAGGTTTTGGCCGAGCACACCGCTGCCGATCCGGCCTTGCAGCAGCTTGCATCGGTGATTAAAGCAGGGTGGCCAACAAAGCGCTCCGCCGCGCCATCTGAAGCACAGCCTTTCTTCCTGGTCCGCGACGAACTGGTGCTCCAGGATGGCGTTATCGTCAAGGGACATAAAGTTGTGGTCCCGTCCTCCCTGTTTGACTTTTACTTTTGTGCAGCCCACAGCGGACACCCTGGGGTCGATGCAACGCTTGCCCACGCTCAGTGCCAATTCTATTGGCCTGGAATGGCCAAATATATCCGAGACAGAGTTTCTGCCTGCTCCACGTGCAACAGTCTTGCGCCGCACCAGCAGCGACAGCCCCTGCTGCAACAGCCCGCCCCTGCTTTGGCCTGGTCCTCGCTGGCTGCCGACATATTCGAGTGGCGTGGTAACCACTACCTTGTCCTAGTCGACTCGTACTCCAACTGGTTCGAAGTGGATTTGCTGACATCCCTCACGTCGGAGATGGTGATCCGCAAGCTGCGGAAACACTTCTCCACTTTTGGGACCCCGGTCAGGCTGCAGACTGACAACGGCAGGCAGTTTACAAGCCGAGAATTCAAAAGCTTTGCCGACAAGTGGAACTTCGTGCATTTCACCAGCAGCCCAGAGTACCCACAGAGCAACGGCCTAGCAGAACGGGCCGTCCGCAGCGCCAAGCTTCTGATGGAACAGGCGCGACTATCCAATTCTGATTTGTATTTGGATCTCCTGAACCTCAGGAATGTTTCCAGGGATCCGGCCATGGGGTCACCTGCTCAGCGTCTGATGTCCAGAACTACCAGATCCACCGTCCCGATTGCCCAGCGCCAGCTGAAACCTCGGGTGCTGGAGCCCGCCTCCGTGCAGAGGCGAATTCAAGAGAAACATGACAGCCAGCGGCGTTCCCACGATCGGTCGTGCAGACCACTCGATCCTCTGTTGCCCGGACAGGTTGTTCGTTTGCAGACCGCCAGTGGGCACTACCGTCTGGCCACCGTGGTTGGGGTGGCCGACTCACCTCGTTCGTATCTGGTCGACTGTGAGGGTTCCATCTACCGAAGAAGCCGACAACACCTGCTTGCGGTTAATGAGCCACAGCCGCAGCCCCCTGGGCCCTATGCCCCTCCACTCTCCTATCAGCAGCCGGCTGCCGCCCCGGCTGGTGTTCCCTGCATGCCTCGGTCCCCGTCGCGGGCGCCTGGTTCCCCTCTGCGCGGGTCCCCTGTTGCCGATCGCGGTTTCTCCCTCTCCTGTTTTTCTCCCACCCCAATGCCCTTCCCTGGTTCCCCGGCTGCCTTGCGTCCTCCTGCTTCTTCTGCTCTTTCGGGGGGAGGGGGAGACATCCGTACGCGCTCGGGCAGGATCAGTAAGCCGCCTGTTCGCTACGGCGATTTCGTTTAATTCTGCTGTTTAATTCGGTTGTCGTGACAACAATCTGTTTTTTTTTTATTTCTAAGGGGAAGGATGTAGATGGTTTATATGCAACCAATAATATAGTTACCTCACTCCCATTAACCCCGCCCAGTTAACATCAATCATAACGCCTTCCCCTCAGTAGAAAATGTAGCCGGTGCTTGAAGGTGTATGTAATACCCAGTGCTATCATTAAAAGATGTTGTACACTTAAGAGCTTGTAAAGTTTTCATTAGTGAACACACCCATACAAGTTGGGTATGATGTACAAAAGTGTATATGGGGGAGGAGGGGTAAATGATCGGTCATATTTGAGACATGCTGAACTTTCTGTAACAATAGGACTATATTTTTGAAATGGGAAACAATAGTTTAACAGCATTGTAAAGGGCTATTGGGGGTGTTGCAAAGTTAGGCAATACAGCTGTCTGTTTTTTATTTGAGAGAGCAGAAAGGGATTGGCTTTCAAAGTGGCTGCAGAGAACACCAATTGTGCCAGGTTTGTGTTTTAATGGGAGCTAAGAATGAACATTCGGTCATTAACAATTTACTGTAACTAACAAAATTGATAATTCAATGAAGTAACTGAAAGTTTTTAACCACTTTTCTATTTTCACTTCTTGTAATGGCAATTTTTCAAACTTTAACCAAAGCATTGATTCTGATTGTTTGCCCCCTGGAAACCAGTGAACAGAATGTTGCTGATGGAGCAATTGTATTTGGCTTGTAAAAAAAAAAGCATTTTTCAGAATGTTTTCATAAAAAATTCAGTGCATTAAAATAATGTGTTAAGTTTGGATTGTATTTCAAAAATACTGAAACCTTGTTGTATTTGGATTTTGATTCTCCATTATAGAAACATGATGGCCACCTTCCAATAGAAATAAAGGCTGTTCCTGAAGGAAGTGTAATTCCTCGGGGGAATGTTCTCTTTACTGTTGAGAATACCGATCCAGAGTGTTATTGGCTAACTAATTGGGTTGAGGTATGTCTGCAGTTTATTTGTTACTTTATAAGAGTGAAAAATACTTGCACCACATTCAGGCTGCCAGATTTTTGTGATGTTCCCTTGATTGTTCTGTATTTTGTCGGCACGCAAAACGTTGTCTTTTGGGAGCAGTGAACTTGCAATTTCGCCTTGGTTTCTAGACTTGTCTTGTTCAAACCTGGTATCCAATTTCCGTGGCCACCAATTCCAGGGAGCAGAAGAAAATTTTGGCCAAGTATTTAATGCAGACTGCTGGTAATTTAAATGGACTGGAGTACAAACTTCATGACTTTGGCTATCGAGGAGTTTCCTCTCAAGAGGTAAGAATATTTTTCTTATGCAATTTGAACTGAATAATCAAAGGCTTGTCTAAGAAATCAGCCAGATTAACAAAGTATTTGAGGTTAATTTTGCAAAAACATTGTTCATTTTTTTAAAACCGAAGAGTGAATTGTAGTGACTTGAATTTGTAGAATAATAAACCACCGGTAGACATTTAATGCATTTACTTTACGTTGGTAGTTGTAACTGATCCCAGTTACCTGCTGATTCCCATAATGAGGCAGACTTTTATAGAGTCGTAGAGTGATATTGTGGAAACGGGCCCTTCGGCCCAAGTCGCCCACACCGGCCAACATGTCCCAGCTTCACTCGTCCCACCTGCCTGTGCTTGGTCTATATCCCTCCAAACCTGTCCTATCCATGCACCTGTCAAATTGTTTCATAAACGATCGGATAGTCCCAGCCTCAACTACCTCCTCTGACAGCTTGTTCCATACACCCACCACCCTTTGTGTGAAAAAGGTATCCCTCGGATTCCTATTAAATATTTTCCCCTTCACCTTGAACCTATATTCTCTGGTCCTCGATTCCCCTACTCTGGGCATCTTCCCGAGCTATTCCTCATCATTTTATACACCTCCATAAGATCAATTCTCGTCCTCCTGTGCTCCAAGGAATAGAGACCCAGCCTACTCAACCTCTCCCTATAGCTCATACCCTCTAGTCCCGACAACATCTTCATAAATCTTTTCTGAACCCTTTCAAGCTTGACAATATGTTTCCTATAACATGGTTCACAGAACTGAACACCATATCGTCAAGGAACCATGCACCTGCATTCCCAGATCCGTCTGCTCAACAACACTCCCCAGAGGCCTACTATTTACTGTGTAGGTCCTGCCCTGGTTAAACATCCCAAAAATGCAACACCTCACACCTCTCTGTACTAAATTCCATCAACCATTCCTCAGCCCACCTGGCCAATCGATCCAGATTCTGCTGCAATCTTTCACAACCATCTACGCTATCTGCAAAACCACTCGCTTTTGTATCATCAGCAAACTTGCTAATTTTGCCCTGTATGTTCTCATCCAAATCATTGATGTAGATGACAAACAGTAATGGTCCAGCACCGAACCCTGAGGCACACCACTAGTCACAGGCCTCCAGTCCGAGAAGCAACCTTCCACCATCACCCTCTGCTTCCTTCCATGGAGTCAATTTGCTGTCCATTCCACTATTTCTCCTTGGATCCCATGCAATCTAACCTTCCAGAGCAGCCTACCATGTTTCCTTTGAATATTTGATCATCTTTTAAACGTTACTACTGCATTGGGCTGGAGCCAAAATATGGCCTGGTCATGGGTTCTTACTATAAGGAGAAACATGATGGGATCAGTTTCCTGGAAATAGCTGTTAATGCCAACATCCTTAAATCTCCCTCTCCCATCTGGTGCTAAAAGCAGGAAGCAGCCGTTCAAACAGGAGCATACAAAGATATGGCAATGAATGCACTGTCACATGAGGTGCATAGAAGACATGTCAATTGGTAGAAAAGTTATGCATTCCTGTACTCTTACATGAATATAATCGTCGTAGGCTCCCCTTGTTCATGACTGACTCCCCCATGGATGATGCATCCTAGTTGGGTCGGATGCAAGCCTGGGTGATGTCATATGGAGGACAGGCTGTTGCCCGTGCAGCACGCCGCCCCCCCCCCCCCCCCTCCACGTCGCTGATCGATCCAAAGGAACAGCAGGGCCGCCACAGGAGCTGCCAGAGCGAGGTTGTGGACAACGATGAACTGCCTTAGGGTCCGGATTTTCTTGAGGTTTACTCCTGGAACATTTTCCTTGACTGGATATGGCCACAAGGCAGTGGAGGTTTTAAATCAGAGTTTTCCCTCTCCTAGATTGACTGCCTTCCCAGGCTGACGAGCCCCATCTGCCCGAGACGCATGGGGGCAGGAGCATCTACCTTCCCGTGCAGGTCTATAGCACCTGCCCACTGCCCACACATGAGTATTACCGCACATAAAAAAACAAAAAAAAAACAGCAAAATGGCACTGTAAAAATACTGATTTGCTCAGCAAAATACTGATTTTCAGGTACTAGAATACTGAAATACTCTGACAAAACTTGGCAGCTCTGGGTATGTGTACCACGTTGCTTCCTGAAGTTGATCGCTGTGTCTTGCTTTTTAAGCTATAATCCAAGATACGTAGGAAAGCATTTATGTCCCTGGGATCTACCATGTTTAGCCTCAATTTTTTTTTTTACATTCCAGTTGCTGCTTATTCTGCATTCCAGAAAATAGGCTTGGTATACTCCTATTAATATTTGTATCACAGACCACAATCCCAGGAATAATTTTGCTGAATCACTAGTTGTCATTGAAACAATGCAGCAATGTCCTTTTGTTGGTAATAAGTCCAAAATTGGTACTCCAGGTATGGGCTCACTTAGGCCAAACGTATTGCAGCATCTTTCCTGTTGTATTCTCTTGCGATAAAGGGCAACATACTGCTATAGTTGCTTCGGCATTGGTGTTCGGTGACGGCTTGTAAAGAGCACATAGGTTCCTTTGAACCCGAAATGTTTCCCACTTTAAATACGTTCTAAAACAGTTTATATTTAGCATGCTTCAGTATGTTTGACCTGGTATCATATAGAAGTTCTCCTTTCAGACGGCAGGTATTGGGGCATCTTCTCATTTAGTTAACTTCAAAGGAACTGACACAGTTGCAGGAATCACCGTAATCAAGAAGTATTATGGAACAAAAGACTCAGTGCCAGGCTTTTCAGTGCCAGCAGCTGAACATAGGTAGGCATATGTTAATTGAACTTAAAAACATTTTTGAGCAGTGCTTCCAGATTGAGAAGCGATTCATGTTTTATAATGTGTTGTGAACTGGATTTTGCAATCTATTTGATACTTAACTCTGTATCTGCTTATTATGTGGGGAAAGATGATTAAACCTAACACCTATGTTGAGTTAAATGATAATAGTTGTGATTATCAACTCGTTATTTGAATCTTGAAAGAATACTTGTAGTCTTGCCGGATCTCAATTTAATAGATTTTAAATTTGCACTTGTAGATCAATTTTGAACTTTCATTCTTGTAAGACTAAGTTTTGCTATTTGGAAATCTCGGAGTAGAGATGAGTTGTTAATTCTGTCCTTTGAAATGAGAATATTGTTGTTGTAGTAATATTCATTTTCCTTTTTAAATAGAGTTCAGATATGGCATCAGTCTTAACAATACCTTGTTTAGACCACACTTTACAATTTATGTTTTATTGAAGGTTCTGTCAATTTATTTAGTAAAGTTCTTCCAGATTCCACATTCACTTTTTGCTTAGATATATGTTGTATATACTATTGGCTCACTCTCTTGCATATGTTCTGAAGAGCTTAAAAGAAGACTTTTATATTGCACCTTTTTGATGCATTCAAGATGTCTTTAAATGGTTTGCAAACAATGAGGTATTTGTGAACGACAGTCACAGTGCAGAAAATATAGTAGACAATCTATGCCCAGTGATAAATACACCAGCAGTATGACATGACCAACGAATCCACAAGCAATGGTGAATGGAGGCAGAAATAACATATGATTTTTGTGTTCAGCTGAGAGAGCATAAAGCGGTCAATTTTAGATGAAATTGAATGAGAATAACATGACATCTCATAAAAAAATAAAAATAAAAAAGAAGTGGCACCCTCATTACACAGTCTCTGGAGTAGGGCTTGAATGCAATACCTTCTGACTGAATTACTATTAACCGGCTGAATCAAACCATGTACCCGAAAATAGCTGTTAATGCCAACATCCTTAAAATATATTGCATTTATTATAATTTTGAGATTTCCCTTTTAACCGAATTCTCATCAAACCAAGTGAATCTTGAACTTCAGGAAAAGCCAAATTTACACGTTTTGGTCAGACAATTACTTTTTAATTTGGTATTCTAAAACCAATACTGAATTTTGTCTTTTTTTCCCTTGCATGTCGTAACAAAATGTATTTTAACTAAGCTCTTTAACCTTATCTGGTCACAGTTGTCTATCATTTTGGTTGCTTCTTGAATATTTTCTGTATTTCCTTTCTATGAATAGTACAATTACAGCATGGGGAAAAGACTGCGAAAGAGATGCCTTTGAACACATAATGAAGACATTTTCTACAGTGCCTGTATCAATTGTCAGTGACAGTTATGATATATATAACGCTTGTGAAAAAATTTGGGGTGAGGACTTAAGAGATTTGATAGAAGGAAGGAGTGCTGATGCTCCGCTCATTATTCGGCCAGATTCGGGAAATCCACTTGATACAGTTTTACAGGTAACTTGTTTCTCTTCTTTGTTCCTAGTTAAATGCTATTTATGTTTCGATTAACTCTAACAAGTATGTTGCTAAAATAAGGCATACCTAGAAGTATGAAAAACACCTTGAATACATCTACATTTGAACTAAAATGGTAAAATATGCATGGGCGGCACAGTGAAGCAGTCGTACAGTTGCTGCCTTACAGCGACAGAGACTCTTGTTAGATCCCGACTAGGTGCTGTCTGTACGGAGTTTGTACATTCCCCCTGTGACCTGCGTGGGTTTTCCCCGGTGCTCCGGTTTCTTCCCACAATTCAAAGATTTACAGGTTTGTCGGTTAATTGGCTTCTGTAAATTAAAATTTAACCCTAGTATGTAGGATAGTGCTAGTGTACGAGGTGATCACTGGTCGGTGTGGTCTTGGTGGGTTTGTTCCACTTTGTATCTCAAGTCTAAGTCTAAGAAAAACAATTTAAATGCAAAAATTCTGTCACTGTTGGGATTTTGGCAGATTTTCTAAAGTATTGGATGTTACTCCTAGTATGTGAATACATTTATTTCGCTTTCTGTGTGTTAAAAGTAATTTAATAAATTTTCCAGAGTGCCCGGTGAATTTAAAGGGAGCGAGAATTACATAAGTGCCCTGGACCTAGGTACCAGTCTCAAACATATACATGTTCCTGATCCCTGACGCTCCAGACCCCAATACTACCACATACCTGGCCCATACACTGGATCCTGGCTGCAGCCACATTCTAAACACCAGCTTTGGACACCTGTCCTGCTTGCATTCTAGCTCATTCCTGGACTAATGTGAGCTAAATCCCAGACTATCAGAATGTTTAAACAGTGGTGCAACGGTGGCGCAGTTGGTTGAACTGCTGCATCACAGTGCCAGTGACCCAGGTCCAATCCTGACCTCGGGATCTGCCTGTTTGCACATTCTCCTTGTGACCGCATGAGTTTCCTTTGGGTGCTCCTGTTTCTCCTCGCATCCCAAAGACATGTGGATTCGTAGGTTAATCGGCCTCTGTAAATTGCTCCTAATGTGTGGGGAGTGGATAAGAAAGTGGGATACATAGAACTATTGTGATGGTCGGTGTGGACTCAGTGGGCCGGAGTGCCTGTTTTCATGCTGTATCTAAAATGGGATGCCAGAATATTGGAGTATTATTGTAAAAAATACAATGTGTATATAGATGTTTAGTCTTTGTAAGAATTTTATTAGAAAGCACTGATATGGTTCTACTTGCTGTTTGGTTAGTTCTAATTGCCTGGAAAATGCTTACTTACTGTAAGCAGACAGCTCTTACATATGGTCTGAAGTTGAAAAAGAAAGTAAACTTGAACTTTGCACCTCCAAAATGCGAGATTTTTCTCTCGTGAGTAACAATGTTTGTATTTCAGTTTAAGGTGGGAGAACTCAAAGGCGAAACTAGATGATAATCTGATTGTTCTATACTGGGAAATGCTTCGTCCACAAGTAATTAATGTGAGGCTTAAGAATTAAAATAGAAATACTCGAATGTTTGAATAGTCCATGCGTTTGAGGAGGAAATGCAAAATGACTTTGGAGGCGTACCCTTCCTTTGAGATCAGAGGGTGCGACCAAAATGTCAGAGCAAGTCTTGTCAAGGGTGTTGCACGAGACTAGAGACGAGTAATATTAAATGCAGATGGTGGCCTCGTGTTTGATTTTGAAATCCACAGCTATGAACTCTATTTTGAAGGAGATAATACTAAATAACTGCAGAAATGTTTAAATTGTGGAACAAAATTGGAATTTAAAGTTAACATGATTTTTGGAGGCAAATAAGAGCAGATTATGTTGTACCAACTATCGTATTGATTTGATTGTTTCGAGTGGATATTGGAGCTGGATGCTTAAAGTCCAGATTTAAGTTTTGCATGAAAAGTTTCTGTGCAAGGATATAATACCAATTAGTTTGGGTGGAACTTGCTGATAAAGAATCGACTGGCGGGGATGAGTGAGCTAAAAGGAATGTTGGACTCGAGAGCTGTATTCAGCAAAATACTCAGAGTCCATGCTGAAAAGATCCTTTTGCATTGCGGCAGAGTAAATGTGAAGATATTGAAAGGGATGAAGATATGTAAAACCAACAAACTGCAGAATTGGATAATTTCCTATTCTAAAATTAACTATTCTGAGCTCTCTCAAAATAAACGACCATTGGGGTAAGTTTTGAGTTGAATTGTTTGAACCGTAGGTTTTTCTGAAGTTTAATTGCATAATTCAATACTGGCGTCTAATTTTCAAACAAGCATTCATGCCCTTGATGTGATTTGTTGAATAATGGATCTTTTAGTTATCTGTTGAGTTATCAAAATCTTAATTGTTTCATCAGGTTCTTGAGATTCTTGGAAGGAAATTCCCACCAAAAGAAAATTCTAAAGGTTATAAAGTACTTCCACCGTACTTAAGAATCATTCAAGGAGATGGTGTGGATATCAACACTTTACAAGAGGTAATAATGAACAGCCCGGAAAACTACGTACCCTTTTCCTTTTTAGCTGATTGATTTGAGACATTGCAGCTGAGTTCCTTCCCAGCTGAGATCCTGTTCCCCAGCCACCAATGAACCATTGTGGATTTCACCTTTCTTTGATCATTGGGTACACAATGATTGGGTACACAAATTCTCCAGCATCTGCAGTTCCTTCTTTAACAATTTCTTTGATCATTGTTGTTGGCTTTGATTTGTTGATTTCATGCCTTTCATTCGTTTGTTTTTTTTGTACCTTTTCATGCCTCTAGTTTCCCTCTCCCCTGACTCAGTCTGAAGAAGGGTCTCAACACAAAACTCCACCTTTTCCTTTCCACAAAAGATGCTGCCTGACCCGCTGAGTTACTCCAGAATTTTGCCTTATTGTCCTTCATTAACAACTTGTTTAATTGATATAACTGCTCAAATATGTATCAAACCAGATAATTTTGAGATTAGTAACTTCAACTTGGTTGGAGTTGGTTTTAAGGAAGGCTTAATCGGAGGTAAGAAAATGGACCAAGAGAATTAAAATGACCCCATGCTGTACAGTCCAAAAGTGTGGTGAAGGCTTGTTAACTATAGCTGATCAGTGTGGAGGAGACGTAACTAATGGGAGATGAGCAAATATAGAGAAGGAAAAAGAAGCAAATAAAGGTGGAACTGGGAGGTCGTGCACGCAGATGCAGAAAATTCTCACCAAATCAAGCAGGATCGAAGGAGAGAAAATTGAATTCCTGTTCGAGATTGTCCTTGCAGCAGAAGTGGTCAATTTTGACTGTGGAGTTCAATATTGAATTCCAATCCTGTACAGACAGAAGATGATGTTGTTGTTCCTCGAGCTTCAGATGAGCATATTTGAAAGAATAAAGCCAGCATGGGAATGGGATGGAGAATTATAACGAGGGGGAGCTAGAAGCTCGAGGTCACTCGTATGGACTGAATGGAGATATTCTGCTGTGGTCACTCTCTCTGATTTTAGTTTCTCCAACGTGGAGGGGACTGCATCGTACTATTGCCTTTCTAATTGCTGGTTGAATTAATAGCATGTTGATCTTCATTGCAAGCGGATGTGTACACAAAGGAAGAGACTTGTAACTTAATTTATACAGAGCCTTGGTGATGCTGTATCAATAACACTGACCAGTCAGGTCTCCCTGATAAGGACAGATGCATTTACAATAGAGAGTGCATCATATTTATCCTTGGTAGGGTGAGTTTGTCATATGTAGAGGTTAAAGGATTTGGCATTGACTCCCCTGAAGCTTTGAAGAATGAGGAGGATCTCATTGAAATTTGCAGCTTTGTTCAGGGACAAGACTGAATAGTCATGGAGTTGAAGTTTCCTCTGGTTGGGAAATCAGGAATTGGGGATCATAGTGTTAAGATAAGGTTTTGGCTGTTTAGGAAAGAGTTGAAAATAAATTCCTCCACACAGTGGATAATGAATCTTTGAAATTCTCTACCCAGGAGGGCTGAGGAGGCTCAGTGTCTGACTCCAACACCCTCTATCTTGCATCGAAAATTAGAAAAAAATCGAATTCAGTCTTGAAGACTGTAATGTGTTACAACCTTCAAGACTCAATTATTTGTTTTTTAAAATCTGTAAACTAGCCTCTCCTGGACAGTGTCAATACTGTCAGATCAACATCAAATCAAGTTTTCTCTCGGCAGATGCCGACCTTACTTGCAGCATTCTCAATTCAGATTTTCACCCATTATATTCTACACCTGCCATCACTTTTCCCTCACCTCTGTCTGCTCACCTTGCCATAACTGCATCCTCTACCAACAAATTTAACAAACCTTCACCCCGAGCAGCATTTGTCACATGGCAAATTTAGCTTTCATCCTGCGAAAGAGACAAAGTGCTGGAGCAACTCAGTGGGTCAGGCAGCATCCCTGGGGAACACAGATAGGTGATGTTTCAGGACGCAACCCTTCTTCACACTGGCTTTCATCTTTTGTTCTCACCATCTTATCCCTTCTCTGCTGTTTTAACATGGTTAATATTTCACCTTGTGTCTCCACACATGCTGCCTGATCTCTTGAGTATGCCACAACATATTTTATTTCATTGGGGGTTGGAGTTTGTGCAGGACAGAGGGGCCAGTGCTAATGGCTGTGTAGAAAGTGGCCCATTTTATTATTAGGGATACACGCATCATTTACATCCCTATATTTAATGAGCACATTCTCTGGCAAAAAAGTTGAATGATAATATTGGAGTTTTCGTAATGAAGTTCTAACAGGTGGATACATCTACTTTGAAAATGAGCTAAATAAGCCTAATGTATTGTACTGCACATATGTAAGTGGATTAACCGAAGCACGCTTTGTTTTTTAGATTGTAGAAGGAATGAAGGAGCATAAATGGAGCATTGAAAACATTGCCTTTGGATCTGGTGGAGCTTTGCTGCAGAAGATGACAAGAGATCTTTTGAATTGTTCCTTCAAGTGCAGTTATGTGGTGACCAATGGCCTTGGGGTATGTTTTATAAAGTTGTTGGATAGTATTTGAAACCGTTTAGTAGGTTCTGTGAACTTTTTTAAATATCTGGGTAGAGAAATTAATTTGGGCTTGATATCCACAAGCTTAGCTTGTTTGAATAGTTAAAAAATAACTGATCATGAAGCGAATCTGGTAAACAGGATTTTAAATGCAGGGTGGTTATTCATTATGTTCACTTATACAATGCAGTATTAAATTTGGGATTTAATTTCATATTTACATTGAACAATCTTAAAACTGTATAATTGGGATCATAGAATATCTCACAGAAGCTTAAAATCTATTTGTTTTCTCATCTGTTAAATCTAAGATCACCGTTTAATTTAAGAAAGAACTGCAGATGCTGGAAAAATCTAAGGTAGACAAAAATACTGGAGAAACTCAGTGAGTGAGGCAGCATCTATGGAGCGAAGCAATAGGTGACATTTCGGATCGAGACTCTTCTTCAGACTGATGTGGGGATGGGGGGGAGGGGGGGGGAGAAGAAAGAAAGAGACGGAGACAGTGGGCTGTGGGAGAGCTGGGAAGGAGGGAGAAAGCAAGGACTATCTGAAATTGGAGACGTCAATGTTCATACCGCTGGGGTGTAAACTGCCCATGCAAAATATGAGGTGCTGTTCCTCCAATTTGCGGTGGGACTCTGGCCATGGAGGAGACCCAGGACTGAAAGGTCGGATATGGCATGGGAGAGGGAGTTGGTGCTGAGCCACTGGGAGATCGGGTTGGTTAATGCAAACTGTGGAGGTGTTGGGCGAAGCGATCACCAAGCCTGCGCTTGGTCTCACCAATGTAGAACAGTTGACAGCTAGAGCAGCAGATGCAATAGATGAGGTTGGAGGAGGATTAATTTAATATTCCTCTTCAAAGAGAATGTCTAAATACATTTTTTTTTAAAGGGTTTCCAGGCATTGTCATTTGTAAAGGTGACGATTATTTATTCTGGCTCTTCATTTTTGATTTTTGTTAATCAGCCAAATTTAAAATTCAGCAGCTGCCAAGCTTGGATTTGAAAATGACCGTGGTCATTGTCCCAGCAGTCTTGACTAGTGATCTAGCAATGTAATCATTCTTGCCATTCTCAACATAGAGAAGTACAGCACAATGTCCATGCCCAACATGATGTCAAAATATACTAATCTCGTATGCCTTCAGATTATTATCTGAATGGTGTCAGATGAGGAAAAGGTGAGGTGCAACGCGACCTGGGTGTCCTTGTACATCAGTCACTGAAAGTAAGCATGCAGGTACAGCAGGCAGTGAAGTAAGACGATTAAACTTGGCTCTGACAAAACTCTGAACATTAATAGACCATTATCTGTTATTTGCACTTTATCAGTTTATTTATTCATGTGTGTATATATTTATATAATGGTATATGGACACACTGATCTGTATTCATTCCTACTATGTTCTGTTGTGCTGAAGCAAAGCAAGAATTTCATTGTCCTATCAGGGACACATGACAATAAACTCACTTGAACTTGAAAGCTAATGGCATGTTGGCCTTTGTTGTGAGAGGAGTTGAGGAGGAAGGAGGTCCCACTGCAGTTGTACAGGGCCCTGGTGCGACTGCACCTGGAGTATTGTGTGCAGTTTTGGTTATCTAATTTGAGGAAGGACATTATTGCTATTAAATACAGCGTAGGTTCACCAGGTTAATTCCTGGGATGGCAGGACTGACATATGATGAAAGAATGGGTCGACTGGGCTTGCATTCACTGGAATTTAGAAGGATGAGAGGGAATCTTATAGAAACATAGAATTGTTAAGTGATTGGACAGGCTAGATGCTAGATTGGGGGAGTCCAGAACCAGGGGTCACAGTTTAAAAATAAGGGGTAGGCCATTTAGGACTGAAATGAGGAAGAAACATTTTCACCCAGAAATTTGTGAATCTGTAGAATTCTCTGCCACAGAGAAGGTAGTGGAGGCCAATTCACTGGATATTTTCAAGAAAGTTCAATATAGCTCTTAAGGCTAAAGGAATCAAGGAATATCGGGAGAAAGCAGGAACGGGGTACTGATTTTGGATGATCAATCGTATTGAATGGTGGTGTTGGCTCGAAAGGCCGAATAGCCTACTTCTGAACCTATTTTCTCTGTTTCTATATCCATGTGGTATTTAAAAGCCTCTTAAGCACCTTCATCGTCTCTGCCTATGTGTTTCAGGCACCACCACTCTGTGTAGGGGAAAAAAACTTGCTCCACATCTCCTTGTGCTCAGAATATTTTTATAGCCGCAATTAATATTTCCAATTTGTATTTTTTTCAATGGTGTACGGGCAGTCTGATTTGAGGTGATTATGCTAAGCAAATTATCCAGCAGCGCATTAACAGGGAAGAAATGCGACCAGTAAATTGGTAATCTAATTGCCTTATTCCTTGCTAAGGAGGCTTTAATACTTATTTGCAGTAATGCTAATTAATTGCATTGCATCACAGTGATGTATGATAATGTTATAGGATCGACGGTCCCCTCCATAATGTTTGGGACAAAGACCCATCATTTAGTTATTTGCCTCTGTACTCCACAATTTGAGATTTGTAATAGAAAAAATTGCATATGGTTAAAGGGCACACTGTCAGATTTTAATAAAGGCCATTTTTATACATTTTGGTTTTATCATGTAGAAAATACAGCAGTGTTTCTACATAGTCCCCCCATTTCAGGGCACCATAATGTTTGGGACACAGCAATGCCACGTAAATGAAAGTAGTCATGTTTAGCATTTTGTTGCATATCTTTTGCATGCAATGACTGCTTGAAGTCTGCGATTCATGGACATCATCAGTTGCTGGGTGTCTTCTCTGGTGAGGCCTATATTACAGCCATCTTTAGCTAATGCTTTGGGGGCTAGTCCCCTTCCGTTTTCTCTTCAGCATATAAAAGTCATGCTCAATTGGGTTCAGTTTGGGCAATTGATTTGGCCACTCAAGAATTGACCATTTTTTAGCTTTGGAAAAACTCCTTTGTTTTAGCAGGATGTTTGGGATCGTTGTCTTGCTGTAGAACGAACTACCGGCCGATGAGCTTTTAGGTATTTGTTTGAACTTGAACAGATAGGATGTGTCTACACTTCAGTACCTTTAGCAGCCGTACATGCCCAGGCCATAACACCACCACAATGTTTCACAGATGAGGTGGTATGCTTTGGATCTTTGACAGTTCATTCTCTCCTTCATACTTTGCTCTTGCCATCACTCTGGTATAAGTTAATCTTCATCTCATCTGTCCACAAAACCTTTTCCAGAACTGTGGCTGCACTTTTATGTACTTGGCAAAATGACCTGGCCATCCTATTTTTGCAGCTAACCAGTGGTTTGCATCTTGCAGTGTAGCCTCTGGATTTCTGTTCATGATGTCTTCTGCAGACGGTCATCATTGACAAATCCACACCTGACTCCTGAAGAGTGTTTCTGATCTGTCGGACAGGTGTTTGGGTATTTCTCTTTATAATAGAGAGAATACTTCAGTCACCAGCTGTGGAGGCGTCGTTGGCCTGCCAGTCCCTTTGCGAGTAGTAAGCTCACCAGTGCTCTCTTTCTTCTAAATGATGTTCCAAACAGTTGATTTTGGTAAGCCTAAAGTTTGGTTGATGTATCTAACAGTTTTATTCTTGTTTCTCAGTCTCAATATGGCTTCTTTGACTTTCATTGGCACAACTTTAGTTCTCGTGTTGATAAACAGCAATAAAAGACCTGAGGAAATACTAGATGCTGAGAGCTCTCTTATACCTGCATTAAGAAGGCAATTAAACACGCCTGAGCAAGTACAAAGACCTGTAAAGCCATGTGGTGCCCTGAAATGGGGGGGGGGGTGGGGCGGACAATGCATAAACACAGCTGTAATTTAATTGAACGAGTCTTCCAAAATCGTGACATCTGAACAGACACCAGAATGTTAGTGTACAAGGCAGTGGTGATTCCAACGCTCTTGTATGCATCAGACACCTGGACAACATACCAACGCCATCTGAAAACACTGGAAAAGTTCCATCAACGATGTCTGAAGCAGCTTAAATATCAGCTGGGAAGACAGAAGAACCAATGTCAGCATGCTGAATGAAGCAAAAACATCTTGCTTCGTCATCAAGAACCAACCTAGATGGGTCGGTCATGTTGTTCGGATGGAAGACGAGCGTCTACCAAAGCAAACCTTCTACTCCCAGCTTAAAGAAGACAAACGTAAAAGAGGCAGACAAAAGAAGAGATTCAAAGACGCCTTAAAAGCCAGCATGAAAAAATGTGAAATCGACATAGACAATTAGAAAACCAATGCCAAGGACAGGAAACTCTGGCGAACCATCATCCAAGAAGGAACAGCGACCGTCGAAGCCAACAGTTGTGCAGAATTAGAAGAAAAGAGAAGAAAACGGAAAGAGAGGCAGCAACAACCAAAGCCCGATCTGCCATCTGGAATTACCTGCCTGAATGCCGAAGAACTTTCAAAGCCAGGATTGACTCGTAAGCTACCCGAGAGTCCATAAAACAATGGAACGTAGACCGTCATCCTCGACATCAAGGGATAGCCACGACAACAAATTTCTACATGGTGAAACCAAAATGTATAAAAATGGCCTTTAATAAAATCATGTGCACTTTAATGTGCACTTTAACCGCATGTGATTTTTTTTTTTTTTTCTATTACAAATCTCAAATTGTGGAGTACACGGGCAAATAAATAAATGATGGGTCTTTGTCCCAAACATTATGGAGGGTGCCGTATGTTGTTTTCTGTTGCTAAGTTTTTTTTTCTCCATAAAATTCTGTTGACGTTTGATTTTTTTTTTAGTCTTTGGTGTGAATGGGGATTGGTGAAGTTAGATTCTTTTAATTCGGTTAGAAATGTCAAACCTTGCAGATTTTTTTAACCTTAATGTTAAAAAAAAAGTTACTTGTTGGACAGATACTTAAGTAAAAATTCATAATGCTGAATTAATTAAGATGAAGGCAATACCTATCATGCCTCTAAGTAAATCATTCTTGTATTTAGGTAAATGTTTTCAAGGATCCAGTTATGGACCCAAACAAGCGATCCAAGAAGGGACGTCTGTCTTTGCACTGCAATGCTTCAGGAGATTATGTTACACTTGAAGAGGGTAAAGGTGAACTGGAACCAAATGGTCCTGTAAGTAACTTTGCATGTTTATTTTCCACACTGCCGAACACACAGAAAAGCTTATTAACTGCAGTATTAATTATTTTACATTACAAAATGGCCCTCGTCATTTGATTATTTAAAAATCAGGCGGAGAACTAGAAAACATAGATATGGCCTTGTATGTAGCTTTAGTAAATCACGTCAGTTCCTACTTTGCTTATATTAATTTTAATATCTTAAATTTGAATTTAATCACTGAGTTCGGGTAGATTTTAGAATGGTTGGTCATGTTGAGATGTTATTAAAGAGCTGGTTCATGTGAAGGACAGGGAATATCTGCATCTCCAGGGGCCTTTGATAAAAATTCCTGCCGAGAGACCCTCAGTTGATTATTAAACCATGTAAAATTGATATAAATTGGCTGAACAGTGAGAAAGGATAGATAATCAAACTGCTACTTGGTTTCTGAAATAATCTGTTCAGTCTGCAAATATTTTAAATATCTTTAAATTACTTTTGATGATAAAGATTGGGAACCATTTTACGCTGCTTTTTGGTATGATTGGCAAAATAAAAAATAGAAGCATTAGGTTACAACGCTAATAAACTGAGTAGGCAAAACTGGCAATAGATTTTGATAAAGGCAAATATAAAACATGAACATTATGAACCTTGAATTTTCCAGCTTCAGTTAAACTTCCCTTTTAATGTTTTTCTTATCATGCTTGTGACTTTCTCATCTCATTTCTGTAAAATGACCATGCGTTAATACTCATGCTTGTTTAGCTTAGTGATGCAGCCCGGAAAGGGGGCCTTCGGCCCACCGAGTCCACACCGACCAGCAATCTCCGTTACTCTAGCACACACTGCACACTAGGGACAATGTACACTTTTTACCAAAGCCAATTAACCTACAAACCTGTACGTCTTGAGTGTGGGTGGAAACCAGAGCACCCCAGGATAATCCACGTGGTCACTTGGAGAACATACAAACTCCACACAGACAGCACACATAGTCGGGATCGAACGGGGTCTCTGGCGCTGCAAGGCAGCACTGCTGCCCACCCTTCCCCAAACCCCCCCCCCCCTCCACCCCCTCGCCACTTTTTTTCCTGGTACTGATTGAAGGTTCCTGTGAAACCAGAGGAGGTTTGAGGTTTATTTTTGAATTACGAATGTTTTGTACACAGGAGCAACTGTTTCCAGTATCTAATAGCTGGGTGAGAGAAGAACAGCGATGCTAAATAGAAAGGAAGTTGTGGTGCCATGAGAAAAGAATCCTCAGAGCTGTGGGTTCTCAGTCATGGAGTAATATACATGGTAGAAATTGAGGTATTTATGGGTAGTTACGATAATCAGGTAGGAAAATGAGCGTGCCACTGGATCAGGCGAAGATCGTTCAAGGCCTATTCCTGTTTTCAATTCATGCAATATTGAATGAAATGCTTGGAAGAAAAAAGGTGAAAATTCTGGGAAATCATTAATGAATAAGATAACACAGACTTGATGAGATAAATGACTGTGCTGCTGTAATGCAAGGCCATAGATCAATTGCAGGCATTGCATAGTTAAGGACTGGCCAGGGTGGAATGTTGGTTTACCAGAACTATATTGGACTTTTAGGGGCTAATGCAGTATAGGCTTAGAAGGATTACACAAGGTTGGAATGTATTCTCCAAAATTGATAAGATTATTTGAATAATATTTTAAAATTAATAACAAAGCATATTGGGTAAAACCAATTATTGATTTGGAAGCCCAATTCTGAGCCATGCGTTTGCGAGTGAAAAGATGCTTGCACTTGTGAAAGATATTAGGGATTTGGAATTGTTCTGCAAAAGGCAATTGCTGCTAGGTCAGTTAATTATTAAATATGACATTTTATTTTTGTTAACTATTAGTGTTAAACTAATTTAGTGGGAGAAAGTGGGGATGCTTGGGAAAGAGATTTGTGTGTGAGTGAGAAAAGTATGAAGCAAGTGTGTGAGTTGGGCTGGGCGGCACAGTAGCACCGCAGTAGAGCTGCTACCTTACAGCGCCAGGGACACAGGTTTAACCCTGACCGCGGGTGCTGTCTGTACGGAGTTTATACGTTTTCCTCGTGACTGGATGGGCTTTCTCTGCCGGCTCTGGTTTCCTCACAAATTTCAAAGAAATGAGAGTTTGTAGGTGAATTGGCTTCTGTAAATGATCCCTAGTGTGTAAAATAAAACTAGTGTGCGAGTGATCATAAAACTAGTGTACAAGTGATTGCTGAACAGCATGGATTCAGTAGACCGAAGGGCATGTTTCTGCGATATGCCCCAAGTTGCCAGGTAGCAGTACCCCAATCCCTATGCTTTTATCAGCAATTGCACAATTGGGTAGGGCATTTTAAAAAAACATGGAGAAAGACATCAAACTTTAGGCATGTGGTCAATTACAACCTGACACTCTGATCCTAAATTTTAGCTGAACCACACTGGCTGGATTGTTATTTTCAGGATTGTTTGTAATTGAGCATGACTCTTGAATATGTTTTTATTTTTACAGGATCTACTGCACACTGTTTTCAAGAATGGCATAGTTGTAAAGAGTTATACTTTTGATGAAGTGAGGGAAAATGCTCAACTGAAGAATAAAATGGAACACTTATAAATCTGAGTTTATTTAAAATAAATAACTGCAGAATTATGTCCTATGTCTATTGCGGATTCGGTGCACAGTTGTGCGTGTGTGTGTGTATGTGTGTGTGTATATATATATGTATGTGTATATGTATATATATATATGCATATGCAGTTTTAATTTACCTATTAAATCTAAACATTTATAATTATATGCTGTGTCACATAAACAGCAAATGACGATCAAGCGAACAGTAATCTTCCAGTATGGTCTGTATTTTTAACACTCATTGTACACAGGGTTTGAATAATCTGTTGCTTTAAACAGCTGCTATTTGTGTTTTTAAATGTAGATTGTGAAGTATAATAGTGGTTACTAGGAATTATGAAAATGTACAAATGTTGGTCCATGTGTTTGGACTAGATCACTTTCAGTGATGAAAGAAAATTGGCCAATATTGGAAATAATTTTAACACATTTTTTTAGTGTGTGTGTATATATATAAATATATATATATCGAGCTCCTTTATGATCTTCCTTTTTTTAAATGGAGGTACAGTCACAGTTCCAATTTGGGAATTAGGGCCTTTGGAGAATAAAGTATAGGGGCTGTGCTAAATTACCACAATTGATCAACTAAGCCTTTTTTTTTCCCCCACACGTTTAGATTTTGAAAGGATAGTGGTGTGCTTTTAGCTATTGATGTGTGTGCTGAAAAATACACTCTTTTTAAGAGCAAACAAGCAGGAAGTATCAAGTCTCAACTAAAGTTGTTCTTTGCAACAATCGGAAGTGATTTTATGCAAGAGGTTTTTTTGTCTATATTGATATTAAACTTTCAATGCACTTGAACTTATCGCCTTTATTTCCGAAATAGGAAGGTTACTTCCTTTGAAATAACACTGATTTGGACTTTTGCTTTCATACAATTCCATTTTTACTGACTCACTACCAGTTGTTCTTATATCAATGGAAGAGGAAATTCAATGCCTCAGTATATGTGAAAGTAAACCCAACCCATCTCAGAGCAAGAAGTGGTGTCAATGAAATATTTCACTATATAGGTTGCTTTAAATTTGAACTCTTGCCCCATTGCAGTTCTAAATTCTGGAGATGATTTCATGCACCAGCAGTGTATAATATACTTTGTTTTCTTTGGTTTGATGTCTCCAGTTTTAGATGATACTTGGGTTTTTGTATCTTCTTTGGCAATTTACTTGTATATTAAATCTGAGCATAGGACTATGCATTGGATTTTTTTTTTTTTTAATTGGCAAGTGAACATGATGATTCCATTCAAGCTCCTGAAAATAACACCTTTTTGGGTGGTGTTTGTGTTTTATTTCCCCAAATAAGCATGAAGTAGAAGACAGTTTGTTATTTGTTGTATTGAATAACTCATTAAAAATGAGCAGGTTCCAGTAATAATTTGTTATAAGATCTTTGGTTTTCTTTTGCAATTGGCGCCACAGTGATGATAGTCTGTCCAGAAAAGAATGTTGAACCAATGTTCAAAACTTTGATCAGACAGAATAGCAAATAGAGGGAGCAAGATTACAGGTGATCATTGGAACATTTTTTTATTATCCACTATGATTTAATTTTTAAAATGCCACTAAAATGTTTTTGTATAACATTACTGTTTTCAATCTGCTTTGCATTCCTAAAAAAGGTAGTTGTATTAAATAAAATACCAACCTTATCTGCCAAATATAAACAATCCATTCACATATAAATGTTACATGGAAATTTCTGCAAGGAACTCCCCTTGGGAATTAGTCACTGCATAAAATAAACATCATGTTCTGGATATTTGCAGACTTTTTATTTTCTGGATGCAAAAACAAACTGTTGTGTTGTATACAAAATGTTGCTATCTGATTTGTATAGTTGATTTACAGATGTTAAGTAATAGGCTTGAACATGTTCCAATTCACAGTCCAACGATCTAAGAATTGAACAACCAGAAGAGAAAATCTGGAAATCAACAGTAGTTATCCAAAGAGGAAAACCTCAGATGTAAACCAGGTTGCTTGCCTTCTTATTACAATGCAGAAAGAGGCTATTTGACCCATCAAGTCTATGCCAGCTCCCAGCAGACCACCCCATTACCCTCAACCCTCCAATTTTCTCTCTTGCCCATCAATCCTTTGACTCGTTTTCCACTAGTCTTCTACTTTGGGATGTGAGGGAAAACCTGGGCACCTGACTGAAACAAATGCAGTCATGGAGAACGAGTAAACGCCACAGTTGGAACCAGAGGTCAGGATCAAACCTGGGTCCCTGTAGATGAAGAAACAGCAATAACTACTGCACCAATGTTCAGCCCAGTTTGTTGTTTTCAATTCCAACTCCTAAATGGCCCAGTTAGCCTGAGTAGCATTTTAGAATCAGATCAAGTGTTGATCTAGTGTTAGCTTGTAGCACTTCTTACCTTTAACCAGATTAATAAGGCAACAACCTGTCTTCATAGAGGAACATCTCTTGGCAGAGATGGTTTCTGAGTTGGAGCTGCTAATCCGATTTTTAATGGAGTATATGCATATTTTGGTATTGGGTGAATGCACTTTTAAAACAGTAATGTTATCACATTTCCTAATGCTTACAGAAATGTAGGTATCTCAGTCTTGTTTTCAATATAACTAAACATTTCTGTTACTTTTGTCTATACATTTGACCCTTTAACTTTTTATAAATGTTAAACTTGTCTACAACACCATCTCAATTATATCATATCTGAATTTGAGGTGGTTAGCTGTCCTAGATACTATTTTTTAAATTGATTTCCTTGTGTATTATCTGATCAGAAACTTTAAATAATAAGGCTTTGTTTTTACACAATGTGTACTTTGTAGATTGGAAAATCTGTCAGTGCATCTGTAATTCGACATCATTGCTTGCTTTTGCTGAACTTGATGCCATTTGCTGTTTCCCAATTTCTCTTATAAATTATATATTTCCCACAAACCTGAAACTTATTGGAACAATATTATTAATAAAATGTTTCTTTTGATCCCTCTTGTTGCTGTCAGCAGTGTTCCCTTAAAGGTGAAATATCCAGCATGACTTGATAAAGTGGAATCCAGCTGATGTTTCTTGGATTTAGAAGTTCTTGAAGTTGCTTTTCAAGGGGCAGGGGATGGAGAGATATGGTTCATGTGCAGGCAGAGATGATTAGTTTAACTTAGCACCGTGCTCGGCACAGACATTGTGCACCAAGAGGTGTGTTCCTGTGCTGTAATGCTCTGTGTATTTGCTTCCATCGCCTCTCCAGGCAGTGCGTTCCAGCCATCTACTACTCTCTGTAACAAAATAAATTAGCCTCGCACCTCTCAATTTTCCCACACGTTAAAGCCATTTAGTATTTCATATTTTAATCCTGGCAAAATGTTTGATGTTCTTAACTCTACATTGCACTGGACTCCATGCAATGGTGCCTGAAATAAGGAAATTTGGCAGTCTCAGATTAAGTTTAATAGCCTGGATTGTGGCTAATGGCAAACAAAATCAAAACTGACAATAGAAAAGGAATTTCCATCTGTTTTACAGGAATGGGATTCTATAGCAATATAATAACTTTACCTACAAAGGAGTTGTTTGGAAATCATGATTAATGAATTTAATTCAATTATAATTCATTGCACAATTTCACCTTTCTGGTTTGTGTAGTAACTGGTGCTGTATCGCATGTCCTTAAAATTATGTGCTGGAGTAACTCAGCGGATCATTATGCATCTCCAGAGAACATGGATAGATTGTGTTTTGGATCTGAACCCTTTTTCAGACTGACCTGAAATAACCTATCCATATCTTCCAGAGATGCCGCCTAACCATAGTTACTCCAGCATGTGCAGTTCCTTGTGTCTTCATTTCATGTTCTTGCATATGTTACTGCTATGTATGTCAGTGCAGCGCCTGAATGGCAAAGATTGTCAAGTAGCTGAGCAAATTGAACAGTAACTTAATGGTTTTCCTTGTATAATCGTATATGTGAACTTGGTTGTAATCCAATTTGATGCATGAACGAAGAGCATTGTTAAAATAAATTCCCATGTACTCGCAGGACTCGCAAAACATGTTCTTTTACCTATTCCCTTCCCATCATTCTGGTTAAGCAGTAATCTACTCGAACTTTTTATAATCTAGAGCAGTGCTTCTTAAACTGGTGAAGGTTCACCCAAGGGCAAATGGAATTGTTTTGGGGTGAATTAAACTAGGGTGAATTAAATGTGAATGACTTAATTTATTCAGATTTTTTTCTATATTTAAAAAAGGCATTGTCATTAAAGTGGTTAGTAAGCTCTTGTTGGTTTTAATGGCAGTGGAGCTGGAAATTTGATTTTTTTTCTCTCTACCTATGGTTTTCTAATTTCAAAGTAGCAGGACCCCTAGAACCTCTCAGAACAAATTTACTGTAATATGCCCATTAAGGGAAGATCAGACGAGCTACTGGGATCATGAATTTATAAATGGCAACACTGGAGGATCGCTGTTGAACTCTAACTTTACTTTGTGTAGCAATTTAGCTACCAAAGTTGATATTTGGTGGCAGTGTGAGCTTTCGTCGGGGAGAGTTATAGAAAGTTATATTAGTTGGATAGTAATATATTAAATCACACACCCCGTGGTTTTTTGAGCTAGTTTTCCAAGAAGAAAACTGCAGTAATCAAAGCCCGAAAGGGTGGGGTGGGGTTGAAGCCCAGTGTTTAGATGTTGGAATGGTTTTTATCATTCTAATAGAATGATTTTCAAACTCCAGTGGTAATTAAACTTTTTTTTTCCACTCTTAGTTTTCTTTAGATATTTTTAGTATGTTCCAAATGTTGAATAAAATAAACACTTAAATGAGTTAATTTATGTTTTTTGCTCATGTGAAAAATAAATTATATATAAAATTATACGCAAGGGAGAATAAGACGAAAATTACCCAAAAGGACATAAGAAAATGTAGTCGAGGGTGAATGAAATTTTGTGATAAAGACTCGAGGGTGAATGACAATGAAATTGTTTTAAGAAGCACTGATCTAGACTGTATTTGATGCTGATAATGTGGTCTATACTGCTGCATAATGGCGCAGTGGTAGAGTAGCTGTTTTACAGCACCAGAGACCTGGGTTTGAACCTGACTGTGGCAACTGTCTGTAGGGAGTTTGTATGTCTCTCTGTGACCACTCTTGGTTTTCTCCAGGTGTGCTGGTTTCTCCCCCTCCCACTTTCCAAAGACATGAAGATTTGTAGGTTGTCTTCTGTAAATTGTCCCGAGTGTGTAGGATAGAGCTAGTGTATCAGTGGTTGTTGGTCAGCGCGGTCTCAGTGGGCTGAAGGGCCTGTTTCTAACCTGCATCTCTAAACTAAACTAATACAAATCAGGTCACTGAATATAGTACAAAGGGTGACCTTAATGTGTGCAGTGGCCTGTCACTTTAATACTCCACTCCAACAGATGTTTGTAGCCTCCTGCACTGTTACACGATATGCTTTAGAAACTGGACCTCTCATCCCTCAGTGCACATTGGAGCCTGCTAGATTCAATATCAAGTTCTGCAACTTCAGGCAACTTTCTTTCTTAGTTTATGTCCAAAATGCTAAGTTATGCTGTCGGCCATCCACATATGATATGGGCACAATTAATTTATCTATTTGCACTGACTTTTTGAACATTTTCCTCAACTTTGATTTTCACAACTTTTGTCCTTTGTTTCTGAATTGCCCTTAAGCTTTTAAAAAATATTTATATTCCTTCTCTCTAACTAGCATTATTAAATCGCCAATTGCATAGTCATCTCCAGCATGTCCCCATAGTAAACCCCGTCTTGCCCTATCGAAATCGAAACTTTGTTCTATTCATCCCTTCTCTGGTATCTAAAACTAGTTTTACTGTCTTTTCCTGGTTCTTCATGCGTATGGTGTGCACAGCCTAAAGTTGTAGGACAACTTGTTTTATTTAATTGTACACACCAGGTTGATTAGTCGAAACAGGGCAAGACCATGTGAAGGTTGCATCTCTCACCCCTTCCTGGTTCTGATGACCTGCCTTCAATCTGAAATATTTATGCCATTTCTCATTCCAAAGATGATACCTGATATGCTGAGTATTTCACAAAGGGTTAGACAGCATCTGTTGCCCGAATGTCTGCTGATAAACAGGTTCTTGATTGTGAACAATCCACTTTATGATTTGATAAAGATATATTCAGTAGAATTTAATTGGTTTGATGATCAGAGTCCAGGCCAGGCTTTAGAAAAAATAAACAGATTTAAACTGGCAAATGATTTGTTTTACCAAAAAGCATCTCAATGAAGACGAGGCAAAATTAGCAAAAAAAATTACATGGCTTTAAACTTTTAAGTTAGTGCCAAATTAAGTATTTATTGGAGTCATTAGTGCCTCTAAAAGCAGAAAACCGTTTCACTGACAGCATGGTGACAATGAAACCACTTGAGACTAGTATTATTAAACCAAAAATGTGATTTGCAATACAATGCCTGAAATGATTGCTGGAGGAGATTCAGTAAATAATTATGACAATGTTTTTGAATATATATTTAGAAAAACTTTGCTTTGTTGAAACACAGAGTGGGATAATTTGGATGTCTCAATCACTGCAGTGCAGGGGCACAACAGAACAATCCTGCAGTGGGGCATTCTATCTTTGGCCATTCTTACTTTGATGTTTACGTTTAAAATGCACTTCCTTGAAACTTTTTTATTTCCCCCTCAACTACAAAATTAAACTTTTGTAAAAGAACTTTTCAATCAAGCTGTTCTCCTCTAAAAATGTCTGATTTTTGTTGTTGTTTTAATTTTAAACTGCTGGAGAAACTCAGCAGGTCAAGCAGCATCTGTGAAAGAAAATAGAAAGACAATGTTGCAGGCTGGATCTCCCCTTCACACATTGGGACCACAAAGAAGTGTAGGGACCCAAAACATAGTTTTGTCTATTTCCCTCCACAGATGCGTTCCTCGAAGTTTGCTTTGATTTGATTCCAGCATTTATTGTCTCTTGTCTACTGGTTGTTTCCATTAATCTCAAATGCCAGTCGTATTTGAGACTACTATTTCACTTCCTCAATAAAATAGTTCATTCAATTATTAGATATCCTCAAAAAAGGGAAATGCCAGCTCAGTGGGAAAACAGCTGCAATGCTTGCTCGAGTGTACATGATTGAAACAATTTGGAATACCTGTGTACTAAAATCTTTATAAAGTTGTCATCCAAGTTTGAAGTTGCAAAAGGCACACTTTTTGGAACGAATGTCACTTTGGAAATGCTGCTTTACTTTCTCATGAAAGTAAAAGATTAACAAAGAAATTGCTAATTTCTCTTGCTAATTCTCTTTTAAGTGTCAAAAATCTAAAATGTTGTTGATGCCTGTTTACAAAATGCATCCTTTTGCAAAATAATTGAATGAAACATAGTTATATATAACAAGTCAATATACCTGTCACAGGGCAACCTTTTATGCAATATCATTGCACAATTACAGTATGTCTTAAATACATTTTATGTCCTCACAGTTCTTTATCAAGTCTTTGACATGATTTGACAGATTCAGATTGTTTGAGGATTTTGCACCTTGATACCACAGCTGAATTACAGCCTCGAAGGTTCAGTCTGGTGTTACAATCCTTTCTCATTGATAATTCTCAATCGGATTCAGGTCAGATGAGTTACCAGGCCAGTCCAAGATGCATATTTCCTTCTGCTGCAAAAATTAGGTTGTAATCTATGAGTGGCATGGTACAAGGCCTTGCTGGAATATTCTAACTCCATCTAAAAAAGTCTTTGCAATCTCTAGCACCACTCTTCTCTGCAATACATCGATATGTCGTGGCAATCTCATGTCTCCCTGAACTTGAGAAGGCTGATTGCACTTCAAAAGACGGATAATCTAGTTGAGAGAAGAAAATGTTATGCGGGACCAGAGTGTTAAAGGTAGAAATTATCTTATGAACCAAGCCATGATGCAACCGATCAGCATGCTCTCTACTGTGCACCTATAGAAGTTCGAGAGAGTCCTCCTTGACATACTGACCCTCAGGAAGTAGAGGTGCTGATGTGCTTTATTTATAATTGCATCAGTGTTCTCAGACCAGAAGAGATCTTCAGAGATATGCACGCCCAGGAATGTGAAGCTCAGGCAGCATATGTGGTAAGAGAACCAGTTTCTGTTTCAGGTCCAGGGCTCTTCACCATTTTTGATGTTCCTATAAAGCTGCAGCAAGTAAGAATTGCATTGTTGCAGTCCGGATGCACATGACAATTTAACACTCTTGACATCCACTACAGTGCAACAATTGAGAGAGTTGCATCGAAGGTAAGACACAAAAATGCTGGAGTAACTCCAGGCACCATCTCTGGAGAGAAGAAATGGGTGACATTTAGGGTCGAGACCATCAATCTGAGTCGGGGGAGAGGGTGACAAGGTGTGATGAAGAGTGTCTGAAGAATGGTCCCAACACGGAAACGTCACCCGTTCCTTTTCTCCAGAGATGCTGCCTGTCCCGCTGAGTTATTTTTGTGTCTATTTCTGATGAAGCCATTTGGTGTTAATGGTAGCAAAGTGACGGAGTTCGCCTGACACAGTGCGTTGAGTTTACTCCCTCTCTGCATTTGATTGAGCAAGTTCAGGAGTGGTGGGTTGTTTTTTTTTTTGTCGAGTCGCATTTATTTATATAGCACATTTAAAAAACAACTCTAGTAGAAGGGCGTCGACCCGAAACGTCGCTTATCTCCTTCGCTCCTTAGATGCTGCTGCACCCGCTGAGTTTCTCCAGTACTCTCGTTGATCAAAGTGCTTTACATTTATTATAAGAGTAGTATACACAAGCAGGTTACATACATATATACAAACAGTCCTCGCTCTGAGGACGTCAGGAAAGGCTTGGGAGAACAGGGAAGTTTTCAGTGTTGCTCGGCCTGGCCGCCGAAGCCCCCGCCCCCGCCCCACCCGGGCTGAGAGGGCGCCGAGGCCGAGGGAGGGAGGGAGGGGGAAGGAGGAGCCTCCACTCCCACGACCGACCAAAGATCACAGAGTCGGAGCTCTGTGCCCAGGACGAGCCCCGCCTCACAGCGGAAGCCCAGGCCGGCCGCACAGGTGGAGAGCAGCGCCTCGCCTCAGCCTCAGCCTCAGCTCCTTCTCCCTCCACACCGACACCCATGGCCGGGCTGCAACTGAACTTCGGGCCGCTCAAGGAGCCGATCGGCTTCATCAAGCTGCTGGAGTGGGTGAGTGGGGGCCTTGTGGTGAGATACGGCCGGGGGGGACCTCGACACACTGGGCCCGGTCCGGGCCGAACCCGAGCCGTGGCCCGGGCGGAGAGACGTGACTTCAGCCCCCGGCCGCCTCTGGGCCCAGTGGGCCTGGGTCGGGGGGGGGGGGGGGTGAGCGCCGGGCCCCGGGCCCCGGGGGTCGAGTGAGGGGCTGTGCCCGGGCTCTGCCTTGTGATCAGCCGCATGGCCGGGCGCCAGCTTCCGGAGGAGCCGCCCTCCTCTGCACAGCACTCCTTTTGGGATGGGACTCTTCCTCAGGCTCGACCCAGTGATCTGAACGATGAACAATCTTTACTGGCGATAGACGCAGAATGCTGGAGTAACTCAGCGGGTCAGGCAGCATCTCCGGAGGAAAGGAATAGGTGGTGTTTTCGGGCAGGACCCTTGTTCCGACTCTTCAGGTTTGAAGGTCGGGCTCAACCCGAAACATCACCCCTTTTCTCCAGAGATGCTGCCTGAGTTACTCCAGCATTTTGTGTCTATCTTTGGTGTAAACCACCATCTGCAGTTCTTTCATACACAGTCTTTGCTGGAGGCTGGTTAACACGTTATTCTCTACCTCCCCCCCCCCCCCCCCTAAAACTAAAAATTTTGTAGAGTTTTTAGTTTTTGCATCACATTTTTATTATTTTTAACAGCAATTCCCTCCGATATGCTTCCATCAGCTATCCCCAATGAAAATATTATTCATGCCCCGGCTAATTCTGTGGCTACTTTGATATTTGAGTGTTGAGACAGCTGCATCACATCACAAAAATGTCATTAATTTGGGCAAAAAAGACCAGACAAAAGACTGCAGGAACTCAGCTGGTCAGGCAACATCAGTGGTGGGATTGGACAGATGAGTTTTCTGTATGGGACCCTTCTTCAGAATGATGGGAAGAGTGGATGGGAGAAAGCTGGGAAAGGGAGGTGACTGGGGGAAAAAGCACCTTCCCCTCCCATTTCCAACTTATCCCTCTTGCAACATCAGCCTGAAGAAGAGTCCCGACCTGATACATTGCTTGTCCATTCCCTTCACAGATGCTGCCTGACACGCTGAGTTATTCCAGCCTTTTGGGGTTTTTTTTTACCCAAGATTCAAGCATCTGCAGTTTCTTGTGCTTCCACCTATTAAAGACTAATACACCACAGTTCACTGAATGCATTTACTTTGTTTACTCTAGTTTCCATCTTGATGGTAGAATCATTAACCCAATCATAATAAAAAGTGGAGCTTTAGTTCTGAAAAGGAAGACTGCTTGGTGATATCATTGTGTGGCACGATCCGATTCTGCTCCAGATGAGAGTAGCTGCAACAGAGACTTTTTAATTTCTATGTCACCAAGTGCTGACACATTGTGGATTTTTCGACACATCTAAAGTCATAAATTGCTGACACAATTTGTGATTTAAAGACCTCTTTTGGTGTATGTGTTTGAAAATGTAAGTAGGCAGGACATTTGTGCTGAATATGCTGCATCGTGAGTGAAATTTGAAACGTCCTGCTTGGTGAAGGCTGTGACTGCATGTTTTGAAGTCCACTGATCGGGTTATTTCCTGCTGTTAAGAAATGTCAGTTTGAAACCTCTGCATTAAATCAACAAGTTTTAATAGTCAAGGACTATTCAATAGGCATATTCAAGATTTTTTTTAATTTGAGCTTATACTTTTGTCAAGCATTCATTCCTTTTCTGTTTGCGATTGCATGGAGAAAGGATCATAAGGTTCAATACGGAAAAATATTGTGGTCAATTCTGATTGCGGTCTGAAAGGGGTTCTGTCTGGATACAAAGTAGTGCATTAATTTATTTCAGAATTAACCTCTTAACTGTAGTTGAATTTCAAGCCAAACGTTGTAACAATAAAAATGTATAGGACAGGTTCTTTGGCCCACAATATCTGTTGACTATGATGACAATGTAGACTACTTCCTTTCTGTCTGAATATTCTTCCTTCCCCGCCTGTTCAATCATATCTGTTTGTACCACCTCCCTAGGCCACATGTTCCAGGCACCTACTCCGCTGTGTGTATTTGTTTAAAAAAAAAGTCTTGCCAATCTCCTTTAAACTTTCCTCCTTTCACTGTAAATCTACATCCTCCGGTATTTGACATTTCCATCCTGGGGGAAAAAAAGACAATGTGTAGGAAGAAACTGCAGATGCCGGTTTAAACCAAAGATAGACACGAAATGCTTCAGGTTGTTTCAGGTTGCCCCTCTGATGCTCCAGAGAAAACAATCCCAGTTTGTCCAACCTATCGCTATAACTGATACTCTCTAATCCAGGCAACATCCTGGTGAACCTTTCCAAAGCTTCCACATGCTTTCTGTAATGTGGTGACTGACTAGAAGTGCACATGACCAAAAATGGCCAAAGTCTTGTACAGCTGCAACATGACTTCCTTATGTTTTAGATTATATAATGCAACTGCACCTAATGGTTGCTCGCAATAAAACTGCCTGAAATTTGATTTTCTTTTTCTTCATTTTATAAAAAAGGAAACGTTTACTGTTCCTTGATCTAACTAATTTCAGCTCATGAAATTATCGCTAACAGTTTAAATTAATAGTGAATGTGAAAAACAAAATTCACAATGTCCAAGCTATTTGGTAATGGTTTCCGTATCTTTTATATTTGTATGCTCAAACCTGCAGCACTTTGGATTTCACAGAGTGAGGCCATTAAGTTCCTTGTGTCCGGGTCAATCTTCCAAAATAGTTTTTCAATTCAACTCACAACTCTTTGGGACTTTTCCCTCGTGATCCTGCAGTTTTGTTTTGTTCGTTTTCATGGATATATCGAGCAATCCTTTTCAAATTATTCTTAAATCTTTCATCATCGTTTCTGGGATGCACCTCTTCTAAACTCTGTTGGGTGGGGGGGAATTGAAAGCTTTATTACTGATTGTTGTGAATGAGGGAGAGAAAAAGTATATTTGAACTTTTGAAGTCTTTTAAAAGAAAAGGCATGAATGTATTGGGCCAGATTTTGCTCATCTGAACCCCCAGTCCACAGTCAAAACGCTGCACCTCCTTTTGTACAAGGAAAGGGTGACGTTTCGGGTTGAGACAGTCTGAAGAAGGGTCTCGACAAGAAAAATCACCCATTCCTTCTCTCCAGAGATGTTCCTGTCCCGCTGAGATACTCCAGCATTTTGTGTCTATCTACTATGGGGTCTTTATAGATGGAGAAGGCCAGTGCACTCAGTTAGGTCTGTTACTGTCAGAATACAAGTTGGAACGTTGTACAAAACATAATGTTATGTCATACTGCTGTTTGTAAGAGCTTGCCACATGCAAGTATATTGCTACATTTCAAGCAATGGTGACTGTTGAAAGAAGTGTTCCGTTAACTCTCAGGCACTTTGCGTTGTTCTGAAGTTGTGCAAGGTATTCCATACATGCACGCTTATTTCCTTAACTGTGGCAGAATCTCCCTCATGATTGGGTTACCTTTCTGGTAGTAGACATGTTTTTCTTAGTGGGTGTCATCACGAACATCTTTCCTTCATTTTGACCCTTGGGTTGGTGTCTGAATGTTATTTTTCATGTATCTGACTCTCGACTTATGGCCAATTTGTATGCCATTTTGACAGTTTTGATTTGGAACTATCATGTATCTATTTCTATATCTTCATTTACTGCACAGGTGAGGAAAACTGAATGGGGGAGACACACAGTGCTGGAGTAGTTCAACATGTCGGGCAGCATCACTGGAGAACATGCATAGATGACGTTTTGGGTTGGCCCTGAGAATGAGACCAGTTTTGTTTTCCATCTGGATGGGCTGAATTTGGAATCTGACCTCAAGTTCTGATGCCATATATTACAAACCATCGTTCATAAGTAATTAGAGAAGAATTAGGCCATTCGATCCATCGTCTACTCCACCATTCAATCATGGCTGATCTATCTTTCCTTCTCAACTCCATTCTCCTGCCTTCACCCATAACTCTGATACCTTACTGTGCGACCAAGTTTGGAATTGAGATTCATCCTGTGGCAATGAGCTTGAGGTTGTTGCAGTTAGTTAATTTTGACATTCAACTAGATACTAATTCAGAATGAAGTTATCAGAGCATCTTACTATATTTTATCTGAAAAGATAAATTCAGGGCCCAATGCCGTAAATTATTAACATTTCTAATTTCCTAAAAATGCACAATTTTTCTTTAATAGCTTTAATTTCCTTTTAATCCATTTTGTTCTGGCTAGCCTGAGCATATTCTTTTCTTTTTTTTTAATCACACAGGCTTTATCTCCCAAACGTGGTGAAATGGGCAGCACTTTGGTGTCTACTTTGATCTTTACTATACTGTAAATGGGGCAGATTTAAAAAAAAAAGTTCGATTGAAACACACATTAGGAAGGTTAAATAATGGTTGTGTAATTAGCTGACAACCTGTATTCTGCTTTTCTGTGTGGAATCTAAACAGATGCCTTTGAACAGATGGCAGATTGTATTTGTGCAATCTATAACCGTTCACTTCCACGCTTCCTGTGTCATTAATAGGAGTGAACTGCAATTTAATTTATGGCAAGTTACTCTGTGGTTGCTGTACCAGGAGGGAAGCTGAATGTGAAACAGAGATAGTGCATTAATCATGGGTTAGTGTTTGAGGTAGTGGGGGTGATGAATAGGAAAGAATGTGCAAAGGCTGTACTTTATCAGCGGGAAGATAGGCACAAATGCTGGAGTAACTCAGCAAGACAGGCAGCATCTTTGGAGAGAAGAAATGGGTGACGTTTCAAGGGTCGGGGGAAGAGGGCGATGGAGATGTGGAAGAGTAAAGTGTGAGAACAGATCAAATGAACAATGAAATGTAGAATGATACATATTTAGTTCTTGGTTACTTGGTCCTCCAAAATATTCCAACTGGAATTTAAACTGGAGGTGGTGAAGGGAGGGGTTTAGCCAGAGAGGGTTATTGGGAAGAAAGTGCCATTTTAAATTTAGTTGCATCTGGCTGGGCAACCGTGGTTTGGTGGAGATTATTTCATGCTTTAATAGTGCGTGGTTAGAACGAATTGCTGTACACATCTGTCTTTGTGGCTGGGACCACAAATTGGATCAAATGCCCTATTGGTTTGGGGTTGGTGTAGGTCTTGTGATCTATGTCTAGCTGACCATTTAACATTTTGTAAAAACAGGTCAAACGGTGAGCTTCACGTCTGTCTTGGAGAGGGTTCCACCCCAGAGAATTCAAAAGTTTGGTGACACTCGCTTCTCTCTCGTAGGTGTTAGTAACAAATCGAGCGGTCTGTCTTTGGACACGTTCGATGGATGAAATGTTTTTATCTGTGTATGGGTCCCAAGCTGCAACTGCGTAGTCCAGATGAGGTCTAACGAGGGTGAAATACAGCTTCTCCTTGACAGAAGCTGAACAATGATGGAAGTTGCGCCTCAGGAAGTTTAAGACACCTGTTGCTTTCACTGTTGCATGATGAGTCTGACCGTTCCAACGTAGATCTTTCTGCAATTTGATGCCAAGATACTTGGTTTGTTTGGATTCTTCAAGGGTGACACCAAGTATGTTGTAAGATGTGACGCCTGGATTCCTCTTTCTGATGACACACATGGTTTCACATTTGGAAGGGTTGAACTGCATGCCCCATGGTACATTTAGAAAATAGGTGCAGGAGGAGGCCATTCAGCCCTTCGAGCCAGCACCGCCATTCATTGTGATCATGGCTGATCATCCACAATCAGTAACCCGTGCCTGCCTTCTCCCCATACCCCTTGATTCCGCTAGCCCCAAGAGCTCTATCTAACTCTCTTTTAAATTCATCCAGTGAATTGGCCTCCACTGCCTTCCGTGGCAGAGAATTCCACACATTCACAACTCTCTGGGTGAAAACGTTTTATCTCATCTCGTTTTAAATGGCCTCTCCTTTATTCTCAGACTTTGGCCCCTGGTTCTGAACTTCCCCAACATTGGGAACATTTTTCCTGCATCAGCGTGTCCAGTCCTTTTATGATTTTATATGTTTCTATCAGATCCCACATCATCCGAAATTCCAGTGAATACAAGCCCAGTCTTTCCAATCATTCATCATATGACAGTCCCGCCATCCCGGGGATTAACCTTGTGAACCTATGCTGCACCCCCTTAATAGCAAGGATGTCCTTCCTCAAATTAGGAGACCAAAACTGCACATAATACTCCAGATGTGGTCTCACCAGGGCCCTGTACAACTGCAGAAGGACCACTTTACTCGTGCACCCAAATCCTCTTGTTATGAAGGCCAACATGCCATTAGCTTTCTTCACTGCCTGCTGTACCTGCATGTTTACTTTCAGTGACTGGTCTACAAGGACACCCAGGTCTTTTTTTCCTAATCTGACACCATTGAGGTAATAATCCGCCTCCTTGTACTTGCCGCCAAAGTGGATAACCTCACATTTATCTACATTATACTGCATCTGCCATGCATCTGCCCACTCACTGGACCTATCCAAGTCACCTTGCAACTTCCTAGCATCCTCTTCGCAGTTCACTCTGCCACCCAGCTTTGTGTCATCTGAAAATTTGCAAGTGTTACTTTTAATTCCATCATCCAAATCATTGATATATAATGTAAATAGTTGCGGCCCCAGCACCGAGTCTTGCGGCACTCCACTCGCCACTGCCTGCCATTCTGACAGGGATCCCGTTATTCTTACTCTTTGTTTCCTGTCTGCCAACCAATTCTCTATCCATGTCAATACCCTACCCCCAATACTATGTGCTCTAATTGTTCCCACTAATTTCCTGTGGGACCTTTATCAAAGGCTTTCTGAAAGTCCAGATACACTACATCCACTGGCTCTCCTGCATCCATTTATTTGCCACATCCTCAAAAAATTCCATGATTAGTCAAGCTTCCCCTTCATAAATCCAAGCTAACTTGGACCAATCCTTTTACTGCTATCGTTATTACTTTTTCAATAATTGACTCCAGCATCTTCCCCATCACTGACATCAGGCTAACTGGTCTATAATTCCCTGTTTTCCCCCTTGCTCCTTTCTTGATAAATGGGATAACATTAGCTACCCTCCAATCCACAGGAACTGATCCTGAATCTATAGAACATTGGAAAATGATCACCAATGCGTCAACGATTTCGAGAGCCACCTCCTTGAGTAGCCTGGGATGCAGACCATCAGACCCTGGGGATTTATCAGCCTTCGGTCCAATCAGTCTACCCAATACTATTTCTGGCCTAATGCAAATTTATTTCAGTTCCTCTGTCTTCCGAGATCCTCTGTCCTCTAGTACATCTGGGAGATTGTTTCTGTCTTCCTTGGTGAAGACGGAACCAAAGTACCTGTTCATCTCTACGGCCATTTCCTTGTTCCCCATACTACTTTCACCTGTTTCTGCCTTCAAGGGACCCACATTTGTCTTTACTAATATTTTTCTCTTAACATACCTAAAGAAGTTTTTACTATCCTTCTTTATATTCTTGGCGAGCTTACCTTTGTGCTTCATCTTTTCGCCCAGTATTACCCTTTTTGTTACCTTCTGATGTCCTTTGAAACTTTCCCAAATCCTCAGGCTTCCCGCAACTTTTTGCTATGTTATACACCTTTTCTTTTAGTTTTATACCGTCCCTAACTTCCCTTGTCAGCCACGGTTGCCTCTTACTCCCCTTAAAATCTTTCTTCCATGATCCATGATCACCGTCCCCTTTGATCTGTGTTTTCACACCTTACCCTTCCATATCTCCATGTCTCACTCTTCCCTGACTCGGTCTGAAGAAGGGTCTCAAACCAAAACGTCACCCATTCCTTCTCTCCAGAGATGCTGCCTGAGTTACTCTAGCACCTTCAGTTCCTTCCCACATACTTTAGCAGAGGGAGATTTTCTCGTGATCTTCGTGTCCCGCAACGAATAGGGAGTCTTTTAATCTAACAGATAGGTTTGATGGGCAACTAATTTACAACAACCTGTGAAGATATTGGTGCTTCTAACCTTGCAGCTGCTCAATCTAAAATTGTTATGCAGCTAGCAATTGTTATGATTACATCATCTCAATTTAAAATAACTGATGAACCCTGCTTCACACTAGTTTGAGTAATGGAAATTCGTCTTCAGCAAGACCATTAAGGTTTGTTCATGGTTTCTGTTTGCCATAGACAAAAAAATGATTTGTGTGATGACGTATAAGGCATAATAAGTGAGCTTGCAGATGACATTACAATACCTGGTATCATGGACATTGAAGGTGGTTATCAAGAATTAGTCAAAGTCAAAAGAGTTTATTGTCATGTGTCCCTGACAGGACAATTAAATTCTTTCTTTGCTTAGCACAACAGAACATAGTAGGCATTGACTACAAAACAGATCAGTGTGTCCATATACCATTGTATACGTAAATGCACACATGAATGAATAAATTGATAGTGAAAATAACAGATAAAGGGGTATTAATGTTCAGAGTTTTGTCCGAGCCAGGTTTAAAAGCCTGATGGCTGTGGGGAAGTAGCTATTCCTGAACCTGGTTGTTGCAGTCCTCAGGCTCCTGTACCTTCTACCTGAAGGTACCAGGGAGATGAGTGTGTGGCCAGGGTGGTGTGGGTCCTTGATGATGCTGCCAGCCTTTTTGAGGCAGCGACTGTGATAGATCCCCTCGATGGAAGGAAGGTCAGTCAGAGCCGATGACTGGGCAGTGTTTACTACTTTTTATAGTCTTTTCCTCTCCAGGGCGCTCAAGTTGCCGAACCAAGCCATGATGCAACCGGTCAGCAAGCTCTCTACTGTGCACTTGTAGAAGTTAGAGAGAGTCCTCCTTGACAGACCGACTCTCCGTAATCTTCTCAGAGGCGCTGATGAGCTTTCTTAATAATTGCATCTGTGTTCTCGGACCAGGAAATTACAGCAGGACATTGATCAGCTGGACAAGTGGGCCAAGAAATGGCTAATGGAGGTCTCATTCAGATAAGTGTGAGATGTTTGCATTTTGTGAAGTCACACCAGGTAGGGACTTCACAGTGATTGGTTGTGTGCCGGGGAGTGTTGCCGAGCAGAGGGATCGAGGAGTTCCCTGAAAGTGGTGTCACGGGTAGATAGGGTGGTGCAGAAGACTTTTGGCAAGCTGGCTTTCATCAGTCAGGCCATTGAGTATGGAAGTTGGGACGTCACATTATAATTGCACAAGATGTTTGTGAGACCACACATGGAGTATTCAGCTTTGGTCGTCACCCTATTAGAAGGATTCCATTAAACCTGGAAAGAGCATATAAACCATTTGCAAGGAAGTTGCCAGGTCCCAAGAGCCTAAGTTATAGGAAGTGGTTGTGCAGACTAGGACTTTATTCCTTGGGGACTGAGGATGGATAGGGTGAACGCATGCAGTCTTTTTCCTAGTGTTGAGGAATCAAATAGTAGAGAGCATTGGTTTAGCTGTGAAGGGAAAGATTTTGTTTATTTTTGGTTTTAGATGTGGAAACAGGCCTGAGGCCAACAAGTTCATTCCGACCAAACGTACAAACTTCACACAGGCAGCATCCTAGATCAGAATCGAACATGAGTCTCTGGCAGCAACTTTACCAGCTTAATGAGTTGGAGAGAGAGGGATTGCCGGGGCTATCTGAAGTGAGAGAAATCGATATTCATAACACTGGGCTGCAAGCCAAAGATCCTATAGCGAGCAAGATAGTCCACTCGACGAAAAAGACGTAGTACGGTCATGGGAAGATTCATGGGTAATTCTCTGCCCCATTTCCGTAACTGGCTTCCGTCTCCGCACCAAAGATCCCATAGGATAATAGTGCGGAGACGGAAGCCGGTTACGGAAACATCCTCGTAAAAATAAAAGTTATTTGGTAAAAATCTTCTCATTTTCAGAATTTTAATTTATTAACACAAACTGTTCCTCCCGCAACGTTGATAACACTGCGAGTCGGGTCGGGTCCGGTTACGGAAATGGATGAAAAAAAAGGCCCACGTTCCGTTCCATACTACAAGTCACTGCCGCCCATCGATGGGAACCTGAGTGGCAACTTCTTTGCACAGAGAATAATGGGATTGTGGAATGAGTTGCCAGTGGAAGCAGTTGAGGCGGGTATAATAGCAACACTGAAGACATTTGGACATATACATGACTATGAATGGTCAAAATACAGGCAAATGGGACTGCTTTAGATAGGCACCTTGCTTGGCAGGGATGAGGGGAACTCTGAAGAAAGATCTCGACCCGATACGTCACCCATTCCTTCTCTCCAGAGATGCTATCTGTCCCGCTGAGTTACTCCAGCATTTTGTTTCTACCTTGGCAAAGATGAGTTGTGGTTAAAGGGCCTGTTTCCAGTGCTGTCTGCATCTGTGCATCAGAATTCACAGATCACTACTGAAAAATGAGATACACATTGAATATTTACAGACATGGTATTTGTATGTTATATTGTCTTTTGAAGCATGGGCAAATTACGTGGCATTGTGTGGTGAAAACCGCGACAAGGGTGGCTCTCTGGGAAGATGCCTCCTGTAGAGTGGGCCCTCTGTACAGTCTCCTTTTTTGCCGTTTTGTGCAAACGTGAGTGAGTTCTTGCAAGGCAGGTGTATTGACATGGGTGTGTAATTAATTTGACTTTTTTATTGTTTTTATTCACAATACAGGACTAGAAAGTATGTTAAGTTATACAAACACGTGTACAATGATACATAAAATAAATAGTTCTATGAAAGGGCGTTCTCCCGAAGTGTTAACATTATTTCCTGCTCCACGGGTACTGACTGATATGTTAAATACTGTCAGCAATAATCTGTGAGCTAAATTCTAATCTCTAATAGTAATATTATAGGATGGTATTAAAAATATTGACGATCTGAATTAATCCAAGCCCACAGAATGAAGGGAGAAAATGGCGATGTTTGGTCAATGCCGATTTGTGAAAACTCTTTCCATAAGCAAAATGTCACGTGATGTTCTCAGCTCTAAGGCAGCAACGTAAAAGATTGAAGTGCATAATGAATGCTTTGTCACAGGTGACAAGTCACAGTGAAATTCTTTGCTTGCAAATAGTCGCCACATGGAGGGCGCTTATAAAGTTACAAAGTACCCCTGCCCCCTTTATGCTCCCCTCCCTCACCCCAGGTTCCCCATCGCGGCAGGTCCTCCATTGTTCTTCCCCCTCCCTCAAGGCGGTCCCTGCACGACGGGTCCTCCTTAGTCCGTTACCACAATTTCCCACATTATACAGCAATAGAACCTCTCTGTTTGGTAAAATGGACTATAACAGCTCGTAGGACATGATGTAAAATTCTATATTTAAGTGAGAATATCTCGGTAGAGTCATACAGCATGGAAACAGGCCTTTCGGCCCAACTTGTCCACTCGACCAACATGCTCCATCAACACTAGTCCCACCTGCTTACCCCGTATCCCTCTAAACCTATCTTATCCATGTACGGGTCCAAATGCTTTTTAAACGCCATGATAGTACCTGCCTCAGCTACCTCCTCTGGCAGCTCATTCCATATATCCACCACTCTTTGTCAAAAAAAAAGTTGCCCCTCGGGTTCCTATTAAATCTTTTCTCCCTCACCTTAAAACCCATGTCCTCTGGTTGTTGATTTCCCGACTCTGGGCATTTACCCTATCTGTTCCTCTCATGATCTTATATACCTGCATTGGAACACCCCTCGCCCTCCTGCACTCCAAAGAATAAAGTTCGAGCCTGCTCAACCTCTCCCTATAGTTCACTCCCTCAAGTAGAGATGTGTGAAGAAACTCTTTGACAGCCATTCTGTTCCTATTAGCAGTGTGCGCATTTCAACATTTGAATAGGGCTGAGGAGCAATAGCCTTAAAGTTGATAAGAAAGATGGTCGGGCTTAAAATATATTTCTTTAATTTGATTCAAATTTGTAGTCCTGCAACTGGTTGAAATTAAAATGACTAAAATAAGAGAAACGAGAGAGATATAGACGTTGATGTGGAGAGATAAGGAACAATGAAAGATATGCAAAAAAGTAAAGATGCTAAAGGAAACAGGTCATTGTAAGCTCTTTGTAGGGTGAAAATGAGAAGCTAGTGTGATTTGGGTGGGGGAGGGATAGAGAGAGAGGGATTGCCCAGGGCTACCTGAAGTGAGAGAAATCAATATTCATAACACTGGGCTGCAAGCTGCCCAAGCGAAATATGAGATGCTGTTCCTCCAATTTGCGTTTAGCTTCACTCTGACAATGGAGGAGACAGGACAGAAAGATATGTGTAGGAATGGGAAGGAGAATTAAAGTGTCCAGCAACTGGGAGATCAGCAACTGAGAGGTTCAGGCGGGCTGAATGAAGGTGTTCCGCAAAACGATCGCCCAGTCTGCGTTTGGTCTCGCCGATGTATAAGAGTCCACATCTTGAACAACGGATACAGTAGATGATATTGGAGGAGGTGCAAGTGAACTTGTGCCTAACCTGAAAGGACTGTCGGGTTCCACGGACAGAGTCGAGGGAGGAGGTATTGCGACAGGTGTTGCATCTTCTGCGGTTGTAGGGGAAAGTACCTGGGGAGGGAGTGGTTTGGGTGGGAAGGGATGAGTTAACCAGGGAGTTGCGGAGAAAACAGTGTCTGCGGGTGGCGGAAAGGGGTGGAGATGTTAACATGTGGCTAGTGGTGGGATCCCGTTGTAGGTGGTGGAAATTTTGGAGGATTATGTGTTGTTTGCGGCAGCTGATGGGGTGGAAGGTAAGGACTAGGGGGGATTCTGTCTCTGTTGCGATGAGGGGGAGCAAGGGTGGAGCTGCGGGGTACTGAGGAGACACTAGTGAGAACCTCATCTATGATGTGAGAGAGGAGCCCCCGTTCCCTAAAGAATGAGGACATCTCAGATGTTCCAGTATGGAACCCCTCATCTTGGGCGCAGATGCTGCGCAGACAGAGTTAGTGGGTTTGTAATAGATGTCAATCAATAGTGTATTTCCTGTGATGGAGACTGAGATCAAGAAAGGGGAGGGAGGGTTGGAGATGGTCCAAGTAAATTTGAGTGCAGGATGCAAATTGGTGGGGAAGTTGATGAAGTCCTCGAGTTCTGCATGGGTTGCAAGAGGTAGCACCGATGCAGCTATCAATGTAACGGAGTTAGAGTTTGGGCATAGGGCCAGTGTACGCCTGGAACAGGGATTGTTCGACATACCCTACAAAGAGGCAGGCATAGCTGGGTCTCATGCGGGTGCCCATGGCTACGCCTTGGACTTGGAGGAAGTGGGAGGAGTCAAAGGAGAAGTTTTTGAGGGCGAGGACCAGCTCCGCTAGGCGGCGTAGAGTATGAGGAGAGGGAAATTGGATGGTTCTGTGGTGGAGTACGAAACGGAGGGTTTGAAGGCCTTCCTGTTGGGGGACGGAGGTGTTGGGTGACTGAACGTCCATGGTAAAGATGAAGGAGTGGGGGCTCGGAGAGCGAAGTCATTAAAATGGGGGCTCGGAAAGCGGAAGTCATTAAAGAGACGAAGGGCATGTGAGGTATCTTGGACATAGGTCGGGAAAGATTGGATCGGGGGGGGGGGGGGGGAGAGGATGGAGAGCAGGTAAGTGGAAATCATTTCCGTGGGACAAGAGCAGGCCGAAACGATGGGTCTGCCAAGGCAGTTTGGTTTGTGGATTTTGGGGCAAAGGTAAAACCGGGCTGTGTGGAGCTGGGAAACGATAAGGTTGGAGGCTGTGGAAGGCAGACAGCCAGACGTGATGAGATCAGTGATGGTGTTTGAGATTAATGCCTGGTTCTAATGCTTGGATGGTTTAATTTTAATTTGAATAATTTTAATTAATGGTATTTCGAGTTGCACTGTACCTTAATTGGTACACGTGACAATAAACTGACCTCTGAACCCTTTTAAAATAATATTCTTCTGCCGACGCTCTTAATTGGTCACTGCGAAGCTGGTCCTAATGAGCTCTTCCTCTGACAATGACCAGGTTATGCTGAAGTTGCAACCCTGCTCCTTGTGTGAAAATATTACCGCCCTTGGACAATGAAATCACATGACATAGTTTTGGAGTTACATTTAGAGGCTTCCTGAAGTTTATATGAAATTGACATTCCTTCCTCAGATTGTAGATAGTTAATGCACTATAACCGAGTTCTCGATCCTATTATAGATACAAAATGCTGGAGTAGCTCAGCGGGTCAGGCAATCAGCATCTCTGGAGAGAAGGAATGAGTGACGTTTCGGGTTGAGACCCTATTGTTCTCTTTGGAAAAGCAGATGTAAAATCCCAGTTTGTTAGGGGGAGGAGGGGGGAGATAATTAGTTGTCCCTTTCCCTCACATAATCAAAATTAGTCTTGAACATTCGAAGAGCCAGTTGTTCATACCTTTGAAGAAAAGCTTTAGTGTGATCTGTTCCCCGTGGATGGCCTGCAGAAAGCTCAGACCGACCGCCACAGTCAGGTCAGGGACAGATCCGTCTGCTATAACTGAAATCTGTTATAACGAGGTGTGTTAAAACAAGGGTTTACTGTATCTTGTTATTCCAAGATTCTTGGGAGAGAATAGCTTGATAAGAATAGATGGAGTGAAATTGTGCTGGACACATCACACACAATTTATTATTGTATGTGCTGAACTGATGTCCCTATTGTGGACTTGGGGAGGGGGGGGCAAATGAATTGTACTACATATATAGATGATGTGGCATGTCCCCTGTGAAAAATTGAAAGAACTATTCTAATGTCAAATGTAGGTTTGTCGTATTTCATCATAGTATATGGTGACGGGGCCAGGCGAAGGATATTTAACCTTAATGGATGCCAAACCATTCGGTCAGAAATTGGCTGATCTGTTGCCTCGTTTACCTGACGACTTTAATGCACCAACCCCTTATCTTATTTCCATTAAAATCCAAAGTTCTGTCAGTCTCTTTCTTGAATAATCTCAGCAACTGTGCCTTCATAGTCCTCCTGTTTGGGGCATTCCAAAAATTGTTTCTCTTTTGAGTAACAAAATTTCCCAGTCTTGAGTGGCTGAACTCTTATTTTGAGAGTGAGCCTTTGGCTCAGGCCATTCCAACCCGGGTGAAACATCTGTGAATGTAGTATGTTAAGCCACAAAATAATTTTGTATGTTCCAATGAGATCACTATTTCATTCTCATAAACTCTAAGAGAGTTTAGGCTCATCGTTTAGTCCTTCCTAGTGGGATCAACAGCACAACCTGTTGAGTATCAATTGGGCTCCCTCTCTCACATATATATCCTCCTTTAGGTTGGAAGATTTCATATAGGGTCATACAGCATAGAAACAGGCTCACCGGCACAACTTGCCTACATATACCCAATATGTCCCATCTGCACGTCCAACCTGCCTGCGTGTGGCCCATATCCCTCTAAACCCATAGGATGTATAGGAAAGAACTGCAGATGCTGGTTTAAATCGAAGGAAAACACAAAATGCTGGAGTCACTCAGCAGGACAGGCTGATCAGTCTGAGGAAGGGTCACGACCCGAAACGTCACCCATTCCTTCTCTCCAGAGATGCTGCCTGTCCCGCTGAGTTACTCCAGCATTTTGTGTTCCCTCTAAACCTATCCGAATCATGTAGCTGTTTAAATATTTCTTCAATGTTGCTTTGGTACCTGCCTCAACAACCTATTCCGGCAGTTCATTCTGTACTTCAACCACCCTTTGTGTGAAAAGTTGCCTCTTGTGTTGCTATTAAATCTCCCCCCACCCCCCTCACCTGAAATCTATGTCCTCTGGTTCTCAATTCCCCTTCTCTGGGCAAGAGACTCTGTATGTTACCCAATCTATTCATCTCACAATTTTGTGCACTGCTATAAGATCACCCCTCATCCTCTTGCGCTCCAAGGAACAGAATCCCAGCCTGTCTAACCGCTCCCTATAGCTCAGGCCTTTGAGTCTTGGCAACATCCTCGTAAATCTTCTCTGAACCCTTTCCATCTTCCTTATAACATGGTGCCCAAAACTGAATATAATACGCCAAATATGGCCTCACCAACATCTTCTATAACTGCAACATGACTCCCCAACTTCTCTCCTCAGTTCGCTGTATTCCAGGTGCTCTATCACCTCAGCCCTATGTAAGTGCAGTGAGTTATCTTTCCGCTTACACACAAATCCTCTTATAAGAAAGGTCAACCGTTTGCTCCCTGTACATACATGTTAACCTTTGGCAATTTTGTTCACTGGTGACCAACTGAACACCGACACTTGTCGTTCTCTCACTATCTGTGTAGTGCAGCTCGGCGAAGTGGGTCGAAAGGGCTTGTGTCTGTGTTGCATGATTCTGTGTTTCTAATCATGGCATTAGAGTACAGCTCAATTCCGATTGACGCTCACAGTTGAAGTGGTGAAGAAAAGCCAAGCATGTCAAAATGCTGTAATCGGTTATGTCTCTGACCTTATTTGGTAAAACAAGCTTCTAGTTATTAGTTTTACAAAGGCTTGAAATATGCTTAGATGCTTAAATACTTGGATCCTTTCATGTTTTTTAATATCATTCCATTAAGGCCCTTTGCAGCCTTACAGTATGACTACAATAATGACAGTTCTTATGCACTGCGATATGATGTCGAGCAGAGTTTGTCAGAGAATCAAGTGTTTAATTGTCATATATTTTGGCAACGGATCAATTAAATTCTTACTTGTTGCAGCTTTGCAGGTCCATTAACACACAGATAAATATACAATAATCCATAATACTATGTAACCACATCCTAACAGTGCGAAACTGAAGTCTGTAGTGATTACGAGATAAACATTGGCAAGGACGCTCCCCCAGGTACTTCAATACAGGGTCTTGCTGGATCTTTGTGCGCATGCCTCCAGATAGGACCATGAGCCCAACACTTCAAACATGACTTGACTGCCACCAAATCGACCATAGGTGGCCCTGGCATGATAATTGATGGTACTAACACTAGGTTTACTGCTGTTTTTACCTGATTACCTCTCAGCAGAGGTTGAATTTTGTTTATTGTTGAAATCTTTGTTAATTAGATCCAATACATCATTTTCAGCAGAGGTTAATGGAATCTTGTCCAGGCTATTCAATAAAACAATATGCACTAAGCTGAAAATGTATCCCCAGCACTATTTTTCAAGGCTTTCCCTTTATCAAGGGAAAGAGGAGGGCAATTGTAATAGGGGACTCTATAGTTAGGGGGTCGGATATGCGATTCTGTAGACGCAGTCGGGAGACCCGGATGGTAGTTTGCCTCCCTGGTGCCAGGGTCTCGCATGTGTCAGAACGTGTCCAAAAGATTCTGATAAGGGAGGGAGAGGAGCCTGATGTTGTGGTACACATAGGTACCAATGACATAGGCAGAAAAAGTGAAGAGGTCCTGAAGGGAGAATTTAGGGAGTTGGGGGGAAAGTTAAGGAGAAGGACCAAAAGGGTAACGATTTCAGGATTACAGCCTGTGCCGCGTGACAGTGGGAGTAGGAATGAAATGAGGTGGAGGATAAATGCGTGGCTGAGGGACTGGTGCAGTGGGCAGGGATTCAAGTTTCTTGATCACTGGGACCTCTTTTGGGGAAGGCATGATCTGTACACAAAGGAGGGGTTGCACTTGAGCCCGAGGGGGACCAATATCCTGGCTGGGAGATTTGCAAAGGCTACTGGGGAGACTTTGAACTAGAAAGGCTGGGGGGAGGGACTCGGGTAGAGGGGGCTAGGGGTCAGGGTGTGGGGCAAGAGGCAGAGAAGGGAAGCACTCGGATCCAAAATGTAGGCGAGAAAGATGAAAAAGATAATAGACCGAGAATAAGGGATGGTGGGTTTCTAAAATGTGTATATTTTAATGCTAGGAGCATTGTAAGTAAGGTGGACGAACTTAGAGCCTGGATTGACACCTGGAAATATGATGTTGTGGCAATCAGTGAAACATGGTTGCAGGAGGGCTGTGATTGGAAACTAAATATTCCAGGATTTCGTTGCTTCAGGTGTGATAGAATTGGAGGGACCAGAGGGGGAGGTGTTGCATTGCTTGTCAGAGAAGATATTACAGCAGTGCTTTGGCAGGATAGATTAGAGGGCTCGTCTAGGGAGGCTATTTGGGTGGAACTGAGAAGTGGGAACGGTGTAGCAACACTTTTAGGGGTGTATTATAGACCGCCAAATGGGGAGCGTGAATTGGAAGAGCAAATATGTAAGGAGATAGCAGATATTAGTAGTAAGCACAAGGTAGTGATTGTGGGAGATTTCAATTTTCCAAAAATAGACTGGGAAACGCATTTTGTAAATGGGCTGGATGGTTTGGAGTTTGTAAAATGTGTGCAGGATAGTTTTTTGCAGCAGTACATAGAGGTATCGACCAGAGAAGGGGCAGTGCTGGACCTCCTGTTAAGAAATGAGGCAGGTCAGGTGACGGACGTATGCGTTGGTGAGCACTTCGGGACCAGTGATCACAATACCATTCGTTTCAATATAATTATGGAGAGAGTCAGAACTGGACCTAGGGTAGAGATTTTTGATTGGAGAAAGGCTAACTCTGAGGGAATGCGTAAGGATTTTAAAGGAGTGAATTGGGACACTTTGTTTTATGGGAAGGATGTAGAAGAGAAATGGAGGACATTTAAAGGGGAAATTGTAAGAGTACAGAATCTTTATGTCCCTGTTAGGTTGAAAGGAAATAGTAAAAATTGGAAAGAGCCATGGTTTTCAAGGGAAATTGGACACTTGTTTCGAAAAAAGAGAGATATCTACAATAATTATAGGAGGCATGGAGTAAATGAGGTGCTAGAGGAGTGTAAAGAATGTAAAAAGAATCTTAAGAAAGAAATTAGGAAGGCTAAAAGAAGATATGAGGTTGCTTTGGCAAGAAAGGTGAAAGTAAACCCAAAGGGTTTCTACAGCTATATTAATAGCAAAAGGATAACGAGGGATAAAAATTGGACCATTAGAGAACCAGAATGGACAGCTATCTGCAGAGCCAAAAGAGATGGGGGAGATATTGAACAATTTCTTTTCTTCGGTATTCACCAAGGAGAAGGATATTGAACTCGGTGAGTTAAGGGGAAAGAGTAGAGTAGCTATGGAAACTATGAGATTCAAAGAGGAGGAAGTACTGACACTTTTGAAAAATATAAAAGTGGATAAGTCTCCAGGTCCTGACAGGATATTCCCTAGGACATTGAGGGTAGTTAGTGTAGAAATAGCAGGAGCTATGACAGAAATATTTCAAATGTCATTAGAAACGGGAATTGTGCTGGAGGATTGGCGTACTGCGCATGTTGTTCCATTGTTTAAAAAGGGTTCAAAGAATAAACCTAGCAATTATAAACCTATTAGTTTGACGTCAGTGGTGGGCAAATTAATGGAAAGGATACTTAGAGATAATATATATAAGCATCTGGATAAACAGGGTCTGATCAGGAACAGTCAACATGGATTTGTGCCTGGAAGGGCATGTTTGACAAACCTTCTTGAATTTTTTGAAGCGGTAACTAGGGAAATTGATGAGGGTAAAGCAGTGGATGTTGTCTATATGGATTTCAGTAAGGCCTTTGACAAGGTTCCCCATGGAAGGTTGGTTAAGAAGGTTCGATCTTTGGGTGTTAATGGCGGAGTAGCAAGATGGATTCAACAGTGGCTGAATGGGAGATGTCAGAGAGTAATGGTGGATGGCTGTTTGTCAGGTTGGAAGCCGGTGACCAGTGGGGTGCCTCAGGGATCTGTGTTGGGTCCACTGTTGTTTGTCATGTACATCAATGATCTGGATGATGGGGTGGAAAATTGGATAAGTAAGTATGCAGATGATACTAAGATAGGTGGTGTTGTGGATAATGAAGTAGATTTTCAAAGTCTACAGAGAGATTTGGGCCATTTGGAAAAGTGGGCTGAAAGATGGCAGATGGAGTTTAATGCTGATAAGTGTGAAGTGCTACATCTTGGCAGGACAAATCAAAATAGGACGTACATGGTAAATGGTAGGGAATTGAGGAATGCTGTGGAACAGAGGGATCTAGGAATAACTGTGCATAGTTCCCTGAAGGTGGAATCGCATGTAGATAGGGTGGTAAAGAAAGCCTTTGGTGTGCTGGCCTTTATAAATCAGAGCATTGAATATAGGAGTAGGGAAGTAATGTTAAAATTGTACAAGGCATTGGTAAGACCAATTCTGGAGTATGGTGTACAATTTTGGTCGCCTAGTTATAGGAAGGATGTCAACAAAATAGAGAGAGTACAGAGGAGATTTACTAGAATGTTGCCAGGGTTCCAGCAACTATGTTACAGAGAAAGGTTTGAACAAATTAGGTCTTTATTCTTTGGAGCGCAGAAGGTTAAGGGGGGACTTGATTGAGGTCTTTTAAAATGATGAAAGGGATAGACAGAGTTGACGTGGATTACGTTTTACCCATTGAGGGTAGGGAAGATTCAAACAAGAGGGCATGACATGAGAATTAAGGGACAGAGGTTTCGGGGGGTAACGTGAGGGGGAACTTCTTTACTCAGAGGGTGGTGGCTGTGTGGAATCAGCTTCCAGCAGAAGTGGTGGAGGCAGGATCGATTTTAACATTTAAGAGTAAAGTGGATAGGTATATGGACGTGAAGGGAATGGAGGGGTATGGTCTGAGTGCAGGTAGATGGGACTAGGGGAAAACAAATGGTCGGCACGGACTGGAAGGGCCGAGAGTGCCTGTTTCCGTGCTGTAATTGTTATATGGTTATATGGTTATCAAGGGATCGCCTGTTGGTCTGGGTTAATTATTGTTTATTATTGTCACATGCATCGAGAGATACAACTTTGTTTTGCATGCTCTCTGGGGAAATCATACCATATATCATGGTATATGAACATTGATACCTCTAACTTCAAATAGCTCTTGCCTCTCTTTCCATCCCGTCCCCCTTCCTAGTTCACCCATCAGTCTTACTGTCTCCGACAACATTCTATCTCTGTCCTGCCCACTCCTCCAACATCAGTCTGAAAGTCTCGACCCGAAATGTCACCATTCCATCTCTCCAGAGATGCTGTCTGTTACTCCAGCACTTTGTGTCTACCTTTGATTTAAACCAGCATCTGCAGTTCTTTCCTACACATATGTGTATCCAGGGTATATATATACACATGTGTGTATATATATACACATATACTATGTAAGTCAAAATATCGAAGAGATAAAAATAAAGCTAATGCAGAATATAGTGTTACAGCTGCAAAGAAATTGCATTTAAAACAAAAGTATAAGGGATTCAATGAAGCAATTGGATGATCAGGAATTCATCCTTGAAATATGAGTAGTCTTTTAAGGAGTCTGATGACAATAGGACATTTTTTTCTTAAATCTTATGATATGTCCCTTCAAGCTTTTGTATTTTCTCTCTGTATGAAGAGGGGAGAACAGAGTATGGCCCTTGATGTTGATCCTGGATTATCGGCTGTATAATAGTAAGATTAAATGAGAACTTACCAGTTCGAAGTTTGATCTGTATTTTATGAGGAGTTACGATGAGGGATTACGTGAAGACCCCGTCCAGCACGCATGCGCGACATTTCTTCAAAGCAGCGGTGTGGATTCACAGAAAACACAACAATTGAAATAAATATAGTAAAGAAAAAATAAGAACTTAATTACCAGTTGATCTGTATAATAGAGGGTGGGAGCGGAGGGCACGTAATCCCTCATCGTAACTCCTCATAAAATACAGATCAAACTTCGAACTGGTAAGTTCTCATTTAATCTTACTATTTTACTTCGGAGTCACGTGAGTGACTACGTGAAGACTTCAAAGCTCTGTGAATCCGAACCGTGTACCAGCTCATGCTTCACTCACTGCCTGAAGACCTTAGAGGGAGGAAGCATGTTATACAATCAACAATAACCTGTTTGTGAACAAAAAAGGTTTATTAATAACAACAAAAACCAGAGAGCTCCCCGGGCTTAAATTAAATATTATCTGCAGACTCTAAAATTCTGTCTGCAAATGTAGCAGGGTCCGCCAGCGGCTTATTATAAAACCTTTGGAAAGTTCTTTCCGAGGACCATCCTGCTCTGGCCAGAATATGGTCCATAGGCACATCCATTCGCCTAGCCGCCGACGTAGATGCAGCCCTGGTGGAATGAGATTTGTACACATTAGTATCGACTCCCGCGGACTTAAGCACCTGCTTGAGCCACCTTGAAATGGTTTGGCTCGTCACCTGACCATGAGGCTTCTTGTGGCTTATCCATAAGGCTTTTTCTCTCCCTCTTAAGTTATATGTTGTGTCTATGTAGTTGGCGAGATGGGTCTTGGCACACAACCGTGGGTCAGGTGAATATGCCTGGAACTCCATAACTGGAGGCGTGGTACCTGGTCTAGTTTGTTTGACCAGCCCCTGAATGTGAAATGTGATACAGTCCAATGACTCTGTCATGCTGTCCAGCCTCAGAAGGTGGAGGGACTGTACCCTTTGAGCTGACACTAGAGCCATGAGCATGACTGATTTCAGTGTAAGTTGTTCCAGAGTAAGTGACCTGGGTGGTGGCCATCCCTAAGGTACGTCTGTACTATGCTGACATCCCAGATCTGAGTGTACCTAGGCCTAGGGGGATTGGTGTTAAAAATGCCCCTCATGATTTTGACCACTAGTGGATGGGACCCCAAAGTCAGTTGTCCTGCTGCTGGAACCAAATAAGCTGACAACGCACTCCTGGCTGTATTAATGGCGCTGTAGCTGAGTCCTTCCCGATGTAATCCAAGCAGAAACTCCACAACACTGGTGGCTGTAGCTGTAGTGTAGGTAGTTCCTGTTTTGGAGCAATACCGTTCCCATTTTCTTATATTGGTCAGGTATTGTCTCCTGGTGGACTCCCGGTGAGATGCGGTCATCATGTTGATGACGTCCTTAGACAGTCCCAGGCCCAGTAGAGGTCTTTTTAGAATCTGCAAGCCAGGAGATTGACTCTGTCATGGCACGGGTGACTAATGCCTGACACTGGGTGGATTAATAACTGCCGACTGCTGGGGAATTCCAACGGTGTTTCAACAGCCATGTCGAAAGCCACTGGGAACCATGGCTGTGTAGGCCAGTCAGGTATTATCAAGATTCCTGAAGCGGAATCCAATTGAATCTTGCGTAATACCCGACTGATGAGGCAGAAGGGAGGAAAAGCATAAAAGAACATTTTCCCCCAATGCAGCGAGAATGCATCAACTGCTGCTGCCTCAGGGTCTGGTTCCCAAGCGACATACGTTGGTACCTGGTGATTCAGCCTGGATGCAAAATAGATCGATATCTGGTGTGCCATATTGCTTTGTAATTTCAGCAAACACTTTGGGATTTAACATCCATTCGATGTTATCATTAAATCTACGTGACCTGGTGTCTGCCACTGTATTTTGCTTACCTGGAAGGTAAGTTGCTGATAACCAAATATGCCTTTCAACACACCATTGCCAGATTAGGTTGGCCAAAATTGTCACACGATATCGACTTTACACCACCCATGTGATTGATATAAGCCACCACCGTGGTATTATCTAGTTGCAACCGGACATGTGCATGATGCGTATTACATGAATATGCTTTTAACCCATAAAACGCACCCAACATTTCTAAATAGTTGATACCCCGTGTCTGTAGGCAAGATGATTCAAATTTACTCCATCTGCCCCCTGTGCTGGATTGCATGTTAGTTGCTCCCCAGCCCAAAGCACTGGCATCCGTTTGAATGGTTAATACTGGGTTGGTGATCATTATGGGACTGGAGCTGAGTCTTACATTCCTCGCCCACCATTGTAACTCTGGAATGGATTCAGCAGTTAAAACTCATAGCTCGGTCAAAGTGACCTGAGTTTTGCTTTAGTGCATGCACTTTAGCTCTTTGCAAATTTTGATAGTGCAAAGGCCCAAATTGTACAGCTGGGAAAGCTGCTACCATTTTGCCAATAACTCTAGCTACTTCCCGTATGGTTGGCTGATGTTTATTCATGAGTTTGTTGCATGATAGCGCCAATTCTGATGCTTTCCCCTTCGGCAGAGTTTACAATCATGCGAACAGTATCTATCGTAAATCCAAGATAGTCCATGGCAGTGGACGGTGTAAGATTGGATTTTTCTGGATGTATGACAAACCCCAAAGTTTTCAAACAAACGTTTGGTGGCTGCGACTGCCAAAATGGCTGTCTCCAAGGTTTTCCCTACTATTAAAATGTCGTCTAAATACGCCATGACTATATGCTTTTGTTTCCTCAATAATGCCAAGGCAGGTTTTAAGATTTTAGTGAACAACCTTGGAGCAGAGGTTAGCCCATTTGGTAAGGCTTTATATTGCCATAGCTGTTTCATCCAGATAAATTTTAAATATTTTCGATGGTCCTTGTGTATGGGTACTGAGTAGTAGGCATCTTTTAAATCAATGCTTGCTAGAAAGTACCTCTAGAAACCAATAGTCTGGCTGTTTCAAAAGTATCCATCTTGAAATGTATATACCTGACAGACTTGTTCAAAGTAGTTAAGTCAATGATGATGCGTCGTCCACCATCTTTTTTTGATTTTAGTGAAAAATATTAGACACAAATTCCAAAGGTTCATGTTTTTGTTCTTTCAATGACACCTTTAGCTTGTAGCCTCATCAGTTCAGCTTGACCCTCTTGTTTTTCCTTGACTGAGAGGGTGAATACCCTTTTGGGTATATGCTGAACTGGTGGAAAATCTTTATGGACAAAGTCAATTTTGTAGCCATGAACGCTGCTGAGTATATACTTGTCATTAGTGATGGATTCCCATGCATCCAAAAACAAGTGCAATCTCCCCCCTGTTAGCACAGAGCCCCTACTGCACATATGGTGAGAGGAACCAGACCCACCTACCTCCATGGTTATTGGTGCTTCTTCTGCCTCTTCCCTGGGTGATGAGGCGTCTGCTGGGCTGTAGAGGGTTGATGTTGATCTCGATGTTGTTGGGGGTGGCGCATTTTCCATGGGGTCCGCTCTGGGCCCTGGCCTAAAAAAGGCTTACGGGGAATGGTTGCGGACCCGAGCTTTCACCAGTCCCATAGTGTGGTCGACGACTAGTGGACGCCATGGGGTACTGCCGCCTGGGTTTGTTGGGTCTGCTCGGTCCCAAACCTGCCCTCACGAGACCAAAGGTCTTGGATTCTTCTTCCAGGTCTTTCACCTTTTTTGGAAGGTCTTTCCCAAAGAGCAGAATAGGAGGTTCTGACCCCGGTGTTTTGCAGAGTCCCGCAAATTTAGGGTTGAGGGCAGGCTTGATAATCTCCTTTCGCAAATTATTTATCTCATATTGAGTGGTGCACAGCAGAGCTAATGTGTCTTGCTGATTTGTGGAGATGTCCGCACCATCAATGGACCGAGCATAAGATGTTATTCCTGCAGTCAGGAATTTAAGGATCTTCTGGAGCTTCAACTCCAGGTTTCTGATGTTCTGCCCCAAATGTCCCCAAATTTGGCTATTGACAGCAGGTACATTCAAAGATGTACAATTTCCTGGGGCTGTATATAGTTGAAGAGCCTCATTGACCACTTGTTCTTGTAGGGGTTTAGAGGGACAGGTGGTTAATGCTGGCTGCAAGTTTCGGCTCTAATGGCCGACCCGCTTGTGGAATGGCCACGTAGCGGGTTGACCACACCCAGCAGCTCTTCCTGTTCCTGTACACCCTGCGTACTCCCGAAAAATCTTCAGCCAGTGACCCCTCTTCTTGACAGCCCAGACCTGGTCGCCAATGCTGCCTTCAAAAGAAGGTGAAGCAATGGCCAGTGCCGTTAAAAGGCACTGCGGGAGTGCCTGAACTCCCTTGGCGAGGCTGCTGCTGCTCTCTCAGCAGATCTCGCTGGAGCAATTGCTCCATAAGCCGTTCCATGCGGCTTAGGCGGCTGCCTGTGCTCTCGAGCGGTAAGGCATCTTCATCCGAAACGTCGGACACTACGCCCGGTTCCGGCTGCAGGTACCTCCAGCCCGCTGCTCAGGCAGCACTAGCGGTGCTGGGCTCGGCTCGGTAGTTATAACCGCCGCCTCTTGCCCCCCCTCCAAAGAGCATTCCTCAACGAAGGACAAACGGGGGCGAGCTGCAGACTTCTTTCCTCGGGCCTTGCTCATTCTTCCTGGAACACAAGACCACAGAGAGAAAGACACACGGCCACGGTAAACTTACTTGTCGGCCCGACTTTTCAATTTGTAGCGGGAGCGCCTTGAACTCCCGTTCGTCGCGGTGCACTGCATGAACGCTAATGTCGCGCATGCGTGCTGGACGGGGTCTTCACGTAGTCACTCACGTGACTCCGAAGTAAAACTATAAATGATCTGATTTGTTCAGAGTGAATGGTGGTGTAGAACCGGTCTTACCTTCATACTAACAGAGTTGTGATTAAAGGACTGGGCATCTTTTGCCAGTTCTCGTATAGATTTTCCTTTCACGTGATCTTTTTGCTTTCAGATATTTGCAATTTTTGGATTTGCAACATGCAGCGGATATATTGGCAAAACTGCATTGAAGGTGACCTGCAAGAATGGTAGCGATGTTCACACCTATGCAAAAAACTTCCAATATCCATTCAGGTTAGTTGTTTTACTGTTTGTGATGTTAACACCAATGTCAAGGAACATTCCATTTCCTCTATTTTATTGTATGAGTTTGTACCTCCACAGATCAATTATTTTTTTACTCCAAATTCAATTCATTTCAAGTAGTTCTGAATATTAATAACCAATGCTTAGCTATCCTTCTGTTTGAGTCTTTACAGTCTTTGAATATTAATGAAAATTCCTCAAACCTTTCCCATCGCAATATCTTCCCTTGTTACTCATTTAGTGACAAATGGTCTTGCATGACAGCTAATATAGGCTGGGGACTAAATGAAGTATTGTCCCTGTGTGGCGCCATGTTGCAGAACTGCTGTTAAATGAATGGGCAACTACGTGATTCAGTAAACTGTTGTTTACTGCTCTAGAAGTTGGAGGGTGACTGCTCGGATAAATCTTATTAACAATAATGTTTTGTATGAAAGTAGTCGATAGCTGTGGTAACATCCGTGTGAAAGTAATCATTGAACTGTTATTTTTTAGGTTGAATCCTATTGTCTTGGTACCTTTGAAGACATGCAATAGTACTGATGACGTCCATCTAGTTGGAGATCTTTCATCCTCGGCTGAGTTTTTCGTTGCCATCGGAGTCTTGGCCTTCCTCTATTGTATTGCCGCCCTTGTTATGTATGTTGGGTACCTCCATGTGTATCGTGATGGCAAACGTGGTCCAATAATTGTGAGTATCTCAGAATATTTCCTTGAAATTAGAAAAACTTTGTAATATGATTACATTTTAAATAAATTGTATCCAGGGACACAGACTAAATGTGTTTCATCCATTCAGTGAGCTTGACATCAGTGGTGGTAAAGTTGTTGGATGGGACCCTTAGAGATAGCTTTTGGATAGGGGAGGACTGATTAAGGAAATCTGATTCTTTTCACACACAAAGAGAATTGATGAGGGCAGGGAAGTGAACTTTTGGCCAGGACTTTCGCAAGGTCCTGCATGATAGGTTAGCCTGCAAGGTTAAATCGTATCAAATCCAAAGTGATTCACAATTGGCTTGGAGGAATTATTCAAATTGGCAATTGTGGAGTATCGTTTCTCTGATTGGAAGCCTGTGACCAGTAGAGTGCAGTTGGGGCCATAGCTGGGTCCACTGTTGCTTGTTATCTACATTAACGGTTTAGATTACGACGTGTTAACTTTGTTAGTAAATTTGGAGATGACACCAAAATCTGTGTTAGAAGACAGTGAACAAGAATATCAAAGTCTTGTTCTTAATTAAAGTCTTCTTGACTTTATTATGTCAAACCAAGACTGGACTTGCACAGGATATGGTAGAGAACCTAGTGACTTGCAATGCAGAGAGAAGTAGGAGAAAATGTGCACGTTTCACTAAAAATGCTGAGTCAGGTGGTAGGCGCGGTGAACAAAAGCAATCAACGTACTTTGGGCCAACATGGAGGGCCTTGCAAGGCGATGGGTGATGATTCGGGGGACGAATGGTATGGAGGCGACAGCTGCAATGTGCCTTCGTGGGCCTGCTGCAGCTGGGACTGTAAAACTATTGCATATAGAATCACTGCGGCTTCCATATAGAATGAGACTTAACTGCGTTTTTGGCCTTCTTTAGCTGAGGATGCCCAATTATTGGATAAGTATGTATCTTTGATAGACTCAGATATTTTTTCTGCCTTGTTCTAAATTATTTTTAATAATCTGGCAACGATCTAATCATCCTCCAAATTAGGATCCAGAGAACTGTATCTAAACATTGACAGAATTTAAAACCTTTCATTGCTGATTAATGTTTTCAAATGATTGCAGTATCAAATTGAAAGTGAAGAACTTTAGTACTATTTATTTGTTAAAGTTAATTGAGAACTTGAAGGGAATAAAACCTGCTGCCTTTCCTAATCAGTAGGAAGGAACTGTAGGTGCTGGTTTAAACTGAAGATGGACACAAAAAGCTGGAGTAACTCAGCGGGACAGACAGAGAAGGAATGGGTCGAGACCCTTCTTAAGTCTGAAGATCTCTTCAGAGATACTGCCTGTCCCACTGAGTTACTCCAGTTTTTTGTGCCTTCCCTAATCTGATGCCTTGATTTATGATTTTGGAATAAGTTATTACAGAGATAGTGGATACAATGTAGAGATGTTCTAAAGCTTTAAGATTCTGGAACAGCTTCGCTGGATTGTACATTAGCAAGTATGGTTCAGTTCTTCAAAAAAAGGAAGGATAGCAAATTACAGCCCAGTTAGCCTGCTTTCAGCTGTCAGAAGAATCGAAGAATCCATTAAAATAAGTAGAAATGGGCGACCTAAAAATCATGTTGTGATTAGGGCAAGGTCAGCATGGTTTCAGGGGAGGATATTGAGTTTTACAAATCCTAATATGTTTTGAAGTTCTGGCTGGCAATATAGATAAAATAAATGTGTTCCATTTGACAGTTTTAAAAGACATTGCCTCATGAAGAGGTATTACCTCTTGATAAGGGTAGACCACGTGGAACCCAAGATGAGGAAAATATGTTTCCATTCAAAGGGTTTAAATGCGTGAAACAGGACTCTCACTTAACTTTTTTCTCTCTGTTTCCAGCCGGGCAACCTAGGCAGCTTTTTAGGTTGCCAAATGACAGTTAGGTGGTCAATTAAGACGCATGCGATAATGTGCTCAGACGAAGTGTGTAGTTACCAGTTGGAATTATGCTCAATGAAGCATTCACATATTATTTCTGCTTCAAATAGTCACAAACTAAACATATTCACAATCAAGACATGATATATACCACAATGACATGCAGCAAAATTATAATACAGTATCTCAACTCTTTTTACACATTGCAATGAATGCAATTTCTATTATTTCTTTCCACTACCAAACAAAAATGTGGTTGGATTATTCAGTGTATGATCAACAATCGGTGAGACCAAGTGCAGGCTTGGCGATCGCTTCGCACAACACCTCCACTCAGTTCACAATAACCATCCAGATCTCCCGGTGGCTCAGCACTTCAACTCACCCTCCAATTCCGAATCCGACCTTTCTGTCCTGGGCTTTCTCCATGGCCAGAGTGAGGCCCACCGCAAATTGGAGGAACAGCACCTCATATTTCGCTTGGGTAGTTTACAAATTGGCTTCTCCAATTTCAGGTAGTCCTTGCTTTCTCCCTCCTTCCCCTCCATTCCCAGCTCTTCCACAGCCCACTGTCTCTGCCTCTTCCTTTTTCCCGCCTCCACCCCCGACATAAGTCTGAAGAAGGGTCTTGACCCGAAACATCGCCTATTCCCTCGCTCCATAGATGTTGCCTCACCCGCTTATTTTCTCTAGCTTTTTTGTCCACCACCCGTTCACACAAGTTCTGTTATCCCACTTTCCTCACCCGCTCCCTACACATTAGGGGCAATTTTACAGACAAGTTAACCTACAAAGCCAATGTGTCTTTGGGATGCGGGAGGAAACCCACACGATTGCAGGGAGAATGTGCAAATTCAACACAGACAATGCCCGAGGACAGGATCGAACACAGATCTCTGGCGTGTGAGGCAGCAAGTCTACCAGCTGTGCCACTATATTTTGTTTTCCAACGCACAAAAAATTATACATTGGTTGTTTTAAAAAAAAGAAACTATCCATTTTCAGTCTTAAATCTCTAAGTGAGGCCATGTTCCCCCTTTACAGCTACTGTATGTTTTAATTCGGTTCAAGACTATGAGGCAGTTCATTGGCCATAAAATTGCTGCCTAAAAGTGCCAGAGACCCGGAATTGATCCTGAATATGGGTGCTGTCTGTATGGAGTTTGCTCCTTTTCCCTTTGATCGCATGGGTTTTCTCCGGGTGCTCTTGTTTCCTTCCACATTCCAAAGGTGTGCAGGAACCTTTTTCAGACCCAACCCAATACGTAATATTTTCCTTTTGTCCAGAGATTCTGTCTGACCTGTTGAGTTACTCCAGCTTTTTGTGTCTATCTTCAGTTTAAACCAGCATCTGCAGTTCCTTCCAACATACACAATACTATATGATAGAACTTTATTAATCCCAGGAGGGAAATTGTGTGTGTGTGGGTATATATATACACACACACTCATATATAAATATACACTGTTTTGTTTTCTTGTTTATAACTGTTTACAGAGTACTATGTTTACATATTCTGTTGTGCAAGTAAGGATTTCATTGTTCTAACTGGGACGTGAGAGAATAATACACTCTTGACCTGCGTCACTCATGTGTGGGATAGAACTCTTATACTGGTGATCGGTGGTCGGCGTGTACTCGGTGGGCAGAAGGGCCTGTTTCCATGCTGTATCTTTAAATTAACCTAAAAACACTAAAACTAGAGGGAGTCTAAAGAAGGGTCTCTACCCGAAACGTCACCCAATTTCTTCTATCAAGAAATGCTGGTTGCTCCATGGAGTTCCCCCGCACAATTAAAGCATGGAGTAGTCTTCACCCAACCATCGTTACCCAACCAGACGCAACTAAATTTAAGGTAGCTTTTTTTTGCTTAAGTCCAAGTCAGTCAAGAGTCAGGAGAGTTTTATTGTCATGTGTCCCAGATAGGACAATGAAATTCTTGCTTGCTGCAGCACAACAGAATATGTAAACATAATACAGAACAGGAGATAAAAGTTCAGTGTGTCTATATGCCATAGACCATATATATATAGACAATAAATAAACAGATAAGGTGCAATGGGCTGTTATTGTTCAGAGTTTAGAGTTTGGTGGTGGACCCTCCAACATCTCCAGTTTAAATTCCATTTGGAATATTTTTGTAGGACCAGGAAACCAAGAAGCAGAGTTACTCCAGCTCCAGGGAGTGATTCTGCGTTGGTTTTTAGTGATCTCGGCGAGGCGGCGACCGGACAGCAATGGCGGCCAGGTCGCCCACAATGCAAAGGGAGGGAGAAAGTGCCCGGCGCTGACCAGTTGCCGTGGCAGTGCACATGTGCAGGGCGGCCGATGATGTAGCTGCAGTGCGCATGTGCAAGGCGGCCGGTGGCCGGAGAGTGGCGACTCAGCGGCCCGGACATGGGTGGCAGATGGCGGGCGGAGACAGAGAGTGACAGAGAGAGAGATAGCGCCCACTCAGAGTTGAATGGCAGGTGTCCAGGGTGCAATATGGAATGGCTTTTAGGTTGCCCGGCGGGACTTTAGATGGCCTTGGCAGCCGGGCAGCCGTTAATTTCGAGCCCTGGTGAAATTCCCTAAACGTGTTTGCTCAGCCACTGAATATATTAAAGATTGGAGAGGATGAGAGGAACTGGATAGGAAAATGATTGTCAAGGATCAGGGGCGGTGATATTGAGTAGGCTTGAGGAACCTCCTACCTTATTCTTCTTAATTATGTTATCATTGGTCCAACAACTAAAACGCTTGACACATATGCCACTGAAACATGACGGGGCAGGAGAAGGTGGACCTTCTATTAAAAGCAGCTTGTAGATGTTTTCTGATTATTCATAGTCTATGTTGACATGAAATTCGATACTTGGTTAATGTCATGCTGCATTGCCATTAATAGCAAAGTGTGATAACATGCCACCAGTCTTTAGTATTTTATGAACTTCAAGCAGGTGCAGATTAATGAAGAAGAGGTGAGTTTCAACTGCCCACTTGGTACTGGGAATAATATTTGTTGCTCAATTAATATGGCTTTAAGGGTTAGAAAAGGCTTAGATTATCTCATGCTGAGTGCAGCCTTGTTTGAAATGTCTTGACTGCTTGTTTCCTACGTTGCAACAGCAACTGGACATTTAAGAGTGTTTCATTGGATGCAAAAAGGTTTGAGATTGTAAACTAACACTGTCTTAAAGTGAGTTAAATAGTTTTTTTGGTGCCGGTCCAAGTTATTGTCAATATGTACTGAAATGATTTTATCCACTTCCATTGTATCTAGTATGAAATGGTCTTGATTTTTAATGTGCTTTCCAAATAGAAACTTTCTGTTAATTCATTTAATTTACTTGCTAAATTTAAAATAGTAAAATGATCCTATTGTAAATTTCTTGCAGATTACAGTGCTCTCCATAATGTTTAGGACAACGGCCCATTTATTTAATTGCTTCTGTACTCCACAATTTGAGATTTGTAATAGAAAAAAAAATCACATGTGGTTAAAGTGCACATTGTCAGATTTTATTAAAGGCCATTTTTATGTATTTTGGTTTCACCATGTAGAAATTACAGAATATCCACAGTCCCCCCATTTCAGGGCACCATAATGTTTAGGACACATGGCTTCACAGGTATTTGTAATTGCTCAGGTATGTTTAATTGCTTCCTTCATGCAGGTATAAGAGAGCTCTCAGCACCTAGTCTTTCCTCCAGTCTTTTTATCACCTTTGGGAACTTTTATTGCTGTTTATCAACATGAGGACCAAAGTTGTGCCAATGAAAGTCAACAAAGCCATTATGAGACTGAGAAACAAGAATAAAACTGTGAGAGTCATCAGCCAAACCTTAGGTTTATCAAAATGAACTGTTTGGAACATCATTAAGAAGAAAGAGAGCACTGGTGAGCTTACTAATTGCAAAGGGACTGGCAGTCCAAGGAAGACCTTTACAGCTGATGACAGAAGAATTCTCTCTATAATAAAGAAAAATCCCCAAACACCTGTCCAACAGATCACAAACACTCTTCGGGAGTCAGTTGTGGATTTGTCAATGACCACTGTCCGCAGAAGACTTCATGAACGGAAATACAGAGGCTACACTGCAATATGCAAACCTCTGATTAGCTGCAAAAATAGGATGGCCGGGTTACAGTTTGCCAAGAAGTACTTAAAAGAGCAACCACAACCTGGAAAAAGGTCTTGTGGACAGATGAGATGAAGATTAACTTATATCAGGGTGATGGCAAGAGCAAAGTATGGAGAAGAGAAGGAACTGCCCAAGATCCAAAGCATACCACCTCATCTGTGAAACACAGTGGTGGATGTGTTATGGCCTGAGCATGTTGAAGGTACTGGCTCGCTTATCTTCATTAGTCATACACCTGCCGATGGTAGTAGCATAACGAATTCTGATGTGTATAGACACATCCTATCTGCTCAAGTTCAAACAAATGCCTCAAAACTCATTGGCCGGCGGTTCATTAAACAGTAAGACAATAATCCCAAACATACTGCTAAAGGAACAAAGGAGTTTTTCAAATATTTTTGAAAAAATTGTCAATTCTTGAGTGGCCAAGTCAATCACCTGATCTGAACCCAATTGAGCATGCCCTTTATATGCTGAAGAGAAAACTGAAGGGGACTAGCCCCTAAAACAAGCATAAGCTAAAGATGGCTGAAATACAGGACTGGTAGAGCATCACCAGAGAAGACAGTCCATGAATCGCAGACTTCAAGCAGTCATTGCATGCAAAGGATGTGCAACAAAATACTAAAAATGAATACTTCCATCTACATGACATGCTGTGTCCCAGACATTAGGGTGCCCTGCAACTTGGGGTGGGGGCGCTATGTATAAACATTGCTGTGATTTCTACATGGTGAAACCAGAATGTGTAAAATCTGACCATGTGCACTTTAACCACTTGTGATTTATTTCTATTATAGATCTCAACTTGTGGAGTACGGAGGCAAACAAGTAAATTGATGGGTCTTTGTCCCATACATTATGGAGGGCACTGTAAATAGCTAAAACTCACAAACTGCATGTATATAGTTATATATAAAGTAAGAATTACCATGATTTAATTGTGCAACTAGAATTATGGTGTTTTAACATATAGTGCATTGATAACATTTGTTCTGTATATTGTACAGTTCTCGAGAAGCAAATTTTAATCTTTGACATCTGTTACTCCTATTGTGGCAATTTTTTCCCCTGCCCTGTTCTTTGTTCATCGATTTAATACAATTAGAGGTTAAGTATGGACTTGATGCACTGCGATATAAACAATACAGTCAAGTCAAGTCAAGAGAGTTTATTGTCATGTGTCCCAGATAGGACAATTAAATTCTTGCTTTGCACTTCTTTTTGAAATTCTTCTCACTTGTTACTTTTAACTTGACATCATGGTTGACTCTCATTATATTTTCAAATAAAGCATTTAAACTCGAATCTGCAAGCTGGGGACGGGTGTGCTGAAGTGCATATTGCTTACAAGTGACTTCAATGCAGCTTTAATAGATTTTTCAGAATTATAGTGATTCAATAAGGGAATAGTTTTAATTCCTTATAATTCTATGAATGGTTTCATGCTTGATACATTGAATATTGTATGTTGAGATATGTTAGCGGTAAGTATTTTCACTGCTATCTATTTAAAAATATCTGTATATTTAAGCTCTATTTTCTTGAAAAGTTGACAAACTCAAATCGCGTTAAAATTGGGAGGTTTTTAACTTTTAAAATTTGTGATTTTATTTCCTGCTGTACGATTACAAAGGATGAATTTGTTTTATGGTAAGTTACCTGGCATTTCATGATTTACAAAGTCCTTTTGTGTTATCCGTTGCAATAATAGGATTTCTCTTGTTAAAATCTTTAAATAGCAGAAGTGTTAATTGCCATTTTTTCCTGAATTATTTGTTCCTATATGTAACATTCTGAAAGCTTGAAAATAATTTGCATTTTAAAGAAAATAACTGCCATAATCATTTCGAGTGATCTGCAAACATTGTGCAAATGGTGTGTTAGTATCACATGGCTCTCGTGGTTGGAAACCATGTGCTTGAATAGATTCTCACGATTGTTACTTGTCTTCAAAGTATGTGTCCTCAGGCTTTCATATAAAAACCCTGGGAAGGGCTGCAATTTAATGATATATTAAAGCACTAACAAAAGAAAAGTCATTAGCCAGCCCTCCTCCCATTTTATCACAATGCACAAAGTGATCATTGAACTATATTGTATTCAACTTATTTAATCTGTATTTACAAATGTAGCCATGATCCGAGTAAAACTTTGCTGGGTGAAATGGCATAATTCTAGATGAGAAATCTCAACCTTTTCATCAACCTCTGCTGTAATCGGTTGTTATTAAAGTAGTTTCGAGATACGGCGTGGAAACAGGCCCTTTGGCCCACTGAATCCATGCTGACCATCGATCTTCCCTACACTAGTTCTACATTATCCCACTTTCACACCCTATACACCAGGGGCAATGTACAGAAACCAATTAATCTGCAAGCCTGTACGTCTTTGGAAGGTGGGAGGAAACCGGAGCACCCGGAAAAAAACCCACGTGCTCGCAGGGAGAACGTAGAAATTCCACACAGACAGCAGAGCAGTTAGGATCGAACCTGGTTCTCTGATGCTGTGAGGCAGCAGCTGTACCTCTGCGCCACCACACCACCCCTACATTACATTCACTTCATAAATGTATATTTTAAATATTAGGTCACCAAGGCTTCATTTTCGCTTTAATTTGGTGTCCATGAAGAAAATGCTAAGCTGTGATCGTGTATGAATCGATGGGTGATGTGCTGGTGGCCCAGTTGTCTGCTCCCTGCTTGTCAAACCGCTTGCACAAACCTCCCACATTCATGGACTGCTAGAGCTTTCCCTTCTGGTATTTGCTTTATTTCTTCAGCTATTTACAAAGTGTTATGTATTACAAATACTTTTTGAGATTTGAGATTTTTATTTATGCCTCCTATGCCTCATTGTGTCATACTAATGTAATTAATTTAACCATCTTCAATCTCCAATTGAACAGTTTCCAGGACATTTTGTTTGAATGCATTCCTTCAGCATGTCCTTTTTGTTTGACTTCCTGCATTTGGAGTAATGTTCCTCTTGTTTCAATTGTTTTCTTTGCTCCAGAGAGTGATCGCTGCCATGGCTAATGAGCATCATTGCTTAGAAAGTTCAGTCTGAAATGTGACGTGACACTGCATGAATCATCTGGATTTGTCTACACGCCTCACTATTGATGGAAATTACAGGCTATGCCAGCAATTGCTAAATCTGGGATGGGCGATCAGTGTACGAAGGAGGGGATAAGGAGCAGGGGTGACTAGGGGTGTGGGAGATGATGGATGAAATGTGTGTACACTGGGGTGGAGTTCCCAGCAGCCCAACGGGACAGAGGTTCACATGTACCTCTAACCGCAAGGATAGGTTATACAGGCATTTGGTGCTCCTGATTAGTTTAGAGATACAGTGCGAAAACAGGCCCTGTGGCCCACCGAGTCCACACCGACCATCAATCCCCGCACATTGGCACTATCCTATGCATGCTAGGGACAATTTACACTTATACCAAGCCAATTTACCGACATACTTGTACGTCTTTGCGGTGTGGGAGGAAACTGAAGATCTCGGAGAGGTCACGGGGAGAATGTACAAACTCCGTACAGACAGCCTCTGTGGTCGGGATCGAACCCGGGTCTCTAGCGCTGTAAGGCAGCAACTCCACCTCTGCGCCACCGTGTCGCCTTTCAATGTGGCCTCCTTTAGATCGATGAGACTAAGCATAGACCGGGCGACTGTCTCACTGAACACTTATCTCTGTCTGCCAAGGCCTGCAAGACTGCCGGTTGCTAACCAATTTTACATCCCATTCCCATGCTGACCAGTCTGGCACGGTATTTTTACCCTCCCCTATACTGTTGACTTTCATTTGAACTAGGTAATATTGTGTATACATGAAACAAGACAAAGTAAATTATGAAATATTCATAAAGCTTGCAATTTGATTCATTATATTAAACATTTTGGGAAGGAATTGTTGCTGACCAACTTAACGCCCATCACGTGGCTCATCATGAGAGAAGGATGATGCATTTGTTTTTTCTTCTGTTCCTGATTTCTTCAAATCTCCCCTGAGCAATGAATTATTCTTCAACCAAGAGAAGTCCCGTGTGGTTGATTTAAATTAAACTGTTCGACAGATCTGTGTAAACTGTGTTTGCCCTTATTGTGATAAAGCAAATATTGAAGCAAGCTTTAATCTGTGGTTACCATTTACTTACTTTTTCACATTTAGGTGACCTGTCTTTATCCTTTCACAATTTTCAGCACAGCTGGCTCCACTCACCCCTCACATAGTTTCTTGTGATTGCCTTTTGCTTTCCAAGGCAGATGGAAGTGACGGATCGAAATGTAGGGGCCACAGTTAGATATCACCCTTGGTAGCATAAGTGACAGTGAAGAAGAAAGTGTTTGTCTGCAGGACGATTTCAATGGACAGGTTAGGTGATCACAACAATGCGAAGGGAATTCATCCAGTAGAAGTTTGAGATAATACATTCGAGGAGCGAATAGGAATGCACAATAAATTATAAGATACTTTAAAAATTATGGGGATGTCGGTATACGTCCACATATCCCTGAAGTTAGCAGATAAAATGGTCTAGAAGGTAGAGCATAATGCCTTAATTAGTTAGACAAGACTTAATTCTCCACCATGTCCAATTAAGCATTTAACTTAATTGGGCATGGAGAATACAAGAGCAGGGACTGTTGAAAACATGAGGTCAGTGTAATAGGCAGGGTTTTGATGGTCACACTGCAGCAAGGATGTAATGGTACCAGTTAGGATACAGGTGAGATTTTATAAATACTTTGCAAGAGAAGAACAATTATAATATGGCCAGCGATTTTTATTTTTATTTTTTAAACTTAGGAACAAAGGAGACAGATTTACTTGTGTAAAGTTATGACGGATCTATTTCCCCTGGAGAGGAGTTCAGTTCTCAGGAGCATGGACGTAAGCTAATTGGTAGAAAGATTGGAAGGAAGTTGAACACAAAATGATTTCAAGTGGTAGATATGTAAGTGACTTGGATCTAAATGTAGGAGCCAGCGTTGAATACCCACACGTGGTTAACAATGAAGATGAAAGTTCTTGGGTGCAGGAAATATCAATGGACAGGCTATAGAATTCACTTCATTGAATGGGTGGAGGAACCAAAACACATGTGGCTTTTAAAAAGTCATCATCAGTAGACTATGGTGAGGAAAGTGGGATTCATCTAAAGTCTGTTATGAGCTGGCTTGGAAGGTGACCGAATAACCTGTGTAGTTCATGATAGTATTGTGCCGAATAACCGTCTGTTCCTTCATTATATTCCTCCATTTGTATACGTCTCTGCCACGCTCCTCAAGAATTCCTTGTATGGGAGCTCTGCTTTCTAATATCTCAGGGAGTGGTGTAGTTTTATACCCCCCCCCCCCCCCTCTCTGTCTCCCCCCCCTCTCTCTCTCTCTCTCTCTCTCTCTCTCTCAATGAATTACCCTGCTGTAATCAGGAATTGAGCTCCTAAACCAACAAGCATGTATTCAACCAATTCCTTTTATTAGTATTTTTATTACCAAAATTACCTTGCTTTTACTTATGATGGGAATTATGTTCCATAAAACAAAAGCAACTTGCAATGGATGCTGGAAGTCTGAATTAAGAAAGATTTTGAAAATACTGATCAGGTCAGATGTCTTCTGAGAACAGAAACAGAAATGTTTCAGGTTCATGTCCTTGGATCAGACTTGACCAGTTGTGTTTTTCCAAACATTTTCTGTCATGTAATAGTTGTGTTGGACTCCAATGTAGCAAGCCATGGATAAACTGATGAATTATTTTTTTTCTGAACGTTTTAAACCACACATTTATTTATTTATTTTAATTATATTTCAGGACTTCATTGTGACAGTGATTTTTGCCTTCTTGTGGTTGGTCAGCTCCTCGGCTTGGGGTAAAGGCCTCACTGATCTCAAATATGCTACAAATCCAGATGCCATCAAGAACAACATTGACCTCTGCACTAATCTAGCGGAGTGTTCTTCTGGAGGCGTGTCTGGCATGGGAAGTTTGAACGTGTCTGTGGTACGTACGTGCACATGACATTTTTTAATTCTCTCACTTTCCATCATTATTCTGCTTTTTGTTTCTCCCCCCCCCATGTTACTTTGTTGGATGCCCGCTCATTAAACGTCCTTGTGAAACGTCCAACGTTAGAAGTCCTATCTATGAGGTGAAAGGGGGAAAATTTCATGGAGATGTACGGTGCAAGTTTATTTTTTATTTTTTTTATAACACATCGTCAGGGTCCGGAACACATTGCCAAGGGTGGAGGCAGATGCAATAGTGGTGTTTGAGAAGCTTTGAGATAGGCACATGGAAATGCAAGGATCAGGCAGGTGGGATCAATTTAGCTAGGCAATTTTGGCTCAGACATTATGGGCTGCTGAGCTGTACTGTTCTACATTCTATAAGGTTGTTGCACCCTGAGAGAAATTGTTGAAAATCACCAAGTTATTTTTTGAATGATCTCCCTTTACACATTATACAAGAGTCACAAGGTGATGTTGTTTGAGTTATGTATTTAAAAAGTTCCCAGACAAGATATTCCTTCATGAAAACTTCAAAGACATCATTTTCAAATCCTTTTGGATCTAACAGATGTTAACAATAGACAATAGGTGCAGGAGTAGGCCATTTGGCCCTTTGAGCCAGCACCAATGTGATCATGGCTGATCATCTCCAATCAGTACCCCATTCCTGCCTTCTCCCCATATCAATAGACAATAGTTTCTAAAGGTTCTGTTGAGTACCTGCTGGACTTACTGAAGACATTCTGTTCTTACTGTTGCCTTCATTGGGTGCTATCAACTCATCATGCATGTTATCGTTTGGAGACCAAATGAAGTGTAGTTTTCACCACAATGCTTGCTTCCGTTTCTCTAAACATTGCGGAACCAACAGATTTAGTACAATGGTGTAGGAGGAATGGGACATTAAGAGGTCCATGTGAGGCTGAGGAGCTGGAGTGTGTGGGGTGGAGATATAGATCTGTTACAGATATGGGCAAAGCAATGGCAGATGGGGTTTAATCTGAGCAGGTGTGAGGCGTTGCACTGGCAGATCGAATGTAAGTGGAAAGTACGCAGTTAATGGCAATTTCCTTTACAGCATTGATGTACAAGGGGATCTTGGGATTCGACTCCACAGCTCTCTGAAAAGAGCAACACAGGTAGATAGAGTGGAAAAGGTGGTGTATGGTGTGCTTGCCTTCATCAGTCGGAACTTTGAATACATAAGTCACAAAGTCATGTTGCAGCTTCATAAAACTGGTTATGTAACCGCATTTAAAGTATTGTGTGTGGATTTAGTTGTCCTTCTACAGGAAGGGTGTGGAGGCTATGGAGAGGGTTCAGAAGAGGTTTACCGCAATGCTACCTAGATTAGAGGGTATTGGAGGAAATTAGTTTAATTTGGCATCATGGTTGGCACAGACGTTGTGTGCCAAGGGGACCTGTTCTTGTGCTGTAATGTTCTAAGTAAAACGATATTGAATATAGTAATACTAGGATTAAGGATATCGCTAAGCAAACTCTAGAGGGGCAGCCAGAAATGATGATTCATGTTAATATCAATAACCTAGGTGGAAAAATGTATGAGGCTCTGCTGGCAGTATTTGAAATGTTAGGGTAGGGATTAAAGTGCAGGACTTCGAAGGTGGTAATTTTAGGATTATTCCCAGCATATCACAGCAGCAAGTATGTAAATGTACAGTTGAAGTGATGGTTTAGGCGTTTAGGTTTTGCATTCCCGCTTCACCAGTTCTGGTGAATGCAGACCTGTGTCGACTAGGCAGTTTGCACCATATCGTGGCTGGGGCTGGTGACCTGAGAGATTTGCTTGTGCCGTGGGATGAAATTTAAACTGATTTGGCAGAGGAATGGGGACTGAAGGTAGCGCTGAAAAGATAAAAGCTGTATAAAATTCAAAAACAAAAATTTAGACTGGTCCAGACTATGAAAGCAAAAGAAATTGGACTTGTGGTTCTAGAAAACGAGCCACATCAAGTGAAGGGAATCATCTAGTAAGCAATGATCACACCATCATATGGTTTAGAACTGCTTTGGAAAAAGTTAAAGGTCACTGAAAGGGCAAGAATATTCAGTTGAGGGAGGGCCAATTTCAGTGGCAGGAGAATAAGTAAATTGGAGTCGAAGCTTGGCAGGCAGAGCTGTGATTGAACAATAGGAGGCTGTTTGGGTGGAGATATTTCAGCTCCAATCTTGGTGCATCGCCGCGAGGAATAAGGATAGGGAAAATAAAGCCATAGTTCACTGAATAGCCATCAATATCGCAAGTGAGCGGAGAGTAGTGAAAGGTTTATCTTTGCCCTGGAGGGATGGGTACAGAAGATCTCCAAGATTGAGAGCTTGGACCCTGCTTTTCTAATTCGTATTAATGACTTGCGTGTGCAGGGCACAATGTCCAAATAAGGAAGCACATATATGATTCTGGAAACTACAAGTCATCCAGGCCTTTGAAAAATAGAAAGGAAACGGGAAAGAACTTAAGCAGGAAGTAGAAAAATACACGTGTACTGGTTACAGCTGGCATTACTTGTATCCCATAGCAACATGCACTGGTTGGCACATACTGAGGAAGAGTTAATGCCAATCAATGCTATTGCAAATTCACTTTTAATATTGGACCTGAAAAGGACTTCAGTTTCTCCTTGATGACTGAACCCTTTATTTACACAAACCTGCGAGCAGGGAGTTGCTAACGGGTGTCCTTTTGCTTCCCACCTCGGCACCATCATTTCTCTCTGCATGCCTGGGGTCAGGGGAGGGTCAGTAGTACTTGGGACCAGTAGTTCATGGTCTGGTTCAGCAGTTTATAGCCAGTGCTTCCTGTTGCAAGGAGAAAACTAACCTCACTTGATGGCAAGTTTGAAAGACAAATTGTATGTATCAAGCCATTATGCAATAGAGAAAACTGCCATGCTGATTATGATGTACCATTTGATTAATAGTGAAGAACTGAATGCATACAATCCACATTGTACTGAAAGCAAATGTTTTCTTTCTATTTAATGGGCTGTGCTCGACTCAAGATTAAGACCTCAAACGGGCTGGGAAATAATGTTTTTCAGTGTTGTGGGTACACCAGACCCATTCTTTGTTGAGCACCAAGAACTGCCTACCACATAGTCTCATGAATTTCCCTTTACCTGAGAAGGCCATATAATCAAGATTCCGACTTGCTCTTGCCAGGAATCTCATGGTAGTCTGTGCAACATCCTCTTTAAAAATACTTTTAAGCAGCCTTACAGTTTATATTAGTGGTGGCTTCTGCTGCTTCCTTTCATACATTGATCGCCATTTGTTGTGTTGTCTCTCTTCTTTCAGGTGTTTGGTTTCCTCAATCTGATTCTATGGTGTGGAAATGCCTGGTTTGTGTACAAAGAAACTAGCTGGCACGCTGAACCAGAGCAACATCAGGATCCAGGAAATGTGGCTCCACCAGCTCAAAATCCATAGGCAGCATTTGAAAGATTGTTGAGGCAGGTGTTTACAGCCTCTACGATACACCTCGTATTGCTTATAACACTGCAGAAACTTTTTGGGAAATTCTATTATACCTGTTGTATTTGCTGTTTGTGCTGTTGTATCATGTGCCTTTCCGGGGTTTGGCCGAGGGAGAGAAGTGGAAAAGGATGTGTGTAGATAAATTTAAGTGTTGAAGTTTCCAATGAAAGGATGTTTGGAGATTTTGTTAACAAAACCATTTGTGATCTCATTACACTGCAAGTACATAATACTGTACAGCCCTTTCAGAATAGGGCTAATGTGGAGCTATTTTCTTTGTGTTGCTGTTCCCTGCAGAGTATTTTATCATGTATGCATGAAAGGAACAGTAGGTGAATATTTGCCAAATGTACTGATCTTGCCATCTCAATGTGATGGCAAGTTTGAAAGAAAAATTGTATGTATCAAGCCATTAGGGGATATTGAAAGTCCCTCCATTTCTGATTATGATGTACAATTTGATCAGTAGTGAACAATTGAGTGCATACAATCCACATTGTACTGAAAGTAAATGTTTTTGCATACAAGAGATATTTTCTTTAATGGGCGGTGTTCTGCAGCAAAATTTAAAACAATGTATTGAAGAGCATTTTTACCACATTTCCCCAGCTGTCTCATTTTGTTCTGTTATCTACAGAAATTAAATTGAATTGATGCTTTGGGGTATTTTCACAGGTGCTGAGTCATCACTTTCTTTACTTCATGATAAACGTCACATTTTCAAGTTTCACATAGTTCTACCCTAGGTCGGTATAATCTTTTCTAATTGAGGAAAATGACAAATGTAATTGTCCTTAGTGCTCACATTCAGTGTGAATGGCAAAATGAAGGTTTAGTAGAACTTGAAAATATTTATGCATCCACACCCCAGCTTGCTTATCTCACAATCTTAAAATGCTTTTGCTTCTGACTGGTGCTATCATTGACAAAGGATTGCCAGCAGAATACCAAATGTATTTCAGCTTTTTTTTTTCTTACATACATTGCTTCTGTATTTTTTTATATTTGGAACTATGCTTTTGTGTGTTAATCCTCTGCCTCGCTAGAAGCTTGAGGAGGAAGGAGCAACGTGAAAAAGAGATTAAAACACTGACTTTCCGCAGATCCATTTCATCTGTTTGTCAATGTAACAAAAATTCCACGCATTTGCTGAGCTATCGTCAGCAGATACTGGCTTGCACTTTGAAATGAAATCCTTAGAACAATCTATGTGATTTATTTGGCACTGCTGAATCATGCAATACCACTTCAAAGCTGCACCAGGTCTTTTTCCAATCCTTGGTAAACAATTTGACCTTCTTGAAATCGTCTGCCGTATTTAAACAAAAGTCACTATTTAAGAATTTTTGAAAAATAAATAAGAGGTTCTGGTGACAAAGACCCTTTTGTGTTTTTTTTTATATGTTGCTGAAGCAAATTGGTTAATAGCACACAGTCAAACTTAATTGTATCATAATTTTTTTTTTTAACTTTTATTAAAGTCTGTGTTGTACAATTGTTATTTGCACTTTTTTTTGTATTATTTTTAATCGTCCCCACACTTGTGGAAATCATTTTTTGTGGGGTTTTTTAAATGTTGAATCGCTGGAACTTTGAATGTGGTGGACCATATGAAAATATCTTTTAGGTTCTCGCTCATCTTTTAAGCGGCTTCTGGTTTTAACACACGCACACGAGTTTGTTATTTTACACTGCACAAGCCTGTAAATCTTTTGTTAATTATCAGAAGTGAGCACTTTTTTTGAACACAAAAGTCATCTAATGAACGCGTACCAGTGCCTGTATGGAGGATGATCGGGAGGCAAATTCTCAGCATGTATAAAATGGTACTGAGCAACAGAAACAAATGCTCATTGTTCTTTTACATCTCCGAACAAATACTTTCCATTGTTACTGTGTTCTGTTATTTGTAACAAAACTTGGCAATTTTTTAAGTGGCTCATGAGCCAACTTACAACATGGTGACCATTTCTAAAGGGTGTCGTGGGCTGAAAAATGGCACAATCAATTCAATGTCATGCAACAGATGATTGCCTTTGTTGCTGTTATTTCTAGGCAAGGCATGTGATCGTATACCAACACAATATCTCAGTGTAAATTTAATTTTTGATGCACTGCTGTTTAAATGTTTTATTTTCCTGTTACATTCTAAGCTTTATTTTAGGGGGGTTCTGTTTCAGTTTGGTCTATTCTCACATACACAGAGGTACAGTGAAAAGCTTTTGTTGCGGGGAGGTGGTGCAACGTGTGAAAGTTGAAGGGGCAGTTCAGTGGCGCAGTGGTAGAGTTGCTGCTTGACAGCGCCAGAGGCCCGGGTTCGATCCTGGCTGCGGGTACTGTCTGTACAGAGTTTGGACATTCTCCCTGTGACCGTGCGGGTTTTCTCCGGGTGCTCCGGTTTCCACCCACACTCCAAAGACGTACAGGGTTGTAGGTTATTTGGCTTTGGTTAAATTATAAATTTTCTCTATTGCGTAAGCTGGTGCTAGTGTTTGAGGTGATCACTGGTCGGCGCAGGCTCGGTGGGCCTGTTTCCAGGCTGACTCTCTAAAATAAACTCTAAAGGATAAAAGGAATTATGGCCTTTTGCATTGCTTAGATTAGGTGCTGCTGTTCTGAGAGAGTGCAGCAGAGGCAAACAGTTGCTGAATTCAGAGCATCTGCAAATTGATTCAAAAGCCATTTCCTTTAAGAATAAAAATCGATACATTTTAAGAATGTTTACAGTTTTACAGAGGTACAGTAAAAAGCTTTATGTAAGACACATGTAACCACAGTGCTGTGTTTAATCTGTTGTCCTGAGACTTAGAGGCTTCAAATTGTTGAATTTGATGCTTCAAATACATGTCGATGTCCAATAAGTGCTATTTAAATCTAGTGAAATACTGGTATAAATTTTGAGCTCATGAGAGATCATTCCATAACCATTTTATTCCAAGTTCTGTTTATGCAATTAAGCTTTAAGTTTTACAGCCTGCAAAATCTGCCAGGGCTTCCTCAGAAACCATGTTGCCAAGTCACGATTTGAGGAAGTCTTTTAACTTGAAGCTTGCAAGGCTTTTTCCAAGAGTCAAACCACATTGGTCTGGATCTGGTCTAAGACGTACAGTGGCATTGCATGGTGGTGGAATTGGCCTTACACAATTGGGGTGGATCGAATTACCTCCTGTGCAGGATTGGACATCTACTGCTCCAAGGCTGTCTACAGGGATGCAGAATGAGTGGTTCTTGCTGTATGCCAGGTTTATCTAATGAGCTCCTTGCATTCTAGCTGCCGTAGGCAAATTGGAATAATGTTTGAGTACATCCCCTTGTGCACTGTCCCAGATCATAAGAAAATTATTGATGAACTATGTACCTACAACTTGCAGACCTAGATCACGAGGCTGTTTGGGAATATACCCTGGACGGATACAGAGAAGTCAGAAATTACTGCTTGTGCACTTCTCCTTTGAGCTATTCCTTGCCTTTATTCATGTCGTCAGTTTTTAGCCAGTGTGTTTTTAAACTCGTGGCAAATCAAAATGATCCATAAATTCACTAAAACATTTCCCCTATTTTGCTGAGAAGAACCGAAGGAGTTCAGTCAGAGTTTGAGCTCAGGGCAATCCTGAAGCAACAACCAAATGACACAAAATAGATTTCTCAAACCCCCTTGGTATAGTTGTCAATGATGTGAGGGATAAAATGATTAAACCCCACTATTGTAAGGGTTCAGGAGAGGATTCTAACCGATAGAGGCCAGGGAGAGGATTCTGACACAACTGTGGATGAAGTTACCAGAACTGTCCTTGAGTAAGGATTGATGGCATTGTATAACAGTAGAAGGGGAGTGATGGATGCAACCCTTATCAGTAGAGACTAGTGATGGATGCGACCCTTGTCAGTAGAGACTTGCTTTTAATTCAGATACAAGAGAACTGAGACAGGTCAGTTGGAGGTGAGCAAACTGGGGCAGGTCATTTACAACGGAGCATGCTTAATGAAATAAATGAATATTACTAACACACCCCTGGTCAAGAAACTGCTCATTACCATGAACATGTGATGTATGATGTGGGAGGTACTGGGAGGACGTACCTATAGACTGTGCACCTCAGTGCTCTGATTGGGGAGGGTCAGAAGGGGAGGTTAAATGCAGAATTGTGTTTATAAAGGGGCTTTACTTTCCTGACTTTGGTGTGTCTCAACTTGGAGAGGCACCCGACTCTGCAGACTCGCAAATAAAGCATTTCTTGTTTCCATGATTTATTCTCTGAGTAGTGATTGTGAGCACAACCTATATCTCACAATGAGGATTTACAAACCAACACACAAGTATCAAGAATGTTGTTGGCTCTCCTGGTTCTGTCCCCAGCAACATTTTAAAGTGATAAACGCCAGACTCTATAGTTGATTAAAACCCATTCACCTCCTTTTCAAAATGCCAATGTGTATGACATTCCTCATCAATTCCTTTTATCACACATGAATGATCTGTCATCAAACACTTTGACATTGAACAGCTTAATGTTTGAAGCAAGCAAAATGATGAAGGTGGTTCAATCAAAGGGGTGGTTGGTTACATTGATCGGATTATCACAGGTGTGATTCTTTGCACAAAATTTGGCAACTTGCAGATGCTGACGGGTACACATGGGAACAATAATTTAAAGATAAAGAGCACGGGATCTCTGGTTTCCTCCCACACTGCAACGATTTACAGGTTTGTAGAGCTTCAGTAAAATTGTAAGTTGTCTGTAGTGAGGATCTAGTGTTAATGTGAGGGGATTGCTAAAGAGCAAGCCATGTTTGGATTCAAGAGAGTTTATTGTCATGTGTCCCTGATAGGACAATGAAATTCTTGCTTTGCTTCAGCACAACAGAACATAAGTAGGCATTGACTACAAAACACATCAGTGTGTCCATGTACCATTATGTAAATATATACACACATGAATAAATAAACTGATAAAGTGCAAATAACAGATAATGGGCTATTAATGTTCAGAGATTTTTCCGAGCCAAGTTTAATAGCCTAATGGCTGTTTAAAGTTTAATTGTGGCTCAAATGAACTGGATAAGGATGATTGCATTTACACATGGGATGAGCTCCTTAAACAATCACTGGAGTAAGTCATGTTCGAACTAACCCGTAATTGCAAGTCATATTTGTAATTACGGGTTAAAGCAACGTGGAGCACAAAGACTATTTTGGAATATAATAAGTAATTTTAATATTTGTCATATCTTCTATACATTATTGTGACAAATCATATTATTTGTAGTGCTCCTCTTGACTATCTGACATCTACGTTTTGATACACATTTAAAAGGATTTCTGCTGTTCCGTGAGCCTTGATTTCTTTTAATCTACCCAGTTGGGTTCTGGCCAACCTCAGCAAACAAGTCTAGAAGGCAACCATATTCATTATGTACTGAAATAACTTTCCAAGAGCTACAGCTAGTTCAGGAACACAAATCGTAAGTAATTGCCAGGACTTTGTCTGGTCAATGACCTTCAGTGTAGCCAGTGCTCGTAGCCATTTTTAAAAGTAATTGGGTGTTAAACAGATTAGAGTCTGCTGCCTGACCCACTGAGTTACTCCAGCACTGTCCTTTTGTTGTAAACTAACATCTGTAGAGTCTGGTACCTCTGTGGTAGCAGAAATGAAGCAGAAAAAAGCAGCAATTGGATTTGGATCAACGGGAGAGATAACAATTGGGCTGCAAGATGAAGTCTTACGGAATTGAGGGGGGGGTAACGGAATTGAGGGGGGTGTAACTGGAACGTCAGTTATCATTGTTGAACCCTCTAGAGATGTTGTGGGCTGATCAATGAAGCGTCAAAGAAGGAGGGTGCCCACCTGATGACCCCGATGACGTACCTACCCTACCTTTCACCACTCCAATTACACTGCAAATAGCAAGAGTGACGACTTATTACAAGGATTGAAACATCAAGTCATATTAGCTCTACTACTGTTGCATTGGTGTAAAATGCCATATTATTTCAAACAACAGAGTATGGTCTACCTTACAGTTTGAGTTTGTGGCAGACTGCAGAAGAGCGAGAGAATCACTGGAAGTTCATCCTACATTGCTAGGTCTTGATTCAGCAAAATACTTGGTTTAATTGAACAGTGAAACTTCTATGCATAATAAGGGGAGCCTGTTCCCAAGAATCACTGTGATCCCTGCATTAATTACAATCTGAATTTGCTCCTAACTTTGAGATGTCAGGACAGTAAAAGCTTCTTTAGATATGTTAAGGGAAAAAGAGTAGCAAAGTCAAATGTGGGTCCCTTGAAGGCAGACACGGGTGAAATGATTATGGGCAACAAAGAAATGGCAGAAGAGTTGAATAGGTACTTCGGATCTGTCTTCACTAAGGAAGACACAAACAATCTCCCAGATGTACTGGAGGACAGAGGATCTAAGGGGGTAGAGGAACAAATAAATTTTCATTAGGCGAGAAATAGTATTGGGTAGGCTAATGGAACTGAAGGATGATAAATCCCCTGGGCCTGATGGTCTGCATCCCAGGGTTCTCAGGGAGGTGGCTCTAGAAATAGTAGATGCATTGGTGATCATTTTCCAATGTTCAATAGGTTCAGGATCAGTTCCTGTGGATTGGAGGATAGCTAATGTTATCCCACTTTTCAAGAGAGGATTGAGAGAGAAAACGGGGAATTACAAACTAGTTAGCCTGACTTCGGTGGTGGGAAAGATGTTGGAGTCAATTATTAAAGAGGTAATAATGGGGCATTTGGATAGCAGTAAAAGGATTAGTCCAAGTCAACATGGATTTATGAAAGGGAAATCATGCTTGACTAATTTTCCGGAATTTTTTGAGGATGTGACAAGTAAAATGGATGAAGGGGTGCCAGTGGGATGTAGTGTAGCTAGACTTTCAGAAAGCCTTTGATAAGGTCCCGCACGGGAGACTGGTGATTAAAATTAGAGCACATGGTATTGGGGGTAGGGTGTTGACATGGATAGAAAATTGGTTGGCAGACCGGAAGCAAAGAGTAGGAGTGAACGAGTCCTTTTCAGAATGGCAGGCAGTGGCGAGTGGAGTGCCGCAAGGCTTGGTGTTGGGGCCGCAACTGTTTACCATATATATTAATGATTTGGAAGAGGGAATTAGGAGCAACACTAGCAAGTTTGCGGATGACACAAAGCTGGGTGGCAGTGTGAACTGTGAAGAGGATATTAGGAGGTTACAGGGTGTCCTGGACAGGTTGAGTGAGTGGGCAGATGCGTGGCAGATGTAGTATAATATAGATAAATGTGAGGTTATCCACTTTGGCGGCAAAAACAAGGGGAGCAGATTATTATCTCAATGGGGTTGGGTTAGGTAAGTGGGAGGTGCAGCGAGACCTGTGGGTCCTTGTACACCGGTCACTGAAAGTTGGCTTACAGTTACAGCAGTCAGTGAAGAAAGCTAATGGAATATTGTCCTTCATAACAAGAGGATTTCAGTATAGGAGTAAAGAGGTTCTTCTGCAGTTGTATAGGGCTCTGGTGAGACCACATCTGGAGTACTGTGTACAGTTTTGGTCTCCTAATTTGAGGAAGGACATGCTTGTGATTGATGCAGTGCAGCGTAGGTTCACGAGATTGATCCCTGGGATGGCGGGACTGTCATAAGAGGAAAGATTGAAAAGACTAGGCTTGTATTCACTGGAGTTTAGAAGGATAAGGGGGGATCTTATAGAAACATATAAAATTAGAAAAGGACTGGACAAGCTAGATGCAGGAAAAATGTTCCCAATGTTGGGCAAATCCAGAACCAGGGGCCACAGTGTTAGAATAAAGGGGAGGTCATTTAAGACTGAGGTGAGAAAAAACTTTTTCACCCAGAGAGTTGTGAAATTATGGAATTCCCTGCCACAGAAGGCAGTGGAGGCCAAGTCGCTGGGTTGATTTTATAAGAGAGTTAGATAGAGCTCTAGGGGCTAGTGGAGTCAAGGGATATGGGGAGAAGGCAGGCACGGGTTATTGATTGGGAACAATCAGCCATGATCACAATGAATGGCGGAATGGCCTCCTCCTGCACCTATTTTCTGTTTCTATGTTTTGAAGTTTCTTGAGAGATGTTTACAAGCTAGGGTCTGTGGAAAATTGAACACCCTTTTCTGTTGTCACCAATCCAGTGAGAACAAATAGTTTTGTCAATCATGGGGCATATTTATATTAACTGTTAATGGCGTGGTTACATTACTGGGTTTTATTACTGGGCGGAAGTTAAGGTGCTTCAGAATTCCATGAAGCTGTTCTGGCAGCCTATCCTTCCAGCATCTGTCCACGAATTTTGTGCACGGTCATTGCTAATTGCATGACTGAAACATGACGGAGAAAAAAATCAATCAGCCTCTCATGCTATTCAACAATCTTTCACCTTAGCACAACTCTCCTCTAGCTAACCTCAAACTGCTATTCTCAAAATACCCCAACATCCATCCATTTTTTTCTTTTAATACACTCACTGGCCGGCTGAGGCTGCATAACCTCCTAACTGTAAGGTGGTAGAGCAGTTGCACCAGAGACCCGGGTTCAACCCTGACTACGGGTGCTGTCTGTACGGGGTTTGTCTGTTCTCCCTGTGACTGCGTGGGTTTTTTGTCCGGGTGCTCCAGTTTCCTCAAACACACCAAAGACGTGCAGGTTTGTAGGTTAATTGGCTTCAGTAAAAATTGTAAATGGTCCTTAATGTGTAGGATAGTGCTAGTGTATGCTGGTCATCGTGCACTTGGTGGGCTAAAGGGTCTGTTTCCGTGCTGTATCTCTTTAGTAAAGTCAAAAGAACCACAACCCTCCAGGTGAAGACATTCCATCTCATCTCTATCCTCAGTGGCTGACCTCTTATTTATGACTGACTCATGGTATTAGACACCCTCACCTGCCCCGTTCCTGCTTTTTCCCCATATCCCTTGATTCCTTTAGCCCAAAGAGCTAAATCTAACTCTCTCTTGAAACCATCCAGTGAATTGGCCTCTGCTGAGAATCTGGCAGAGAATTCCACACATTTACAACTCACTGGGTCAAAACGTTTTTCCTCATCTCGGTCCTAAATGGCCTATCCCTAATTCGTAAACCGAGACCCCTGGTTCTGGACTCCCCCAACATGGGGAACATTTTCCTGCATCTAGCCTGTCCAATCCCTTAAGAATATACCTTTATAAGACCAAACAAGTATAGACCTGCTTAATCTGTCCTTGTGGCACAATACATGCATCCCAAAAATCAACTGACTTTTGCACATCCGTGACAGAGAATACATGTTTTCCTAGCGGGAGAATGAATACAATCTTCCAGGTGCGGTTTCACTGGGGCTCTAGGTAATTGCAGTTGAACTTTATCTATATTTATGGTATATCTAATCTAATAGCATACAAAACAAAGCTTTTCATTGTACCTTAGTACCTGTGACAACAATAAACCTAAACCTCCAGAGTGCTCCAGAACCAGGGAGGCACACACCATTCTGGACTCTGGTTTGAGATCATAGAAACACCTCTCTTCTCTCGCAATGAACTCTTTTATCATTATAGATTTCCTGGCCTTTTTATTACACTGCCATGCAGTAAAGCCCCAGACTTGTCTACTGCTGCCTTCACTTGCAAAGTCATCTCCCCCCCCTCCCAGTGAGGGCGGCGCAGTGGTAAAGCTGCTGCCTCACAGCACCAGAGATGCGGGTTAGATCCTAACTACGTGTGCTGTCGGTGCAGAGTTTGTACGTTCTCCCTGTGACTGTCTGGGTTTTCTCCGTGTGCTCCGGTTTCCTCCCACACTCCAAAGATGTGCTTGTTTGTAGGTTGGCCACCTACCGTGAATTTCTCCTAGAGTGCAGGAGAACAGAACTTGCGTACGGGTGATCGATGATCAGAGTGGGCATGATGGTTCAAAGGGCCTGTTTTCACTCTGTAACTCTAAAACTCAACCTAAAATATCCTGAGAGAGAAAATAGGTTTCCCTTTGTTGACTACCTAATTTAGAAGATAGCCTGTCTGGCTAGGGTGACCATCTTTTTCCATTGCCATAAATGTGGAACATCAACTGGGAAGGAGTGGTCTGACCGAACCCCCATCTATCCATGTCCTTGATAAATAAAATTATTGTATGACCCACTGCTGTTTAGTGTAGTTTAGAGACACAGCTCGGTGACAGGCTCTCCAGCCAAACACGTTCCCACCGACCAGCCATCCCCACACATTAACACTACATACACTAGGGACAATTTTACATTTCTTCTTCTTAGGCCCTCTTCGGTCATGGCTGACCATGGGTGTATCCAGGATGCTATTCCCTATATGGAGGACACCTGTCTGTGACTTTGTTTAACGTGGGGAGAATGGTGCGCAGACAGCCACCCCACGGTCCTTGACAGATCTGGGTCAGGATCCAGTGGCATGGAGTCCAAGATGACTGGAGACCCTTTTCTGCTGCAGCCTTCATCCGTCTTCCCAGACGCTCCACTAAGGTCAGCCATCGTCCTCTGCCGGTACCACCGTTCAGGTCTAGGTTGGATTGCCCTTTGCCAGAGACCTCCCCCTCGACACTCCCAGGAGCATAGCTCAAGACGGCATCGCTCTCAGGATCTCAGGTCCACACAACAAGGTGACAATCCACGGAAAATAATTTTACATTTATACCAAGCCAATTAACCTACAAACCTGTACGTCTTTGGAGTGTGGGAGGAAACCGAAGATCTTGGGGAAAACCCACACAGGTCACGGGGAGAACGTACAAACTCCGTACAGAATAACACGTTGTCAGGATAGTATGCAAACCTTCCATCTAACATTAAAACACCAGAAAGGAAATTAAAATCTACTGCTTATAACGTAAGATTACAGTATTAATAATAATAATTAAAATGTACTAATACTTACAATTAAGTGGCTATTGGTCTTCAGGAGAAGCACCCTCTCATCATTCTGTCCATTTCCCTCCACAAATGGACACAATGCCACAAATTAGGGCGGCACAGTGGCGCAGCGGCAACGGTGCTGTCTCACAGCGCCAGAGACCGGGTTCCACCCTGACCACGGATGCTGTCTGTATGGCGTTTGCACGTTCTCCCTGTGACCGCATCGGTTTTCTCTGCGTGCTCCTGTTTCCTCCCGCACACCAAAGACTTGTAGGTTGATTGGGCTTCATTAAAATTGTAAGTTGTCCCTAGTGTGCAGGATAACACTATTGAATGGGGTGATCGCTGGTGGGCACGGACTTGGTGAGCCGCAGGACCTGTTTCTGCACTATCTCTAAAGTCTAAATGCTGCCTGGCCTGATAGGTTTCTCCAGCAGTTTCTTTGCTCAATATTCCAGCACCTGCAGTCTCCTGTGTCTGCTCCCTCATTGTCAGCTATCTGACGCTGTCTGTAGGTTTTATCTTGCTTTTGTAGCAATGTTTTCTAAAGCCTATTTGTCTTTCAACAGTATATCATCGAAGGCTGTGCGGTCAAGGTCAAAATCTACCTGCACAAACAAAATAGCCTTTGTTGTAGAAGTGCTGAGGCATAACGTCATTAAAACAGGAACAGAATATGCTGGAAAAACACAGCAGGTCAGGTAACATCTGTGGAAGGGAAAATAGTTAAAGATTCCCTGTCATTTAACTGTCACTTGCGGTGTCACTATTTCTGAAATGAGAATTCTACAAGATGATAAACAGCAAAGCCTTGTTGAGTTTACTCTAGATGGTTTTGGCAAATCTATATCCTGTAATTATAATCTTGCTGTCTCCATTAGTTTTCTCAGTCTCCACTTGAAATACAGTAGAATAATAATGCCATCTATTTCCTCCCCAGGTCTGCGGTCTGTCATTCCCGTTCTGTCCTTCCCGTCACCTTCCCCTCAGCTAACAATGAACCATTGTACCATATAACCATATAACAATTACAGCACGGAAACAGGCCCTCTCAGCCCTTCCAGTCCGTGCCGACCATTTGTTTTCCCCTAGTCCCATCTACCTGCACTCAGACCATACCCCTCCATTCCCTTCCCGTCCATATACCTATCCACTTTACTTTTAAATGTTAAAATCGATCCTGCCTCCACCACTTCTGCTGGAAGCTCATTCCACACAGCCACCACCCTCTGAGTAAAGAAGTTCCCCCTCACGTTACCCCGAAACTTCCGTCCCTTAATTCGCATGTCATGCCCTCTTGTTTGAATCTTCCCTACCCTCAATGGGAAAAGCTTATCCACGTCAACTCTGTCTATCCCTTTCATCATTTTAAAGACCTCAATCAAGTCCCCCCTTAACCTTCTGTGCTCCAAAGAATAAAGACCTAACTTGTTCAACCTTTCTCTGTAACATAGTTGCTGGAACCCAGGCAACATTCTAGTAAATCCGCTGTACTCTCTCTATTTTGTTGACATCCTTCCTATAATTAGGCGACCAAAATTGTACACCATACTCCAGAATTGATCTTACCAATGCCTTGTACAATTTTAACATTACTTCCCTACTCCTATATTCAATGCTCTGATTTATAAAGGCCAGCACACCAAAGGCTTTCTTTACCACCCCATCTACATGCGATTCCACCTTCAGGAAACTATGCACAGTTATTCCTAGATCTTTCTGTTCCACAGCATTCCTCAATTCCCTACCATTTACCATGTACGTCCTATTTTGATTTGTCCTGCCAAGATGTAGCACTTCACACTTATCAGCATTAAACTCCATCTGCCATCTTTCAGCCCACTTTTCCAAATGGCCCAAATCTCTCTGTAGACTTTGAAAATCTACTTCATTATCCACAACACCACCTATCTTAGTATCATCGGCATACTTACTTATCCAATTTTCCACCCCATCATCCAGATCATTGATGTACATGACAAACAACAGTGGACCCAACACAGATCCCTGAGGCACCCCACTGGTTTCCAACCTGACAAACAGCCATCCACCATTACTCTCTGGCAACTCCCATTCAGCCACTGTTGAATCCATCTTGCTACTCCGCCATTAACACCCAAAGATTGAACCTTCTTAACCAACCTTCCATGGGGAACCTTGTCAAAGGCCTTACTGAAATCCATATAGACAATATCCACTGCTTTACCCTCATCAATTTCCCTAGTAACCACTTCAAAAAATTCAAGAAGGTTTGTCAAACATGACCTTCCAGGCGCAAATCCATGTTGACTGTTCCTGATCAGACCCTGTTTATCCAGATGCTTATATATATTATCTCTAAGTATCCTTTCCATTAATTTACCCACCACTGACGTCAAACTAACAGGTCTATAATTGCTAGGTTTATTCTTTGAACCCTTTTTAAACAATGGAACAACATGCGCAGTACGCCAATCCTCCGGCACTATTCCCATTTCTAATGACATTTGAAATATTTCTGTCATAGCTCCTGCTATTTCTACACTAACTTCCCTCAATGTCCTAGGGAATACCCTGTCAGGACCTGGAGACTTATCCACTTTTATATTTTTCAAAAGTGTCAGTACTTCCTCCTCTTTGAATCTCATAGATTCCATAGCTACTCTACTTTTTTCCCTTACCTCACATAGTTCAATATCCTTCTCCTTGGTGAATACCGAAGAAAAGAAATTGTTCAATATCTTCCCCATCTCTTTTGGCTCTGCAGATAGCTGTCCATTCTGGCTCTCTAATGGTCCAATTTTATCCCTCGTTATCCTTTTGCTATTAATATAGCTGTAGAAACCCTTTGGATTTACTTTCACCTTTCTTGCCAAAGCAACCTCATATCTTCTTTTAGCCTTCCTAATTTCTTTCTTAAGATTCTTTTTACATTCTTTATACTCCTCTAGCACCTCATTTACTCCATGCCTCCTATAATTATTGTAGATATCTCTCTTTTTTCGAAACAAGTGTCCAATTTCCCTTGAAAACCATGGCTCTTTCCAATTTTTACTATTTCCTTTCAACCTAACAGGGACATAAAGATTCTGTACTCTTACAATTTCCCCTTTAAATGTCCTCCATTTCTCTTCTACATCCTTCCCATGAAACAAAGTGTCCCAATTCACTCCTTTAAAATCCTTACGCATTCCCTCAAAATTAGCCTTTCTCCAATCATAAATCTCCACCCTAGGTCCAGTTCTGATTCTCTCCATAATTATATTGAAACTAATGGTATTGTGATCACTGGTCCCGAAGTGCTCACCAACGCAAACCTCCGTCACCTGACCTGCCTCATTTCCTAACAGGAGGTCCAGCACTGCCCCTTCTCTGGTCGGTACCTCTATGTACTGCTGCAAAAAACTATCCTGCACACATTTATAAATTCCAAACCATCCAGCCCATTTACAGAATGTGTTTCCCAGTCTATTTTTGGAAAATTGAAATCTCCCACAATCACTACCTTGTGCTTACTACTAATATCTGCTATCTCCTTACATATTTGCTCTTCCAATTCTCACTCCCCATTTGGCGGTCTATAATACACCCCTAAAAGTGTTGCAACACCGTTCCCACTTCTCAGTTCCACCCAAATAGCCTCCCTAGACGAGCCCTCTAATCTATCCTGCCAAAGCACTGCTGTAATATCTTCTCTGACAAGCAATGCAACACCTCCCCCTCTGGTCCCTCCAATTCTATCACACCTGAAGCAACGAAATCCTGACTGATTGCCACATGTTTCACTCAATCCAGGCTCTAAGTTCAACCTTTCTTACAATGCTCATAGCATTAAATTATACACATTTTAGAAAACCCACCATCCCTTATTCTCTGTCTATTATCTTTTTCCCTTTTTTCGCCCATTTTGGGTCCGAGTGCTTCCTCTTGCCCCACACCCACCCCTAGCCCCTCTACCCGAGTCCCTCCCCCCAGCCTTTCTAGTTTAAAGTCTCCCCAGTAGCCTTTGCAAATCTCCCTGCCGGATATTGGTCCCCCTCGGGTTCAAGTGCACCCGTCCTTTTTTGTACAGATCATGCCTTCCCAAAAGAGGTCCCAGTGATCAAGAAACTTGTGCCCACTGCACCAGTCCTCAGCCACGCATTTATCCTCCACCTCATTTCATTCCTACTCTCACTGTCACACGGCACAGGCAGTAATCCTGAAATCGTTACCCTTTTGGTCCTTCTCCTTAACTTTCCCCCCAACTCCCTAAATTCTCCCTTCAGGACCTCGTCTCTTTTTCTGCCTATGTCATTGGTACCTATGTGTACCACAACATCAGGCTCCTCTCCCTCCCTTTTCAGAATCTTTTGGACACGTTCTGACACATGCAAGACCCTGGCACCAGGGAGGCAAACTACCATCCGAGTCTCCCGACTGCGTCCACAGAATTGCCCATCCAACCCCCTAACTATAGAGTCCCCTATTACAATTGCCCTCCTCTTTTTGCTACCCTTCTGAGCATCAGGGCCGGTCTCTGTGCCGGAGACCCGGCCGCTGTTGCTGCCCCCAGGTAGACTGTCCCCTCCAATCGTACTCAAACCCTTGATCGTTGTCAGGTTTGATTTGTCATTTTCACACCTTACCCTTCCATATCACTGGTCTCCCTCTCCCCTGACCCTCAGTCTGAAGAAGGGTCTCGACCCGAAACGTCACCCATTCCATCTATCCAGAGATGCTGCCTGTCCCGCTGAGTTACTCCAGCATTTTGCGTCAATCTTTCCTTCTTCTGATAGCCCAGGCATATGCTTGTCTCAATAATCCATAAATCGTGGTGATGTATGGCTTTGGAACAGGTACAATATTGGCATCCAGTCTGGGGTGGCATTACCAGCAACATGACGGGTGTAATTACAGACTCTTTCTCAAACAAGTTTATAATTCCAAGATGTTATTGAGAAATTCCAAGATGTTCTTAAGAAAATACTTCACTCTAGTGTATGAGTGTTAATAAGAGAATGTTAATGGAAACATTGTGCTTCTACAGAGTTGTGGTTCATACAACTAAAATATTGGCAAGAATTACAATGCAGATTTGCAGCCGAAATTCATATTAATCTTCAGTAGTCATATCAACAATATTTTTATCGGAATCATTACAACTTCGAATTATATAATATTAAAACTAAACAAAACACAAAGTGCCAGAATACCTTAGTGCGCCAGGCAGCATCCGTGGAGGGAATGGATACATGAGTTTGTGATCAGTCTGAAGAAGGGTGCATGACCCAAAACTTAGCCTATCCAATTTTTTTATTTTTTTATTTTTTTTAATGTTTTTATTTTTGTTAGAAGTAAATACAGTCATGTGGTACCTAAGTACCTGATGCATACAGACATATTACAGTTCTTGTACAACTTTTTATTTTTAATTTACTAATAAAAGAAGAAAATAGAGAGTGTCGCAGGCAATGGTGACGGTGCTGATTCATGTTATAATAAGAAGAGCCCGAAAAGGAGATCGATAGACGAGAGAGTACAAACAAATAGCGAAAAAAAGAAGAAAGAAGAAGCTAAAGAGATTTAAAAAAAAGAAAGAAGGAAAATAAATTAGGAGAGATATACCTATTTATTATCTTTACCCACCAGTCACCCGGTTCTGAACCATTTAATTTCTAAGGTTATGTTGCACCGTATGCTTGTAAGAAGTTGATAAAAGGAGACCAAATCTTTAAGAATTGGTCTATTTTGCCTAATAGGAGGAATCTCATTTCTTCAAGATGTAACGTTTCCGACATATTTGAAATCCACATTTTAAACGTTGGCGTGGGTGCATTTTTCCAAAATGTAAGTATACGTTTTTTTGCTGTTATTAAACCATAATTAAAGAGAGATTCTTGGAACGTAATTAGCTTACGTCCCTCTTCCATTGATCCGAAGATAATCAGTTCTATATTGGTGTTCAATTTTATATTAAATAGTTTTGTAAAAGTTCCAAAGATTTCATTCCAAAATTTATGAAGTTTGGTGTTTCTATATTTAAAATTACATTATATAAATATGATATTAAATTGCTTAATTCTGCCTTTTTGTTCATTCTTTCATCTAATAAATCTGAGGTTAGAGTTTGATATCCTTGTATGTGTTTTTTCAAATAATCTTGAATTTGAAGGTATTTGAAATATTGATTACTTTTCAGATTGTATTTTAGCTGTAGTTGTTGGAATGATAGAAGTTTTCCCATTTCATACATATCTCCAATCATTTTAATTCCTATTCTTTCCCAATGGATAAACGTTTTATCAATAATAGATGGTTTGAATTAGGGATTGTTAGTTTAGTTTAATTTAGTTTATTGTCATGTGAATGGATGAACAGTGAAAAGCTTTTTTTGCGAGCTATCCTGTCAAAGAGAAATAATCATAGCAGACACCCACAGAAGGCAGCCCACATCAGAGAATCATAGTCATAGAGCTATACAGAATGAAATGAGCCCTTTTGGTCCAACTTGTCCAGTTGGACCATGTTGTCATTCTAGGCTAGTCCCATTTATCAGCATTTGGTCCATATCTCGCTGAACTGTGCCTGTCCAAAAACCTGCCCAAATGTCTGATAGTCAAAGTTTATGACTCAAAATAGACACAAAAAGCTGGAGTAACTCAGCGGGACAGGCAGCATCTCCGGAGAAAAGGAATGGGTGATATTTTGAGTCGAGACCGTTCTTCAGACTCTCAAGAAGGGTGTCGACCCAAAACGTCACCCATTCCTTCTCTTCTTCTGAGCTACTCCAGCACTCTGTGTCTATCTTCATTTTAAACCAGCATCTGCAGTTCATTCCTACACATTCCTTATAACTCAAACCCACAAGTCCAGGTAGCATCCTTGTTAATCTCCTCTGCAGCCTTTCCAATGTAATGACAACTTAGTACTGAAGCAGATGAGCACAGTGTGAAGCACATTCTAAACAGCATGTACGTCACCAGATGACAGGTTACAAAATGTAGCAATTTCCAAATTAAATTGAAGCTGATGCACAAGATAACAACAAGAAAGAGGTAGACATGAAAAGCTGTAGTAACTCAGTGGGTCAGGCAGCATCTCTGGGGAAAAGGAATAGGTGACATTTTGGCTCGGGGCACTTCTTCAGAGTCAGGGCAGAGGGAAACGTGAGATATAGAAGGTACATAGAACAATTGAATGTAAGATATGCATAAAGCAACAATAATCAAGGAAAGATGGAGCCCACAATGGTCCATTGTTGGCTGTGGGGAAGGTAATAACGAGTGATAGGAACAGTAAAACTCAGCAGAACGACAGTGAAACTAGTATGATGACTAGGGTTGGGGAGGGACGGAGAGATGGGAGATGCAGGGATTACTTCAAGTTAGAGAAATCAATGTTCATACCGTTGCGTTGTGAGCTTCCCAAGCAAAATATGATGTGCTGTTCCTCCAATTTGGTTTTGGCCTCATTCTGACAGTGGAGGAGGCCCAGGACAGAAAGGTCAGTGTGGGAATGAGGTGTTCAAGTGTTTGGCAAACCGGGAGAAGATGTAGGCCAACGTGGACTGAGCTAAGGTGATTCCCATTATGACCTTTCTGGCCTGGGCCTCCTCCAGTGTCAGAGTGAGGACAAATACAAATTGGATCAAAGGCGATGTTCTGTGCTGCCTATTTAAATATCTGGCACTCCTGCACCCCTCTGTGGTTTTCCCTGAAATAACAGTTTATATATCTTTTTTGTGTGTGTGTGTGTTTTTTTGGATCAGGAAAAATGTAAGAGAAAAATCCTATAAGTTACCACATAATGGTTTATAAATTAGCATTCTTTACTCTGTAGGTTAATGTTCATGATGTTGGACGTATTTAAACTTGTTTCACGGGCAAAACTGCCGCTTAAAAATTGCTTTGCACACATTTTGAAGTGAATTTTCTGTTGAAGTCCTCTGTATTGGGAATTCTGACTGGGCGCTCTCTGTCAATCTGATCACATGTTAGGAAACTGCTCTTTGAAAAAACAAAACTCACAGTTTCCCCACTTGTAAAATTTGGAAGATAACTGCTCTACTTGTTCAATTCCAAGCCCAAATGAAACAAATACTGAAAATGTTTCCAGCTGATTTAAAAAAAATTCTAAAATAATCTTTATTCATATGCAAAACAAATACTGTGGATATGCAGGGAATGGAGGTGTATGCATCACGTGCGGGCAGTTGAGATGGATTTATTATGTTCGGCAGAGACACAGGGCCAAAGCGCTGCACTTTTCTATCTTCTATGGTTACAAATCAATAGCATTTTAATGGATTTTGCCACATCAAATTTATTCCAATTTAAATAAGCTGATTAATATTATTCAATTATCGAATATATATTAAGGCTAATAAATTATAATTGTAATATAAACATATTTCTAGACCCCAAAAAAGCAGTAAGTTCCAGAAACATTGTAAACCTGAGTTCCAAATGTGCGACTGACTAATCTGCACTCACCGGTAACATGCAGTAAAATCTCAAATGGATGCACAGCAGCACAATCGGTCTTTGTCAGTGAAGCACGGTGTCGGTGACGTTGGGACAGGTAAACGCAACCTTGGTTTAAGGTTTAATTTAAGGTGTTAGGGGCTTGTTACAGGAAGGGAGATGCAGACACAAGGAACTGCAGGTGCTGGTTTACAACAAAATACTCTAAAAATGCTGAAGTACATTTGAGGGTCAAGCAGCATCTCTGGAGAACATGGTTACATTTCATGTCGATACCCTTTTTCAGACCCAAAATGTCCCCTGCCCGTGTTCTCTGCTGCTTGACCCGCTGAGTTACTCCAGCACATTGTGTTTTTTTTGAAGGAAGAGAGCCAAAAGATCTAGTAATTCAGAAATAATCACACAGCAAAATCAACAATGAATTAAAAAGTTACAGCTTAATATGTTCCCCATTTCAATATTTTTTGTTGCTTTCAATTATTTTCAATTGATGAGATATTTAATTCAACAAATATGCTTTTCAAACTCATTGAACTGTCAAATGGATTCTGCAGATTCCATCAAAGCAGTAATCCAATGCCCAGATAAGGCACCTCGAGCTTTCAGAGGCATTTTCCATTAATTAAACCTCAGTTTGTATTATTTTTTATATTTAGGATCTCAACATCAACTTGGCATCGTGGAAGAAAGGTATTTTGTTAACCAGTTACCTGAGCCTAATTTACTGAGGGGCGCCTGCAAAGAGGTAGACACAAGGCCGCAGATGACAAAAAAGACACAAAGTGCTGGAGTAACTCAGCGTTTAAGAAGGAGCTGCAGATGCTGGAAAACAAAAATGCTGGAGAAACTCAGCAGGTGAGGCAGCATCTATGGAGCGAGCGAAAAAGGCAACGTTTCGGGTCGAGACCCTTCTTCAGACTGATGTGGGGGTGGGGGGGCAGGAAGAAGAAAGGAAGAGGGGAGACAGTGGGCTGTGGGAGAGCTGGGAAGGGGAGGGGAAAGAGGGAGAAAGCAGGGACTACCTGAAATTCGAGAAGTCAATGTCCATACAGCTGGGGTGTAAACCACCCAAGCGAAATATGAGGTGCTGCTCCTCCAATTTACGGTGGGCCTCACTCTGGCCATGGTGGAGGCCCAGGACAGAAAGGTCGGATTCGGAATGGGAGGGGGAGTTGAAGTGCTGAGCCACCGGGAGATCAGGATGGTTATTGCGAACTGAGCGGAGGTGTTGGGCGAAGCGATCGCCAAGCCTACGCTTGGTCTCACCAATGTAGAGCAGCTGATTCCTAGAGCAGCGGATGCAATAGATGAGGTTGGAGGAGGTGCAGGTGAACCTCTGTCGCACCTGGAAAGACTGTTTGGGTCCTTGGATGGAGTCAAGGGGGGAGGTAAAGCGACAAGTGTAGCATTTCCTGCGGTTGCAAGGGAAAGTGCCAGGAGAGGGGGTGGTTTGGGTGGGAAGGGACAAATTGACCAGGGAGTTATGGAGGGAGCGGTCTCTGCAGAAAGCCGAAAGGGGAGGAGATGGGAAGATGTGTAACTCAGCGGGTCAGGCAGCATCTCTGGAGAACATGGATAGGTAATGTTTTGGGTCAGGGCCCTTTTTCCCAAAACGTCCCCTGTCCGTGTTCTCCGTAGATTGTTGCTTGACATTACACACATTGTGTCTCTTTTTGCCTGCAATGATGTTCTGGGGCAGGAAATTATTGAAAGAATTTCTACTTTCTGTGGTTCCCTCTGCATTGCCTCTGCATTAGTAAATGCCAGGAGGTAGATCTATCAATAGAATGTCCTTTATTTGAAGACAGCGTCTCAGCGCCAGAGTTACTGCCTAACAGCGCCAGAGATCCGGGTTCGAACCTGACTACGGGTGCTGTCTGTACGAAGTTTGTACATTCTCCCGTGACCTGCGTGGGTTTGCTCCCGGTTGTTCCACTTTCCTCCCACGCTCCAAAGGCGTACATGTTTTGTAGATTAATTGACAATTTGCAGGTTAGTTGGTGTCAGCATAATTGTAAATTGTGTGGGATAGTGTTAGTGTGTGGGAATCGCTGGTCGGCACGGACTCGGTGGGCCGAAAGGCCCTTCTCCACTCAACTCAAAACTCTAAACTCATTGAACCTAAATATGAGCCAAAGAATTTTGAGTTTGAGATGGTTCTGGTATTTGTGGTGCAACTTTGACCTGTTTGCCGAGTTTAGGAGGGGGTTTGGCAGAAGGTTGGTCACTGGGCATGTTCGGCAGTGTATTCTTGCCTTCTTGGCCCTCCTTCACGTTGCCCTGTGTTGTAAAAGTCGTCTCGTTGGTCTTGATGAGGTTGGGCTTAACAATAAGGGTTTCATCTCCAGCATTCCCGTAATCCTTCATTGGCAGCTTTGTGTCCTTCCATCGTCTGGCACCAGAGTTTGTGTTGTATTGATACACGTTGCCTGTGACTGAAACATTGAGGTAAACATTAAGCAGCAGCAGATTTCTAAGAGGCCGTGAATTTCGCTATTTTTGAGGTTTTACTGGCAGCGGTACAATAATAGGATAAGAAGCCTCGGCTTTAAAGAAAATTGCGTTATAAAAAAGTAATGTCAATGGAAAAGCGGGTAAGGGGCGCAGTGGCGCAGTGGTAGAGTTGCCTCCTCACAGCGCCAGAGACCCAGGTTCGATCCTGACTACGGGTGCTGTCTGTATGGAGTTTGTACGTTCTCCCCGTGACCACGTGGGTTTTTACCGGCTGCTCCGGTTTCCTCCCGCACGCCAAAGATGTGTGGTTTGTAGTGTGTGGGGTAGAACTAGTGTACAGGTGATCAGTGGTAGGCGCGAACTCGGTGGTCCAAAGGGCCTGTTTCCACGCTGTATCTCTAAATTAAACTAAACTGAACTATATTAAAACCAAACTAAAACTAAAAGTTTTAAACTCGTGATTACATTTTTTCTGCAGGATCTTTTTTCCTGCAGGATCTTCCATTATTTTTCATCAAAAAAAAAACCAGGAGCCGTACAGCTTTGGAGGTCAGGGATAAATTTAAAATGGCATAATCCGGTCATTGAATGGAACAGGAGCACAGAGAGAGCAGAGTGGTCATTTGGTCCCTCCAGCCTGCTGAAGGTCACGGCTAACTTGAAGATTGTAGATGATCTGAGCTTTGTCCACTTTCCTGCGTGATTCCCAAAACAATCGGCCTCCTCAAATACAATGGCCGCTTACCTTTATAACCATTGAAGAGGTATTAAAGGTGTTTATTTACCTGGATCAACTGCTTCTCCATTAAAGATTGCATTACGCTTGATCATTTCCTGAAATGCAGAATATTCAGAGTCACAGAGCGCAGGGCGATGAGGGGTGATGAGTGGTGTACAGATCATGAGAGGAATAGATAGGATAAATGCACAGTCTTTTACCCAGAGTAGGGGAATCAAGAAGCAGAGGACACAGGTTTAAGAAGAGAAAGAATTAAAAGGAACCTGAGCAGCAACGTTTTCACACTAAGGAAGGTAGATATATGGAACGAGGTGACAGAGGAGGTAGTCGAGACAGGTACTATAACAATATTTAAAAAACATTTGGACATGTACATGGATAGGATCGATTTAGACATGGGCCTAGCGCAGGCAGGTGGGACTAGTATAGATGGGGCAGGTTGGTTGACGCGGGTAAGTTGGGCTGAAGGGCCTGTTTCCACGCTGTTTCATACTTTTTTTGTTGATCACTTGTGACTCAGCTTGTGGCTGAGTGATGATAGAGATCGTGCAGGAACATGGAGGTCATGAAAATGACCTTTATATTCAAAATATGGGAAATTATATTTGCCATAGATATATTTTAGGACGTAAATTCGCAGCAAGGGCTATGGGCAATGTTCAAATGTAGAATTCTAATTAATCATTTAATTCATAAATATGCATAGATGTGCTAAACATTTTAAAAGGTCTATTTTAACATGTGTAGGAAGCAACTGCAGATGTTGGTTTATACCAAAGAGAGACACAACATGTTGAAGTAACTCAACGGTTCAGGCGGCATCTCTGGAGAAAAGGAACAGGTGACGTTTCAGGTCGAACCCCTTTTTCAGACTGAAAGTCAGGGGAGAGAGAAACTGGAGGTATGAAAAGGTTTGGAATAAATCATACTTTTCATGTGAAAAGTGTTCATACTTTTCATACCTCCAGTTTCCCTTTCCCCAGACTCAGTTATAGAAGGGTTTTTTGACCCGAAACGTCACTGTGGAGGGCAGACAGGCGGAATCGATAACATCAGAGATGGTCTGGGAGATAATGGTCAAGGTCCAGGGGTAAGTATGAGGAGGTGTCCGAGAGCTGGTGCCTGGACTCAGCCCGACTCTACTAGAAGGTTTCCTATTTTTAAGGCAGAGATAGATAGATTCTTGATTAGTACAGATGTCAGAGGTTATGGGGAGAAAGCAGGAGAATGGGGTTAGGAGGGAGAGGTAGATCAGCCATGGAATGACAGAGTAGACTTGATGGGCCAAATGGCTTAATTCAACTCCTATTCCTTATGACCTTATTTCCACGCTCTTGTGAACTTAAGAGAATCCCCTGCATTTTTCAAGTGAGAGCAAGGCTCTCCCTCTGTTCTCATATGTAATATTTATCATTGAATTAAAATAGTAAAAATAAAGTATCTCGTCACTGTTGTTCGTAGCCACCTGCCGTTCACAAATTGTCTGCTGTTTTAAAGATGAACACAAATTGCTGGAGTAACTCAGCGGATCAGGTGGCATCTCTGGAGAATTATGGTTTAATAGATAGATGACGTTTCAGGTCAGGACGTCTAAAGAAGGGTCTTGACCCGAAACAACATATATTCCTCTGTCCCGCTGAGTTACTATCTTCTATTTTGCATCTATCTTCTATTTTTAACATGCTTCCTCCATTGGCAGATACTCTGGCAATGAAACAACCATGTTTAAAAGTAGACCTTTCCAAATGTCTATTCTTCAACAAGTTCAAACAATAATAATAGTAAAAAAATAAAGTATCTATCATTGTTGTTCGTAGGCTGCTGCCATTCACAAATTGGCTGCTATTTTAATGATCGATACAAATTGCTGGAGTAACTTAGCGGATCAGGTAGCATCTCTGGTGAAAATGGATAGGTGACGCTTCAGGTCAGGATTGGGAGGGAGATTGTAACCTTCACGTGGTCCGCCCTGTTTCGACGAATGCAATCAACCTGGCGTGCACAATCAAATAAGATCAAATAGAACAAGTTATCCTACAACTTTAGGCTGTGCACGCCATACGCAAGAAGAAGAAGAAGGTCAGGACGTCTAAAGAAGGGTCTCGATCCGAAACGTCTCCCATTCCTTGTCTCCAGAGATGCTGCCTGTCCCGCTGAGTTACTCCAGCATTTTGTGTCTCCCTTCTTCAGACTGCCTGGCCCATTGAGTTACTCTTGCATTCTGTGTCTTTCTTTGATATATAAACCAGCATCCGCCGTTTCTTTTTATTACATTATACCAGTTTAATCCTGATAGGCTTTAGTAATAGCCTGGTTTAGTTGCGTTTATTATTGTCATGTGGAATTGTAAAGAAATCAAGTCCTTCGCAGAAAAATGGCTGTAAAAGAAAATTCAAAGCGGCAATTTTTGGCCATCCACTTGCCAAACTCTTCAAATAAAAAGTACTTACCACAATCACACTGTGCTGCTTCCTCATCTTGGATTCTACATTGAACAAAGGATATGGTCACTCGCATCAATGTATTGAGAGAAAACTATTAAAAGCTATTAGTTCTATTAAAATTGAAAAAGATTGAAAAAGCTTAAGGACCCACCTTGTTCTTCCACCCTGGAACAAGAAGGGAAAAGAAGATTAAAATGAAGACTCCTAAAATTAATTAATGGCATGCTTATTTTTCTCTGTGCATTCAGCCTTCATAAGTGGTGCTATAATCCAGCAACTGTTTAACCAGGTTACTGTCAGAGGAAGTTAAACCCAAAGATTCAATAATTTAATGGCATTCACATAATAAGCTTTTTAACTAATAATGAAAGAATGCACTGATAGGTACTTGCTTGATTGAACTGAATGATGAATGTAACTTACAGAGGCATTTTCGTGATCTTTGATGACTTTGGTAAGGAGCGGATATACTGAACCAAATGGTATGCCAAATATGTCAGCAGTCCAAGCAGCAAGATACAACCCAAGGTGATGACAAATGGTGTGTACCAAGCATCTGCATCGTAGGTGTTTTGAGATAGTCTGATGTAGGTTATATTTGGCTGTGAACAAATGGAACAGAAACGGTTGGTTAGAAAATGCCAATGACCAGAAATAAATAAGTTCATAAGTTTATGAGTTCACATGATAGGAGCAGAATTAGGCCATTCGGCACATCAAGTCTACTCCGCCATTCAATCATGGCTGATCTATCTCTCCCTCCTAACCCCATTCTCCTGCCTTCTCCCCATAACCCCTAACACCCGTGCTAATCAAGAATCTATCAATCTCTAACTTTAAAATATCCATTGACCTGGCCACCACAGTCTTCTGTGGCAATGAATTCCACAGATTCACCACCCTCTGACTAAAGAAATTCCTCCTCAGCTCCTTCCTAAAGGAACGTCTTTTAATTCTGAGGCTATGACCCTTGGTCCTAGACTCTCCCACTTGTTGAGACATCCCCTCCACATCCACTCTATCCAGGCCTTTCAAATAACTTGCCAAAGTCTTCTGGATCTTTCAAGTCCAACATGAAACTGTAGTTTAGTTAAGAAACACAGGTTGAAAACAGACCCTTCGGCCCACTGAGTCCACACCGACCATCAACCACCTGTTCACAATAGTTTAATGTTATCACAGTTTCTCATCAACTCGCTACACATTAGCGGCATTTCACAGAGGCCTATTACCCACCAAATTGCATGCCTTTGGGATATGGGAGGAAACCAGAGCACCCGGAGGAAACCCAAGCGGTCACAGGCTGACCTTGCAAGCATCACACAGACAGCATCCGAGGTCAGGATTGAACCCTTGTCTCCGGCGCTGTGTGCTGCCCAAAATAATTGTTGGTCACCAGATAGCACTAAAGATTCCCAAATGGCAGCTTAATAACAGGGAAAGTTATAATTTGCTTGTAACATTAACTGCATCAATTTAAGTAAGTAAGTAAGTAAGTTTATTGGCGAAGTATTCACATACAAGGAATTTGCCTTGGTGCTCTGCCCACAAGTAACAACATGACATACAGTGACAGTATACGTGACATACAGTAAAAGTATGAACATGATTATTACGTTGAAGGTTTTAACATTCAGATGGTTTTAGTGTTAGGATCAGTCAACTATGTATTTTACTTTTTAATTTCCAGGCATAAATTAAAAGATCATACATTGTATGTTAATTTGTAAATACAACATCAAATAGTGAAAGGTTTGGATAGAGTGGATGTGGAGAGGATTTTTCCACTTGTGGGAGAGTCTAGGAAGGAGATGAGGAGGAATTTCTTCAGTCAAAGGGTGGTGAATCTGTGGCATTCATTGCCTCAGAATGCTGTGGAGGCCAGGTCAATGGGTATTTTTAAGGCGGAGGTTGATAGATCCTTGATTAGTACGGGTGTCAGAGATTGGGATTGCGAGGGAAAGGTAGATCAGCCATGATTGAATGGTGGAGTAGAGTTGAGGGACCGAATGGCCTAATTCTGCTCCTGACCCCCCTACCTCTCTCTCCCCTTTCCCCCCCCCCCGCCCCCCGCTCTCATCAACCACCCCCCCTCTCTTCCCCCCAACCCATCCCCCTCTCTCTCTCCCTTCCCCCTCTCCTCCCCCTCCCTATTCTCCCCCCCATTTACCCCCTTCCTCCTCCCCCTCTCTCCCCCACTCCCCTCTCCCCACCCCGTCTCCCCCTCCCCCCTCCCCCTCTCTCAGCCCCCCCACCCCCTCCCCTCTCCCCCCCTGTGTGTGTGGGGGGGTTGTTAATGTGCGTGTGACGCCACAGCCCCCCCCCCCCCCCCCCCCGCAACCTCGCGTTGAGGGGACGGGATCCAGCGGGTCCTCCTTGGTCTAGTAACTTATAAAATTATGAACAACATTTACATTTTCTTCAACTGGTTGGTTTCAAATCTCTGGGGATAAGTGCTTGAAAATTAACTTTAACCATAATTAACACAGATGTGTGGTGTAAGTAAAAAAAGGTGCTGCATTTTGAAGACATTAGTCTTCAATGAGAGATTAAATGGAGACTGTTTCTTGTTATTATGTCTGGAACTGGCTTATCTTGACCTCAGTTCTTGTTCTTAGTTGAAGCATTTGAATTCAGACGATAGACACAAAGAGCTGAAGTAACTCAGCGGGTCAGGCAGCATCTCAGGAGAAAAGGAATAGTAGGCGACGTTTCAGGTCAAGATCCTTGTTCAGGGGAGAGGGAACCGAGGGATATGAAAAGATACGTAGAACAAATGAATGAAAGATATGCAAAAAGATGGATCAAAGCCGGCAACGATGATCAAGGAAAGGTGGAGCCCACAATGGTCCATTGGTGGCTGTGGGGAAGGCGATGACGAGTAAAGGAGGTGATAAAGAGTAGGAACGTGATTCACAACTAAAGCCAACAAAGCCTGATGCGACTCATCAGCCCACTCAGACGGACTTACGGTGGTGGTTGTTTCTTGAGTACTGGGCGTCGGGATAATAATTCTGACATTGATCATTACACTCCCCGTCTGCACGACTTTGCTGTCTGCACTTCCAGCAAAAAGGTTGTCATCAGTTATTTGAACGACGAGATTGTATTCAGTGACTTTGTCAACACCGTGTGTATAATCAAATGGAAGAGCAAGTATTAGCTTGGTGATGTTGGATCCAACGTTCGGCGATAGTCTAAAGTGGTTGTTGATGTTACCTGGTACAAATAAGTAACATTGTCATTGCAATTCACAGTCAAATAATAGTTACTGTATGATATTACTATAGGAGTTTGTGCACCTCAAGGTCATTAACCCACTGTTTTAAACGGTAGCTTTGTAATATGGAAAGTGTAGGAAGGAACTGCAGATGCTGGTTTATACCGAGGATAGAGGCAGCATCTCTGGAGAGATGGAACGGGTGACCTCCCGGTTGCTAAACACTTTAACTCCCCTTCCCATTCCCACACTGACCTTTCTGTCCTAGGCCTCCTCCATTGTCAGAGTGAGGCTAAACGGAAATTGGAGGAACAGCATCTCATAATTCGCTTGGGCAGCTTGGAGCCCAGAGGTATGAATATTGATTTCTCTAACTTCAAGTAACCCCTGCATTCCCTCTACCTCCATCCCTCCCCCACCCAGCTTTCGTTCTCACCTAACTACAGCCAACAATGGCCTGTCTCCTTCATCATTGTTACTTTTTAAAATATCTTTAATTCATTTGTTCCATATCTCTCGTTTCCCTTTCCCCTGACTAGTCTGACGAAGGGTCTCGACCCAAAAAGTCACCCATTCCTTCTCTCCAGAGATGCTGCCTGGTCCACTGAGTTACTCCACCATTTTGTGTCAATCTTCAAAGAAAATAACAAGTATTTATTTAAGCTAGAAACAACATGGTGGATAAACAGCTTGGTGAAGATGGGTGTCCAAATCAAGGCAATGAAACAGGATCAACATCAGGCAGTTTGTTGATGTACCTGAAGTTATGAAGTAACGGAAAGACTGAGGGGGAGAGTCAAGGTCTGTGCAGGATAACTGGAAGCCTTGAACGTTCGTTCCCACAGCCGTGTCGCCAAGAATTGCCAGAGAGTCATATTTTGGCTGACAGTCGGGAGGTTCATCGTTGGTTGGCAGAATATTCACTGTGACCTAGAACACACCAATCTCTGATTACTGAGACAGCTCGGTGAATTACCCCTCCTTCCACTAATGGAAAGGGACTCTGCTACTAAACAGGCAGGGTGACAGGCGCCAATCAGCTAGGACCTTAATATAAATTAAGATTATTCAGGCGATTTTGCAAAAATGAAGGGACTTGCATTTAGTAGTCCTTGAACAATGTCACAATGTTCCAAAGAGCTTTCAAGCTTAAGAAATAGATTTTAAACGCATCCGTTATTGTAAGGGAGTATTTTCTCCCACAAAAATAAAATTGAGCAAAGCACAGTAGTGAGGGAAAAGTGGAAAATTATATTTGTTAAATAAAAGGCGGAAAGATCAGGGAGAGGTGAAAAATGACTTGTCAATGTCATTCTTCTCCAGATTAATTGGACTGGAGTTTGTGGGGGATGTTTTAGCTAAGTGCCCTATTTTGGTCCTGCACCATTTCAGCTGTCAGGCCACGAGTCAAGAATGGCTGTTGTAAATATGCCAAGCAAATTCCCCTGTTACATTAAACTTCTTTAATTATTACCTCCACCGAGTCAATGTTGACAAGTGAGTTATTTAGCCTTTCAATTTTAGCAGCCAACTCAGTCTACTGGGTAGAAACTTAATTTATTTTTGAAACTGAATTATTTTGTTAAGCATGTTTAACATTCGAGCCTTGTTAATGTTCTTGTTCAATCAAAGTGGTTGAGTACAATATCCATTTGATATTCATTTCAACATTTAGATGGCAGAGGCAATGTTAGCATTCATTTTCGAGTGGATTGGAATGTAACGCTGAGGCTTTATAAGGCACTGGTTAGACCATACATTATTTGGAGTATTGTGAAGATAGACACAAAAAGCTGGAGTAACTTAGCGGATCAGGCAGCATGTTGTTTAAGCAGGAACTGCAGATGCTGGAAAATCGAAGGTAGACAAAGTGCTGGAGAAACTCAGCGGGTGCAGCAGCATCTATGGAGCGAAGGAAATAGGCAACGTTTTGGGCCGAAACCCTTCAATCACTGGAGAGAAGGAATAAGTGATATTTCTTCACACTCTGGAGTATTGTGAGCGGTTTTGGCCGCCATATGTGAGAGGGATGTGCTGGCATTGGAGAGGATCCAGAGGAGGTTTATGAGAATGATGTCAGGAATAATTGGGACAACATATGACAGTGTTTGATGGCACTGGGCCTATACTCGCTGGAGTTTAGAAGTATGAGGGAGGGGGATGGATCTTATAGAAACTCACCATACAATGAAAGGCATGCATAGAGTGAACATGGAGAGGATGTTTCCACGATTGAGAGAGTCTAGAGCCAGAGGGCACAGCAGAATAAAATAACATACCTTTAAAAAGGAGATGAAGAAGAATTTCTTTAGCCAGAGGGTGGTGAATCTGTGGAATTAATTGCCACGGGGAGAAGGTAGGAGAATGGGATTGAGAGGGAACGAGAGATCAGCCATGATTGAATAGTGCAGTAGACTCGATGGGCCTAATTCTGCTCCTGTGACCGATGAACAACCTTTGGCGTCAGAAAGCACTTACAGTGGTTGTGGCAGCTTTTTGATCCTTGGGATCTGTATCAACAGCCTGCACCGTCAGCAAATACTGAGCAGTTGCCTCATAGTTAGGTCGAGCCACAAGATGCAAATCCCCTGATGTTGGATTGATCCAAAACATCTGATTGTAGTCCAGTGTGCTTCCCCCTGCGACAAGCGAGTAAATGAGTTTCAGGCGTGGAAAATCTTTGTCATCTGCAAGCACTTGTCCAACTATTGTCCCTGCTGGAAAAGGGGAGAGTCAGTTACTAGATAATAATTTATCTATCCAGTATTTAACTAGATAAATACTGTTAATTGTACTTGTTAACAGTAGATCGCTTATTACTAGGTGTTTTGTTTTAATTGTATGTTTGTGGGAACATATCGAACATAGAATAGTACAAGGCATGAACAGGCCCTTTGCCCCACAATGTCTGGGCTGAATATGTTGCCAGAGTAAATTAATCTCCTCTGCCTGCACGTAATTCATATCCATATTTTATCCATATCCATGTCAGTCTAAAAACCTCTTAAACGCCATTGCTATCGTATCTGCGTCTATCGCCATCCCTGGTAGCTCGCTCCAGCACCCACCACTTTCTGTGTCAAAAATCTGCCCCACACATCTCCTTTAAACTTGCCCCCCCATCACCTTAAAGCTGTGTCTCTCTGGTCTTGTATATTTCAACCCTTGAAAAAAAGTTCTGATTGTCTAGCCTATCTATGTCTCTCATAATTTTATATACTTCTATCAGTTAACACCCACCCAAGCTCCGCTCCAGAGAAAAACAAATCAAAATAATAAGTTACAATGTCCCAAGGGAGATCTATCTATCTATCTATCTATCTATCTATCTATCTATCTATCTATCTATCTATCTATCTATCTATCTATCTATCTATCTATCTATCTATCTATCTATCTATCTATCTATCTATCTATCTATCTATCTAACTATCTACACATCTATACATCTACATTATACATCTATACATCTATATCTATCTATCTATACATCTTTCAACCACTTTATTATCTATATATATATGTATTGAGAAAACAAAGTGGTAGACATGTAGATATTTACATTACTCTTCAGTCTGAAGAGGATCTCGACCCAAAATGTCACCTATTCCTTCTCTCCTGAGATGCTGCCTTCTTCTTCTTCATGCATATGGCGTGCACAGCCTAAAGTTGTCGGACAACTTGTTCTATTTGATCTTACTTGATCGTGCACGCCAGGTTGATTGCATTCGTCGAAACAGGGCGGACCACGTGAAGGTTGCAATCTCCCACCCCAGATGCTGCCTGTCTCGCTGAGTTACTCCAGCATTTTATATATAAACAAACTTTTTTTGTTGTTTACTATGGGTTTTGCCGAGTACTGTGTTTACACATCTGTTGTGCTGGATCAAGTATGAATTTCATTATTCCGTTTTGGGACATTTGACAATAAAACACTCTAGACTATTGACTCTTCAAAGGAACATTAAAAAGTAGCATTTGACACAATGCCAAACGATAGATTCTTATGGGGCATTGCGGTAATGGTACAATAGTGGGAAGATGAGTATTGCAGGCTATTCTTTGGTTATGAAGTCCGTTTCTCTTGAGAGGTATGTGTGAGTGCCGCCCCGCCCCCACCCTTCCCCCACCCTTCCCCCACCACCGATTAATCAGGAGTGCAGAGCAAAGTGATATCCGTGGCATGGGCCTGATACGACTGCCTGGGGTGATCCAATGTCACCCACTAATATTCCAGAAGAGCTTTGCACAACTAATGCCATCGCTCCGGGTACATCCTAGACACCAGGAATTTCATGCTTGAATTCTGGGGACAACTGTGCTTCCACAATTTATGCACAGGAATATTAAAATAAAACTGGCATAGCACTCAGAAATTCATATGTAGGTCTAGGCCCCCATTGCCCCATTATGAAAGCACTGAAAAATAATGTGTAGAAAGGTACTGCAGATGCTGGTATATGGCAGACAAAATGTATAGAAAGGAACGGTGAAAAAAAGTGCAGAAAGAAACAACACACAAATGTGTAGAACGCAACTGAAAAACAGAAGAAGGGTCTCGACCCGAAACGTCACATTACTTTTCTCCAGAGATGCTGCCGGTCCTGCTGAGTTATTCCAGTTTTTTGTGCTTATTAGATTAGATTAGATTCCTTTATTGTCATTCAGACCTTTCGGTCTGAACAAAATTGTTACCATACAGTCATGACATATAATTTTTTAAAAAAAAACACACAATAAACACATATCCAACATCCACCACAATGAGTTCACCAGGCACCTCCTCACTGTGGTGGAAGGCAAAAGTCTTAAGTCATTGTCTTCATCCCTCCTAGTTCTCCCTCTGCGCTGAGGTGATCCAGGCCTCTGACGCCACTGGAGCACCGCAGCTCTAAACCAGACCGCCGCCGCCGCTGAGGCACCGCAGCTCTAAGCTGGGCCGCCGCCGCCGCTGGAGCACCGCAGCTCTAAGCTGGGCCGCCGCCGCTGGAGCACCGCAGCTCTAAACCAGACCGCCGCCGCCGCTGGAGCACCGCAGCTCTAAGCTGGGCCGCCGCCGCCGCTGGAGCACCGCAGCTCTAAGCCGGGCCGCCGCTGCCGCTGGAGCACCGCAGCTCTAAGCCGGACCGCCGCTGCCGCTGGGCACCGCAGCTCTAAGCTGGGCCGCCGCTGCCGCTGGGCACCGCAGCTCTAAGCTGGGCCGCCGCTGCCGCTGGAGCACCACAGCTCTAAGCTGGGCCGCCGCCACCGCTGGGCACCGCAGCTCTAAGCCGGGCCGCTGCTGCCGCTGGAGCACCGCAGCTCTAAACCAGACCGCCGCTGCCGCTGGAGCACCACAGCTCTAAGCTGGGCCGCCGCCACCGCTGGGCACCGGAGCTCTAAGCCGGGCCGCCGCTGCCGCTGGGCACCGCAGCTCTAAGCCGGGCCGCCGCTGCCGCTGGGCACCGCAGCTCTAAGCTGGGCCGCCGCCGCCGCTGGGCACCGCAGCTCTAAGCCGGGCCGCCGCTGCCGCTGGGCACCGCAGCTCTAAGCCGGGCCGCACCACCACTCCGCCATTAGGCCTCAGCACAGATGGTGACGGGGGACACGCATCCCCCCCGAAGGGAGAGATAAAAACTCTGTTTCTCCCCCCCACCCCCACCCCCACCCCTACATACACAACCTAATAAAACAAAGTTCTACTAAAACAAACACTAGAAGACAACAAAAAAAGAAAAACCAGACGGACGGCAGGTGAGCTGCAGCTGCCAGCCAGCGCGGCCGCTTCCGGATCTTCGGTTTAAACCAGCATCTGCAGTTCCTTCCTACACACTGAAAAATAGTAGTAACTGCTGGAGAGCTACAAGACTTAGAAGAGGTTAAATATGAGAACAAATTACAAATTATGTTTTAACTCTGGAGAACACATGTTGGTTTGTATATTACCTCCCTGGTTAACTGGCAATTTCATAAAGTCATGTGGTCCTAAGGAATAGGAGTAGAACTAGGCCATTCGGCCCATCAAGTCTACTCCGCCATTCAATCATGGCTGATCTATCTCTCCCTCCTGACCCCATTCTCCTGCCTTTTCCCCATAACCCCTGACACCCTTACTAATCAAGAATCTGTCTATCTCTGCCTTGAAAGTATCCACTGACTTGGCCTCCACAGCCTTTTGTGGCAATGAATTCCACAGGTTCACCACCCTCTGACTTTGAATGCTGGCCGATTAGGAAAAGGGGAGATGCAACGAGACCTGGGTGTCATGGTACACCAGTCATTGAAAGTAGGCATGCAGGTGCAGCAGGCAGTGAAGAAAAGCGAATGGTATGTTAACATTCATAGCAAAAGGATTTGAGTATAGGAGCAGGGAGGTTCTACTGCAGTTGTACAGGGTCTTGGTGAGACCACACCTGGAGTATTGCGTGCAGTTTTGGTCTCCTAATCTGAGGAAAGACATTCTTGCCATAGAGGAAGTACAGAGAAGGTTCACCAGACTGATTCCTGGGATGTTAGGACTGTCATATGAAGAAAGACTGGATAGACTTGGCTTGTACTCGCTCAAATTTAGAAGATTGAGTGGGGATCTTATTGAAACTTACTAAATTCTTAAGGGGTTGGACAGGCTAGATGCAGGAAGATTGTTCCCGATGTTGGGGAAGTCCAGAACAAGGGGTCACAGTTTAAGGATAAGGGGGATGTCTTTTAGGACCGAGATGAGAAAAACATTTTTCACACAGAGAGTGGTGAATCTCTGGAATTCTCAGCCACAGAAGGTAGTTGAGGCCAGTTCGTTGGCTGTATTTAAGAGGGAGTTAGATGTGGCCCTTGTGGCTAAGGGGGTCAGGGGGTATGGAGAGAAGGCAGGTACAGGATACTGAGTTGGATGATCAGCCATGATCATATTGAATGGCGGTGCAGGCTCGAAGGGCCGAATGGCCTACTCCTGCACCTATTTTCTATGTTTCTATGTAATGAAATTTCTCCTCATTTCCTTCCTCAAAGAACGTCCTTTCATTCTAATTTTGTAGGCAATTGGGTAAGTGGCACCAAGTTAGGCCTTCCATGCATTACATTTCTAAGACATTTAATTCCCAAACTTGTTCTCTTGAATGGCGGTGCAGGCTCGAAGGGCTGAATGGCCTACTCCTGCACCTAATTTCTATGTTTCTATGTTTGCAGACAGATTACTGCTGGTAAATCCTTCACTATTCATTCCTGTTGACCTTTGCACAGAGTACAGCTGTGGAATATGCATTTGTGGTTGTCAATACTTTTACACTGCGGAACCAGCTCAGAAAAGGGGTAGCAAGTTGGATTTGTCTCTGAATAGACTTGAATAGTTCACTTGAATGGGACGTTTTATATTTCCGATGTGTTACATTTTTAATTATTTAACCTTACATTAAATTTTCAATGTATATAAAATGTTCATTTTTGTTTTATGAAATATTTTTGTTATCAATATTTTGAATGTTTCTGCATATAAAGATCATTTTTATCTTCCCCCCTCCCTCCTTCCTCGTTGTTTTACCAGTTCCACAGTTCTCCATATTACTCCCTCACACCTTCCCGAGCCAACAAGGGGCCTACCAGGCATGGCCATGCCTGAGGTCATTTGTCGCTGTCCTTGATTGATCCTGGTCTTCTCTCACCTCTCACCTCCCCCCCTCCCACCCATTCTCCAGAGATGCTGCCTGGCCTGTTGGGTTACTCCAGCACTTTGTGTCTCTATCTTTGGTATGAACCAGCATCTGCAATGCTTTGTTTCTACATCGCGTCTATGTTCACTTCCTTCAACATTGACTGGTGGAGCTACAGATTGCATCATCTACAAGGTGTGATCCACCACTGCTATTTCTCCAGCCCTGCCCGTCACCGCGAAGAGGCAAAGCACAAAGCAACCCATCTCTTAGACTTGAACTTGTCTGCAGTATCACCAACTTGACCTAGGCTTAGAACGTCAATCCTTCAGCATTGCTGGATCACAGTTCTGAGAGACAAACTCTCCCAGGCAAGAAGGCAGCTCAATACCAACATCAGGGCAAGGATAACAACGGCCAGCCATGGCATGCATAGCACAAGAATGAAACGTCTTAACACTAATAAAATAACAAGGGGCTTAGGGAAGATTATTTTGTGGAAACAAGGAACTGCAGATGCCAGTTTATACTAAAGGACACAATGCTGGTGTAACTCAGCAGGTCTGGCAGCATCTCTGGAGAACATGGATTGGTAACATTTTGTGTCGGGACTATTTTGTGCTCCTTTCTCAAATTTGGTTTGTCCTTATATTCTGCTTTTATCTAATACTAAATTTCATCCTCAGACATTTTGTATCTTCACCTGCACCTTCGACAGAAAAGGAAGAATTTAACATTTTTATGCTTGGTTTCTCCATGTTTTTACTTACTTTCACTGAATTCGGAAATGTTGAAAGTATACGATGCCTGGCCAAAGGATGGAGGAAACTCGTTTACTGGTGTGACTGTGATGTAGACGGTCACTGTATCTGGGTGAGACAAGTCACATCTTTAGGAACATTTGAGTTAGAAACTACTTAAGCAACATTTTGCATTCAGCCTATGACTTGTCAGTGCACGATGTGAAGATGCAATTGAACATTAAACTTCTTCGCGGACTTCTCAGCACTAATCATACTCAAAATCATTGTTGTTTTGGAATAGTGTTCCCCATGTTGGCATCATTTTAACCCAGCATTCAAATAATCAGCTAACTTTAACTCTGATTTGTCATTGATCGAGTCAGCAAAAGATTCAGCTCAACTTCCAAAATGGGGATTGGCCAAAATGAGCTGAAATCTTCGGCCACGACAAAAGGAATGTGGATCATTTTGTGAGCGTGTTGTGTTTCTGCCACCCTATTTTTTAAATGAGCACAAAAGTCTGTAGAGATTTAAGATGCGTTAAGCACAACCAGTGCATAAACCTCTCGTGTTTCGGAAGGAACTGCCGATGGTAGACACAAAATGCTGGAGTAACTCAGCGGGTGAGGCAGCATCTCTGGAGAAGGGTCTCGACCCGAAACGTCGCCCATTCCTTCTCTCCAGAGATGCTGCCTCACCCGCTGAGTTTCTCCAGCATTTTGTGTCTACCTTCAATTTCAACCAGCATCTGCAGTTCTTTCTGACACAAGGAACTGTCGATGATGTTTTAAACTAAAGATAGACACAAAGAGCTGGAGTAACTCGGCGGGTCAGAAAGCATCTCTGGAGACGAGGGATAGGTGACATTTCGGGGTCGAGACCCTTTTTCAGACTGAGTGTCGGGGAAATGGAAACGAGAGATGTAGACGGTGATGTGGAGGGATATCAAAGAAATAAAGTAAAATGTGGTTGTAGAGTCGGAGAGATGGAGGATTCACAGAGGGGGTGCAGCGATAGAGGATGCTGCAGAACTCTCGTCGGAGAGAGGAGAAGAACTTCTTCAATGCAGGCATACCCTGTTAATCAAGCCAGCTGTTCCAATTACAGAGATAAAATTGGACTGTGTGGAAATACACAACAGATTGTTTGGAAACTCCAAGTCATTGTTCCAGTACACCAAATTAATTAAAAAATGCTTCAGACTTAATTAATCTAATATAGATGTAATGCTTACTTCTAAGACAAATACACATAAGAAATCAACTTGAGAAAAGCATAAAATAGCTTGGCTAGGAATTGGTAAACTCTAATATTTGACTTTGTTCAAAAATTGTAAGATTATTTTCCCTGCTGAATGAATTAACAACATAATCAGATGAACAACCCTGCTAAAGGAATTACAAACAAATAAAAACATGATTTAAATATTATTAAAAATGATAACAAATATGACTTCCAGGGTTTTAAAGTGATTTTCCTTGACCCCCCTTTCAACAGTGCATTTGTGACCACGCTAAGTCACTGTCTAATAATAATTTTCCCCATCACCCCTCTGGCTTCAAACCCAAAGTAATGTCCTCTGGTCATTAACCTTCATTCAGTAGAACCAAATCGAACATCACTGTACCTTAATTGGTACACGTGACAATAAAAGACCTTTGAACCTTTGAACCCATTTTACACTCTTTATATTAAAGCCCCTCAGAATGTTAAGCACTTCAATGAAACCTCCTATCAGTCTTTTCTACCGAGAATGATCCCAATGTCTCTCGGCTCTCTGCATAAATAAATAAAAAACTCCATGAAAATTTTTGAACGATTGCAGAAGAGACTGCATATATATATATATATATATATATATATATATATATATATATATATATATATATATATAGAGAGAGAGAGAGAGAGAGTATCTGAAAATCAATAAACTAACCTTGGAATATCCTGCTTAATCTTACAGTTAAATGCCCATATTTAAAGATGTCTAAGAAACCAGCCTTTTGAATTCATAGAACATATAACATAGGACACTACAGCACAGGACCAGGTCCTTGACCCACAATATCTGTGCCAGACATGATGGTAAGATAAATTATTCTCATCTCCCTGCACATGATCCATACCCTTCCATTCCCTCCATATCAATATGCCCTATCAAAAAGTTTCATAAACATCACTATCGTATCTGCTTCCACCCACCACCCTCTGTGTAAATAACCTAAAATGGAATAATTGCTCTGATAGTCATAGGTAATAAGGTCATAAGTGTTAGGAGCAGAATTAGGCCATTCGGCCCATCAAGTCTGCTCCACCATTCAAGCATGGCTGATCTATCTCTCATCCCTAACCCCATTCGCCTGCCTTCTCCCCAAAACCCCTGACGCCCAGGCTAATCATAGAGTCATACAAGGTGGAAACAGGCCCTTTAGCCCAAATTGCTCACACCGGCCAACAAGCCCCATCTACACTAGTCCCATCTGCTTGCATTTGGCCCATATCCCTCCAAACCTATCCAATCATGTACTTGTCCAAATGTTGTTTAAATGTTGTGATCTCCTGAGTTAGTCTCTTACCTTGGTAATGAGGTGGGGCAATGTCTGTGACAACTACCGACATCATGTAAACATTGTCATCTTCAAGATTGGTAACAGCTTCAAAGTCCAGGTCTCCAATAACCTTCCAAAGCAAGATTGGAGAGTAGTGGCTGTAATGGGGAGCCTTGAAATATTTGAACAATTAAATAAAAGTGCCCTCGGAATTGTGCCTAAAATTCATGTGCATATATGAATCCAAAATGAGGGCCTAAATGAGGACTTAACATCCTTAATTCCTTAATATTTCACTGAGCAGTAGTCCTTTGGTAGGCAGTGGAAGCAGTTAATGGTGATTAATTTAAACACCAAATTATATGGAAGATAAACACAATATGCTGGAGTAACTCAGTGGATCAGGCAGCATCTTTGGCGAAAAGAACGTTTTGTGTTGAGACAGTGGTGCAGCAGAAGAGCCACTGCCTTTCAGCACAAAAGGACCGAGTTTGATCCAGACTACGAGTGCTGTCTGTATGGAGTTTGCATGTTCTCCCCGTGACCTGCGTGGGCTTTCTCTGAGATCTTCAGATTCCTCCCACACTCCAAGGACATACAGGTTTGTAGATTAATTGGCTTGGTATAACTGTAAATTGTCCCTAGTTTGTGTAGGATAATGTTAATTTGTGGGGATTGCTAGTCAGTGCGGGTGGTGGGCCAAAGGGCCTGTTTCCGTGCTGCATCTCTAAACATAACTCAACTAAACCCTTCCTCAGACGTCTCCAAGTAGAGGTCAGGATGGAACCTGGTTTGCCCGAGTTATGAGGCACCCACTACACTATCATTAATCCTGCACCACCCTTGATCCTGTGAACTCTCTTGGACAAAGATCTTTCCTCTGGACTATGTCAGTACCACACAGGGAGATGCCTTTAGCTGTGAACCTTCCGACAAGCTGCAAGAATGCTTCAAAAAAATTGAAGTGCTTTTCCTGTGTCCAGAATATTTGTTTTTCGTTTAAACGCGTTTCATCCAGAGAGGGAGGTTGACCTGATTTTTATCCAGTGGACACGTTGTAAATGGAAACTCACTTACCACAATCGTAGTGCTGTTCTTCCCATTCAAAGCAAATTTTCCACCAGTCCCAAGACCAGGTTGAAGCAAAGTTGTGAACTGTCTGTTCGCAAGATCAACGTCATTGTCTTTGCAGGATATAGTTATGATTGTTGTATCCTTTACAGTAGTTTCTGGTACCTGAATACTAAACAAGGTTCAAAGTGGCTTGATTGTAATCAGGTAGACTTTCTGCTGACACGCAACAAATAAGCTTTTCACTGTACCTGAGTGCACGTGACAATAAATGAAACTAAACAAAACCATGTTGGATTTTGGTTAAAACACAAAGTATGTGTTATAACGCCAGGTAGACAAAAATGCTGGAGAAACTCAGCGGGTGAGCCAGCATCTATGGAGCGAAGGGAATAGGCAACGTTTCACGTCGAGACCCTTATAACACCAGGATAGGCGCTCAACCAAGAAAACCAAACCCAATGCCAAGCTACATATGCGTACTTATGCCATTGGATAATAACTAACTTTATATTCAACAATAAGCTATCGACATGTTGACAAACACTTAAACTAAACTAAAACTTTTTCCGCTGCCTAGATAGCTGATGCACGCAACAAAAATGTTTTTCACTTTACCTCGGTACACGTGACAATGAACGAAACTAAACATTTTCCGCTGACTGGATAGCACGCAAACGTTTTTCACTGTACCTTGGTACACGTGACAATGAACTAATTTAAACTTTTGCCGCTGACTGGATAGCACGCAAACGTTTTTCACTGTACCTTGGTACACGTGACAATGAACTAATTTAAACTTTTGCCGCTGACTGGAGAGCACGCAACAAAAAAAGTTTTTCACTTTACCTCGGTGCATGTGACAATAAACAAAACTAAACTAAACTAAACTAGTGCTATGACCCCTATGACTTTTCATGATTTAAGTTCAGCCTGGGTATTGGTCACTTTCACGAGCTACTTCAGGAATTGTCACTGAAACAATATTCTGCAGCCGGTAATAAGGGACTTGTGGGCAGAAATTACTGAGGTGTGGTGAACAAGGTCTTTGGGATTTCCCATTGCATGATGAATTTCAGGCTCACAAGGGTTGGTTAATCTAAAGCAATCAATTGAAAACTTGGGTGAAAGATGTGTTGGGGACAGAACTACAAACATTTAGTTTTGTTTATTATTGTCACAGGTACAGTGAAAAGCTTAGTTATCAAGTCCTATCCAGTCAGCGAAAAGACTATGCATGATTACACTATACAAGATTATATTATACAAGACTGCATACACTGTAGACACAAGAAGCTGCTGATGCTGGTTTACCAAAATAGACACAGTGCTGGAAGATTTACTTTGCATTTCCAACATTTTTTGTTTTAACTGTTTGTGTGCTATCCAGTCAGCGGAAAGATTCATAATTTGCAATTTCTCTTTACCGTAGATTTAAAGGGGCAGATTGGTTTATACAGGTGTGCCATCTTCAGTCTGGGAATGGAATATGACACACCTGTTTAAACCCTTTCTGCCCCATGCTGACCAACATGTCCCACCTCTGTTAGTCCCACCTGCCCATGTTTGGCCCATATCCCTCTGAACCTTTCCTACCCATGTACCTGTCCAAATGTCTTTTAAATGTCTGTTTTTGTCCCTTCCTCAACGACCTCCTCTGGCAGCTCGTTCCATATACCCACCACCCACTGTGTGTCCTTTTCCTTTCCGTCATATTCTACCTCTTCACTATTGGGAATGCACAGTGGGCCTGCAGGTGAATTGAGCGATGCAGTAGCAATAAATTATAAAGTGACTGCATTGCTGGGAGTTACAGGCCGACTTGTGACCGTGTGGCCTTCAATATTCCTGGGATGTGTGATTCCTGGGATTCCCGTGTGATTCCTGGGATGGCAGGACTTCCATATGAAGAAAGACTGGATAGACTCGGCTTGTACTCGCTGGAATTTAGGAGATTGAGGGGAGATCTTATAGAGACTTACAAAATGTTTAAGGGGTTGGACAGGCTAGATGCAGGAAGATTGTTCCTGATGTTGGGGAAGTCCAGAACAAGGGGTCACAGTTTAAGGATACTACATATTTAAAAATATGCTACATATATTTAAAAATGCACTAAGTGCCAGAGTAAGAGGGAAGTCTTTTAGGACCGAGATGAGAAGATCATTTTTCACACAGAGAGTGGTGAGTCTGTGGAATTCTCTGCCACAGAAGGTAGTTGAGGCCAGTTCATTGGCTATATTTAAGAGGGAGTTAGATGTGGCCCTTGTGGCTAAAGGGATCAGGGGGTATGGAGAGAAGGCAGGTACGGGATACTGAGTTGGATGATCAGCCATGATCATATTGAATGGCGGTGCAGGCTCGAAGGGCCGAATGGCCTACTCCTGCACCTATTTTCTATGATTCTATGATTCTATGAATATTTGTGTGTGTGTCATGCATACTATGCCTGGCAGACAATTGCAGGCTTTCAACACCTCGCTCTTTATGCCTCGCTCCATCTGCTCATTCCATTCAATAACTTAAGTGGAAAAAAGATGGACGCTTATCGAAAAAGATGCTTCAGCTAAAAATTCACTCTTGTTTTCCACACGCAGCACACAGAGCAAGTCTTCCCTATTGATGACCAGCTCCTATCATGTAATGAAATCGATTTTTATCTTGTGGAACTTTTCCAGTGCTTGCTGCAACAAGGGGTGGCACGGTGGCGCATCGGTAGAGTTGCTGCCTTACTGCGCCAGACACCCAGGTTCGATCCTGACTACCGGTTGCTGTCTGTACAGAGTTTGTACGTTCTCCCTGTGACCGTGTGGGTTTTCTCCAGGTGCTCCAGCTTCCTCCCTCATCCCAAAGACGTGCAGGTTTTAAAAATTATTTGGCTTCTGTAAAATTGTCCCGAGAGTGTAGGATAGAACTAGTGTACGAGTAATAGACACAAAATGTGGTTCCTTTTCTCCAGAGATGCTGCCTGACCCAGTGAGTTATTTCAGCATTTTGTGACTATCTTCGATGTAAACCAGCATCTGCAGTGTTTGGGTGATCATTGGTCTGCGTGGACTTGGAGGGCTGAAGGGTGCGTTTCCACGCTGTATCTCGAAAATCAAAACTAAATCTAAGAAGAATGAATGCGCAAGGTACCTGTAAGTATGTGGGAAGCAGAAGGGTTGGTTGTCGTTAACATCCCTTATGTTGACTATGATGGTCATCAAAGCTACATGCCCTTGAGAAGGATGGTCTTTGGCACCAACCTCAAATTCTTGGATTGGAACATCTCTGAAAGGTCCATTATCACGGTCAATTATTGCTGATACAATCAGCTCACCTGTAACTGCAATAGAAAAGCACCATACCACACTTAAAATAACATCTTGCTTTATAAATTGTAACTAGTTTTGGGAGTGGACCATTGAAAAAAAGGAATAAGAAACAGAAACCATAGCAGTAGCAGGAAAAGGAAACGGTTCTTTGCGGAGTGTGTTCCCTTCTCCCTCATTCCAGGGCCAATCCCACAATTTCAAAGGACAATGAAGAATTTATTTTCCCAATAAGACGCTATTCCAGCGAGGCATGAATCCATTTAAGAAAGTGGAAATCAAAGGGAGAAATTTCTTTCATTTGGTGAATAAAGAGAATGAATAATCGGAGCTGCGGTGCTCCAGCGGCGACCTGGCTTTCGGGGCTGCGGTGCTCCAGCGTTCCAGCGGCAGGCCCTGTGGCGGCGTTCCGGCATTCCGGCGACGGCAGCCCGGCTTCGGAGGCTCGGCCGCGGGCCTGGTGGACGGCAACATCGGAGGCCTGGATCTCCTCAGCGCAGAGGGAGAACAAGGAGGGAAGAAGACAGAGACTCTAAGACTTTTGCCTTCCACCACAGTGAGGAGGTGCCTGGTGAACTCACTGTGGTGGATGTTAAATATGTGTTTATTGTGTGTTTTGTTTTTTTTATTATATGTTATGACTGCAAGGTAACGGAATTTCGTTCAGACCGAAAGGTCTGAATGACAATAAAGGATAATCTAATCTAATCTAATCTAATCTGAATGGAGATAATTGAAGAAAAGCAATCTGAGGATGGGATCTGAAATGCAAAGCATTTAACTAAATTTAAACAGGTTGAGATTATTCTCTTCAGGGAAAGGATTTAAACGTTATTGGATTGTGATCTTTCAAATGTGAAATGAATTAGAGAGGATGAATGTGGTGAATCTAATGCAAAATGCCATAGATTGAAATAAAACCACCTGGGGAATAATATAATATCTAGTGCGCTTAGACCGTAGTTAGAAATGTCACCGTGGAAATGCTTGAGCTTTGGTTTAGTTTAGTTTACAGATACAGAGTGGAAACAGGCCCTCCAGCCCACCGGGCCCGCACCGCCCAGCGAGCCCCGCACAATAACATTACCCTATTTTTACATTTATACATTTCATACCAAACCAATTAACCTTCAAACCTGTACGCCTTTGGAGTGTGGGAGGAAACCGAAGATCTCGGAGAAAACCCACGTGGTCACGGGGAGAACGTACAAACTCCGTAGAGACAGCGCCCGTAGTCAGGATCGAACCTGGTCTCTGGCGCTGTAAGGCAGCAACCCTACCTCTGCGCCACCGTGCCGCTCAGAGCAGAGGTAAAAGTTGTAAATTGCCCCTAGTGTGCTCTAATGTAACGCGGATCGCTAGTCGGCAGGGACTCGGTGGGCCGAAGGGCCTGTTTCCACACTGTATCTCTAATCTGATTTGATGCACTGTGATGTCATCATTACAGATTCTTCAATGTATCATAAAGATAGCAAATCTCACTCGTAATTTATTAAGTAAGTCTTTCGAACATTCGTCCTCAAAGAAATGCAGAGGGGGGCTGGGAGGTGAGCTTAGGTTGCGTTGCTCTGACACAGATGCAGAGTGATTCCTCTTGTGTGGTACATTTTCTGTGATTCACATTGATTAATTGTAAGAAGCAGCATGGAAATGTCCGTACCTGAGTTAATGGTGAAGTATTGGTTTGGAGCGCTCATAAAATAAATCAAGCTGCTGGATGTTTTATCGTCATCTAGATCGTAGGCAGTGACCTTTCCAATTACTGAATTTGGTTGCATTTCCTCCAAAATATTAAATCTTGTTTCATTTCTGGAGCAACAGAAATACAGGACAACTGGCATACACACACGAGCCCATAAAACCAATGCACTTGTTAACTGACGTTGTATCGATGTATCTGAATCACAATATAAACATTGTATGTAGGAAGGTCTCGGCTACTTGACAATTCCACGTGACAATAATAAAGTAACTCATTTAGACTAAAACTAAAACCTATCTGGATTAATCTGGTATAATGTAATAAAAAGGAACTGCAAATGCTGGTTTATTCCAAAGATAGACACAAAGCGCTGGAGTAACTCAGCGGGTCAGGCAGCATCTCTGGACATAAAGGATGGGTGATGTCTTGGGTCGGAAACCGAAGAAGGGTCCTGACCCGAAACGCCACCCATTCTTTTTCTCCAGAGATGCTGCCTGACCCACTGAGTTACTCCAGTGGCTTGTATCTATCCACAAAATAAAAACATTAGCTCTTACACATTACCTGCAGTGTTCCCATGTGGAAAACATAAAAGCCAGGTTCGATATGAGATATGGGGTTCAAATCCCATCATGGCAAATTGATGATTTCAAACAGCTCGCTGAAATGTATTTTTTTACATTGGAAAGGAAAAGCGGCTATCTGGTTGTCAGGCTGGTATGCAATGTAACGTGATTCAATAGCATCCTTTAGGGAAGGAAAACACAGAAGAACACAGCGGGAGGAACACAGCGGGTCAGGCAGTATCTGGGGAGGGAATGGACAGGTGACATTTCAGGTCGGATCATGTTTTAAGACTGATTCGAGTCTGACTTTGGGGAAGCATGGTTGGTCACAGCAGTGTGGCTGACTTAATTCTCCTCAGTATAGTCAGCCACTTGGTCATATCTCTTGGCAGGACAAATCAAAATAGGACGTACATGGTAAATGGTAGGGAATTGAGGAATGCTGTGGAACAGAGGGATCCAGGAATAACTGTGCATAGTTCCCTGAAGGTGGAATCGCATGTGGTAAAGAAAGCCTTTGGTGTGCTGGCCTTTATAAATCAGAGCATTGAATATAGGAGTAGGGAAGTAATGTTAAAATTGTACAAGGCATTGGTAACACCAATTCTGGAGTATGGTGTACAATTTTGGTCGCCTAGTTATAGGAAGGATGTCAACAAAATAGAGAGAGTACAGAGGAGATTTACTAGAATGTTGCCAGGGTTCCAGCAACTATGTTACAGAGAAAGGTTGAACAAGTTAGGTCTTTATTCTTTGGAGCGCAGAAGGTTAAGGGGGGACTTGATTGAGGTCTTTAAAATGATGAAAGGGATAGACAGAGTTGACGTGGATACGTTTTTCCCATTGAGGGTAGGGAAGATTCAAACAAGAGGGCATGACATGAGAATTAAGGGACAGAGGTTTCGGGGTAACGTGAGGGGGAACTTCTTTACTCAGAGGGTGGTGGCTGTGTGGAATGAGCTTCCAGCAGAAGTGGTGGAGGCAGGATCGATTTTAACATTTAAGAGTAAAGTGGATAGGTATATGGACGTGAAGGGAATGGAGGGGTATGGTCTGAGTGCAGGTAGATGGGACTAGGGGAAAACAAATGGTCGGCACGGACTGGAAGGGCCGAGAGGGCCTGTTTCCGTGCTGTAATTGTTATATGGTTATATGGTTATAGTCAGCCACTTGGTTATATCAAAACACATTCAAGAAGATAATCTACTACAGCTTCTGGATGATTATAAAAGAGCATTAAACGCTAAGCACACTTGCACAGCCTACATCTTAAAGTAATCACTTTTGAATAATGGAAAATCAAATACAAAACGGCAACTGGGAAAATATGATGCATTCACCAAGTAATTTTAGGTTAGAAATATGGTGAATGTTTTAAGTAGAACTCATCCTTCAGAGTTAGTTAGTATTGTTCATTTTTAAACATACAATGGACTGTGAACACTGACCTTGTTTCATAATTTATTGTTTGATCTTTTGTTTTCACAGTTCCTCTTCCCATAACAGCGTCTCTTACCCAGAGTAGGGGAATCAAGAACCAGAAGACATTGGTTTAAGGTGAGTGGGGAAAGATTTATTAGGAACCTGAGGGGTAACATTTTTACACAAAGGGCGGTGGGTGTATGGAACGAGCTGCTGGAGGCGGTAGTTGAGGCAGGGGCTGTGGCAATGTTTAAGAAACAATTAGATAGGTACATGGATTGGACAGGTTTGGAAGGATATGGACCAAACGCAGGCAGGTGGGACTAGTGTAGATAGGACAAGTTGACCTGTGTGGGCAAGTTGGGCCGAAGGGCCTGTTTCCACACTGTATGACTCTATGACTCTATTTGCTCAGACATGGGCTTTGGTTAAATATTGGCAATCAGTAAGTTAAAGGAAAAATAATTGAGTACTCACTGTTTAAAAACTGGCCAGTTGTCGTTTGCGTTAATTAAATTAACCACAATAATCCCTGCGATGCTATGACCCAGTGCATCCTTCACTGTCACGATCACACTGAAGCTGTAATAATACAGGGCAACAATGCTGATAGTCAACAACACAGCAAACCTGTAGTTACATCGTGCCTTTAGCATAGCAAAGCATCCCTGGAGTTTCACAAGTGGGGCATCAAACAAGTTTTGATAAAGCACTGAGGGCAAGATGACAAAAAACTTAATTATGGACGACTTTAGACTTTAGAGATACAGCATGAAAACAGGCCCTTCGGCCCACCGAGTCCACGCCGACCCCCAATCACTCGTACACTGGCGCTGTCCCGCACACCAGGGACAATTTACGAAGCCATTTAACTTATAAACCTGCACGTCTTTGGAGTGTGGGAGGAAACAGGAGCACCCGGAGAAAACCCACACGGTCACAGGGAGAACGTACAAACTCCGTACAGGCAGCACCCATAGTCAGTGGTCTCTGGCGCTGTAAGGCCACTGCGCCACTGTGTCGTCCTCAATGGAGTAATGAAACATGAATGCCATGGTATGATGAGCAAAGCCTTACAGAGCCCTGTTAGTTTCAGCCAGGCAGCTCTGCAGGAAGGAGCGGAAAGAGGCAGATAAGGTGTCCACCTTACACGTGACTGAGAAGTTCATCTGCCATTTGTTCTGGGATTATTTCTGTGTAGAAACATAGAAAATAGGTGCAGGAGTAGGCCATTCGACCCTACGAGCCAGCACCACCATTCAATATGATCATGGCTGTTCATCCAAATTCAGTACCCTGATCCTGCTTTCTCCCCATATCCCTTGATTCCGTTAGCTCTAAGAGCTAAATCTAACTCTCTCTTGAATACATCCAGTGAATTGGCCTCCACTGCCTTCTGTGGCAGAGAATTCCACAGATTCACAAATCTAAGGATGAAAATGTTTTTCCCCATCTCAGTCCTAAATGGCCTACCCCTTATTCTTAACTGTGACCCCTGGCTCTGGACTCCCCCAACATCGGAAACATTTTTCCTGCATCTACCCTGTCCAATACAACTTAATTAACACAAAACACAAAACGGGAAAGAGAAGGAATGTTTACCTGTGCAAATCTTTCTCATAATCAAATGATTTTGCCGCGAGAATTGCCCCATTTTTCCCACTGGGATTAATGATAACCAGCGAGGAGTTGACTGAATACTGAAATAAACCCAAAACATATATTTACATGGAGGCACAAGGAAATGCAGATGCTGGTTAACGGGAGGGGGAAGCACAAAGTGCTGGAGTAACCCAGTGGATCAAGCTGCCTGGCCCGTTGAGTTACTTTAGCATTTTGTTTTTTTACATTCAGCTATTTCATGGATTGAACACGATCTATTTCAAAAGATTTTGCAAAAATATAAAGATGGAGGGTGAAGCGAGGCCACTAAAGTCCATGGCTCTGGAAATCAGAAGCTGGGACTACAATGTGCAATAGATATGTGTGTCCGTTTGACCCAGCACAGAGCATGCCCTGGATCCATGCTGCCATTAGACTCCGCTGAGTTACTATGAGTCACTTTGTGGCTAGCATTGGCACATTGAAATGGGGATTCATTTTGCAAAGGATTGGAAACAATTCCATCCAGTTTCTGCGCGTAGAGGTTATGCATGCCTATATACAGTGTAATTCACTGAAAATTATAAGATCATAAGTGATAGGAACAGAATTAGGCCATTCGGACTATCATGTCTACTCCACCATTCAATCATGGCTGATCTATCTCTTCCTCCTAACCCCATTCCCCTGCCTTCTCCCCATAAACTCTGACACCCGTACTAATCAATAATCTATCCATCTGTGCCTTAAATATATCCACTGACTTGGCCTCCACAGCTTTCTGTGGCAAAGAATTCCACAGATTCACCACCCAGTAATGTGGAGAGTGGGAAGGGTTACAATGGGGTTGTTCTGAGCTGAAAATGGTGGCAGAGTTACTGGCTTTAGACTTTAGAGATTCTAAGGGGGGAAACAGGCCATTCGGCCCACCAAGTCCACGCCGAACAGCGGTCGTCCCATTACTCTAGCACTATCCTACACACTCGGAACAATTTACAAATTTTTACTGAAGCCGATTAACCTACAAACCTGTCCGTCTGTGTGGGAGGAAACCAGAGCACTGGAGGAAACCTACGTGGTCAGTGTAAACGTGCAAACTCTGCACAGACAGCACCTGGAGTCAGAATTGAACCTGGGTCTCAGGCAGTGTAAGAGAGCAGCGATAGACCTGTCACCCTCAAAGTGTGTGTACACTGAAATGACAGGGGGAAAGAAAGCAACTTTCTGCATTTGGAATTTGCATCTGCCTATTTCGGAAAGGACTTACTGAGAGGACGCCGTCACCTTTGTCAGGATCAGTCGCTTTAACTTCATAGATCAACGCACCCACGGCTAAATTCTCCAGGAAGTCAACGTAGACGACTGCAAGGTAACACAGGTTAAATGAACGTGCTGATTTGCCTTTAGGCCAGGTAGCGCTTGATTCACTTGCGTCTTGCGTTCCCCAGCATTCCCCAAGGGGCCTCAACCGCCGATGTCACTTTTTGCAGGCCACAGGGGTAAATACAGCTCCAGGCTTCACTACAGCGGCTAGACACAAAAAGCTGGAGTAAAGGGTTATGGGGGGGAGGCCTAATTCACGACCTTTTTTACTCGTGGACATTTTTCATCATGCTAGAAAAACGGCCCGACCTACTTGATGCCACGAGTACCTACGACTAGCATCACGGCCTGCTACGACCTGACTACGACCTCCTACGGCCTCGTGACGACCATGCTGCGAGTATGAGTCAAGGGCAAACTCGGCAGAGGTCGTGAATTAGGTCGTGAAAGTGGGACAGGCCCATAACTCAGCGGGACAGGCAGCACCTCTGGAGAAAAGGAATGGGTGACGTTTCGGGTCGAGACCCTTCTGCGGACCGAATTCACGGAAAAGGGAAACATAGAAGATGATGTAGAGAGATAAAGAACAATGAATGAAAGATATGCAAAAAGGGAACGATGATAAAGGAAGCAGGCCATTGTTAGCTGTTTGTTAGGTGAAAAGGAGAAGCTGGTGCAACTTGGGTGGGGGAGGGATAGAGAGAGAAGGAATCCCGCGGTTACTTGAAGTTAGAGAAATCAATATTCATGCCGCTGAGCAAGTACCGACCTATAAGCCATTTAAGCTTTTTTTTTTTAAAATGATTATTATTTAAAACTTCTTAAAGTAATATAGATTAATTATAGACATTAATATTAATTAAAATAAAGTGACTCTATGACTATATTAACTAAAACATTTTAAAAAACACTTGATATTAAAAAAAAAACATTTATCTGCCATTTTCAGTTCAGATCGATTCAAAGACTTCTGCTCAGAACATTTCAGTTACCCCCTGGAATCAGAACTGAGTCCCGCAGAAGGTCACATCTGCTGGCATTTGAGCTTCATTGCATTCCTGAATTCAACACTATTTTTAGCAAGCATCAAAGTCAGGAACACGGTGACTTGCACATTGCCGTTCCGGGTAAATGCCTCTGGAACGCAGGTTGAATAGAGGTGTGCTCCAGACGTGATGAATATTTCCCTTCATGAACCTATTAAAATAATCCTCTCTGTTATCAGAAATATTATGTGCGAGTCATGCATTTTGGCAGGTGGATGTAATGTTGCAAGCGGGCAGATAATAGCTTGTTACTTAGATGTCATTGTCTGTTGTATCGTTGCACTCCCTCTTCTCCCCTCTCCCATCAGGCAAGAGGTACAGAAGTTTGAAAACGCACATCTCCAGATTCATGGGCAGTTTCTTCCCAGCTGTTATCAGGCAACAGAAACAGATTCTCATCTACTAGAGTGTGCTCCTGACCTCTCATCTCCCTCATTGGAAACCTTTGACCTATCTTGAATCAGACTTCATTGTTATGTCTTGCACTAAAGACTGAAGAAGATTAGACTTTATTGCCTTCCATCACAGTGGGGAATGTGGGGAATCCACTGTGGTGGATGTTAATGTTCACTTTTATGTAGTTGTGTGTCTTGTTGCTTTGTTCTGGTATGACTGTATGGCAAATCGAGTTTCACTGTACCTTAAATGGTACACGTGACAATAAAATACCTTTGAACCTTTGAAATGTTATACCCTTTATTATTTATCCATACACGATGGACGGCTTAATTGTGTATAGTCTTTTCTTTGACTGGATAGCACACTAAACCTTTTCACTGTACCTTCGTACATGTGACAAGAATTAACTAAACTAAACAAATCTTCACATATGTCAAACAAGTTCACAAATTCACAATTTATAGGAGTAGAATTAGGCCATTCGGCCCATAAGTCTGCTCCGCCATTCAATCATGGCTGATCACAGCCTCCTAATCCCATTTTCCTGCCTTCTCCCCATAACCCTTGACACCTGTTTTAATCAAGAACTTGTCTATCTCTGCCTTAAAAATGTCCCCCGATTGCCTGCACAATTGAAAGACCGGGTGATAGATTGGTGGAACCAGCTAGGGAGGTGGAACAAATTTTCAAAGGGCGTGGCTTCTAGCAGTAAGAAAGGTCGCAGGAGACAAATTATTAATTAGAGTCATAGAGTGATACAGCGTGAAAACAGGTCCATCAGCCCAACTTGCCCACACCAACCAACATGCCCCATCTACACTAGTCCCACTTACTTGCGTTTGGCCCGTATCTCTCTAAACCTGTCCTACCAATGTACCTGTCTAAATGTTTCTTAAACGTTATGATCGTATCTGCCTCAACTACCTCCTCCGGCAGCTTGTTCCATACATCCACCACCCTTTGTGTAAAAAAGTTATCCTCATCTTAATTCTATGTCCTCTGGTTCTCGCTTCCCCTGAACAAGAGACACCGTACGTCTACCAGATCTATTCCTCTCATGATTTTATAATAGTAGCTGTGATAGGATTTAAAATATTAATTGTAAGAAAAAAACTTGAACTTAAATAGTAACGTGAATCTAAAGATTACAAAGTGAGATTCCTTTTAGCAGAAACTTTTACTTCACAGTATGAGTCCAGAACAACTTGTTGATAGCCATGAATGCCAAGTCTGACAAGTAATCCACGGCCCATTCATGGAGAAACAATACAAGACTAGAAGCTATTTCTTGCATCAATGTTTCATATGGTGACATAACACTCTCAGCATGTAAAAACACATTCAGTCTATCAGGCTTACTCCAATCAGAATCCGTGTGAAAGGAATTTGTGCATTTGTCCACTGCCTATTATAGAGACATAGAGTCATACAGTGTGAAAACAGACCCTTCAGCCCAACTTGATCATGTCGACCAACATTTTTCATCTACACTAGTCCCACCTGCCTGCATTTAGCCCATATTCCTCTAAACCTATGATATCCATGTACCTTTTCAAATGTTTTTTTTAAGTTGTGATAGTGCCTGCCTCAACTACCTCCTCTGGCAGCTCGTTCTATACACCTACCACCCTTGCCCCTCAGCTTCCTATTAAATAGTTCCCCCCCTCACCTTAAACCTATGCCTTCTGATTCTTGCCTCCCATACTCTGGGTAAAAGACGCTGTGCATTATCTATTCCCTATCTATTGCTCAAGATCTTATAAACCTCTATAAGATCACACCCTCTTGTGGGAGGAAACTAGAACACCCAGAAAAAACGCTCGCAGGTCACGGGGAGAACGCACAAACTCTGCACAGACAGCATAGTCAGGATCGAACCCAAGTCTCTGGCACTGTAAGGCAGCAACTCTACCGCTGCGCCACCGTGCCAACCTGGCTTGTTCAACATTCCTATGATCCAAAACTACTCATTTGACCCAAATTATGCTAATTTCCTCCTTCTTCATCCATCAGCTTGAGCCTGGATTTTACCCTACCTACACTGCAAGGGCCAGGAAGCGAGCGGGCAAGATCATCTCTGACCCCTCTCACCCTGGCCACAAACTCTCTGAATCACTTCCCTCTGGAAGGCGACTCCAGACTGTCAAAGCTGCCACAGCCAGACATAAAAACAGTTTTTATCCACGAGTAGTTGCTCTATTCAACAGCCAAAAATCTGTAGCCTCCCTTTGATCTGGTATTTTGTTGGTTCACATGCTTGATCAATGGTGTTTTACCATTAATGTTTTATTATTATTAATGTTTAGTGTTTTCTGAGTAATTCGTAACTGTCACTGTATGTCATGTTGTTACTTGTGGGCGGAGCACCAAGGCAAATTCCTTGTATGTGAATACTTGGCCAATAAACTTACTTACTAACTAGTCAGCTATCCAAAATGGCAGTGAAAGTTCCTCTGGGGGTCCTGGTCAATATTTATCACTCAGTCATCACTGGTATGCCGGAGTTGGTCACATGCAAATTGGCCACCACATTTTCCAACATTACAGCACTGGCATAACCTCTTCAGCTCTGAAACACTTTGGGATGTCCTGGGGTTAGTTTAAGGTGCTATATAAATGCATCCTGTTCATTTTTTCAGCTTAAAATATTCCCTTAGATCTTTCATGCTGCATTCTAAAAATGTGCTTGTTAAAAAGGGGGAAACTACCTGTCTCTTTGATGCTATTTGGGATAAACTCGGGATACACTCTTTGACAAAATACGCACTTTGTTCAACCTACCTCCATTTGCCAGATTATCCAGGAATCTTGGGGGCTCATTGGCATCATCCAGTAAAACTGTAAGTGTTTGAAAGTCTGTGTTGCCCTTGTCATCTTCAACGTAGATCAATAAAATGTAATTAGATTGAGTTTCATAGTCCAATCCTGGGTCTTGTACGACAGTCACCTGAAAAAAGAGGCAAGCTATTTTTTCCCATCACGTGTAACTCATTCAGAGTGAGTGGCATTAAATAAACTTTGACAGAGTTTACCCTATGAATGTAGTTCATCTATTATTTCAAGGCCACTTTCCATGTTCATACGTTCTAGGAGCAGAATTAGGACATCAAGTCTACTCCACCATTTAATCATGGCTGATCTATCTTTTCCTCTCAACCGCATTCTCCTGCCTTCTCCCCATAACCCCTGACAACCTTACTAATCAAGAATCCCTCAATCTCCACCTTAACTTGGCCTCCACAGCCATCTGTGGCAATGAATTCCACAAATTCAAAACACTCTGACAAAAGAAATACAGGTATGTAGAAACAAAGAACTGCAGATGCTGGTTAATACACAGTGCTGGAGTAACTCAACAAGTCAGGCAGCATCTCTGGAGAACACGAATAGGCGACATTTTGGGTCAAGACCCTTCTTCAGTCTGACCACCGTTTTCATGTATGATTAGGTTTATTATTGTCACGTGTACTGAGGTACAGTGTAAAGCTTTTGTTTGCGTGCTATCTAATCAAATCAGATAATGTTATACATGAATATAATCAAGCTAAACAGAAGTACAAAAGGTAGAGCAAAGAGAAAGATACTGAGTGCAAAATATAGTTTCCCAGCATTGTAGTGCTAGAGTTCCAGAGAAAATTCCAATGTCCCCTATGCGGTAGGTTGGAGAATCGGGACTGTAATTTGGATTATGGAAGGACCATTCAAAAATCTGACAACAGGGGGGACAAAGCTGTTCTTGAGCCTGGTGGTACATTCTTTCAAGCTCCTGTATCTTTTGCCCGATGGGAGCAGTGAGAAGAAGAATTGACTCGGGTGGGTAAGGTCTTGATTATGTTGGCTGCTTTCCTGAGGCAGCGTGAAGTGTAGATGGAGTTATTTATTTATTTTTATTTATTAGAAGCAGTGTACAGAAATATAACCAGCGGCATATGGCATAATACAGTTATTGTACAGCTTCAATTTTAATTTTTAACTAAAGTTAAGAGAAAAGAAGAGAAAAGAAGCATGAAAGGGAAAAAGTGGATGTGCAAGGAGTGTAGATGGAGTTAATATGGGGTTCTGGTCGGTGTGACGGACTGGGCTACATCCTCAATTTTCTATAATTTCTTGCGGTCTTGGGCTTTTCCTAAAAGTCTTCCGGCTTTTCCCAAACCAAGCGGTGATGCAACCCGACGGTCTGCTTTCGTTGGTGCACATGAAGAAGTTTGCAAGAGTCATTGAAGACCAACCAAACGTCTTCACTCTCCTGAGGATGTACAAGCAGTGGCATGCTTTTTGAGGTTCAGCTTCCCTTTGAGGAAAAGGGGTGTCGACCTGGAAAGTCACCTGCCCATTACCTCCACAGATGCTGCCTGCCCTGCAGAGTTCCTCCAGCCCTTTGTGTCTTGCTCAAGATTCCATTATCTTGTGCCTCTGTTTAGTAGCCTGAATGTTTGTGAATGCTTGCAAGATCTAACATTAAATTATAAAAAATATTGGTTTATTATAAAACCAATACCATCCATTTTAATAATTTAATATAAGATAATATTAGTTATAATAGCATTCACAAATATTCAAACTGTTTAATGATTTTGACAGCAGATTTGTGCATATTTAATTTGTTTTTTTAGAGTAATATAAAAATATTATAATAAATAATAAGAATTGCGCTTATTATTTTGAAACAGTTTAAAAATATGTAAACATTAGAATCACTAAAGCTACTAAATATTTATCAATTCATTTGTGGAAAGGCAAATTACTTCAAACTTTCCTTTCCCCTACACTTCCCATTCTTGTTGAAATAATGGGCCAAATGGCCTAATTCTTCTCCTATAACTTATGAACAAAGGTTCGGTGAGATAATTTCCCAGTGGGATTTCCTGTTAGTTGTGTGGAATGATCCTTTGGAGAATTGGGTTAACATTTGAGGAGTGTCTGGGTCTCTACTCGCTGTAGTTTATAGAAGGGATGAGGGGGGATCTCATTTAAACCTAACAAAGAGTCAAGAGTCAAGTCAAGAGAGTTTCTGTCTCCATAGAGAGTCAAGAGAGTTTATTGTCATGTGTCCCAGATAGGACATGAAATTCTTGCTTGCTGCAGCACAACAGAATATTGTAGGTATAAATACAGACCAGATCAGTGTGTCCATAGACCATAGAATATATATATATACACACATAAATAAACAGATAAAGTGCAATAGGTTGTTATAGTTCAGAGTTTGTTTGAAGTTGAGTTTAAAAGCCTGATGGCTGTGGGGAAGAAGCTGTTCATGAACCTGGATGTTGCAGATTTCAGGCTCCTGTACCTTCTACCTGATGGCAGCGGAGAGATGAGTGTGCGGCCAGGTTGGTGTGGGTCCTTGATGATGCTGGCAGTCTTATTGAAGCAGCGACTGCGATAGATCCCCACGATGGTAGGGAGGTCAGAGCCGATGATGGACTGGGCAGTGTTTACAACTTTTTGCAGCCTGTTCCGCTCCTGGACGCTCAGGTTGCCGTACCAAGCCACGATGCAACCGTCAGCATGCTCTCGACTGTGCACCTGTAGACATTCGAGAGAGTCCTCCTTGACATATCGCCTCTCCTTAATCTTCTCAGGAAGTAGAGGCGCTGATGTGCTTTCTTTATGATTGCATCAGTGTTCTGGGACCAGGAGAGATCTCCGCACGCCCTGGAATTTGAAGCTCTTGACCCTTTCCACCATCGACCCGTTGATGTAAACGGGACTGTAGGTCCCCGTCCTATCCCTTCCGAAGTCAACAATCAGTTTGTTGGTTTTTCTGGTGTTGAATAATTGTAATAATGAAAGGCCTGGATAGAGTGGGTGTGGAGAGGATATTTCCAATAGTGGGAGAGTCTGGGTCCAGAGAACACAGCCTCAGAATAAAAGGACGTACATTTAGAATGGAGCTGAGGAGGAATTTCTTTAGTCAGAGGCTGGTGAATCTGTGGAATTCATTGGCACAGAATTTTAAGGTGGAGATTGACAGGTTCTTGTTTAGTAAGGGTGTCAAAGGTTATGGGAAGAAGGCAGGAGAATGGGGTTGAGAGGGAAAAATAGATCAGCCATGACTAAAAGGCGGAGCAGACTCGATGGGCCGAATGGATTAATTCTGCTCCTATCGCTTACGGTCATTGAAATACTGGCAGCAAACTGCAGAACCTCTGACATTTATCTGGAAAATCTAGACCCATGCTTTAAATATCAAAGCTTTATAACGATTTTTCTTAATGTAACCAAATAAAAAACGTATTTGTCAGTGGCTTCTCAATTTTGGCGCTGAAATCTTACTGAATTATTCATAATAATGTCGATTTGCATTTGCATTGAGCTTTTAATATCTCAAAACATTCCAAGGGAGTCAGCAGGCCTTTGGGAAACACAATGTGGCACTGAGTGACAGAGAAAGCTCGGAAGGTAAACGACCAGAACCTCGATCACAAGGAGGATGACACAAAAAGCTGGAATAACTCAATGGGTCAGGCGGCATCTCTGGAGAAAAGGGAATAGGTGATGTTTCAGGTCAAACCCCTTCTTCAGACTGAGAGTCAGAGGAGAGAGAAACGAGAGGCATGAAAGGGTTCAGAACAAATCATACTTTTCATGTGAAAAGTTTTCAAACTTTTCATACTTCTAGTTTCCCTGCCTGACTCAGTTTGAAGAAGGATTTCGACCCGAAATGTCATCTATTCCTAGAAGGCTGTGGAGGCCAAGTTATTAGATATTTTTAAGACAGAGATAGATACATTCTTGATTATTACGAGCGTCAAGGGTTATAGGGAGAAGACAGGAGAATGGGGTTAGGAGGGAGAGATAGATCAGCCATGATTGAATGGGCTGAATGGCCTAATTCTGCTCCTATCACATGACCTTATGAGTGTACGGGATCGTGTTTGTGTACGGGGATCACTGGTTGGTGCGGACTCGGTGGGCCGCAGGGCCTGTTTCCGCGCTGTATCTCAAAGTCAAAAGTAAACTAATGGTAGCTATAGTCCGCAACCAGTAAGTGGTGAATCTGACTGGATGCAAGCTGGGACATGGGCAGCAGTGCTTTGCATAACCTCAGGTTCATAGAGGGTAAAATGAGGATGTTGGCCTGCAGTGCAAAAGGATCACCAAGTCTCAGGTAAGAAAGCTGTTGATGTAGAGTGACACTTGTACTGAACTGCACACAAAAATGAATGTCACTGCACCTCAGTACATCTGACAAATAAAGTAAGTAAGTAAGTAAGTAATTTTTATTTATATAGCACTTTTAAATTAAATCATGTTGAAGCCAAAGTGCTTTACAGAGAAAAAAATAGATTACCATACATCCACATAAATTTAAAAAAAAAAGAAAAATAAAGGCACAATGCACTATAGGATTCAACATGAACGTCCCCCCAACAGCAGAATCAACACTTTCCACTGTGAGGGAAGGCACCAAAAAGTCCAGTCCTCCTCCTCCTCCTCCTAGTCCACCCGAGGTCAGGGCCTATTTGAGGCCTCTGCAGCCAGTCGCCACATTGTACCATTGTACCATTGATAGGATGTCAACAGCAGGTGTGCTGAGGAGAGGCAGTCAATATTAAGCAGGTGGAGCAGGGTTTCTTACTATAGCATGACTATGTGGGCTGAAAGTCACCTTTGGAATGAACACTGCACCAGTGTTGTGACTGGTGAAGATCACGACCTGATAGTTGTCAGGGAGAGCGATTGAGTTCCTTCCAAATCATTTTGCTCTCAGCTCTGTTTAATGTCAAGTGCAGGTAAACAGTGTAAAATCAGCCTCATATATAACTGAGCACTAGCCACGATTGCTGGCGTTTTGCCCACTGTCTGATTGTAGAGAGTTGCTCTTTCTCAATGCCTGTGCACTGGACAAATTGTACTCACTTCCCTCGCTCCATAGTAACAAACAATGGCCTAAGAACTAGCCAGCCATTTTATTCGGGGAAGCACTACAGTTTCAGGGATGAAAGATAACTTTTTTTTAACCATTTTACACCTCACTATCAACACACATGGGTGACACAGTGGCACAGCGGTAGAATTGCTGCCTTACAGCGCCAGAGACCCGGATTTGATCTGGGTGCCGTCTGTACAGTTTGTACCTTCTCCCCGTCACCTGCATGGGGTTTCTCCGGGTGCTCCGGTTTCCTCCCACACTCCAAGACGTACAAGGTTGTACATTAATTGGCTTCGGTAAAATTGTAAATTGTCCCTAGTGTGTGTGTGTGTGTGTAGGATGGCATAAGTGTGTGGGAATCGCTGGTTGGCCCGGACTCGGTGGGCCAAATGGCCCGTTTCTGTGCTGTGCCCCTAAACTTAATATATGCTATTTACTTTTGTAAAGGTGCTTTTTTAAAAAACATTCTTACCACCAAGCGCAGACCAATCACCACGGAAACAGCAAATAAGTTGTCGACTGGATTGCTATTGGCTATTTTAGCAGTCAGTCCTACCCCATCAATTGTTGAATTCACAGAAAAGTTAAAGATAGTAGTTCCTGCAGGAGTATCTTCTTTTATTTTTACAGTCGCCGGTAGATGTAATATTTTGATAAACCCACGGGCACCTCACAGAAAATGAGAAAAATACATCGTTATTTTCAAATATTTGCCGTAACACTAAAATTAATCTAAATTATTTGTAATTTAGTCAGAAGAAGGGTTCCAATCTGAAATGTCACCTATTCCTTTTTCTCCAGAGATGCTGCCTGGCCCGTTGAGTTACTCCAGCTTTATGTGTCTATCCGGTTTAAACAGCGTCTGCAGTTCCTTTCTACGCACTGGAGACAATTTACAGAGGCCAATTAACCCACAAACCTGCACATCTTTGGGATGTGGGAGGAAGCCGGAGCACCCAGAGGAAATCGAATAGGAAAGGAATAGGTGACGTTTCTAGTCGAGACCCTTCTTCATACTGAGAGTCAGGGGAAAGGGAAACAAGAGATACAGATGATGATATAGAGAGATATAGAACATGTGAATGAAAGAAGGTAAACACAAAATGCTGGAATAACTCAGTGGGATAAGATATGCAAATAAGTAACGATGATAAAGGAGACAGGCCATTGGTAGCTGTGGCCTAGGTGAAAACGAGTTACATACAATGAGACTCAACAAGATGACTTTGAAGCTAGTACAACCACTTGGATGGGGAGGGATGGAGAGAGGGGATTGCACGGGTTACTTGAAGTGAGAGAAATCAATATTCGTACCAGTGGGTTGTAAGCTGCCCAAGGGAAAAAATGAGGTACAGCCTTGTTCAGTAGTTCGGAAGTGCAGTCAGCACATAATGGTTTTACATACTATCCTGTCATTACATTTAGTGAAATTAATAGCATGATATAACTATAAGTGTGAGTGCATTCCAATTAGTAATAATTAATGCATGAAGCAGTCAACAGTATTTACATCTTTAAATTATATTTATATTCGTGCCTTTTTAACTTATCAATAATCTTCTAACTTTGTACAAGTGGCTGTAAAGCAAAGATAGTTTTTAAAACATTTTGAAAGCAAAGCATAGTTATTGTCTGAAGAGAGATTTGGTATTATTGAATATGATTCCAATTTGATAATGAATGGGAAAGTAAACTTTTGAGCAAGATATTTAGGCAGTTCAAATAAGCAGTTGTGGAGCTTGGTAAGGAACATACCTGGTATTTCTCCCATGTAGCAGTTAACAATGAGGAATAATTTAAGGGAATCCGCAACTGTGACCATTGTTAATGTCTTCAGATCTCTCGACCTCGTCTGCCTTGTGTCGGTGTTAGAGAAAGTCGCTCTGAAGCTCCTGACTTAAGTAAGCCCAGTTGTCTGTGAGCTGTGGGTACACAAAAGGCTGGAGAAACTCAGCGGGTGCAGCAGCATCTAAGGAGCGAAGGAGATAGGCGACGTTTCGGGTCGAGACCCAGTTGTCTGTGAGCTGTGTTGGCTACTTGGCCGGTTTACTTGGTCTAGATTAACTAACAGGCAAGCCTAGCGAAACACATCACGTCATCAGGGAGTCAGTTCCCATTGACTTTGGCCACTTCTCAAGTTCTTTGTGTTAGCTTCACCTCGTCAATAACACATTATTCATCCATTGTTACTAAACCCGCTCTTTAAATATTGCACATTCTAGATTACATGCAACAAAATAGAATAACTGCATAGCTAAGGCATAGGTGGTTATCATAAAGTCACTCCCTGCAAAGTATTACTGGATAAACAAAATATTTTAGAAGCTGTACACTTCATTTTCCATCTGCTGTATGCTTCACAATGAGTCAGGGGTTATGGGGACAAGGCAGGAGAATGGGGTTGAGAGGAAGGGATAGATCAGCCATGATTGAATGGCGGGGAAGACGATGGGCTGAATGGCCTAATTCTGCTCCTATCACATATGAACAACATATGAACTGATGAAGAATAGAACTTGGAGCATTTGACAAACTGGATTATTTTACCCTTGATCTGGTTTAGTAAATATACCTAAACGAATACACCAGTCTTGATCCAACAAGTTTATTCAATTGTCACCCCAGGGGACTCACTCTGGTCCACAGCCTCTAGCTCCCAAGGAGACCGAGGTGGTACCCAGAGTAAGTGATATTTAATACTAAATCCAAGCATGTCAATGTTCACAATTCGGCACCCTCCCCCTTCAGTTGTCCAATCATTCTCCAGGAATATCATGTGCTAACAGTTCTTTTCGCCCTAATCGCTGCAGTTACATAGAAACATAGAAACATAGAAAATAGGTGCAGGAGGAGGCCATTTGGCCCTTCGAGCCAGCACCGCCATTCATTGTGATCATGGCTGATCGTCCGCTATCAATAACCCGTGCCTGCCTTCTCCCCATATCCCTTGATTCCACTAGCTCCTAGAGCTCTATCTAACTCTCTCTTAAATCCATGCAGTGATTTGGCCTCCACTGCCCTCTGTGGCAGGGAATTCCACAAATTCACAACTCTATCCGTGAAAACGTTTTTTCTTACCTCAGTCTTAAATGGCCTCCCCTTTATTTTAAGACTGTGGCCCCTGGTTCCCGACTCGCCCAACATTGGGAACATTTTTCCTGCATCTAGCTAGTCCAGTCCTTTCATAATTTTATATGTTTCTATAAGATCCCCCCTCATCCTTCCAAACTCCAGTGAATACAAGCCTAGTCTTTTCAATCTTTCCTCTTATGACTGTCCCGCCATCCCAGCGATCAATCTCGTGAATCTACACTGCACTGCCTCAATCACAAGGAGGGAGTTACAAGCTGCATCTTGTTATTGCAAGTATAACAACGGTAGCGGGCAACACCCGAAGGTCATATGCTGAGAAACAAATGACTCCCTGCAGATAGTTCAGATATGGCCCTGAATAATTTGAATTTGTGTAAATTTCCACTCCATATTTGGTGCTCTGTATTCTACCACTGGTTTCTGTATTTTTCCACTGTGTTTGGCACAGCTAGTATACTTTCTCACATTCATAGATCATGATGGTGATTTTGGCAATGTGGTTAGGATCTCAACACCAAATGTGATCAGATCTTCAGTATGATTCCTCCTCTAGTTGTCTCCATGTAGAAGCTCAGAGAGAGAGAGAGGGAAATGAATTTCACAAGAATTGTTCCTGATTGAATCTAAATTGGGTCTCTCTGCCAGCTTCTCTAAACCAAAGAGCTCTACCAATATTCTTTTACGCTATCACCACCATAGCTCACTTACTAATGTCAACATTAATAAGCAACGGGAATGAACTGCAGATGCTGGTTTACACCGAAGATAGACATAAAATGCTGGAGTAACTCAGCAGGACAGGCAGCATCCCGCTCAGTCTGAAGAAGGGTCTCGACGCGAAACGTCACCCATTCCTTCTGTCCAGAGATGCTGCCTGTCCCGATGTGTTACTTCAGCATTCTGTGTCATTACTGTAGTTTAGATTGGTTTATCATTTCAGATATGAGGAGAGACTAGGTAGGTTGAGTTAATTTTCCTCAGAGATGAGAAGGCGTAGGTGAATCTGGTTGAGGTTTACAAAATTATGAGAGGGGGGTATGTTTAAGTTTAGTTTAGAGATGGTATGCCAAATATGCCAGCAGTCCAAGCAGCAACATACAACCCAAGGCCATGACAAATAGTATAGAAACATAGAAACATAGAAATTAGGTGCAGGAGTAGGCCATTCAGCCCTTCGAGCCTGCACCGCCATTCAATATGATCATGGCTGATCATCCAACTCAGTATCCCGTACCTGCCTTCTCTCCATACCCTCTGATCCCCTTAGCCACAAGGGCCACATCCAACTCACTCTTAAATATAGCCAATGAACTGGCCTCAACTACCCTCTGTGGCAGAGAGTTCCAGAGACTCACCACTCTCTGTGTGAAGAAAGTCTTTCTCATCTCGGTCTTAAAGGATTTCCCCCTTATCCTTAAGCTGTGACCCCTTGTCCTGGACTTCCCCAACATCGGGAACAATCTTCCTGCATCTAGCCTGTCCAACCCCTTAAGAATTTTGTAAGTTTCTATAAGATCCCCTCTTAATCTCCTAAATTCCAGAGAGTATAAACCAAGTCTATCCAGTCTTTCTTCATAAGACAGTCCTGACATCCCAGGAATCAGTCTGGTGAACCTTCTCTGCACTCCCTCTATGGCAATAATGTCCTTCCTCAGATTTGGAGACCAAAACTGCACGCAATACTCCAGGTGTGGTCTCACCAAGACCCTGTACAACTGAAGTAGAACCTCCCTGCTCCTGTACTCAAATCCTTTTGCTATGAAAGCTAACATACCATTCGCTTTTTTCACTGCCTGCTGCACCTGCATGCCTACTTTCAATGACTGGTGTACCATGACACCCAGGTCTCGCTGCATCTCCCCTTTTCCTAATCGGCCACCATTTAAATAATATTCTGCTTTCCTGTTTTTGCCACCAAAGTGGATAACCTCACATTTATCCACATTATACTGCATCTGCCAAACATTTGCCCACTCACCCAGCCTATCCAAGTCACCTTGCAGTCTCCTAGCATCCTCCTCACAGCGAACACTGCCCCCCAGCTTAGTGTCATCCGCAAACTTGGAGATATTGCCTTCAATTCCCTCATCCAGATCATTAATATATATTGTAAATAGCTGGGGTCCCAGCACTGAGCCCTGCGGTACCCCACTAGTTACTGCCTGCCATTGTGAAAAGGACCCGTTTACTCCTACTCTTTGCTTCCTGTTTGCCAGCCAGTTCTCTATCCACATCAATACTGAACCCCTAATACCGTATGCTTTAAGTTTGTATACTAATCTCTTATGTGGGACCTTGTCGAAAGCCTTCTGGAAGTCCAGATATACCACATCCACTGGTTCTCCCTTATCCACGCTACTAGTTACATCCTCGAAAAATTCCACAAGATTCGTCAGACATGATTTACCTTTTGTAAATCCATGCTGACTTTGTCCAATGATTTCACCACTTTCCAAATGTGCTGCTATCCCATCTTTAATAACTGACTCTAGCAGTTTCCCCACTACCGATGTTAGACTAACTGGTCTGTAATTCCCCGTTTTCTCTCTCCCTCCCTTCTTAAAAAGAGGGGTTACATTTGCTACCCGCCAATCCTCAGGAACTACTCCAGAATCTAAAGAGTTTTGAAAGATTATCACTAATGCATCCACTATTTCCTGAGCTACTTCCTTAAGTACTCTGGGATGCAGCCTATCTGGCCCTGGGGATTTATCGGCCTTTAATCTATTCAATTTACCCAACACCACTTCCCGACTGACCTGGATTTCACTCAATTCCTCCTTTGACCCACAGTCCCCTGCTATTTCAGGCAGATTATTTATGTCTTCCTTAGTGAAGACGGAACCAAAGTAGTTATTCAATTGGTCCGCCATATCCTTGTTCCCCATGATCAACTCACCTGTTTCTGACTGCAAGGGACCTACATTTGTTTTAACTAACCTCTTTCTCTTCACATATCTATAAAAACTTTTGCAGTCAGTTTTTATGTTCCCTGCCAGTTTTCTTTCATAATCTATTTTTCCTTTCCTAATTAAGCCCTTTGTCCTCCTCTGCTGGTCTCTGAATTTCTCCCAGTCCTCTGGTATGCTGCTTTTTCTGGCTACTTTGTACGCATCATCCTTTGCTTTGATACTATCCCTGATTTCCCTTGTTATCCACGGATGCACTACCTTCCCCGATTTATTCTTTTGCCAAACTGGGATGAACAATTTTTTGTAGTTCATCCATGCAATCTTTAAATGTCTTCCATTGTATATCCACCGTCAACCCTTTTAGAATTAATTGCCAGTCAATCTTGGCCAATTCACGTCTCATACCCTCAAAGTTACCTTTCTTTAAGTTCAGAACCATTGTTTCTGAATTAACAATGTCACTCTCCATCCTAATGAAGAACTCAACCATATTATGGTCACTCTTGCCCAAGGGGGCACGTACAACAAGACGGCTAATTACCCCTTCCTCATTACTCAAAACCCAGTCTAAAATAGCCTGCTCTCTCGTTGGTTCCTCTACATGTTGATTTAGATAACTATCCCGCATACATTCCAAAAAATCCTCTTCCTCAGCACCCCTGCCAATTTGATTAACCCAATCTATATGTAGATTGAAGTCACCCATTATAACTGTTTTGCCTTTGTCGCACGCATTTCTAATTTCCTGTTTGATACCATCCCCAACTTCTCTGCTACTGTTAGGTGGCCTGTACACAACACCCACCAGCGTTTTTCTGCCCCTTAGTGTTTTGTAGCTCTACCCATACCGATTCCACATCCTCCAAGCTAATGTCCTTCCTTTCCATTGCTTTAATCTCCTCTCTAACCAGCAACGCTACCCCACCTCCTTTTCCTTTCTCTCTATCCCTTCTGAATATTGAATATCCCTGGATGTTCAGCTCCCAGCCTACGTATGTACCCAGCATCTGCTTCATTTGTATTTTATGAAATATTGGGGAGTCAAGAAAATTGTATAATAAATATCCAGTCATCCAATTCTGACTTAGCAAAGGAAGATTTAGGTAAAGAGTATGGAATATGGAATATTTATTAAACAGAGAGAAGCTGTAGGTGAGCATGAAGATTTGTGGATCATTATAAGCTAATAGTCAGATCCAAAACATAATGTTAAACGTTAATTGAATGTTAGTCTTGGAGGTGAGGTGTAGAATGCAAAATTAATTAAACTTATCTTGACCATTGCATTTAAAGCTGGACAGGGGTATAAAATTGATTTTCTAAGGAGAACAATGTAAACTTTTCACTGGATTAATATTGTGATTACTGGTATAATGTAATTAGCAAATTCTATTTAAACTTCTCTGGATATAAAAGATGAATGAACCGTCTAATTCATGTGTAAGGTAATTAAGGGAGTTGACAATGTAGGAACACAAACTACATTTCCTCTGCCAAGAATGTCAAGAACAAGGGACATTTACCTAATATGTGTAGGAAGGAACTCCTGACCCTGGTTTAAACCAAAGATAGACACAAAAGCTGGAGTAAGTCAACGGGTCAGACGGCATCTCTGGAGAACAGGGATAGGTGACTTTTCAGGATGAGACCCTTCTTCAGATTAATACCAATTACCAAATTTGTGTTGGATCATTCAACAATGATTTCTGAATGTGTTTCCTCACATCAGAGGAGGAGGGTCAATCTTTGCCACAGAAGGCTGTAGAGGCTAAGTTGGTGGATATTTATGGCAGAGATAGATTCTTGATTAGTACAGGTTATACATATATATTTATATAGAGAGAGAGAGTTAATGGAAGGTAAAAAAAAAAATATATATATATATATACACACACACATTTTTACCGATTGTCTTTGTCACTTTTTCAAACACTATTTCTCGATTTGCCTCTATTCAAAATCACCTACACATCCACAATACATATCAAGCTATTTTATCTTCCATGCAATGAACACAATATACTCATTCAATTAATAATGCTATGGGGCAGTGTTGTTTAGATACTAGTCCAGCAACAGACCACAGACCTGTCCCTGCATGTTTTGGCTTCACAGTCACTGGGCCCAGGTAAAGTTCCAGTTAGTCAGCGACCTGTGTGCATTGTCTATGGACGTATCTGAAAGATTGATTGCAATCCTTTATTCTTTGATCTTTAAAGGGAAACGTTTCTATGTGCTGTGCTAATGTTTGGTGAGCCTAATCAGGAATATAGTCATCATTCTTGAACAAGCGGGTATCTGAAGGGTAGTGAGTTGGCAGCTTGTAACGCACTATTTCCATTTCAATGGCAATAAAAAAATAGGAGAGGATTAAAATCAGTTTTACCCTTTAGCACATTCTCAGAAACCTGGGTCGTGACAGTCACAATGATGGTGGCCATAATTTACCAGCTTCTCGTGTTACTAGGTGACTGGACAGTGGAGACACACGGTCTTCTTGTTAAGTTAAGTTTAGTTGAGAGATACAGCGCGGAAACAGGCCTTTCGGCCCACCGAGTTCATGCCGACCAGCGACCACCCTTTCACTAGTTCTATCCTACACTCTACGGGCAATTTACTCTCCACAGAATCCAACTAACCTACAACCCTGCACGTCTTCTTCAGACCCGAAACGTCACCCATTCCTTCTATCCAGAGATGCTGCCTGTCCCGCTGAGATACTCCAGCATTTTGTGTCTATGCTCGGTGTAAACCAGCATCTGCAGTTCCTTCCCACATCATTGCCTATGGTTCTAATCCTGGCAGGTCCTGGCACTAATCGGGTAGCACGATCTGCTCCCACCAGCGTTGCGGGAAGGGTCAGATCAGGGGTGGAGATGGCAACAGATGCAATGCGGTAAAATGATGGCTGGGGTTTTAGATCAGGACCCTTCTTCAGACTTCTCGGGATTGTTGCAAAGTGAATGTCGAAACATATAAATTGTTAAGGGCTTGGACATGCTAGAGGCAGGAAACATGTTCCCGATGTTGGGAGAGTCCAGAACCAGGGGCCACAGTTTAAGAATAAGGGGTAAGCCATTTAGAACGGAGACGAGGAAACACTTTTTCTCGCAGAGTTGTGAGTCTGTGGAATTCTCTGCCTCAGAGGGCGGTGGAGGCCGGTTCTCTGGATGCTTTCAAGAGAGAGCTAGATAGGGCTCTTAAAGATAGCGGAGTCAGGGGATATGGGGAGAAGGCAGGAACGGGGTACTGATTGGGGTTGATCAGCCGTGATCACATTGAATAGCGGTGCTGGCTCGAAGGGCTGAATGGCCTACTCCTGCACCTAGTCCGGTGTTCCGACGGGCGGCGCAGCTCTCGTCCCAGCAGCTTCTGCAATCTGTCTGTCTTTTTTTTAATTTTTTGTCCCGTTTGAGTGTAGTTAGTTAGTTTTTTTTTAGCTGGATATGTGTGGGGGGTGGGGGAAACTTTTAAAATCTGTTCCCTGTACGGAGGACCCGACCATTCCTCTGTCATGTCTCCGTTGCCGTTGGGGCCTAGCACCGTGGAGCGGCCTCCAACCGGACCTGGGGCTCCAGTCGCGGAGCCTGCGGACTACTCACCGTCGTGGGACTGGCCGAGTTCAGAACAGGAGGAGCCGTGTTGGCGTGCAGCTGCTGCCCGACCCCGGAGATTCGGAGGCTCCAGCTGCGGGCCGGTGGACGGAAACACCGGGAGCTCGCGGGTCCCTGGTGGGAGACCGCTTTTCGGAGCTCCCGCGGCGGCAACTTCTCCCGCCCGAGTTGCAGGGTGAAGATGACCTGGAGCGGGGCCTTACATCGCTTTAATGGCCGCGGGACCTGCTAGTGCCCGCCTGGGGCTCCAACATCAAGACCCGGAGCGCGGCCTTGCATCGCCCCGCGCAGCCTGAATGGCCGCGGGACTTATTTACCATCGCCCGCCGGGGGCTTTGACTGATATCGGGAGAAGAATGGGAAGCGCAGGGGAGAGATAAGACTTTGCCTTCCATCACAGTGAGGAGGAGATTCACTGTGATGGATGTTTGTGTCCATTGTGTTGTGTCTTGGCTCTTTTCTTGTTTGTATGACTGCAGAAACTAAATTTTGTTTGAACCCCAATAAATGGTATTGTATTGTATTGTATTGTCTATTATCTATTGTCTATTGTCTATTGAATGGAGGGCTGTACATTCGGAGAGGGTACAATACTTTTCTTTGCCCCTGATGTCTCCATGACTATATTCTGCTCAGCTTTTAGCAATTCCTGTGGAATTTGATTTGATTTCCCAGACCTGCCAGCTATTGCTAAGATCTGCCTGATGGAAAATAATTTCTGGCCTTGAGGTAACATCACGACCCAGATATTTTCTGTATCGGAAGTCAAGCTACAGCGACAAGTTAAGCTGCAGCTGCAGTTCAGTGGGATTCATTTTTAATGACCAGCATGGCAGCTGAATCAAAATATCCTGCCATGTCTTACACTTTCATTCTTCTGAACACCTGCAGCCACATTTCACATCTTCCTTTCCTCGCCAGGGCTTAGTTTAGTTTAGTGGAAACAGGCCCTGGTCAAATAACATCACATCAATAGTTAAGAGAGCCCAGCAGCGGTTGCACTTTCTGGGACGGATGAGAAGAGCTCACCTCCCCCATCCCGTCCTCTACTTTCTACAGGGGCACCATAGAGAGTATTCTGACCAGCTGTATCTCTGTCTGGTTTGGGGACTGCAAAGCCTCCATCTGGAAGTCTGCGCAGAGAGTGGTGAGGACGGCTGAAAAAATCATCGGGGCTTCTCTTCCTTCAATCGGGGATATTGCGAGCAAACGTTGCGTGTCTAAGGCCAGCAGTATTATAAAGGACCCCACACATCTCCATCACGGACTGTTCACTCTGCTGCCCTCGGGCAAAAGATATCGCAGCATAAGGAGCAGAACATCAAGGTTCTGCAGCAGCTTCTTCCCCCGAGCCATCAGACTCCTGAATGCCATGTAATGGGCTGCCACCGTTGTCTATTTTATCCTTTTATCCATTTTATCCTTCTGTTTATTATCGTGTTGCACGGGGAGCCAAATGCAACGGAATTTCATTTGGAATTGCATATATCGATGTATTTCTAAATGACAATAAAGTTTGTTTGATTGATTTTGGATTGGGCCCACTGACTCTGCTCGAGGAGATTCCCCTACACTACACAATTTTACAGAGGACAATCAACCAACAAATCCGATGTGGGAGGGAACCAGGAGCGCCTGGAGAAAACTAATGCGGAAACGGGGAGAACATGCAAGCTCTGCACAGACAGCACCTGTAGGCGGGAGCGAACCCGGGTCTCTGGCACTCAGTGTGTTGTCCCACGGTATGAGTACATTCCAAGAGCTCTCCCGAGTTTAAAAAAAATCAAACTCGTGGTAAGCACGGAGAATGAACGTAGCGGGTACGTCGGAGCTCGGGGTCATATCTTTGCGCTAACGGCAGGTACTCGGGAAGACTCGCTAACGGCAGGTAAGCACGGGAAGACTCGTGAAGATTTTTCAACATGATGAAAAATGTCCACGAGAGCCCAGAGTACCGACGAGTGGCCATTACTGTAAATCTCCGAGTAGGAATCAGGACAACTCTTGGAATGAACTCGTACCGTGGGACAGGGGTTTAGGCTGGCAGCAACACTACCCGCTGCACCACCGTGCCGTCCTAAACATGTTACACCTTTCTAATGTTGTGGATCTCTCTTCAGGTTTAGGTTTAGGTTTCTTATTGTTACATGTACTCAGGTAAGGTGAAACGCTTTGTTTTTGCATGCTATTCAATCGGATCAGATCAGGAATTCCTTCTCTCCAGGTAGCAGTGTAGTGAGGTGCCCGAAACATCACCCATTCCTTCTCCCCAGAGATGCTGCCTGCCCCGCTGAGTTACCCCAGCTTTTTTAAACCTTCGGTTTAAACCAGCATCTGCAGCTCCTTCCTACACAACGGTAGTTTTGCCAGCGATAACCAGGTTGTAGAAATGAACAGGTGAAAAGTATTTGTCATACAAACGTATCAAATGTTAAACAGTCTCGATCAAATTATTTATTTATTTTATATATAAAGTACAATTACTGGTCTGTTAAAAGGGAGAGGACAATGATTAATTGATAATGCTGGTCGGGTTCTCGTGGAGAATTAAATGCTGATACTGGTAGTAGTATTTACCTCATAATGAAAAATCTAACTGTGTTATTTATCTTTGTGATCGGATTTAGCATGGAATGAATTATCTTCTGATGTTATGTATGTTCATGTAGACACAAGGAACTTCACACAATAGTCTACAGAAAAATGCACAAAGTGCCAGAGTAAGGGGGAAGTCTTTTTGGACCGAGATGAGAAAAATATTTTTCACACAGAGAGTGGTGAATCTGTGGAATTCTCTGCCACAGAAGGTAGTTGAGGCCAGTTCATTGGCCATATTTAAGAGGGAGTTAGATGTGGCCCTTGTGGCTAAAGGGATCAGGGGGTATGGAGAGACGGCAGGTACGGGATACTGAGTTGGATGATCAGCCGTGATCATATTGAATGGCGGTGCAGGCTCGAAGGGCCGAATGGCCTACTCCTGTACCTAATTTCTATGTTTCTATGTAACTCAGCGGGTCAGGCAGCATCTGTGGATAAACGACGTTTGGGTCGGGAACCTTCGTCACTGAGGAATGTTCCCGACCCGAAACGTCCCCTATCCATGTTCTCCAGAGATGCTGCCTGACCCGCTGAGTTACTCCCGCACTCTGTGTCTTTTTACGCATGTTCATCATCCCCGATCAACAATGTTCATCGTTAGGATCCAGCAATGAAAGAGTGGCTAAAAAGTGCAAAATGATTTGAAAATTCATTTTTACATTTAAATATTTTGCCGTTTCTCTAAAGCTGATACAGTATTTAACAATTACACACCGGGAGACATTGTTGCTCTTTAGTTGCATCGTTGAATAGGGAACTTGTATTTTTTCCTGCGCCGAAAATCTCAAAATTAAACAAGCAGATTCTCGGTTCTCACTAATCAGTTGTGGAAACGATAGTCATTTTATGCACAGGAAAGATAGACACAAAATGCTGGGGTAACTCAGCGGGACAGGCAGCATCTCTGAAGAGAAGCAGTGGGTGACGTTTCAGGTCGAGACCCTTCTTCATTTTATGCATGTGACTTTCTCTGATGTACAATCATAATGATGGTATATTTTCTCTCTTGGAATTCACCCTTTCCTGCTCACGAGTCACTGTCCTCCCTCAGATATAATTCAGAACTCCAAAACTTTGGACAGTAAATGCCACCTGTTAAATTAGTATCGTCGGCAGTCTGTTTTTTTTTAAAAAAAGGTCCCCTCTCTCGCCTTGCCGCGTGTGCGAGGGGTAATATAGAGGGACCCCTCCCCACACACCCACCCTCTCACGATCGCACACCCCCTCACACGCATCCCCCCCCCCCCCCCTCCCCCCCCCCCCCCACCCCCACCCTCTCTCCTGCGGTAGACACAACAATCTGGAGTAACTCAGCGGGGACCGGCAGCATCTCTGGAGAGAAGGAATGGGTGACCTTTCGGGTCGAGACCCTTCTTCAGACCCATAACGTCCCCCACTCCTTCTCTCCAGAGATGCTGCCGGTCCCGCTGAGTTACTCCAGCACTCCAGTCTACCTTCGGTTGAAACCAGCATCTGCAGTTATTTCCTGCCCCTCTCCTACTCTCGATCACATACCACCACCCCCCCCCCCCCCCCCCCCCCCCCTTGCTCACTCCCCTCAGTTCTCAACGTTAACTCGCTCCCCCTCACACACACACATCCTCAAGAAGGGTCTCGACCCGAAACTTCACCCATTCCTTCTCTCCAGACATGCTGCCTGACCCGCTGAGTTTCTCCAGCATTTTGTGTCTATATAATCTTCGGTTTACAAACATAGAAATTAGGTGCAGGAGGAGGCCATTCGGCCCGTCGTGCCAGCTCCGCCATTCATTGTGATCATGGCTGATCGTCCCCTATCAATAACCAGTGCCTGCCTTCTCCCCATATCCCTTGACTCCACTAGCCCCTAGAGCTCTATCCAACTCTCTCTTAAATCCATCCAGTGATTTGGCCTCCACTGCCCTCTGTGGCAGGGAATTCCATAAATGTTTAAACCAGCATCTGCAATTCCTTCTTAAACACTCTCCGTCCCTCCCCTCGGTCCCCCCTCTCACACCCACCCCTCTCGCACGCCCGCCCCCCTCACACACATACGCCCCCTTTCCCCCCTCAGTCATATGCACTCTCTCTCTCGCACACACCCCTCCTTACTCTCGTGTGAGCTTCCCCCTCTCTTGTGCAGGTTCCCCGTGCGCCCTCATCACTCTGATTCCCGTGCGCCCAATCTCGCCCTCTCACACGCATTTCTCTGCCCCAAGTTCCAACACATCGACCCCCCACCACCCCCCCCCCCCCCCCCCCTCCCCCCCCCTCGCTCTCTCGCTCTCTCTTACACACACACACCAACCTCTCTGACACACACACAAATACACTCTCTGGCGTCCTCTCTCTCACTCACCCACTCACTCACACACGCAGACTTCAGAGAATCATCTTTGGGTCGCGGACTCAGCCGAGAACAACAAGTTGTTCAGGTTTCAGGCGTGGCTTTTATTAAAGGCAGTTAGTTGTACATAATTAAGTATTTCTATAAATTAAGGCATTTGACAGTACCACTACATGTTCTAAGTTAAGGCAGTGACAGTGTTTCACATTCAAGTTCGCAAATAAATCCATCTTTGAGTATGTAACGTTATATTAACATTTAAACGTCAGCTTTCTCACTCAAAGGTCAGGCGCAGGGCGAAGCTCCTTCTATCCCGTCTCGTCGCAAACTCCCGGGGTCAGACACGGAGGGTCGCTCCCTTGACACGTATTCCCAGGGTGACACACAAAACGAATCTCCCTCTCCCCGGCCCCGCCACACACTCCCGGGATGGCACGGAGGAAATCTCCCTCTCCCCCGTCGCACCCTCCTGGGGTCAGAAGCAAAGCGAAGCCCCTCTTCCATGTCCCGTCGCACACACACACACACACACAAGCACACGCACACACGGCCGGGAATACCGCGAATCTCCACCCCCCCCCCCCCCCCCCCCCCCCATCACATCACACACTCCCGGGATCAGATAGAGTCAATTCCTTTGTATCCCGTCCCATCACACACTCCCAAAGTCAGGCACAGGGGAATCTCCCTCTCCCGCCACACACTCCCCGGGCCGGGCTGTGAGGACCATCCTCCCCCCCCTCACACATTCCCGGGGCCGGGGTCTGGGCCGGGGTGGGGGGTCGGGGGTGGGGGTCTGAGCCGGGTGGGGTCGGGGCTGGGGTGTGAGGACCATCCTCTCCCCTCACACACTCCCTTGGCCGGGTTCGGGGTCTGGGTCTGGGACGGGGTCGGGGGGTCGGGGTCTGGGTCCTGGGACGGGGCCGGGGGCCAGGTGAGCTGGGGCCGGGGTCAGGGTCTGGGACGGGGTCGGTGCTGGGGCCGGGGCCGTGGGTCGGGGCCGGTGCTGGGGCCGGGGTCGGGGTCGGGGTCTGGGTCTGGGACGGGTCGGTGCTGGTCCCGGGGTCGGGCCTGGGTCCTGGGACGGGTCGGTGCTGGGGCCGGGGTCGGGGTCCTGGGACGGGTCGGTGCCGGGGTCTGGGTCGCGGTCGGGGTCTGGGTCCTGGGACGGTGTCGTGCAGGGGCCGGGTCGGGGTCTGGGTCTGGGTCTGGGACGGGGCCGGGGGGTCGGTGCCGGGCCGGGGTCGGTGCTGGGGCCGGGGTCGGTGCTGGGTGGGGCCGGGGTCGGGGTCGGGGTCTGGGTCTGGGGTCTGGGACGGGGTCGGTGCTGGGGCCGGGGTCGGGGCCGGGGTCGGTGCTGGGGCCGGGGTTCTGGGACGGGGGTCGTGTGCCGGGGTCGGTGCTGGGGCCGGGGTCGGGTCTGGGACGGGTCCGGGGTCGGGGCAGCTCCCCGCCTACAGACTGGGCCGCCCGATCACCCCGCGCAGCGTGGAGTAGAGGCCGATGTGTGAGACCAGGTTGGGCTCCACCACGTACGCCGTGTCTCCCTCGTCCCTCAGCGCCTCGTACAGCGCCGAGTCCTTGGCGAAGCCGGGTCGGCAGCGGCGGCGGCGGAGGTAGCGCAGGGCCCTGGCGGCGCCGCGGGCAGTGAAGGCCATGGCAGGAGTGCAGCAGTGGGAGGCGGGCGAGACGGAGTAGAGCTGAGGGCTGGCCCGGCGAGCCTCCAGCAGGTAGACCCGGCCGTAGCCCTCGGCCGCCAGCATGCACAGAGCAGCCAGGGCGCAGAAAGCCAGGGGCGAGGAGGAGGAGGAGGAGGAGGACCCCACCACCCACGCCCACAACCACAGCCCCACCCACCCCCCCCCCAACCCCCCCGCGGTGCAGGAAGACGAGGAGACCGCCTCCCAGCGCTCCCACACCGGCCCACTCCACGATCCGGGCCGGCTCGGGATGCAGGAAGCCCTGCAGCCTCTCCGGGTGGTAGAGCTTCACGTAGAGCGGGTCGCGGGCGGCCAGGCGCCGCTCCAGCACGTCCCGCAGCACGGGGAACAGGTCGGGGGACGGCAAGGCATCGTCCTCCAGCACCAGCACGTAGCGGGGCCGCAGAGCCAGGCCGCGGGACAGGCAGAAGAGATAGTCCTGCTTCTCCTTCTCGAAGCGCTCCGGCTCCGGCCCCGGCCCCGGCCCCGGCTGCTCCTGCCCGGCCCCGCCGGCCCCGAAGCGCCGGACCACGGGCACCAGCCTGGACGCCGCCCGCTCCGCCTGCCAGTGCTCGGCCGGTCGCGGGTCGACGTTGCAACCCATCAGGCGGTAGCCCCGGCACCAGGGGCAGCGGCGGAGCAGGCGGTGCAGGGCGGCGGCCACCTGCAGGTAGTAGCGGTACTCGGCCCCCTGGGACCTGACCGTGGTGACGATCACCACCGCCATGTGCGGCCGCTCGCCCCCGTCCCCCCCGTCCCCCCCGTCCCCCCCGTCCTCCCCTCCCGCAGCCTCTCGGAAGTAGCTCTCGGCTTCCTCGGCCCGCTCCAGGCTGTCGGCCAAGGCCCGCTCCGTCAGCCCGGCCAGCAGGGCCGAGGCGCGGAAGTAGTACGAGTGCCGCTTGCCTTGTCCGATCAGCGGCAGCAGCAGCGCCAGCACCAGCACGTACAGCAGCAGCAGCTGCATCCAGGGCGGCCGCAGGGCGCGGCGGAGCAGGGACACCCGGCCTGTCATCTCTCCGGCCTCGCCCCTCGCCTCTCCTCTCCTCATCGCCTTCCTTCCGCTCTCCTCTCCTCTCTCTTCCCCCTCTCCTCACTCCCCCTCCGCTCTCCCTCTGTTTTACTCTCTCCCCCTCTCCCCCTCCGCTCTCCTCTGTTTACTCTCTCCCCCTCTCCTCACTCTCCCCCTCCGCTCTCCTCTGTTTACTCTCTCCCCTCTCCTCACTCTCCCCCTCCGCTCTCCTCTGTTTACTCTCTGCCCCTCTCCTCACTTTCTCCCCCTCCGCTCTCCTCTGTTTACTCTCTCCCCCTCTCCTCACTCTCCCCCCATCTCTTCACTCTCTCCCCCCCTCTCCTCTCCTCTCCTCCTCCTCACCCTCCCTCCTTCTCCGCTCACCTTTACTTCGCCCTCCCCTCTCCTCACTACCCCATCCCCCTCCTCTCTTTACTCTCATCCCCCTCCTCACTATCCCCCTTCTCTCCTCAATCCCTCCCTCTCCCTCCCCCACTCTCCCACTCCTCTCCCCCCCTCCCTCTCCTCTCTTCACTCTCTCTCCCCCCCTCTTCCTCTCCTCACCCCCCCCTCCCTTCCGCACCTCACTTCACCCTCCCCCTCCGCTCTCCTCTGTTTACTCTCTCCCCATCCCCTCTTCTCTCTCCCCCTCTCCTCAATCTCCCCCTCCCCTCTCCTCTCCACCCCCCTCCTCCTTCCGCTCTCCTCTCTTCACTCTCTCCCCTCCTCACTACCACTACCCCCCCTTCTCTCACTCACTCCTCTCCTCTCCCTTCTCCTCTCCTCACTCTCCCCCCTCCTCTTCACTCTCTCCCCCCTCCCCTCCTCACCCCCCTCCTTCCGCTCGCTCTTCACCCTCCCCTTCTCTTCTCTCTCTCCTCTCCCCCTCTCCTCACTCTCCTCCCTCCTCTCCTCAACTCTCTCTCCCTCACCTCCCCCTCTTCTCACTCTCCCCCCACCTTACCTCTCTCCCCCTCTCCACTCAAAACTCCCCCTCCTTATCTTCACTTCCCCCACCCTTACCCCACTCACGACTCTCCACGTTACTCACCTCCACCCCCCCCCCCCCCCGCAAACTCCTCGCGCAATCTCTCCCTCTCGCACTCTCTCCCCCTCTGCCTACCCACTCCCCACCTCCTCGTCCCCTCACCCCAACCCACACGCTCCAACCCACGATCCTTCTCTTGCCCCCCCCCCCCCCCTCCCTCTCACTCTGGTGAGGGTGACCAGAATGATAATTATCGTCTCGGTGATCAACGGGGATGACCAGGGCTCGGGAACAGCAGGTCGGCCACACAAGGTAGTGCGGTGGGTGAGTAGGAGAGAGAGAGAGAGAGGCGGCGATGGGATAATCCGGGAAACCCCAGGAGCACCAGTGTCGCTGGCAGTTCCACCCAACGGTGGAAATGACTTCTTGTCCCAAGCGTGTCTCGTCTGCTCCTCTGATGGGATGTGGCTGGGATTGCCCCGAGTGGCCAGGTACCACCCTACACGTCTGTAAGTGACCAGTGGTTCCCGGTGAATTGGTGTGGAGAGAGCATTACTCCTCGAGAGTTCTCTGCCGGGCAAGAAAGAAGCAAGTGATTCTACAACCCCTGGTACAAAACCCTACCCCACACACAATAATATATTCACCTCTGTACACGTGACAATAAACTAAAATGAATTGACCCTTGTCTTATCCAACTCTCCCCCCCCCCCCCCTCCTTTAACAGAAACATAGAAAGAAACGGAAAAATAGGTGCAGGAGTTGGTCATTCGGCCCTTCGAGCCAGCACCGCCATTCAATAGGATCATGGCTGATCATCTCAAACCAGTCAGTACCCCTTTCCTGCTTTTTCCCCATCACAATTCCTTTAGCCCTAACTCTCGCTTGAAAACATCCAGTGATTTGGCCTCCACTGTCTTATGTGACAGAGAATTCCACTATAATGGCCCATCCCGACTAATCCTTCCCTCCACACAACCTTTAATTCCCAGATCCCTTCTCCCCATATTCCCGTACCGTTTAATACCCCGGTGCAGTCCCACGTTTCCCATACTCTTTAAAACCACATCCATCCCAATTCTACTCAGATGGACGCAAAATGCTGGGGTAACTCAGCCAGGACAGGCGGCATCTGTGGAGAGAAGGAATGGGTGACGGACGAATCGACCCGAAACGTCGCCCATTTCCTTCTCTCCAGAGATGCTGCCTGCCCCGCTGAGTTACCCCAGCATTGTGTGTCTATCTTCGATTTAAAGCAGCATCTGCAGTTCTTTCCGACACACGAATCCTACTCGGATTAGCTTAGTTTAGATATGCAGCACAGAAACAGGCCATTGGCCCCATCGAGTCCACGCCGACCACCGATCACCCGTCCACACTGGTTCTGTTATCCCGCTATTGCACACACTCACTGCAGGCTGGAAGCAAATTCCAGAGGCCTACATAAGGTAATCGGAACGGGTAAACATGAGCGTACACAAAATGCTGGAGAAACTCCAGAGATGCTGCCTGCCTGTCCCGCTGAGTTACTCCAGCTTTTTTTTTGTGGCTCTTAGAAACGAGGGGATAATCCCGATTCATCGCGCTGCACTTTAAAAAAATCTACATTGCCTTGCAACTGTGGCGCTCTGACGCTGCGATCACTGTTGTACTAACGTGTTGTGGTTTTGGAGCTCGCAAACAAAGCTTTTCGTGTATGTCAGTGCACGTGGCAATAATATATGAAAACCTCATTATCCGCACGCTTTAGTACCCCCACCCTGTCTCTTCCAACTCGCCGCCCCCCCCCCCCCACCTTTTAATACCCCGTCCCGTGTAAATCCAACATTCGCCTGACTTCCCTTCATATCGGTAGGAACTGAAGTCTGAGGAAGGGTCTCGCTCCGAAATGTCACCTATTCCATTTCTCCTGACCGGCCGATTGACTCCAGCTTTTTGTCTACCCCAAGCCTTGTGGTGGGGGAGGACGGAGGTGGCGGCGAGAGAGGGGTGTTGGCAGCGAGGTTGGGAGGGGGGGGGGGGGTTGTGGGTGTGGCGGAGAGAGAAGGAAGAGGCGAGTTGGGGAAGAGGTGTTAACGAAGAAACTGCAGATGCTGGAGAATCGAGGGTTACACAAAAAGCTGGAGAAACTCAGCAGGTGCAGCAGCATCTAAGGAGCGAAGGAGAAGAGGTGGCCGGGAGGGAGAGAGACGGGCGGGCTGATGCTGGGGTTGGGGGAATGAGGGGAGAGAGAGGGGGTTGGGGAGAGACCAGTCCCGGCGCTGCCAATGGGCTCAGCTCCTTTGGAACTTCGTCAATGTATCGAGTCGCCGCAACTTACGGGGATTCCCTCGGGATCCCCCCCCCCACCCCCCCCGCGACACCCGGAACCAGACCCCGCGTTCCGGGCCAATCCCAGTCGAGCTCTGAACGATCTCGGAGACCCGCACCAACCCCGGACACCCAGACCCACCCTGAGCACTAAATAGCACAGATCTATGATCATATAGCTCTATGATCTTTGCTGAGCACCTGGACCAGGCCCGGGCCAGACCTGCCCAGCTACTCCCCGAACCCGACCAGACACAGGGCTCCCGAACACCCGACCCACCTGGACACGAACGCGGGTCCCTTGACACGGGCAATCCCGGCCGGGACACTCCCTAGCAGCCGATCCGCCCGGAAGCAGCCAGCTATTGGGAGCACTGGAGAGAGAGAGAGCAGACCGGGCCAATAGGATGTTTAAGAAGGAACTGCAGATGCTGGGAACTCGAAGGTAGACAAAAGTGCTGGAGAAACTCAGCGGGTGCGGCAGCATCTGTGGAGCGAAGGAAATCGGCGACGTTTCGTTCAAACTGAAGATGGGTTTCGGCCCGAAATGTTGCCTAATTTCCTTCGCTCCATAGATGCTGCCTCGCCCGCTGAGTTTTTCCAACATTTTTGTCTATCATCGATTTTCCAGCATCTGCAGTTCCCTCTTAAACAACTGCTTACTTTCAGTGACTGGTGAACAAGGACATCTAGATCGTGTTGTACTTCCCCTTTTCCTAACTTGACACCATTCAGATAATAATCTGCCTTTTATTTTTGCCACCAAAGTGGATAACCTCACATTTATCCACATTAAAGGGTGAGGATTGATGGGGGGGGGGGGGGGGGGGGGGGGGGGGGGGGTAGGATGGGGGATTGGATAGGGGTTAGGATAGGATGGGGGGTTAGGATGAGGTGTAGAGGCGAAGGGCTCCCTCTCGCTTCCAGTGACGGGGCATGACTGCTGATGTAGCCCCGTGTGGAAGATTACAGAGCCCCTCTCTTACAAACACATCTCTTTCACGCACCTCTCTCACGCGTACGTGATTGGGAGAAGCCAAATCAGACTGTTTGCAGCAAGTGGATTACTTTGGATACACTTTACACTCCTTGTTTCCACGCAATTCAGGATTGTGAATTGTATTTTTATGTATTTTCTGTCTGCGTTCGTTTTGAATGCGTGGGTTTGTTGGTTTGGGGCTTCTGGGCATCTGAATTTCCCCGAGGGGATCAACAAAATATTTATTATTATTATTATTATTATTATTATTATTATTATTATTATTATTATTATTATTATTATTGAATTACATAAAATAAAATGGTTTACAGGTTATTTCAAAGTTCTCTATAGTTAATGGCAGCCGCATGAAACACAACAACTCTGCATTGTAAATGTCAAAAAGTATTCTCCATCTTCTCCTGCACCCGTTCCCCTACGTACCTTCCCTATTCTTTCCTTTCCTCCTCCCCTCTCTACACTCTCCTCATCCACCTCTCGGCCATGTCTCCTCTCACCTCCTTGTCTCTCCTCCGTCCCCAACTCCTCTGTCCCCACCTTCCCTCTCCTCTTCTTCCCCACTTGATTCAGGATCATGTACTACGTCAAATAAAGTTGTCCACAAAAAGTTATTCCAACGTTATATTTAATTAACGGCAGCTGTATGAAACAAACCAATTCTACATTGGAAACGCCAACTTAGACTGTTTGCAGCAAGTAGAATACTTTTTTGATACACCTTGTATTAACTTTTAATGCTACGGGGTTACAACCAGATAAATGTTTCCAATCCATTCAGGATCGTGAAATACATAGAATAAAGTGGTTTGCAACAAGTTATTTCAAAGTTCATTTCCATTAATGGCAGATGAATGGAACACAGCTATGCATTGGAAATTCCACATTCAATTTACCGCCTCCTTCTCCCCTCTCCACCTCTCTCCCCTGACTCCTCGCACTCCCCCAACTCCACCCACCTCCTCCCTGTCTCCTCGCCTCCATTGCCCTCCCCAACCCTCCTGTCATCTCCTCCTTCTATCCTCCCCCCACCTCTTACCCCTTCAATTCTCCTTCTTCACCCCTCACCTCACCCCCTCATCCTTCTCCCCATTCACTTATTCCTCCTCCCCCTCTTTCTATCCTCTCCCCCTCGCCTCTTCTAACCCCCCACTCCCCACCTTTCCTCCTCCAACCCACCCATTCTTCTCTTCTCCTACCCATCTCTACTCCTCCCACCCCTCTTCCTCCCCTTCCCTTCTCCTCCTCTCCCTGCTCCCCTTTCTTCCCTCGCCCCTCTCTCCTCTCCTTTGTTCCCCTCCACCACCCCTCCCCCTTGATTAAGTATCGAGAATTACTTAATGTAAAGAAGTTCACAACAAATTATTTCAAAGATCTTTTGAGTTAATGGCAGCTGTATGGAACACGACTACACTGTATTGGATATGCCAAACGTAGACTATTTGCAGCAAGAAGCATACCTTTTGAAACACTTTGCCTGAACTTATCATGCCAGGTTTTACAACCAAATAAAGGTTTCCATTCGTTTCAGGATCATGAATTACATTGCATTGAATGGTTTACAGTAACATCTTTCAAAGTTCTCATGTAATAACACGGAATTGCAGATGCTGGATTATAGCAACGAAAGACACAAAATACTGGAATAACAGCGAGTCAGGCAGCATCTCTGGGGGGAAAGAATAGGTGACGCTTCGGGTGGAGACCTTGAAGAAGGGTCCTGACCCAAAACGTTACATATCGATATTCTCCAGAGATGCTACCTAACCCGCTGAGTTACTCCAGCATTTTGTGTCCCTCTTTGGTATAAACCAGCATCTTCTTCAGTCTTGGCCCGAAATGGGGAGAAGGCAGGTGAGGGAACGGGGTACTGATTGGGGATGATCAGCCATGATCACATTGAATGGCGGTGCTGGCTCGAAGGGCCGAATGGCCTACTCCTGCACCTGTTGTCTATTGAAACGTCACCTATCCACGTTCTCCAGCAACGCTGCCAGATCCATTGGGCTCACTACATCACTTTGTATCTTTCTTTTTATTTCAGTTTGTTTTAGTTAATGGCAGATGAATGAAACAAATCTGCTCTGCATTGTAAATTAGAATCTCTTCCACCCTACTCCCCTTGTTCACAGCCCCTCTCTCCTCCTCCCCCTGCCTCCCCTCACATCATATCCCCTCTTCCTCCACCCTTCCATCGCCTCCTCTCCCTTCCCCTGCCCCCTTATCCCCTCCAAGCCCCCCTTATCCCCTCTCCGGTCCTCCTCTCATCCCTTGCCTCTCCCAACTTTCCTTCACCTCTACCGTCTCAATCCATCTCCTCTCCTTATCCCTGCTCCTCTGTCCTTTCTTTCTCCCTCCCTCCTCCCCTTCCCTCCAAACACACTCTTCCGCCTCTCTCCAGCCCCCCCCACTACCCTTCTCCTCTCCCCCGTCTAATTTCTCCTGCCCGATTCTCCTGAAGACCCGGACCACCTATTCCTTTTCTCCGAGACCCGCTGAGTTACGATGGATTATGTGTGTCAAACCAGCATTTGCAGTTCACACCCCTTTTCTCATAATGCCCTTTTCCAACTTCCCCACCCTTCCACTCTCCACCACCCCCCCCCCCCCCCCCCCGGGTCCCTGACATGTATATGGTCCGAGTAATGTCGACAAGTCCTGATTGAGACGGCTATTGTTATATAAGCAAAAATGCTAAAGAACCGTCCCCCTCCAGTTGGGGGCTTCATCATCTGATGTGCCTTGCACTAAATTCGAGAACGCCGGCGAGTCCTCTCGCACACGCAATTAAAAAATAATGCATTTAAAACAAATTTAAGAAAAAAAAGTTTATTCTGTAGACAAAAGTGCTGGAGAAACGTTGCCTATTTCCTTCGCTCCATGGATGCTGCTGCACCCGCTGAGTTTCTCCAGCACTTTTGTCTACCTTCGATTTTCCAGCATCTGCAGTTCCTTCTTAAGCAAAACGTTTCTTCTTCTGATCGAATTCAGGATGACGCGCAGCAGAGCCCTCTGGCTTTGTGATGTTCTCACATCAAATAATGCTCCTCCAGAACTTTTCCGAGGCATCTTTTTACGTGTCATAATCGGTCGCTCTAATGTCCAAGTAAACCGACGTTGACACGGCCACAACTGCCAGTTCACTTCGACCCACCGCCTCGGGAAAGGGAAACCTTCCCCAGATAGGACTTAACATTTAGTCCATCGCCCTGAATGGGCTGTCATTTGGCCATGCCCGGACGCCAACTGCTCTCTTCTCGAGGGGAACCGTCCACGATCATCCACAGTCCCACCCTTCACCTCCCTCCCCGCCGCCGCCTCCTGCATTCCCCTCAAACCAACACACAACTCCACTCCCCCCCATCCCATACCACTCCCCTAGCCGTCTCCCTTCTCCTCGACTTCACCCTCCTAATCCTGCCCTACCTCAGCTCCTCCCCCTCTTCCTCTCGACTGCTCTCTCCTTCTCGCCCTTCAACCCCGTTCCTCTCCCTCCTCAGCTCTCCGCTGCTCCCACCCCCATATCTCATCCTCCTGCTCTACCACCCCCTCCGCAAACCACCCAACGCCCACGTCCCCCTCCTACACCATTTCACCTACCGTCCCCTCCCTCCTCCTCCACGTCGACTCATTCACTCTCCTGCCCTACCCTCATATCCGACCCCCTCTCTCCCCCATCTACTGCTCGCCCCTCACCTCCTCCCTCCTCACTCTCAAACCCTGTCCTCTTCCCCCAACCCCCCCACTAATTGCTTTTTAACCTCTCCTCCCCTCCTCCTCTTCCCTCCTTGCCTCTATCCCTCCTCAACCCTCACCTCACGTGCCCCTCAATCAACCGACCACCTGCTCCTCGCCAATCTTTCACCTCCTCCCTCCCACCCCTTCACCTCATCCCTCCTCAAATTATGTCCCCCATCCCAACCCTCTTCTGTTCACCACCTTTACCTCCCCCCTCCACCCCCCTCAGGTCTGTCTTCTCCCCTCAACCCTCTACATGCTCTCCCGTCACCTCACCTCCCCTCTTCCTCATCTCCTCGTTTCCCTCAACCATGCTCCCTCTCCCTCAACCGTTTTCTGTTGCATTCTCACCTCCTATCCTATCGCTCTCCTTTCCTCATCCGCTCTCAACCCCGTCCTCCCTCCTCTCCTCAGCCCACTACCACTGCTCCCCCTACTCACACCCCCCTCCTGCCTATCATCCCTCCTGCACTCCCCGAAAATCAGAACTCGCCTCTCCCCCTCCCACTCACACCCCCACCGCCTCCTCCTCCTCGCCCTCACACTCCTACACATCTCTCCCTACCCTCACCCCTACCCTCACCTCCTCCCACACTCTCAATCATCGACTGCTTGCCCCTCAGCTCCTGTCTCCTCCTCTTCCCACTTTCTACCTTCCCCCCTCGACCCTCTTCTTTCACCCCAACCCTACACTGCTCTCCACCCACCTCCCCCATCTCCACTTCCCTCATCCTCCTCCTCCCTCAACCCTGTGGACCCCTCCCTCAAACCTCTCTGCACCCCCCACACCCTCCTATCCCCCCTTCTCCTCCTCGCTACCCACTTCCTCCCCATCCCCCGGAAAACCACACATCTCACCTTCCCCACCTCCCACCGCCTCCTCCTCCTCCTCACCCTCTCCTCCACTCCTTCACATCTCCCGCCTCTACCCTTGTCTCCTCACCCCTCTCCTCCCAACTCAACTGCCTCTCCCCCCACCCTCCTTTCTCCTCTCCCCTGTCATTCTTTCCCCCTCAACCCTTTCCACCCTCCTAAACCCACTGCACACTCCCCATCTCCTCTTTTCTCTTCCCTCTCCTCTCCCTCAAGGCCTGCCCTCCTCTCACCATCAACCCTGTATTATTCCCACCGCCCCACCTCCCTACCATGCTCACGCCGATCCCCCCCCACCACCACCACCCAATTCTCCCCCTCACCACACCACCACCTCCTGCCTCCTTCATCCTCCCTCTTGACTTCCTTCACTCTTCTCCCCTGCTCTCATCTCATCCCCATCTCTTCCCTCTATGTATCTCCCCTCACCTCTTCTCAAACCTTCTCCTTCTCCCTATTCTCCTCCCCCATTCCCCACAAACCGCCGCCGGCCACCTCTCGCCGTCCCACACCACCACCAAACCAATTCCCTTCGCCTACCCCGCATGACCCCTTCACCTCCCTGCCCTATCCTCACCTCCTCGCCCTCGCCCCCCCATACCAATCTCCCCTCATCCCCCCTCTCCTTCTCCTCCCCCCCTCTTTCGCACCTTAACCCCCCAGCCCCCTGCTCAACCCTAAATGTCCCCTGCTCACCCTCCTCACTCTCCCTCTCCTCCTCCTCTCGCTCTACCTCAACCCCCCATCACTTCTCCCTGAACACTCTACGGGTCTCCCCTCACTTCCTCTCCCCGCTCCGTCACCCCTCAACCCTGTCCTCCTCCCCCTCTACCCATTATTGTTCTCTATTGTTCTCCACCCTCTCCTCTCGCCGCCTTCCCCCTCTCTCCTCCTCCCTTTTTAAAAACCTGTCCTACCACCCCTCCCCTGTCTCCATGCTCCTTCCCCTCCTGACTACTTCCTCCGTTCCCCTGCCCGACTCATCCACGCCACCAGTTTTCCTCCTCCCTCTATCCTGTTCCTCTATCCTGATCTCCTGCCCCCTCTTCCCGCAACTGCTCTTCGCTCTCCTCCTCCTTCCCTTCCACCGTCACATTAATATCATCCCTCCCCTTTCCTCCTCCCCCTCCCCTGCATCCTTTTCCTTCCCCCCTCTGCCATCTACTCATCCCCACTCCTCTCCCTCCCGTTCTCACCCTTCATACCCAAACTAATCCTTTCCCTTCTCTTCCTCTTCCATCTCCTCCTCTCTCTCCTAGTCTTCAGTCTCTTCCTCCCTCTAGTATTTGTTCTCACCCCTCACCCCTTCCTCATTCCACCACTCAAGCTCTCGCCCTTCCCCCTCCACTTATCCTATTACCCCCCCTCTCCATCCCAATCCTCTCCTCCCCTGGTTCCCCATCTTCCCTCTCCTTCAACCCCCCTCCACCTCCCCTTCCCACCCCTCTCCCTCCATCTTTCATTCCAATCTCTCTCCTTCCTCCCCACTCACAAATCCACTTTGCTCTCAAGCCGTCTACTGCTTCCACACCATGCTTCTATAGTTCTCTACCCCACTTCCTCCACCCATATCTCGCCTCCTCCCCATCTCGTCTACACTGCTCCCTCCCTTCATCCCTGCTCCAGTCAGGCCTTGCTCTTCCCCGCCTCTATCTAGCCCCATCATCCTCCCTGCTTCTATTCCCTCATCTCCCAATCCCTCACGCCCTCCCTCCTGGCCCTCTCCTCCCCTTTTCCCATTTCCAGTCCTTCCACCTCCCCTCCCCTCATCCTCCACACCATCTCCCATCCGCCCCTTTCCCCACTTTCCCTATCCTCTCCCCTCCCACCTGTAGTCCACCCTCCCACTAACCCCCTTACCCTCTCCCTCTTTCTCTCCCTCCCTCCTCTCCCCCTCCCTCCATCCCTCCTCTCCTCCCACTCCTCACCTTCTCCTCTTCCCCCCTTCCTCTTCCTCTCCCCTCCTCCTCCTCCCCCTCCCTCCCTCTCCCTCCTCCTGTCCCCTACTCCCCTCCCTCCCTCCATCCCTCTCTTCTCCTCCGTCCCTCGCCTCCTCCCTCCTCCTCTACTCCTCCTCCTGACCCTCTCCTCCTCTCCCATCCTCCTCTATCTCCCTCCTCCTGTCCTCTCCTTCCTCCCCCTCCCTACAACTCCGCTCCTCCTCCTCCTCCTCTCCTCCCTCCTCCTGACCCTCTCCTCCTCTCACCTCCTCCTCTATCCTCCCTCTCCCCCCTCCCTACACACCCTCCTCCTCCTCCTCCTCTCCCTCCTCCTCTCCCTCATCCTCCTCATCCCTCCCCTCCTGTCCTCTCCCCATCCCTACACTCCCTCCTCCTCCTCCTCCCTCTCCTCCTCTCACCATCCTCCTCCTGTCCCTCTCTCCCTCCTCCCTCCTCTCCCTCGTCCCTCCTCTCCCTCCTCCTCCTGTCCCTCTCCCCTCCCTACACATCCCTCCTCACTCCTCCTCTCTCCCTCCTCCTCTCCCTCTCCCATCCTCTCCCTCCTCCTCCTGCCTCTTCCCCCTCCCTACACACCACTCCTCCTCCTCCTCTCCCTCCTCCTCTCCCCCTCCCTACCCTCCCCCTCCCCTCCTGTCCCTCTCCCTCACCCTCACTCCCTCTGTCCTACCTCTATCTCCCTTCCCCCCCCCCCCCAATCGTCGAAGATGGCGGAAATAAGCCGAAGGTGACGTCAGTGCGGCCGGCGGAGGGCGGCGCGCAACAAGAAGGAAGAGCAAATGGCACCCTGGAACGCAAAGTGCCCAGTTCCCGAGGCGTTCTGGCAAGCCCTGTCCCTGCCTGGATCGACGCCGCCAAAGTGCAGTGCCCGGACAGTAAAGCGGCACTCCTCCCTGCTGCTCCCTCTCATCCCTCCCTCCCCCCGGGGGCGAGCTGTTTTGCGCGCGGGATGGGAGGGTAGGTGACGCGGGGCCCCGGCCCTCCCGCCTCCCTTCCTCCACCTCCACCTCCACCTCCATCTCCATGCCCGGCCCGGCCCGGCCCGGCTCTCTGTCTGTGTGTGCGAATGTGTGAGAGAGAGAGATGGCCAGGGATGCTGAGACTGGGGGGGGGAATACAGCACTGACCCTGTCCCTGTCCCTGTCCCTGTCCCTGTCCCTGGTCCTGCCACTGACTGGGCCCTTTGCCCAACCTCCCTCCTCTCATTGTGAGAGCAGTGGCTGTTATATCTCTTTATATTTATATAATATATAATATATATATATATATATATATGAGTGTGTGATGTGTGTGTGTATATATATAGACACGAGATGTGTGTGTGTGTGTATATATATATATATATGTGTGATGTGTGTGTGTATATATATATTTGTGTGTGTGTATATATATATATGTGTGTGTGTGTATATATATATATATGTGTGTGTATATATATATATATGTGTGTGTGTATATGTGTATATATATTGTGTGTGTGTGTAAGAGGAGGGTAAGGGGCACTCTCATCCTTTCATCCTTTCGCACACAGACACACACAAATATATATGTATGTGTATGTGTGAGAGAGAGAGAAAGGATGAAAGAGTGGTGTGGCCCAGGTAAAGAGAGAAAGACATAAACACTGGCAATAAAACCACCCTCCTCCCCACCCAGGTGTCACTGATTGAACATTACTGCCACGTTCGCTTTTCTTTCTATCTTTCTAACACCTTTTTTTTTCTGTTGTTTGCATTCGCCCATGTGCAGGTACAGAATCGGAAGACACTGGAAAAGAGGGTGGGAAGAGCAGAGAGGTGATGAGGCTTAATAAAGAAGGTAAGGATGGCAACATCACAGCATGATGCTACACCTGCTGTCAGTCTCTGTCAAGTATTGAAATGAATGGACGGATGAATGAATTACATACTTCTGACACTGATTGCACAATGTTTACATTCATTGTCAGTATTACTCTCAGGCAATGGGGATACAAAGGCATCGTACACAACACATTATCCTTTTATAATTCAAAGTCAAGTTTGATTTTCAACAGCCTGTGGATCTCAATTAATCCTGGCAGGTACTTATGTTTTGGAAACTATATTAATATAGATGCATTTTTAATGATGTAAACCTGTTCCACCACAGGTTTGTTTACATTTGGGAATTTTGTTATTCTGAAGTTTTGTACACCACATTTCAATGCAGAGACTGTGCAAAAGGCTTTATGAAATCTGAACATTAGATAAATTCCATTTAATTGCTGGTGTTACAAATATATCAGCAGGGATTTGTTCTTCTGGCTCGCGGTCCTGCTGATATGTATCGTATCAACAGATTAAGGGGGGCATTGACTCCTGGTAGGCTGAATTCCAGGATCTGCTAGAAAATGCATTTGCCAAAGAAAAGAGTCTGATATTGTCTATCGCCATAATGCTGAATTACACAGGTGTTGTGTCTGGTACGCGATTAATTTGTTTTTTGTTTTATTGCAGTATATTTCACTTTGGGTATAATTTTAAAATAAATTAGGAAGTTTTTGTGCTGGTCAGATTTTTAAATATTGTGTCCTTTGGTATGTAACAAATGGATTTTATGCCACTGATGTTACTTTAAAATATTAAGTTTAATACATTATGTACTTTATGCATCTGAAGGTTATTGTTAGGTGATGTTCAATTCTCCATACCATACCAGCAAATGTCTATATATCTACTCCATACCACTAAATCACCCAATTCAAAAATGTGTGAGCTATTTTCTTTGTCCTCAGCATTTTAAAATATTTTAGTTGTATAGTTCAACGGTGGCATTAAAAAATAAAACCATTCACGATTTTTTACGTTTGAGAAATCTTTTGATTTTTACCAAAATAATTTTTATATTATGTATGAATTTTGGCATATTGTTTACTTTTCCATATCTGTTGATGTTTTTATGAATTATAACTCGGTGTAGTTAAGGGGATGGTGTCTTTTTGACATTTATATTCCCTTTTCTTTCAACAGCTGAGAGAGTGAAAGAATAGTTCTATTCAGTGAAATTTGGTTAGGTTAGGAGGTGTTGCATTGTTTATACTTTCTAGATGGGAAAAATTATGAAAGAAATGTAGTTAAGTTTCCAATTATATTTCCAGCCAACAATGAATGGTTATAGGAAAATGTCAGAAAATCGCATTTTGTGAGAAACAATTCACAAACAAAAATGGATGTTTGCCTTCAGCAGACTTGGAGCGTGTTGAAAATGTATGTAGGTTCTGTCTTCGGTAGAAGGGTACTGATAATAATTGTACAGCACTGGAACTATTATTGCCCCTCATCATTTTTAAACCAATAAGCTCACCCCCTCAGTCTCCAATGTTCCGTTGAGAATGACTGGTAGACTACCTGGTAGTCTTGCCATCTGCCATCCGATCATGGCAGATCTATTTTTCCCCCTCAACCCCATTCTCCTGCCTTCTTCCCGTAGCCTTTGGTGCCCTTACTAATCAAGATGTTACAGGCAACAAACAGTGGATGACTTGTAATGTAGTAGTTTGTGGCAAAACTGTACAAGTATGGGAACTACATCGCGAAGTGTGTGGGTGGGCATAAATATTTTTAAATGTTATTCTCGTACTTGAGATTGGTAGGTAAAAGGCAAGTTTTATAAATAGGGACATAAAATGTGAGAATTTATGCAAACCATTGATTAGTACACAATCAGCGTACTGCCTGTCGTTTTCGGCATCAGATTATAGATTGACATTAAAACCATAGACACTTCAATCCATTGTTTACTAGGATCATGCCAAGATAGGAAACCAAAGTTAGTAGCCTTAGAAGTATTTTCACTGGAACAAAAGTGGTTAAACTTTAAAAAAAATAATACTGTAGAAGAAAAGACTTGGCTTGGAAATCAGTGTTGAGCAGTCACCAATTTAAAAATCCCTGACTATAACAATAAAAATTTGGAGAATAATTTTGCACAGAACATTGGAGGATGTTTTTCGTTAGGCGAGATTGGGACAAAGACAATTAGATTGTTAAATGAAAATTGGGTTAAAACTTGAAGCAGAATAAGATGCATGGGAGAAATCGAACCCTTGTGATTGGTTTTGGACTGTTGTCCAAATAGCATGGACTGAATAGAACAATATTCTGAATAACTGAATAGAACAATAGCATGGACTGAATAGTCCAATAGCATGGACAGAATAGAACATTTGACCTTTTGCTACTAGGATTACAATTTTAAGTAAAGATAATTCTAAAATATGTCTATTAATTTCTGCAGTCTTTAAAAAAAAAAGATCATAATAAACAGCATTTTTTCTAAATGAGCTGAATAATCTTCGTTTCTTTGTGACATACAAATGAAATAATTTTATCTCTTTTATTAATAAATTTACTTTACATAACGTGCTGTTTAAATTGTAATAGATAATGCTTGGCGGTTCCCAGCAGTTTAATTGTGGAGCCTAATTGTTAATCTTAAATTCTTTATTTGTTTATTGTCTTACAATAAATTATTGTAAGACAAATTAGTCAGACTTTAACTTTCATTTTAATATATGTTTATTTCTCAATAGGAACATATTTCTGAAATGTAATAAATTGTTTAACAAATAAGGAAAGGAAATAATCTATTCCTAAAATGTTACCAACAGTTGAAATGGCTGTGTAGTGGAATTTGACAGGGCCGAAGTATTTGTTTGGAATGTGCTATGCAAGGAGGAAGTGTAGTGTGTATTGCTTCAAGATTACGGGGAAAGAAATTTTGAAAAGAGAATCCATATTTTTGGAGCAAAGCTATCAAGGAACTTTGATAATATTGGTTCAACAACCTATTGTAAATTATTATATGCTGTCAATTAAATGACTTGCTTTTCTGAAATACCAATCTGTCAGTGTTACAGGAAAATAGAGTGAAATAATGAATTGCATGATTTATAAATTTAGAATGAAGCATTTTAACCAAATAATTTTACTTTGAGAAAGTAAGAGAGGGTCAAAATTCCTAATGTAGAATACTACCAAGGCTGAAAACAGCAGAGAAGATTGTTGGGTCGATCCGATCAAAATGATTGGGGTTCAAACTAAATTTCAAAAGCCTGGAAAGTTTATGCAGAGGAGAGGGTAAGGAGGATGATGGAATGGAAGATGATAGCAGGAATTTTAAAGTGACAATAATGGTGTGGCTCTCAGTTCAGTATTACTGAGGGATGGCACGATAGTGCAGTGGTAGAGTTGCAGCCTTGCAGCGCCTGAGTCGAGTTCGATCCTGACCTTTGGTGCTGTCCGTATGGAGTTTGTATGCTTTCCCTGTGACCCTGTAGGTTTTACCCAGGTGCTCTGGTTTCATGAGGTTGGACTCCAGCTTTTTGTGTCAATCTTTGGTTAAAACCAGCATCTGCAGTTCCTTCCTACACAAAGTAGTGTTGATACAATGGAGATTGAGAACGAGTTGCAATGGGGAAAGACAAGGAAGATGTATTAATCAACACAAAAGCATTAAAATGTATTGCTTCAGTCATTATACAATAGATATCTTGGAGAATATACTTTGCTGGTATGTGATTTGAGGGGGTAGAAATGGATGATAAGTTCATGATCTCCTCAAATAGAAGAAATAATGAATGAGTTTGAAGATTTTTAAGATGATTCTTCTTGAGTGATACTATAATTAGAGTACATGTATTAAAAGAGTGACTAATGTCCAAGATGGTATTTAGTAGAAGACTTTAGGTGGAACATGGTTGAGATGTGGAATTCAGTATCACAAGGAATAATCGCAGTGTGTGGCATTGATGCTTTCATACCTTCACAATTTCATAGGTTCTAGCAGCAGAATTAGGCCATTCGGCCCATCAAGTCTACTCTGCCATTCAATCATGGCTGACCTATCTTTCCTTTTCAATCCCATTCTCTTGCCTTCTCACCAGAGACCATGACACCCTTACCAATCAAGAATTCAAGGCAAGGCTAGGTTAAATCTGAGGGGAAAATGAAAAGAAGGTTATGCTGATAGAATTAGCTGGTCAGGTAGGGGGAGGCTTATATGAATCGTAAACATTGCTGTGGAAGGGGACTGAATTGAGGCATCCTTTTCTGCTGTCTATTTTGTGGAAGATATTGGGTAAATTCCATGAGAAACAAACAATTTTACAGCATTGTTTCCCCTAGTTTGCGCAACAAGTGCAAACTGGTAAGACGTCAAAGTGAGTGTTATGGGGAAAAAGCACTCTGCATATTCCAATGAACAGGGGAGTGTGGCAGATATGGAAAGTGAGCTCCCTACAGACAGCATAAGAAAATATAGTTTGTAAACGCTTTATTTGAACATTAGGTACATGGAAGTATGGATTATAAAAATATTTGATGCACAGTTTAAACATTATGGCTCAGGGATAAATACCTTACCTTTGGATATGCTGTTTGTTTCAGTGACGATAGTTAAAACATTTAACCTCTGATTATATCTATTCAGTTTGGGAAGGACATGAGTGCTTCATTTAATTTTGCGAGTGTTCTGTTTTGCATTTTGTAAATATGAATTTAATTTTCTGGTGCGAGTCTTCATTTGCATGCTTCAATATAAATGAGGCATTTTGCATAATACAATCATAGAACATTTAAGACGCAGTTGGAGCCCATTTAGCTCGTCGCGTGAGGGCTGACCGAAAAACAACTATCAGACTAATCCCACTTCCAGAATTAGGTCTGTAAAGTGCACATGGGTTCAAAGTTGAGGAGGATCTTTAGAATTTCTGTGGAATTGATGTACAAGAAAACGGAAAAGAACCTTTTTATAGACACCATTGCCTTCAATTGGCTGGAGTCAGTAAACCTTAAGTAGAGTATACACTGATGATTGAGCCGTTGTGGTTTACTGTGACAGACCTCGCTGATTTGCTGTAATAATAATGATAATTGGTTTAAATGGTGCTGGTTGAGAGATAATGTTTGGCGAGAACATGCAGAAAATTGCTTGAGTTTAGTTTATTGTCACGTGTACCAAGGCACAGTGAAAAGCTTTTGTTGCATGCTAACCAGTCAGCGCAAAGACAATACATGATCACAATCGAGCCATCCACAGTGCACAGATACATGATAAAGGGAATAATGTCAATAACGTTTGGTGTAAGATAAAGTACTGCTACCTGTGAAGATGGCAATTTAACCTTCCATTCAAAAAGTGGTAGTTCTTTTTGCTGAGTTACTCCAGCATTTTGTGTCTATCTGGTAGTTCTAAAAGTTCTGTACTGGAATGCCAAACTCTGAAATGTTGATGATTTGAAGATGGAACTGTACTTGTGTGCAGCTACCATTGATTAATTCAACTTATTAATTGGTTGCATGATAGATTTCTGTGCAACTCAAGTATTATTACATGACTCGTGATTTAAAGGACATGCTTCCTGATGTGATAAATTGGCATTCGCATTCCCCATCCTGTTGATCCAAAGCCAGATAAATCTATTTGAACAACACGTTCACAAAGATTGGTGATAGTAAAAATGATGCTCTTGTTATGCGGTGACCTTGGGTCATGCAAATCATGAGCATCGCTCCCCTGCCAGTAAATGTCCCACTGAGCAAATCCTATTGTTCAGCAGATCGCAGATGTGGTTTAATTAGTTTTATGGCATATGATTAAAGATACAGTGATGTAGTGATTTATTTAGCCTGTAAAAATGTAAAGTGTTGACAGAATTAATCAATGCAATATGCGACACGACTACTTGGGCGCATTTGCATGCAATCACTTTTCAAAGGACTGCTTAATAAATGGCAATAACACTGACAGACATGATACCTTTGCAAAGTCTTAATATTTTAATTGGTTAATGAGATAACTACTGATCCGCGTAATACATTGTAATTGAGTAAAATCAGATCATCCTTTCAAGACTGACCATTCTGAATGGTTTAAGATTCTTTTGAATGAACTTGAAAGAGGGTAAAAAGAGCTAGATGAACATTTTATCCAATTCCTCGCTCTAACTTTGAATTATTAGCAGGTGCATCTATCCATTTGATTTTTTTTTTGTATCCGAAGTATTGTGTTGGTAGGAATTGGTATTGGTTTGTTATTGTTGCATATACTGAGATATAGTTAAAAACTTTGCTCAAACATCTAGTCAAATCATACCATGCATGGGAACAATAATGCTACCAGTTAGTGCAAAGAGGAAAATAACCAGAGTGCAGATAAAACAGACAGAACATGCAGATTGAAAAACAAAACAAGTGCGGCAATGAAGTAAGTTGGGAGATCAGGACTACACCCTCATCTTGTGAGAGGTCCATTCACGAGAATGTGCAGGTTTGATCAAGGGTTCCGACCCCAAACGTCACATCCATTTTCTCAAGAGATACTGCCTGGCCATTAGAGTTATTCCAGCATTTTGTGTCTATCTTTGGTATAAGCCAGTATCTGCAGTTCCTTTTTTATTGTCCATTCAGTAGTCTGACAACAGCAGATAAGAAGCTGTTCTTGAATCTGCTGGTCGGTGCTTGCAAGCTTTTGCATCTTCTGCCCAATGGGAGGAGGGAGAAAAGGGAATGGCCTGAGAATGAATCGCCCTTGATTATGTTGGCTGCTTTTTCGGGGCAGCATGAAGTGTAGATGGAGTTAATTTGAGGGAAGGGGAGGATTCGGATGGTATGATGGTCTGCAATTTCTTGTGGACTTGAGCAGAGCAGTTGCCAAATCAAGTTGCTGTGCATCCTGATACATGTTGAATTTCCTTGGTATTCTGAGGTATTTGAGGCGTTGATATTTTTTCTTAGGCACAGTATCAATGTGGTTAACGTTGCATAATATGATCAGTTCACAATGTGGTTCACAATACATGATGTGCTTGTCAAAAATGTGTGGCAGTATCGGCAGCATTAGTTCTACTTGGCCTAATTAGTGGACCATGCACACCTCCCTATTGCCCTTAGGTCGACATAAAATGCTGGAGTAACACTGCGGGCGAGGCAGCATCTCTGGAGAGAAGGAATTGGCGATGTTTTTGGGCTCCACTCCACTATTGCTCTTCATTTGTTGCATGACAGTGTCTTTCAAATCTTCTTTCCATTCCTTCATCCATTTTATTGTCCAAACCTCGTGCTCTGGGCCAGAAAGTTTGCTCGCTGCGTTCAGCAATACCATTTCACTTAGGGATTTGTTAGCTGCTGGTATTTACTCTGTTCTAACAAAGGAGAATCTCAATCTGTTAAAAGTGCTGATTACTGAGGAATAGAGCAGTGTTGAAGTACAACTTGATCCAATCTATGCAGTCTCTTATTCAAGTCGGAAGTTAGATTTTTATCTCTTTTTCTTTAAATGAACTGAAACGGTCAACGTTAGATTGCATATGGTAGTAACATCATGTACGATTTTAGATGCATTTGTTTCCAAATATTTACTGAGTATGGAGCATCCTGGAAGTTTTGAGGTTTGGGGCATTTTTTAAAAACTTGAATAAGAAATCTCATGCTGTCACCCAATGGTGCAAAAAAGTGTTGCATAAAAGGCTTTACATCATGTTACTGAAAGATTCTGTCCACATTGCAATTTTGTACCAACATATCCACAAAGAGTTGTCATCCCAAAGCTTTTTGCTGCTTCAAATCTGTTCAGAATTACACTTGCAATTAAATACCAGAGTTGTGGCAAAACATTAAGATTGTTTTGTACTTTGAATGAATAATCAAGGTATTTATTTCTGTGCCTTTTTATAATGTGCTGAATGGGCTGGAGATTTCTGCACCAATGTCCAACTATTTGGTGTATGGATATTAAACTTTCCTGATAATTCACCGATTGTTCTATCAATTGGCGGTGGCCAGTGCCATCTTCTTCGCTGTCGTGTGCTGGGTTAGCAGGGCGAAAGCTGCGGACGCCAACAGAGTTAACAAGCTCATCAGGAAGGCTGGCCCTGTCCTAGGGGTGGAGTTGGAGTCATTGAAGGTGGTGTTGGAGGGGAGGATGCTGCTCAAACTGCAGAGCATCTTGCACAATACGTGATACACTGGTCAACCTGAGGAGCACCTTCAGCAACAGACTGGTTCCACCAATTTGCAGCACAGAATGCCACAAGAGATCCCTTTACCCTGAGGCTATCAAACTGTACAACACCTCCCCCTTCTGTCATGGGGTGGACTTACTCATCCCTCTCCCCCCTCCCCAATCTTTGCACATCCCCAACCCTGAACTTTCCACTCATCACTTTTATTTCATGTTTCATGTATCGTGTGTTTTATGACTGTTGGCAGAACAATGTCTCTCCTGGGATAAATAAAGTTCTATCGTCTCGCATTGTAATTAAGAGCTAATTTTTCAATGTTAAACTTAATGTTAGAAATAGCACAGTGGAAATTCATAATTGTGAAAATCTAATGTTGAATTGCCTTTGATTCAGCAAGTAAATATTAAAAAAAACTCAACTTCCTCCATTTGAAGGGAAAAATTCAGCAGATACTGGAAATCCGAGGTAAAAACAGAAAACGCTGTGAAATAACAGCAAGTTAGAGAGTATATGTGTGGAAAGAGAAATAATTACATTTTCTAGTCCAGGACTTCATAAGAACTGAGAAAAAGAGAAGAAAAAAAAGTGTAGGTGGCAAAGAGGTGGGGGAGAGAGAGGTGAGGGAGAATGGTGCAACTAATATTAGACAACAAAAGCAAAGGCATGGGACAAGACTGGTAGGGATTGGGTGGATGGATTTGCGAGGCCTCGAGATATGGTTGAGCTTGGGGGTTTGAATGGATGTTTTCTCTCCTTTCAGCAATACTCAAAATGTATTCCCAGTGATACAGCCAGGCCACCATAATCTGGCTCCTTCTCCCTACAAATTCCTCCCCAACCTCATGTTTTTGTGGAGAAATTATTTGCTCCTAATGACTTTGGGTGTGCTTGCTTGCACAAGCAACAATCACTCAGTTTATTGTGAAGTTAAGTACTTTGTTGATGGACCGCTATTGAGTGCTTGATGAAGATTGTTTAGAATATTCAGAAGGTTGGAATACACACTTTGGTGCTTGACCCGCTGAGTTACTCCAGCACTTTTTATTGTAAACCAGCCTCTGCAGTTCCTTGCGTTGCCATCTTACTGTCCCACTGCAAATATCTCCTTAAGGTATGCTACTTTGAAGCCGTTTTCCTCCTCTCTGACGGGAGTTCTCTGAGACCCTCTCTCACTGTTCCTCCTCAGTGAAATAAACTAGACGTGAGAAAAGGCCAGAACAAATCATGGCCAGCAACAGATGGCCTCAGGAAGGGTGGAGCCCATAGTGGCCCATTGTGAAGGAGAGAAGGCAGGTACAGGATACTGAGTTGGATGATCAGCCATGATCATATTGAATGGCGGTGCTGGCTCGAAGGGCCGAATGGCCTGCTCCTGCACCTAATTTCTATGTTTCTATGTTAGCTGGGGAAGGTGTGATAACAAGAGGGATACTGAGCTTACATCCCAGCGGTATGAACATTGACTTCTCTAACTTCAAATAGCCCTTGCTTTCCCTCTCTCTCCCCATCCCCTCCCCATCCCAGTTCTCCTACTAGTCTGAGGAAGGGTCTCGATCCTTCGCTCCTTAGATGCTGCTGCACCCGCCGAGTTTCTCCAGCCTTTTGTGTACCCTCGATTCTCCAGCATCTGTAGTTCCTTTTTTAACACTCCTGCTAGTCTTATTGTCTCCGACTACATTCTATCCCTGTCCCGCCCGCTACCTGGCATCAGTCTGAAGAAGGGTCTCGACCCAAAACATTCACACATTCCTTCACTCCAGAGATGCTGCCTGTCCCGCTGAGTTACTCCAGCATTTTGTGTCTACCTTTGATTTAAACCAGCATCAAGGTTTAACAAGGTAGATTGCAGGGTGAGGTTTTCTCAGATCTTGCACGCCTAGTCTTTGAGTCTCAGATTAGTTGTTTTCCATTAGATAAATTGGTACAAATGTTGTCATCTGGGGGTGCTAATCTTTGGAATGCTCTACCAAGTAAAGCTGTGCAAACAGGTTCTGTGGCAATTCAGTTGGCTGAATATTTTCAAGGCAGGAACTGATAGATCTTTAGATTTTGCAACAGGGATGAGATTAGTACAGAGAATTAATGCCGAGTTAAAAGATCAACATAACCTCCTTGAATGTTAGAGCAGGCATAAGGAACCATGTGGTCTATTCATGCATTTGTCGCTGATGCCGCTGAGTAATTTCATCATCTCCAATACTTGGGTAGATGATGATCCTTAACACAAGTTGCTGTGAGCACAGACTGTTCCTGTGAACAAGTAAGAGAGAACCAGAAAAATAACCTGGACCGGCACCAACATTGATCTTTCTCTTTCTTGAATTTTGCAAGTTTCATGTTTGCTTTGTGCATATGTCTTTTTTTTTGGTTTAGTTTAGCGATACAGTGCGGAAACTGGCCCTTCGGCCCACCGAGTCCATGCAGATCTGCGATCACCCTAGTACACTAATACTATCCTACACACCGAGGGACAATTTACATTTTTTACCTAAGATAATTAACCTACAAACCTGTACGTCTTTGGAGTGTAGGAGGAAACTGGAGCACTGGGAGAAAACCCACATGGTCACAGTACAATCTCTGTATAGATAGCACCCATAGTCAGGATCGAACCTAGGTCTCTGGCGCTGTAAGGCAGTAACTCTACTACAATGCTGCCCCCTGTACCACTGTGCCACCCGTGTGCATATATGGGGAACCCAGCAAACACACAAGGAGGAAGCAAGTGGTAGGATATACTGTGTAGGAAGGAACTGCAAATGTTGGTTTACACCAAAGATAGACACAAAATGCTGGAGTAACTCAGTGGGACAGGCAACATCTCTGGAGAGAAAGAATGAGTGACGTTTTGGGTTGAGTCCCTTCTTCAGTGTGAGTGTCAGGGGAGAGGGAAACTAGAGATATGGAATGGTACAAAGCGAATGTGAAAAGGACAGATCAAAGCAAATGCTGATCATTAAATGTAGAGAGATTCATTGTTGACTGAGGAGAAGATGACAATGAGGCATACAAACAGTAAAATAAATCAGGAGGACAGTAAAACTAGTCTGAGAACTAGGGTGCAGGAGTGATGGGGAGAGAGGGGCTGCAAGGATTACTTGAAGTTAGAGAAATCAATAATCAAACTGCTGGGTTGTAAGCTGCCCAAGCGAAATATGAGATGCTGTTCTTCCAGTTTGCGTTTGGCCTCACTCTGACAGCGGAGGAGGCCCAGGACAGAAAGATCAGCGTGGGATGGGAGGGTAGTGTTTCAATATTTCAAACATGGGAGTGTTTGAATATTTCTTTTTATAGAATTCCTTTCGCTACCAAGCGGCGATGTGGTATAGATATCAGATGAGCATCCTGTTTTGTTGATTGATAGAGGTCCATACTCTCAACAAAGCTAATGCAAATTTTTTGTTATTTCATATTGAAAATGAATGGTCGTTCCATTCAAAGTGGGTTTAAAGATCTGTATGTATAGTTTTAAGTGTAAATAATTAGGTAGAGAACATCTATGCTTTGCGTTCAGTTCATCGCAAAAATATTTGATGAAAGTTATATTATTTTAGTTTAAGGTATTACCTAATTTAAATAGATGCAGTACAGTGGTGCAGTGGGAGAGTTGCACCTTACAGCACCTGAGACTCGGGTTCGATCCTGAGTACAGGTGCCGTCTGTACGGAGATTGCAAGTTCTCCCCGAGACCGTGTGGGTTTTCCCCGGGTGCTCCGTTTTCTTCCCACACTCCATAGACGTACAGGTTTGTAGGTTAATTGGCTTTGGTAAAAATTGTAAATTGTTCCTAGTGCGTCGGATAATGCTACTGTATGGGGATCACTGGTCGGCGCGGACTCTGTAGGCGGAAGGACCTGTTTCCGTGCTGCATCTCTAAACTAAACTAAACTAAATTGCTGTGCTCAGGAAAATTCAAATTGTTAAAATGAGGGTCGGGCTAGATTATGTTGTGCAAGGTTGTTGGATGCTAATGGCAGTGAATTAATAAAATTCATCTCCATAGATGCTGCCTCACCCGCTGAGTTTCTCCAGCAATTTTGTCTACCTCCAATTTTCCCAGCATCTGCAGTTCTTTCTTAAACAATAAAATTCAGATGATTGTTTTGTTATTGATGGAGATGGTTGTGACTTGACTCTTGGTTAGGATCTTACATAGAAACATAGATATTAGGTGCAGGAGCAGGCCATTCGGCCCTTCGAGTCTGCACCGCCATTCAATATAATCATGGCTGATCATCCAACTCAGTATTCTGTACCTGCCTTCTCTCCATATCCCCTGATCCCTTCAGCCACAAGGGCCACATCCAACTCCCTCTTAAATATGGCCAACGAACTGGCCTCAACTACCTTCTGTGGCAGAGAAGTCCACAGATTCACCACTCTCTGTGTGAAAAACGATTTTCTCATCTCGGTCCTAAAAGACTTCCCCCTTATCCTTAAACTGTGACCCCTTGTCCTGGACTTCCCCAACATCGGGAACAATCTTCCTGCATCTAGCCTGTCCAACCCCTTAAGAATTTTGTAAGTCTCTATGAGATCACCCCTCAATCTTCTAAATTCCAGCGAGTACAAGCCGAGTCTATCCAGTCTTTCTTCATATGGAAGTCGTGCCATCCCAGGAATCAGTCTGGTAAATTCTTACTGGCCATTTGGCAAGATGGTGCCAAGGCCTTACTTAATGTGATGACCCGCATTTAACACCACTGGTAATATTTAGATACGAGCAAAATATTGGAGGGTTTTTCCACTGACCTACTCAAAGATAATATATTCACCTTTTGATGCTTTCTCCGATGTAATTTAATTGCAGATGTCGCCGTGCTCACGGCTCAGAAAAGGAAAGCAACAGAATTCCACCATTTCCTGAAGTGAATATTTGTGCCTACTGCATGTGTTTTTATTGAATTTGACAGAAGGATGCCCAAGTTAACATTAGCTAAGTGTTAACTGAAAATTAATAGGATACACTAAACAAGATCTGAGCTGTCAGGCAACGTGGAATGTGAATGAATACAAGCTACTTTGATTTGGTGTACTGTCTAATACATGTTCTCACAGCAGCTTCCAGCCTATCTGACATTTTAGTGTTCTTTTATTTTCTCTTTTGATTTGATTTTTGCAAATTTGGTGTCTATGTCTGGGCTGGGGACAAATGGGGAAGTGAGAAAACCTTACAAGGATTCGATACTATAGTAGACACAAACTGCTGGAGTTACTCCAGCACTGTGCCTATCTTCAGTATAAACAATAGACAATAGGTGCAGGAGTAGGCCATATGGCCCTTCCAGCCAGCACCGCCATTCAATGTGATCATGGCTGATTGTCCCCAATCAGTACCCCGTTCCTGCCTTCACCCCATATTCCCTGACTCTGCTATCTTTAAGAGCCCTATCTAGCACTCTCTTGAAAGTATCCAGAGAACCGGCCTCCACCGCCCTCTGAGGCAGAGAATTCCACAGACTCACAACTCTCTGTGAGAAAAAGTGTTTCCTCATCTCCGTTCTAAATGGCTTACCCCTTATTCTTAAATTGTGGCCCCTGGTTCTGGACTCCCCCAACATCGGGAACATGTTTCCTGCCTCTAGTGTGTCCAAACCCTTAACAATCTTATATGTTTCAATAAGATCCCCTCTCATCCTTCTAAACTCCAGAGTGTACAAGCCCAGCCGCTCCATTCTCTCAACATATGACAGTCCCGCCGTCCCGGGAATTAACCTTGTAAACCTACGCTGCACTCCCTCAATAGCAAGAATGTCCTTCCTCAAATTAGCGGACCAAAACTGCACATAATACTCCAGGTGTGGTCTCACTAGGGCTCTGTACAACTGCGGAAGGACCTCTTTGCTCCTAGACTCCTCTTGTTATAAAGGCCAACCTGCCAGTATAAGCCAGCATCTGCAGTTCCTTCCTACGCATATGATGTTAGCTTTTAAGAAACGATTAGATATGGAAATGCAGAGAATAGATGGTTTTGCATCATGTACAGGCAGATGAGGTCACTTTAACTTGGCTTCATATTTGGTGTAAACATTGTCGGCTGAAGGGACTATCCCTGTGTTGTACAGTTCTATGGTCTATGTTAATGTTCTTACTGGTAAATTGGATTTTTATGGATAATGTACGAGTCAAGAGTGGTTTATTGTCCTATGTACTGGAAGTAAATAATGAAATTCTTACTTGCAGCAGCAGCAGCAGCACAACAAGTTTGTAAACACATTACTCAATCGATAAGAAAATAAACAAAAAAAGTTAAATAAATTAGAACAACCCAATATATATAAAATAGCAAACACGGAGAGCAACGTCCTTAGTGCAACCCAGGCAGTTTATAGTTCGGGGTTTAGTTGGAGTTCGTTGTGTTCAATAACCCGATGCTTGTTGAGAAGAAGCTGTACATGAAACTGTACGTTACAGTTTTCGGATTCCTATTTAAAGTTTAAAGGGAGTGGTAAAGGGAGATAGATAGAGCTCTTAAAGATAGCGGAGTGGAGGGATATGGGGAGAAGGCAGGAACGGGGTACTGATTGCGGATCAGTCGGTGGGGGCGCTGCGAGACGGCTGCCCTGCCAGCAGCGTGTTAGTCATTTTCTACTTTTTCTGTTTTTTTTAGTATGTCCAAATGTTTGTTTTAATGTCTCTCGGTGTGTCTTGTGTGGGAGGTGGTGAGGGGTGAACCGCTTTCGGTCACCTCCTCCACGGAGAGGAGGCTTTTTCCATGTTGCCTCCCTCACGGCCTAACACCAAGGATTGGTGCGGCCTTTCCCTGAGTCAGGCCCGGAGCTTCAGCAGTGGGCGCAGCGTGAACTTTACATCGCGGAGCGGGCGAGCCCTCGCCGGGGGACGCCAGAAGGGAGTGCTCCAATAGCTGGCCCGCCGACTGTTACATCCTGAAGCCGCGGTCTGCGAAGCCTGGGATTCTTCGTTGGGGACCCCGGAGGAGAAGAGCTCCGACCGCCGGCCCGCAGCCTACAACACCTTGAAGCCGCGGTCTCCGGTAGGGAAGCACCGATTCGGGACTTACCTTGCCTGTACGTCTGGCCACCGGCAGCGGTTACTGCGGAGGTTTGTGGTCCCGACCACGGGGAAAAATGGAGAAGAACTGACTGAACTTTGTGCCTTCCACCACAGTGATGAATGCTGTGGTGGATGTTTTGTGTTACATTTTTATTGTGTATTGTATGTTCTTTTTTATTGTACCGCTGCTGGCAAGTGCATTTCACTGCACTTCATTGTGTATGTGACGAATACATCTGACTATTGACTATTGATTGATCAGTCATGATCACATTGAATGGCGGTGCTGGCTCGAAGGGCCAAATGGCCTACTCCTGCACCTATTGCCAATTGTAAACATACAAGCTCTTCAGACCTCTTCCCCAGCACACCCAAGGTCCTGACTCCTGGTGTTTCTGACTCCTGGCTCTGGCTCTCGCTGTTCATGCGGCCCACGGTCTAAATCCCGACAGTGTCCTCACATCCCACTTGTACGCTGGATCCCAGCTCACGTTTTGTGCATGAGTGAGCCAGATGTTGAACCATCAGGGCTTTTGAACTATTACTTTTATTTGTTAATAATTAAGTTTGACAGAATTTTTTAGCAGGCCATCAGCTATTATGTGAACAAGCTTATTTATTTCCAATTGATATTCTTTGGTCATACACAGTAGTTTGTTGTTTATTATTTTAACATGCATTGATTGATGCGTATTAAGTCTGCTTCAGGTTCTTCTCCCACCACACTGAAAATAAATATCTTGGACAGAATGTGGCAGTGGAAATTGCACATTGGGCTAACGCAAACTGTTTCTCAAACTTTTTAATGTATGTCGTCCTTCTGTAACTTAACATCGGCATATAATATTATAGCGGAGCTATTTCTTTCTTCAGAACTGGCAATTATTAATTCAGCTCACACGCAATATCCTTCTTTTGTCTGCAAATAAACTTGCTGCTAATTTTGCATCAGTTCTCCATGTCAAAACAAGATTCAGAGTGAATGCACTATTCTTGATCGCTATTGTACTGTGTGCCGGATGGAGTAATAGTTTTCAAACATTCATTTATCACAAGTGGGCATTGCAGGCAAGACCAGTTTATTACCTGTTCCTTTCTGCTTTCATAATGGTCGAGTTGAGTTGTCTTCTTGACCCACTGTAGTCAGTGTTGTGAACTGGTATTGAGTAGCGTTCCAGTACTTTCATCCAACAATGTTGCCAATGATCAGTTCCGGATAAATGTCCGTGTTGGGAGGAGAACTTGCTGATGGTGACATTTTCACGTACCACCTCCCATTGTCCTTTGAGGAGATAGGGGTGCTCTTACAGAAATCGGTGTTTCCAAAGCAGAGTGGTTATGCTTAATTGAACAGCCTTTAACCAAAAAGAACTTGAAACAGGTAGAAAAGCGTGATTCAACATACACTGATCATTTTGCAGAATTTCATCCAAAAGAAAAATAATTATTTGTGCCTAAGCTTTGCACTAATGTTGACAAAGTTGTTTGATGGAAGTCAAAGATCCAGAGTTTGTCCTATTATTTTCCTGAATTATTGTAACGAGGTGTTTTAGAAAAGGTATTGAGGATCGTTGAAATAGTGTCTGCAATTTACATTTTTGAATGCTGTGAAGTAAGGTCTAGTTTAACTTGCGTACGTTGATTAAAATCAGCATTATGGCGGCACAGTGGCTGCAGCGGTAGAGTTGCTGCCTTACAGCTTTTGCACCGCAAGAGACTCGGGTTTGATCCTGACTGCGGGTGCTTTCTGTATGGAGTTTGTATGTTCTCCCCATGACCATGTGGGTTTTCTACAAGAACTTTATTTTCCTCCCACACTCCAAAGGCGTACAGGTTTGTAGGTTTTGTATAAAAATGTAAAATTGTCCCTAGTATGTGTGTAGGATAGTATTAATATGTGGGGATAGTATTAATATGCGGGGATCGCTGGTCGGCACGGACTCATGGGCCGAAGGGCCTGTTTCCACGCTGTATCTAAACTAAACTAAAAGCATCTGTAGTTCCTTGTTTCTACTTTAGTAATTCCTCGGTCCCCCAACCTGGGTGCCAGGTGACAAATACTGATGGAGCCATAGAGAACGTCACAATGAAGCGTTCATCTTCGACTCCTCAGCCAGCAATGAGTCCCGTTGTTTTATGCACCATGTCTCTTTTATGATTTTTCTATCTCTTTAGGTTGATCTAAAATGACTGTTACACGATGTTATGCAACCACAGTACCCCACATGTGAAAATGCTGGCTTGTCCACACACAAAGTGCCTTCACGTTTGCCCAAGCACCAGAAATGGAGCTTCAGTACGGCAATGACTTGTTCATTGTGATCGTCGCATAGCTACTGTGGTATCAACTCTGGGTCTTAATTGGTTGATTCCTCATCTGTGATCACCCACATTTTTATTGAGTATCCCTGATATCAATAAACATTTAAACATTTAGACAGGTACATGAATAGGATAGGTTTAGAGAGATACGAGCCAAATGCAGGTAGGTTGGTTGGTGTTAGCAAGTTGGGCCAAAGCAGTGACGGAACAACTGAGAAGGTTGTTCCGTCACTGCTTTGTTGTGTCACTGAGTCGCTGCAGCCTCCGGATGTCGTGCTTGGTGGCTGAGCCAAACCAGACCATGATGGAGAAGGTGAGGACAGACTCTACGCTGGCCATATAGAATTGGACCATCATTGCCTGTGACAGATTGTGTTTCCTCAGCTGCCGCAGGAAGTACATCCTCTGTTGGGCCTTTTTGACTGTGATGGTGGCCTCCCATTTAAGGTCCTTGGAGATGATGGTTCCAAGGAAGGTAAAAGACTCCACATATGTGACTGTGGTGTTGTTGATGGTGAGTGGGGTGATGGGAGGGGGAGCTCTCCAAAAGTCTACTATCAATTCCACTGTCTACGAACATTGAGCTCCAGGTTGTTACGAAGGCACCAGGTTGCCAGTTGTCACTTCTTGTCTGCAGGCAGATTCCTCCCCATCCTGAATCAGTCCAATCAGGGTTGTACTAAGAATCTCGATAAACATTTTTCTGTTTGCCATAGAATAATGGTGCATTGAAGCAGAATGTTTAATGATGAGAGGGGCATAGGAGGTGACTCTATTGGGACTATGGTTTCACAAACTGTTTGCTAAGTCAAAGCTGCAGGTTCCTCAGTTGTTCCATTTAGCAGCACAGCAAGACTGAATATTTGTTTCAGTCTGAAGAAGGGTCTTGACCCAAAACGTCACCCAGTCCTCTCCAGAGATGCTGCCTGTCCCTCTGAGTTACTCCAGTATTTTGTGTCTATTATCTGAATATTTCATTGTTAGGTTCAGTGAAAATGTAGTCAAACTTCACTCCAGTTTAGCAACAGTTTAGAGTGTTTCATTATGTTTAGAGACACATTGTCACTGTTGATTAAGTGGTAATGTCAGAGACAAACGTCAGCATGGAGCCAGCCCTTCAGACCAACTAGCCCCATCTACGCCAGTTCCCCCCTGCCTGCATGTTGCCCATATCCCTGTGAACTTTGAATGAGAAAAGCAGAAAAATGCCAGAATTTACAAGCAGGAAATAAAAACTGCTGCAGGTTTGAAATGCAATCGCTGGAAATGATAATGACTTGAAATTGCTGAACTCATTGTTGAGTCAAGATGACTATAAGGTGTCCAAGGATGCTATTAGTTGAGCTTAGTTGGTACAGTGGAAGAGACTGAAGACAGAGGGGTGGAGAATATATGCAATGGGGAAACTGGAAGCTTGGTGACCTGCATGCAATTTCCATAGTACGGTGGATGTGAAATGCAGTCACCCAACCTACATTTGGTGGTCTCCAGAGTAGACAAGGCTACATTATGAGTTGTTCTAAAGTCATGTGTAACTGTTATTATTGTGAAGCACATGTAAATCACATGATTTGTAAATGCAATAGTTATACCCTGCCATGTTTCTCCCCCATCGAGTGAAAGAGGCATGTTCGAGCTTTGCTTTGTTTTTATTCCTCTCTAATTAGTGGAAAAGTACGGGTGTCACCGTGACGCAGCGGTAGAGCTGCTGCCTGACAGCGCCACAGACCCGGGTTTCATTTTGATTACGGATGCTGCCTTGTACGTTCTCCCTGTGACCGCGTGAGATTTCTGCGGGAGCTCCCCTTTCCTCCCACATTCCAAAGACGTATAGGTTAATTGGCTTTGGTAAAAATTGTTTACTGTCCCTAGAGAGTAGGATAGTGCCTGTGTACAGGGATCAGTGGTCGGTGCGGACTGGGTGGGCTGAAGGGCCTGTTTCTGCGCTGTATAATCACTAAACTAAACTAATACCCGACATTGACATTTTAAAAGAAACCCAGTGGTTTCTGATTTAAAATCATAAATCTCATTAGCCACGTAATGCCCAAGATGTTTTGTTTGGAATCAATCACAATATTGCATATCATGGCTGTCACTACTGAGAGTGTGTTGATTGAATTTAATTCCTTCTCATCAAAGCTCAGGTTGAGATTGACAATTAAAGTGATTTCATAAATATAACTTTTGTGCTACCCAAAAACGTGGCTGATCCTTAGTTTTTCAATCATCGACTTTTGTGTGAAGCTGTTGTTGTTGTGATTAAACTGAATTGTGCGTGTGGAGGGTGGGTATTGTGTAGTGTTGGTTGATGGCGACATAAGACACCATCCTTGTCAATTTTAATGTTTGTCCACAGCAGCGAGAGAAAACAAAGTCTTGTTGTTTTAAGAAAAAAGTACCTATGTGGTTAAAGATTCTTCTATTCTGGAAGTTTGACTAGTGTAAAATGATACAGTCAAGTATGATAGGTCTTTCATTTATAGTTTTGCTCTCTGTTTCTGCTGCCTCTTCCTCTTCTGGGATATGGGAAGTGGTCCATGGTTTTTGGTGTCGCGTTGTGGGCCTTGACTGTCAAGGACGGTGCTGTTCAGCAGGGAAAGGTTGGAGGAAGGACCTCAGCTGTGTAAATGTTAAACATAAGGCATGCCCTCTCATATGCTACTGTGAATAGATTGACAGTGAATTGGATCGCAATCAGAGAACGTGCTTGACACTATCTGTACTAAGATTGAACCTATTTTGACTTTACAAGCTCTTCCCGGCAATAACACAAATGGATGTAAGCAGATTAAAAAAAAAAAAAAAAAAGTGAAGATAGGCATAAAATGCTGGAGTTACACAGTGGGTCAGGCAGCATCTCTGGAGAAAAAGGTCAGGTGATGTTTCGAGTCAGGACAATTTTCTACTTAAAAAAAAAAAGGCGATTGGTTACTCTGTTTAAAAAAAATAAAATAAATGGGTGCTGCAATTAAAAAAAAATTAGCTTTCCCCTCTCTTGCCTGTAGGATCCTACTGTATATGAACTGCTGTATTCCTCTGCCCTCCATCTCCCCACAAAAGTCTTGCCTCCAAAATATGTTTTTATGCTTCTGACCTGTTATGGACTCTGTCTCTTCTAGGTTTCGAATCCTGGAATTCCCTGCATTAAACTCCTTTAATTAATTAGCCTGTTCCCTGGCATCATTTGACTTCCCCTTTGTTCTACCTATTGTACTGGTGTTTGACATGACTGTATTTATGTAGAGTATTAGCTGATTTGTTGGGATATCATGCAAAACAAGGCTTCTCATGGCACCTCAGTACACGTGACGAAAATAAACCTTAACTTTGATTATGTTTTGTGTTGTCTCTTTAATCCCTTTTTCCATCTTTTAATTTATCATACATTTTTTAACTAAGCATTTTCGGCATTATAATTGTGACCTGTTGCACAATGGATTTATCCCAAAGATGTCAAAAGCTTAGCATAAAGATATTGTGCCATTAGTTGTGGACAGAAAGAAGGGAGGGACATTTCCTGCAGACATGCCTGAGGAAAGGGCTTGTGGATGAATTTGAATCAAAAAATAGGTAAAACAGTGGAAGAGTTTAATCAGGGAAAAATTAATGCATTGGAGATCATAAAAACTCACAAAATAACAGAGGGGTTAGTGGACCACGTATAGGACTGGACATTGGTGGCAGAATTTGAAGCATTTTATCGAACTTCTATGATTGCAAGACAGCAGGGAGACGATTTGAAAATCTTGTAGCAGAGATGGAAAATATAACAATGAGAAGGTTGTTGAGTGTAAAGTGTAATAGATTTGACATAATTAGTATTAATTTGACCCCAAACTTCTCATAACATAAATTTAAATGTTTAGGTCTTTCTTCTTTGTTCCGTTGGTGTTGGAATGAGAATATTGAAACATGTAATTTTGTTGAATGCAATTTTATTGCTTCAAGCTGCACTTGAAGAACTGTATTTAGACTTAAAATTAATTTCTGTTACATTTGTGCTCTAGCTTCCAGTTTCAGCTGGATTCAAAACGGCAGTACATTGTGCCAAGTACCCAAAATCCCATCCCCTATGCTATTTGTAAACCATTTACTTCTACTGTTTTGTGTCTTTCTTATGAGGCGTACCTCAAATTCCCAAGTAACTTCTAAGTTATCTTTTTTTTGGAAAGGAACAAATTATAATAGAAGATACCAAAAATATAATTATCTTTCCTTGTCGTAATATCCTTTTCAGCAGGGATGGTCATGGAGCATGGAAACAGGCCCTTTGGCCCAACTTGTCCATGCCATCCAAGATGCCCCATCTAAGATACTCCCATTTGCCTCACTGTCACATTATCTGAAATGAAAAGATCTATATGGTCCTAGACAAAAAAACATTCCGATTCTAATAATTGTAATGAACCAAAAGTTATCTGCAATGATAGAAAGAAAAATCTGATAGATAAGAGACGAGTGTTATGGATGCCAACAATATCAAAGTTGCCAACACTGCTTGTGGGAATAGCTCTGTTTCACCTCTGGTAAATGCAAAGTAAAGTCATTGTTTACTATGTTTTGGTGCCTATTGCCCCCTGTCATTCTCTATTGATGTTTAATCTGTTGAATGTGGTTCCACTATATATTTGGTTACCATTGTACATATTAGACTCTGAAATTTCTGCCAAAAAAATCGTTTTGGATCAGAAGGCCATTTGAATGTGTCTTCCACTGTGCATGCTCAGTATTGTTGGAATGTACAGCTCTGCAGCACAATGACACAGATTCTTTCTGTTACAGATATGCACTTGTTTGGCCACTGTCCAGCTCATGATGAATTTTACCTAGTTGTGTGCAGTCACTGCAACCAGGTAGTCAAGCCACAAGCTTTCAATGGGCACTGCGGTAAGCTACAGAATAGTTCAATGCAAATGATCTTTGCAGAGGTGCAACTTGCCAGAGGTTCACAGCATCATCAAGGCACTATGTGTGATGAGCCGAGTTGAGATTTTGGTCTATTTGAACTGATATCGTTCCCACTCTCTTGCTCGTATTGCAACTGTGAACTGAGGTCCCAGTCAAACCAAATTATTGTTGCAAAGGAAATTGAATGATATCATCTTTTTATTTGCCCAAAAAGTATAATTAGTCATTTATATATTTTCATTTAGGCTTACTATAAATGTGAAAGGAAACTACCCATTGACAAGTGTAGTGTAGTTATAAACAATGAATGATGTTTACCTAATCTGAAATTTTTCGACATTTTTACCTGGGAGCTTGATTGATTTTAAAGTGTCTTCATGTATAGCTCGTGCTTTGAATAAATAAATGCATTTAGCCTGTTTTTTTAAAAAAAAGTAATAGGTGAGTAAATATACATCACAAGATTTGCAGCACATTTTCATGCTGATTTGTTCCTTTATGATGTTCTTGAGTCCTTGTTTGTGTTCTGGTGGGATGTTTGGTGCATTTGATTGTTTATGACTGAACAATGAATCTGATCCTGTGTTTGTGTTTGGCACCTTGACCAACTGTTTTTTGGGTGAATTGCTTTGGCCGCTAGATGTCTCACTTTTCAACCAGGCATTTGTGGCTCTTAGCACAATTTGGAAAATTAAGTAATATTCCTCGGTATAACATGTAAAATGTATTGTTTTTTTTAGATCATGGAACAGATGCATATCCCTTCTTTGTGTACTGGAGAATGATAACTAATTCATCTTCAAGGATAGGGACCATTCTCGCATATTTCCCAAAACGTCCCCAACTGAAATTCATTAGACCATAAGACATAGGAGCACCCATTAAGTCTACTCCACCATTTGACCAGGGCTGATCTAATTTTCCCTCTCAATCTCATTCTCTGCCTTCTCCCTGTAACCTCTGGAACCCTTCCTAATCAAGAACCTATCAATCTCCGCTCTAATGACATGGCCTCCAGTGTCATCAGTTGCAATGAATTCCACAGATTTACTACCCTCTGGCTACAGAAATTCCTCCTCTACCTGGGCCTTTCATTTCTTGGTAGGTTTTAAGGAGATTTTCCCCTCATCCTTATAAACGCAAGTAAGTACTGGACCAGAGCCATCAGATGCTCCTCATATGTTAAGGTAGACAAAAGTGCTGGAGAAACTCAGTGGATGCAGCAGCATCTATGGAGCAAAGGAAATAGGCAATGTTTCAGGCCGAAACGTTGCCTATTTCCTTCGCTCCATAGATGCTGCTGCACCTGCTGAGTTTCTCCAGCGCTTTTGTCTACCTTTGATTTTCCAGCATCTGCAGTTCCTTCTTAAACTCCTCATACGTTAACCCAGTCATTCCCAGGATCATTCTCGTAAACCTCCTCTCGACACTGTCCAATGTCAGCACATCCTCCCCCAGATATGGGATCCAAAGCTGCTCACAGTATTCCAAATATGGCCTGACCAATGCCATATAAAGCCTCAGCGTTGCAGTCTTACTTTTATATTCTAGTTAGGGCTATTTTTCCATTCCTTACCTCCCCTGGAGTTGTGTAAATGAGACGTATCTGTTTGTTCAAAATCGAGCAAGTCATTACTTTTTGATAGAAAATTGTAGCTGTTTGGGTCTTCTATGTGGGAAAGTTAATGTGAGATGCATAAAATGAGGCTACTTGCTGCTTAAGTAAATTGAGATCTTTGCACATAACATACAAATGTTTGTTTTTATCCACTAACTGTCATTTAACAAGCAATCAATTGAATACAATATGGATTATCTGTTCACTGTACTTTATTTGGATCACATCAGTTTGGATCGCGGAAGATGTATTTAATCTTTACTTTGAAGTTAATTCAAAAGATGGAAAATTTAGACTAATTCAACAATCATATTTGCCTAACATGCAGTTGGGTAGGTAAATGTTATGATATATCTTGCAAAGGATGTGAAGTATAGAATTCTTAATGCATAGAAGGAGGGTTCAACTTCTGTCTCACTGTTTGATGCTTTTACGTGTTCCTTTTAAAATCTCTGGGAACCTTTTCCTTGCCCTCCCTTTAAGCTCACCAAACTGTTCCCTGTGCTCCTTTAGTTTATTGTCACATGTACCGAGATACGGTGAGAACCTTTTTTTGTGCAAGCTATCCAGTCTTCGGAAAGACTATACATGATTACAATCAAGCTGGCAGCAATGTACAGATACAAGATAAAGGGAATAACGTTTAGTACACAGTAAAGTCTGATTAAAGGTAGCCTGAGGGTCTCCAATGAAATAGATGGTGGGTCAGGACAGCTCTCTAGTAGGTGATAGGGTGGTTCAGTTGCTTGATATCAGCTGGGAAGAAACTGTCCCTGAATCTGTGCGTTTTCACCCTTTTGTACCTCTTGCCTGATGGGAGAGGGGGTGTTTGGGTTGGGACTTGTCCTTGATTATGCTGGTGGCCTTGAGAAGGCAATGTGAAGTGTAGATGGAGTCAATGGAAGGGAGGTTGGTTTATAGTGTAATAGCAGGAAGGGTAGATTTGTCGTCAATATAGCTGTAAAATCCAGGGTGTTACTTCTCTCACTACTCTCTGTATTCTCAAATCACTGTAGCACTTATTGAATCATGAAATCACTGAAAATTTACCAACGTAAAAGAAAGCTGCCTAAGCCAGTTGGGAAAAGTTAATCATGCCTTCTAGCGCTAGGTCCATAGACTTGCAGGTCAGAACTGTTCAATGCTTTTTGAATGTGATTAGGGATTTCTAACTCCACCGTGAATTTCAAACCGCCACAACCACATAGTTAGATAAAGCTTTCCTCGTTTCCCCGCTAATCCCACATTCAATTCTTTTACATCTGTGCTCCTTTGTTTTTAGACCTTTCAGCTGAGAGGGATAGACATTTCCTATTTACTCTACCTTGATCTCTTGGTTAAGTCTCTCTGCAGTGTATTCTGTTCTAAAGAAAACAAACCCAGCTTATCCAGTCCTTCCTCCGTTATAATTTTACAGTCATAACGACATTTTGCAAATCTCCTCTGCACCCAGTGCAGTCTTTCCTGTAATATAGTGGCCAGAACAGTAAGCAGCACTTGTTCAGTATTTAATCTTTCACACACTTTTAACATAACCTCCCTGCCCTTGTTCATAAGTTCATTAGTTCATTTATTGTCACATACACCAATTGGTGTAGTGAAATTCACTGGCCAGGTCAGTCATACAATTTAAAAAAACAAACCATTACGGATAGTTTAGAGAGATACAGGGTGGAAACACGCCCTTCCGCCCGTTTCAGGTCGGAACCCGTCTTCAGAGGAGTAGTATTAGATCAAAGAAAAAGGCTTATAGTCTTGTTAAAAAAAGTAAGATTGAAGATTGGGAAGGTTCAGAATTCATCAAAGGAAGGAATAAGAAAATGCTAAGGAAAAGGAAGGTATATAATAATTCAGCAGTAAAATTAACAGCCGATGGTTGGAACCTCTACAGATGCATAAAAAGAAACAGATTGGCAAATGTTAGCGTGTGTACCTGACAAGACAAATTATTTTGGGTAATAGGAAATGGAAGAAAAACGAAGATGCAGAAAACCATCTGGAAATGATCCAGCTCAGCTGGTGAAGGAGGAATAGGGACAATGGGTCAAGAGCAGATGCTACCTCACTCTCTTTCCACTCTGGTCTGAACCATCTGGATAACAGAAGCACATTCTTCAGGCTGCTGTTCATCGACCACAGCTCGGCGTTCAGCTCTATCATCCCCACCAAACTCATCACCATTCTCCAAAACTGTCCCTTTGTATTTGGTTGCTTGACTTCCTCATCTGCAGATCTTAATCAGTGTGGATTGATAACGTCTCCTCCTCACTGACCATCATCTCAGGTGCACCTCAAGGTTGTGTGCTTAGCTTTGTACTATATTCTCTGTACACCCATGACCGTGTGGCAAAGCACAGCTGCAACACGACCTACAAAATTCACTGACGACACCACTGTGCTTGGCTGAATCACCGGATGTAATGAGTGGAATACAGGGGAGAGATAGAACACCTTGGTGGAGTGGTGCCACAACAACAACCTCTCGCTCAGCGTTAACAAGGCCCAGTAACTAAATGTTGTCCAGAAAGGAGACCATGTGCCGGTTTTCATCAGTGGGTCAGTAGCGGAGAAAGGCAGCAGCTGGAAATTCTTGGGTGTTAACACCTGTCCTGGGCGCAGCACATAGATTTAGATTTTAGACTTCAGAGATACAGCGTGGAAACGGGCTCTTTGGCCCACTGAGTCTGTGCCGACCAGCGATCACTCTGTACACTAGCACTGTCCTACGATCGAAGGACAATTTGCAGAAGCCAATTGACCGACAAACTAGCACGTCTTCGGAGTGTGGGAGGAAACCAGAGCACCCGGAAAAAACCCTCATCTCTTTCCTCTGCGCTACTGTGACGCAGTGGTGATGTAATCAAAAAGAAGGCATGAGAGGAGTTCTGCTTTCGTAGGCGTTTAAAGAGATTCAGTATGTCTCCCAATATTCTGATAAACTTGAACATCTTTACTGTAGAGAGTATCCTGGTTGCATCATTATCTGGCATGGCTGTTCTACATACGCTTTCCGGAGGTGCTGGCTAAGAGGTCGAGGCCGGGCCGGTGGTGGAGCCTCGTGAGTCGACTACCTTACAGCCCCTGGGTCTGCGGAGCCCGTGGCTGGGGCCAGGGCAAGCACCACAGAGGCGCCGGAGAGGTCGTTGCGGCGGTCGTTGAGGGAGGGGGAAGAACAATGAACGATGGAGGACCGTCGTGAGGAGAGGGGAGGGGGGAGAACAAAGGGGGACCTGGCGCGGGGCTGCTTTACAACTTTGTAAGCGCCCTTTATAGGTGACTTTGTACACCTTGGGTATGCAAGCAAAGAATTTCACTGTGACTTGTCACATTTGACAATAAAGTATTCAATTCAAAGCACAGGAATGCAACAGACTTTGGAGAGTGGTGGGCTCGGCCTGGTCCATCACAGGCATAGCCCTCCCCTCAATCAAAGGCTACTACATGAGACACTGCCTCAAGAAGGCGGCATCTATTATCAAGGATCCCCACTACCAGGGCCATGTCTTCTCCTCACTGCTATCATTGAACAGCAGTTACCGAAGCCTGAGATTGCCTACCATCAGGCTCAAGAGCAGCTACTTTACTACAATTGTCAGATTCTTGGACCAACCTGCACAAACCTAATCCCACCACAACAACCTGAACAACACTAAGGTAGACAAAAATGCTGGAGAAACTCAGCGGCTGCCGCACCCACTGAGTTTCTCCAGCATTTTTGTCTAACTTCGATTTTCCAGCATCTACAGTTCCTTCTATAACGACACTAATCCTACCTCAACAACCGACAGAACTCTAATTCCACTGCTTGCACGACTAGGGACTTGCTTTTTTCCGCCCCCCCCCCCCCCCAATTATGTTTTTTAATTAATGACTTGTTTTTTGCTCGGTTGTTTATTTATTTTGGATTTTTGTGTAGAATTTTTTTCAAATTTGTTCTTGTGTGATTGTCTGAGTCTATGCGCCTGCAATGCTGCTACAAGAAGATTTCATTGTGCCTGCATCACACATACCATGACCAATAAACTCAACTTAAACATAACATAAATTACATTTAAAAGGTGAGGATTATAGTTTAGTTCTAGTTTAGAGATACAGCGCGTCAACATGCCCTTTGGCTCACTGAGTCCGCGCCGACCAGAACTCCCCGTACACCAGCACTATCGTACACATGAGGGACAATTTACAATTTTTACCGAAGCCAATTAACCGACACACCTGTACGTCTTTGGATTGTGGGAGGAAAGCGGAGCACCCGGAGAAAACTCACATGGCCAGGGCGAGAACGTACGAAATTCGTGCACCCGCAGTCGGGATCGAACCCAGATCTCTGGTGCTGGAAGGCAGCAACTCTACCGCAAGGCCAATCTTAAATATTGCTTCCAATGAGGCAAGGATCTAATAATAAGCCTTTATTGTCATTATACTTAGAAGTACAACAAAATTAGGAGAGCTACTCCTGATCAGTGCAACCAAAACATGCCCAAACAAGACAAGTCACATCCAATACATTCAATACATTATTCTGCACTGGGAGAATGTTACACTGTAAATTTAGTAAATACTTTAAAGGATTTAAAAAAAGAGGAAATATTAACTGAGTGGTCTGTTTTATAGTGGAATGGATGACGGCATTCTCATGTCGTGTGGATATTTGAGGAATTTTGATTTCTAATGGCCCAGGGAAAGAAACTGCCCAGCTTTTGACACACCTGTACCGCCTACCAGAGGGCAGGAGGTTGAACAGGAACTGTCTGGGATGGGAGGGGTCTTTGATTATTTTCCTGGCTCTACAGAGGCACTGTGAGCTAGAGATGTCTTCCAGGGAAGGCAGAGGGCAGCGATGATTTTCTGGGCAGTTTTGATCACTCTCTGCAGTGCTTTCCTGTCTGCTGCTGAGCAGCCGGCATACCACACCGTGGTACAATATGCCAGCACACATTCGATGGTGGAGCGGTAGAAGGTCACTAGCAGCTTCTCCTCTAAACTGTTCTTCCTTAGCACTCTCAGGAAGTGCAATTGCTGCTGGGTCTTTTTTACCACCGCTGAAATGTTGGCAGACCATGAGAGGTCCTCCGCGATGTGCGTTCCCAGGAATTTGAAGATGGAAATCCTCTTGACACAGTCTCCATTGATGAAGAGCGGGGCAGGGTCCGCTCTGTGCCTACTGTAGTTGATGACCATTTCCTTTGTTTTGCTGATATTAAGTGCCAGGTAGTTCGCCGAACCCCACTCTGACAACTTCAGGACCTCGTCTCTGTACCCTGCCTCATCTCCTCCTGATATGAGTCCGACCACCGTGGTGTCATCCGCAAATTTAATAATGGAGTTTGTGGAGAAGATGGGAGTGCAGTCGTAAGTGTACAGAGCATAGAGGAGTGGACTCGGCACACAGCCCTGTGGACAACCAGTGCTGAGAGTGAGGGTGGAGGAGCAGTGGGGGCCCATTTTGACTGTGTGCGGTTATTGCAGGATACCTAAATTATGAACAAGAACTTAGACTTGTTTGCAGCAGGTTTTCTTTTCTGTTTGGAAATGTAGCATTTGATTCTGTTGATTTTTGTTTGAAGTTTCCATTAGAGATATTATTGCTGAAACTAATTTATTATTTAAATTAACCATTTTATTCATTAATTTTAATCGTGAAAATTAGTTTAATGAAATACTTTGTAGTTGCAGCCTGAATTCTCTCAATAGATAATTTATGAAGCATATTTTACCAAAATGATCTACTTATTTCCGTACGTAGTGAATAAGTACAGATGGGTGGAATTTACTTACGATAGAAAATAAGCATGATGATGGAAAAAGATGATGGAATTTAATCATGGTTTTCAGCATGTTATTTAAGCCACGTGAAATCTTTCAGAGTTGGATTTGTGAAATCAAGTAACTGATCACCAGATCATTTCACCAGATTGTACAAACGTCCTGCTGTGAAACTTCTGCATGAATTCATTTGTTTTTTTGAAACTAAAATCAAAACTGATTTAAACTGAAAGTTGCACTGTATCTTGTTTCCTTGTATTTGGTTTCATTTTACATCAAAGAATGTAGCGGGGAAATAGCTGGGGGAATTGTCCAGGCATGAGATTCCCTCCAATGTTGGAAAATGTTCTTTTCGCAAAATATTTTTGAATAGATCATGATAACCTGCAAGGTTGTGGGGCAGCAGTTAGCGCAGCTCCAGCAAACCAGGGTTCGATCCTGACCTTGGCTGCCATCTGTGTGGAGTTTGCATGTTCTCCTTGTCGTCGCTCCCCCCCTCCTCCCCTCCACCGCCATGCTTCAGTTTCTTCCCAAAGAAAAGTGCTAACTGGTGGGTTAGTTGATTACTGGAAATTACCTTCAGCATTGGTGGGTGTGGGGAAAATCAGGGTGGGAGGTTGAGTTAATGGGCATGCGAGTAAGAATGTAGCAGGGAAATAGCTGGGGGAATTCTCCAGGCATGAGATTCCCTCCAATGTTGGAAAATGGTCAGCGTGGACCCAATGGGCTAAGGGCTTGTTTCCATGCTGTATCTTTCATTCAATGAATATGGAATAGTGTAAAACAACAGCACATATATTTGATTGGAGAGAAGCAACTGTGGATGCTGGAATCATGTGCAAAATAACAGAGTGCTGGAGGAACTCAGCAGGTCAGGCAGCATCCGTGGAAGGAATGGATACGTGACGTTTTGGGTCAGGACCCCTCTTCAGATCCGGAGTCCAGCATGTTGTGTTTTTTGTGTTTTTACTTAATTCTAATGCCCCTGTCTAATGCCCCTGTCCCACTTAGGAAACCTGAACGGAAACCTCTGGTGACCTTGCGCCCCGCCCAAGGTTTCCATGAGGTTCCCGGAGGTCGTGGAGTGGGGTCGCTATTTATTCACAGGCAGTCGAAGGCAATCTCCTTCACTGACCGGCCATTTTGATTGGCTCATTGGAGTTTCACGACCTTGAAGGACCCACTGGAAGGTAGAATGCAAGCTAACCTTTATTAAACTTCTTAAAACTGTCTCCACTCCTTCTCCCCCACACCCCTTCTCTCCCCACTTCTCTCCCCCTTCTCGCCCCCTTCTCTCTCCCCATCTCTCTCCCCCTCCCGCGCTCTCTAAAGGACTTACCGTGCTCTGTGGCAGCCGTTTACCTTCCTCTTCATCGCTCAGACAGCACTCCTCCGCTGTCCCTGGCCCCCACCTTTGCGGTGTGTGTGTGTGCGGTCGGTAGCAAAGATCCTCTAGGATCTTTGGTCGGTAGATGCAGCTCAAGCTTCGGTTGAGGCTTTCCAGGCGAGTGACCAAAACCTCTGGCGACTCATGGAAACCTTGGGTGGGGCGCAAGGTTACCAGAGGTTTCCGTTCAGGTTTCCTAAGTGGGACAGGGGCATTACTCGTGAAAATCAGCTTTTGTTACAAAAAGTCGCATATAAGATCCCGTTGCCAAGGGATAGCTTTATGACGAATCAATAAGATACACTATTTATATGTTCAATGATCATAACCTTTTCTTTTTTGTTACTGTGTTTCATTATAGGGAAAGGACTAACATGAACGTGTCCCTCTGCTAATTATCAAATAATATGCAGCATGTAACACACAGTCCTGTGGATCATCTCATCACATCAGATTAATTTGGTGTTTTATAATATGAATTGCTTTTCAAATAGAATCATAGTATCACGTCTTCAGCCCTCCACATCCTTGCATGACCATCTTAGACATCTCTTCCACAGTGTTTCCTTGCTATTTACTCTATCTATGTCGCCCATAATTGTGCACACCTCTATTGAATCTCCCCTCAGCCTACTGTTGGTGCTGTTTGCCATGATTTAGAAAATAAATGTATAGTTCATCCATCGTAAAGGATTACAGAACATATAAATAGTGTATCTGTCATAAGTGATAGGAGCAGAATAAGGCCATTCGGCCCATCAAGTCTACACCGCCATTCGATCATGGCTGATCTATCTCTCCCTCCTAACCCCATTCTCCTGCCTTCTCCCCATAACCCCTGACATCTGTACTAATCAAGAATTTATCTATCTACCTCTGCCTTAAATATCCATTGACGGCCTCCACAGCCTTTTGTGGCAAAGAATTCCGCAGATTCACCACCCTACAACTGAAGAAATTTCTTCTCATCTCCTTCCTAAAGGAACGTCCTTTAATTCTAAGGCTATGTCCTCTGGTCCTAGACTCTACTACTAGTGGAAACATCTTCTCCACATCCGCTCTATCCAAGCCTTTTGCTATCCGGTCAGTTTCAATGAGGTCCCCCTCATCCGTCTAAACCAGCGATGGCCCACTGATGGCCCAGTGCCATCAAACCCTCATCATATGTTAACCCACTCATTCTTGGGATCATGCTTGTCAACTTCCTCTGGACCCTCTCTGGAGCCAGTACATCCTTCCTCAGATATGGTGCCCAAAAAAGTGCTCACAATTGTGTATTGCTTCAATGAAAGCATTTGGTTCCCAACAATGTAAACATTGTTTGCTCATTCTTCACAATGATCCACCTTCTCATCCATTTCCGACCGAGCAGGTCTGACTTGATGCTTTTGGCGGAGTATAAATATTTACCAAACTCAAACAAAATAAATACCACTACAACATAGACAAGTCGTGGCTGATATATTTGGTTCTCCCTCTATCAAATGTTTATTTGGTATTTGTCAATGCACCTGCAAACATGAAAAGTATATTGCACAAAATCTCTGGTTGTGGTCATTTTGCCTAGCAAAGGTTTAATAAAGTAACAATGCATGCATCAGTAACATAGAATAATTTTCGTATATATATATACATATATATATAATATATATATATGTGTGTGTGTGTGTGTATATACAGTCAAAACCATTAAAGCTAAATTACTGTACGATCATGGGGGGGGGAAATCATGTCATGTTAGATTAGTACAGCTTTAACAATTGATTAACACATTTCAGAAATTCAGAAATCTTGTTAAAGTCTATTTTGGGAATAGAGTGATTATTTGGCTCAGATTTATTTTATATTTTTATTGGATTTTGGGAACAGTCCAAATTGAGTACTGCAGAAGTATTTTTCTTTCAGACAGTTAAGAAGACGACAGATCTTGTTAATTATGCGAGTACATTTCCTTTCAAATAAAAATTCATTCATAAGCTCTTAGTTTAGTATTAAACAGTTGTTAGTGTCATCTTTTCTGGGTGATCAGTTTTGTTAATAAAGTGGAGAGGCTGTTTACCATTGATGCGGATGGGTTTCTTTGCCAGAGTTAGCCATATTTTTGGATAACCATTTGAGAGATTGACTAATATATTTGTGGACGACGAAAATAAGATTTAAAATCCTTGGTAAAGAAACTCCCAAAGAGCGCCATTGTGGTAACTTGCGCCCCTTTGCAGGATCACTTATTACCTGGGCTTAATTGGCAACGTTAGTCTGAACATAAGGATATGTGCTGTGGAGATTGGAAAATTGGCGCTGGAGTTGTTGTTGTAGTGTGGCACAATGGCGCAGCAGTAGAGAGCTGCTGTCTCACAGCACCAGAGACCCGAGTTTAATCCTGACCTCGGGTGCTGTCCGTATGGAGTTTGCATGTTCTCCCTGTCACTGTGTAGGTTTCCCCCGGATGCTCGGGTATCCTCCCACATCCCAAAGACGTGCAGGTTGGTAGGTTAATTGACTTCTGTAAATTGCCCCTAGTGTGTCCGATGGAACTAGGTTACGGGGTTATCATTGCTTGGCGTGGGCCAAAGGGCCTGTTTCCACACTGTCTCTCCAAACTAAATTAAACTGAACTAAACTAAGTTCGGAAATATTTTTTTTTCTCTGCATAGAATTTATCTGATACTGTGCTTTCTTAATGGTTGTGTTTGAGTCACATCATGTCAAAGTGTTGTATCGTTACCAAGGGCAAACCTTGCTTAATTGAAGAAACATGCAGGTTGTAGATTTATTTTAAGATGCGACAAACCAGTGGTAGATATTCATAATTGTTGCACTTACATGCGATTGATCTTATTAAATGGAACTTGTTTCAGCATTGATACTGAATTTATTGAATCTTTTCCTTATTGGATTTTTTTTTGTGTTCCTTAATATTCTTTCTGTAACATGCTAAACTTGAAATAAATCTTGTGAATGTGGTTGATAAACAGTAATAGGACTGCAAATCACCAGAATTGTCCAAGAAAAATCCGCAAATTACTGATTAATCACTCCCATAGCTGCAGGTAACTTGTGGAGTAAATGATCTGAGAGGTGTTTAGAAAGAAAAATGGCACTGTTTGGAAGATTTTCATTTAATTCAGTTTAGAGATACAGATTTATTACCTATAGTTGGAGATGGGGGAAAAAGGTCTTGTTATTCGGTGACTGCAGGTTAAGTATGGTGTGACAAAACCACTAGAAAAGAACTGTTACCAGAATGGGCTATCTTACATAGTAACTCAGTATTTGTAAAGATAGTCTTGTTTAATATTTCAGACATTCTCATGAGAATCTGGAGAAAATGCATTTTATTTAATTTCACTGTTGAACCAGTATGGCTGCCTCTCATAGAAACATAGAAAATAGGTGCAGGAGTATGCCAATCATCCCTTTAAGCCAGTACCACGTTCCTGATTTCTCCCCATATCCCTTGATTCCATTAGCCCAAAGGGCTATATCTAACTCTTAAAAACATCCATTGAATTGGCCTCCACTGCTGTCTGTGACAGAGAATTCCACAGATTCACAACTCTCTGGGTGAAAAGGTTTTTCTTCATCTCAGTCCTAAATGGCCTACCATGTATTCTTAAACTGTGACCCCTGGTTCTGGACTCCCACAACATGGGGAAAATTTTTCCTGCATCTAGCCTGTCCAATCCCTTAAAAATTTTACATGTTCCAATAAGATCCCCTCTCATCATCCCCACCTTCCACACCCACACCATTGAGCCATTTATAAAATCTGAAAGTCTGGCCCATGCCATTGATAAGTATGAAACTCCCCCCACTGCCATATCCTCAACTCTGGCTAGAATACCCTCGGGAGAGGAAAAGTGGTTGATACATTTTCAAACATGTGCAATGTTAGCAACTACCAAGACCTCGGGCCTTGCTCTGAAGTAACATGTGATGCAGCGGGACAATGTCCAAACCAGTTATCGTTCTGCACCATTGCCATCACTCCAAAGCCCCCTTCCGGGTGCAATGGAATTTTGAGGCAACTGTTTCTCTTTTGTCAAAACGTTTGCATCCCTTTGCCTTGATAAACTGCAATTACAAGTATACACATTTGTTGACATTTCAATGGAAAGATTTGCTTGTAAATGGTTGTTTCTTATGAAACTAAATGTTTAGAAAGTGTGATTCTAGTTTCAGGAGGGATACAGAGTAGGAAACTCAAATGTGTTTTTTTTAAAATTTAGTTTAGAGATACAGTGTGGAAACGAGCCCTTTGACCCACCAGGTCCGCAACGACCAACGATCCCTGCACATTAACACTATCCTGCACACACTCGGGACAATTTACAATTAAACCAAGCCAATTAACCTACAAACCTGTACATCTTTGGAGTGTTGAGGAAACCAGAGATGCCGGAGAAATCTCATGCAGGTCACGGGGTGAAGGTGCAAATGCGGCACAGACAAGCACCGAGGATTCCCCCAGCAATCTCTGGCGCTGTAAGGCAAAAGCTCTACTGCAATGCCACCGTGCCGCCATATGCTTGTTTTGCTTGTAATGGTTGCTTTACTTAGAACTAAATGCTTAGAACATGGGATTCTGGTTTCATGAATGATGGAGGGTCTATTGTGAGGAGATTATTATAGCAGGAAACTCAAATGCGTTTTTTTTTGTTTCTTATAGTTCTCACATAGTTGAAATTAAAAAAAATGTAGGGAAGATATTTGTTATGACATAATGGTCCAGCAACAAACAAATTCTGGGTGAAGCAAAACGCTTCTTCATGCACTGCCAAGCTCACGATATTATAGAATCTTCACACAACCATGTGTAAAAATTAGGCGAAATAACCAACAAAACAACTTTATATTATATGGGCACTGATCATTCCCAGTATTGACTACATAAAATAATTCGAAGCAGAATGGACCAGTTTCCATACTTCATCCATTATAGGTGCTCTTACAACTATAGTCAGTCCTGATTCAAAGACTTTAAAACAGGCAAAATGGCATAATCCACTTTAAACTTTTGAAGAGGAATAGAAAAGTTGCATTTTCTCAATTGGTCAAAATACCTTGGACATGTTCAAAAGTGCTGAATTTATAGAATTGTGTAGCTAATATGGAAGGAAAGTACTACAGCCGTGTAAGTTTCCAGATGGTTTGCTCTGGTTGAAATTTCCAATTCTCTTTGTGGTGCTTAAAGACACAAGTTAATGTGGTGTATAAATCAGCTACTGGATCAGGCCCATTTGATGGCTATGGTGGAAAGTACATTCTTCAAGCTTGGAATTTATTGTTTATCCAGAAAATAGACTTCTAAATTGTACCAGAATTTATTTGTTCAGGTTGGCTTTTCTTCTTCCTCTGGGAAAAGCTGAATGTGTGGGTTAGGGTTTCAGTGTTATGTTGTTGTGGTTTGTGGTTTTAAAGGCCCAGGATATTTACAAAGAATCAAAGGCTTAAGTGATTGTGGAAAAATGCAAGCAGTTTTGTGCAGAAGCATCAAGAGACTTGGGTTGCCTGAGTAACTGTGCACAAATACTAAATGCACAAAAGATCTAAGAAGCACCCATCAACAATTTTTCAACTTCACTCACGTTTTGGACTGAAAGTGGAGTCCACTGGTAGAGCAACAACTTCCTGCAATTCCCCAGTAAGAGATCGTCCTCACGGGTTCAGTGCTTCCGTTCATTCTGGCAGCAGTGGTGCCCATATCTTCATAAATCTTTAGTGTGGTTATATCCTTCCTCTGAGCTAGTTTTGAAACCCAGTTCAATTGTGTAATATGTAGACTTGATCAATGTGTTTCATGAACCATTAGCATCGTCCAAACTGGCTTCAATCACTTTCTCAAATTTAATGCAAGTTTTGTGGTAAATGCTTCTAAATAGGCCCTCAAGTCCTGATTGGATTTGAATTTTGTTGTTAATGAGCAGTTTAAATGATATTTTTAATTATTTGACTGTGTGATTTAGAATGTATTAGCCACTAGTGAACCGTTAAGTAGGGTTAGTTTTAGATTGAAAAATTAATGGTATCTGAATTGTAAAAGGTAACCTTGAATTTACCATTGCTCTTTCCAAGAAAGGCGTGTTTCATTTGAATGAGCTTTTTATTTTTGTCGTCTTTTTAAAAGAGATGAAGATTGTGCTATGCGTGTGAGCACGAGAAGGTGTTGTTTTTTGTTCATCCATTTGAACCCTTCACGAAGCCTTGTTCATGGCACAAGAGATGGCTGATGCTGGAATCTTGAGCAAATACACGAACTGTTCTCTTTAAAGAAAGCCTCGACCTGAAATGTCATCTGTCCATTTCCCTCCACGGATGCCACCTGAAACATTGAGATAGACATTAGGTGCAGGCGGAGGCCATTCGGCCCTTCGAGCCAGCACCGCCATTCTATGTGATCATGGCTGATCAACCACAATCAGTACTGCGTTCCTGCCTTCTCCTCATATCCTCTGACACTGCTATCTTTAAGGGCCCTATCTACCTCTTTTGAAAGTATCCAGAGAACCGGTCTCCGCCGCCCTCTGAGGCAGAGAATTCCACAGACGCTCTGTGTGAAAAAGTGTTTCCTCTTATCCATTCTAAATACCTTACCCCTTATTCTTAAACTGTGGCCCCTGGTTCTGGACTCCCCCACCATCGGGAACGTTTTCTGCCTCTAGCGTGTCCAAACCGTTAATAATCTTATAAGTTTCAATAAGATTACCTCTCATCCTTCTAAATTCCAGAGTATACAACGCCAGCCACTCCATTCTCTCAGCATATGACAGTCCCGACATCCCGGGAATTAACCTTGTGAACCTATGCTGCCCTCCCTCAATAGCAAGAATGTCCTTCCTCAAATTTGGAGACCAAAACTGCATACAATACCCCAGGTGTGGTCTCACTAGGGCCCTGTACAACTGCAGAAGGACCTTTTTAGATTAAGTCTTGTTCATAATAGATCATAAGACATTGGAGCAGAATTAGGCCATTCGACCCATCAAATTGCATCCACCATTTGATCATGGCTGATCTATTTTCCCCTCTCAACCCATTCTCCTGCCTTTTCTACCTTAACCATTGATGCCCTTACTAATCAATTATTTGATTCAATGATATGTTATTATAACGTGTACCTAGGTATAGTGAAATTCCTTGTCCCTCTACGTTCATGATGACCCTCCCACCAGGATGTTGTCGGCGGCGCGGGATCCCTCCTCTCTCTCGGCGTCCCACCCGTTCGGCTCCGCGGAGCATCCTAGAAGCTTTCTGCTGCTGCGCGGCACATCTTAGGTTCCATGACGGGCAGGCCAGGCCAGGCCAGGCTGTTGGGATGGGCCGTGGCTTGCCACGATTACAAGAACCTATTAATCACCGCTTTAGCGATACCCAATGTCTTGGCCTCCACAGCCGTCTGGTGTGGTAATGAATTCTACAGATTCACCACCGTCTGGCTAAAGAAATTCCCCCTCATCTCCCGTCCAAAAGTATGTCCTTTTATTCTGAGGCTGTGCCCTCTGATCTTAGAGTGGTGCTAAGAGGATATTTCCACTATCTCGGCCTCTCATTGTTCGGTAGGTTTCAATGAGACCCCACTCATCCCTCTAAAAACTCCAGCGATTACAGGCCCGGAGCTGTCAAACGCTCCTCGTACCTTAACCCAATCATCCCCCGGGATCATTTTTGCAAACCTCCTCTGGATCCTCTCCAACGCTGGCACATTCTTCCTCAAATATGGAGCCCAGATCTGCTCACCGTATTCCAGATGTGGCCTGACCAACGCCTTATAGAGTCTCAGCATTACATCCTTGCTTTAGGATTCTAGTCCTCTCAAACTGAATGTTATTAATTATTTATGAAATATGATGAGGTCTTGGGCAGAGCATTAACTGAAAAAATAGTGTGTCTCTATGTTATGGAATGGCATGTGGATTTTTCATCCTCTGCTCCTTTATTATTTGGGTTTCCATTGGTGGGAACTGCAGTTTAGTCAGGTGGACTCTCGTGTAGTCTTACCAACCCCTGTCTCACTGTGCGAGTTGGCCCACGAGTGACCCCGAGTTTTCACTCGTGGTGATCACGTAGCGGGAACGTCGGAACTCGCGCGTTCAACTTGTCCACTCGTGGCGCTAACGGCAGGTACTCGGGAAACTTGTTAACTCGTGAAAAAAATCAAACATGTTTGATTTTTTCCACGAGTCAAATTAACTGTTCAAGTTAAAAATGGAAACATTTAAACTCGTTGCAGTAACGTAATGGCCCGTGCGTTTACCATAGTGTCTCGTGAGTCTATCGTGGGAACTTTTTTATAATCTGAAAGGGACTGAACCAAAGTAGTATAATATGTATATACATATTATATATATTATATATATTTCAATTCCAACCCCGAAGCAATTGAGAGGCGATTTCTTGGGGCCGTGTAATTTAACGTGTGTCTTTGCTTTTAAAAGTGAAGCTGTTTAATTGTTTACGCTGCGCTGTGTTTCGTGTTGGGGAGAGTGCTGCTGTACAATGCTTTCGATTTTATACTGCCCTCCCCCTTCCACAGAAAAATGCCTAAATTTTTCTTTGTGCCCGCTCTCCTGGGAGCAATCCAAACCAGGGGAACAATGAACCCTCAGAGGCTTCGCGTTCCTTGCTCCTATATATGGAGGGTACACAAAAAGCTGGAGAAACTCAGCGGGTGCAGCAGCATCTAAGGAGCGAAGGAGATAGGCGACGTTTCGGGTCGAGACCCTTCTTCCTAATAAAGGAAGAAGGGTCTCGACCCGAAACGTCGCCTATCTCCTTCGCTCCTTAGATGCTGCTGCACCCGCTGAGTTTCTCCAGCTTTTTTGTGTACCCTCGATTCTCCAGCATCTGCAGTTCCTTCTTTAAATCCTATATATGGACCTCGCTCGCTCGCAACTGTATGAACGCTCGATCAACCAGATATCGGCCAACACAGAGGCCTGATTACTGAAAACAAAGTCAACTTGTACCAGACCTCATCATCTTCCTTCCGACAACCCGTAACCACGGCACCACACTTTCAACAGAAAACTTAATATTTAAAGAATATATTATGGGACATTGGATTGTTGAAGAAGGGTCCCGAGCAGAAACGCCACATATGTGTGTGTGTGTGTGTGTGTGTGTGTGGCTGTGTGTTTGTGTGTGTGTCTGTGTGTGTGTGTGTGTTTGTGTGTGTGTATCTGTGTGTATCTGTGTGTGTGTCTGCTGTCGGGTCCCGGCGGCCGCTCAAAGTCACCCGAGCTGCTTCCTTCCTCTGAAGTGGTGGCCAGCTGCTGTCTGGGTGTATCTCTGTGTGTGTGTGTGTGTGTGTGTGTGTGTGTGTGTGTCTCTCTCTCTCCCTCTCTGTCTATCTGTTTGTATCTGTGTGTGTGTCTGCTGTCGGGTCCCGGCAGCCGCTCAAAGTCACCCGAGCTGCTTCCTTCCTCTGAAGTGGCGGCCAGTCCTGCTGTCTGTGTGTGTGTGTGTGTGTGTGTGTGTGTGTGTGTCTGCTGTCGGGTCCCGGCGGCCACTCAATGTCATCACCCGAGCTGCTTCCTTTTTAAAAATTATTTAAAATAGAGATCCATTGCAAAAAAGTATTTAAAAACATAAAACAACAAGAAATGCTTGGTTACTGGAGGATGCGCATTTTCCCATTGTAGGTCATATCAATAGATGCCGCCGCGCTGAAATAACTCAAAACCACAGGATGGAGATGTATTTTAACATTGTTGCTTTATTAAAACATACCTTCATTCACGGTTGGCTCAAGAGTAACGGGAGAGGAACTTGGTAACTCGGGAGAGGAACTTGGAACATCGCAGTAATGACATACCCGTGGGAACTCGGTTACACACTTGATCATAAACTTGAAGTCTCGTGCACAGCCACGAGTCTGTCACTCGGGGTACCTCGTGGGTCAACTCGCACAGTGAGACAGGGCCATTACCAACCATTGCCCATTGCTTCGGCACAAGTGGGTTTCTCCCAGATTGTGCCACCCTTCTAACATGCGATCACTTACTACATTTTAGGGAGGTTTGAGCTTTAACATCTAAAATCTAATGCCATTAATTACATGGAATTATTTGTGCAATCTATTTTTTATTTTACAAAATCTGTATTTTCTGGCAGTTTTCCCCATTCTGCACTCTTGACTTCACATTCACAGTAATTGTCCTCCTGCAATTATCGTTCATCCCAGTTGAGGTGTCATCATTCACGAGAAAGAGCAATTATAGTATTACAAGTTTTCATAACCAATTCCTTTTGGAACATGGACATACAAATTCAAAGTAAAACTGAAACATAAAACGTATGAATAAAGTGTGGGATTAAATTGTTTCAGATATTTCCAAAACATTACTGTGCATTCTATTCTAAAATAAGCTGTGTAATTACTCTGTAATTGATAAAGTGGTTCAATATGAAGCTTTGCTTCCTTGATTGACTATATAATGGATCAGTGCAGGAGAAGGCCATTTGGCCTGTTCCATATGCAGCACCTAGTTCAAAGATCTATCTGGTTTATTCCATTTTTTTCCTCCCTCCTTTCATTACTTTGTTCTAGTGACGCAGCTGGTAAAGCTGATGCCTCACAGCGCTTGAGACTTGGTTTGAACCTGACCTGTGGCACTGACTGTGGAGTTTGCACGTTCTCCCTGTGGCATGGTTTCCTCCCAAATCCCAGTGATGTGCGGGTTTGTACGTTAATTAGCCTCTGTAAATTGCCACTTGTGAGTAGGGAGTGGATTTGAAAGTGGGATAACATAGAACTCGTGTGAACAGGTGATCGATGGTCAATGTGGACTCGGTGGGCTGGAGGGACCTGTTTCCATGTTGCATCTCTAGACTAAGCTAAACTAAACCAACAATCTAAAAATCATTTATATTATTATTATCGCCGACAGATATCATACTACCTTCCTTCCACTCCAATTGCTGATTCATCTACTTTGGAATAAATACTAACAAACTTAATTTCTGGCCAGGCTCCTTGCTTGTCCTGACCCAGTTCATAATCAAATATCTGGAGAGAGAACTTCAGTTAATCTCAGTGACCTGAAATGTTAACTCTACAATCTTTACTCTACAGACACTCTCTACCTGCTGTGCATGTCCAAAATTTTCTGCTTCTATTTTAGACTGTCAACAATTATTGCTTTTCAATTATTCACATTTACCATTTTTTCTAGATGTAGATACAAAGGACTGCAGTTGCTGGTTTATACCAAAGGTAGACACAAAGTGCTGGAGTACCTCAGCAGGTCAGGCAGCATCTCTGGAGAAAAAAAGATAGATGATATTTCAGGTCAGGACCCATCTTCATACCCTGCAGGGAGAGATGCTGCCTAACCCGCTGAATTAAACCCCTGTTCCACGGTACAAGTTAATTCCAAAGAGTTCTCCCGAGTTTGCCCTGATTCGAACTCGGAGATTTACGGTAATGGCCACTCATCGGTACTCTGGGCTCTTGTGGACATTTTTCATCATGTTGAAAAATCTTCACGACTCTTCCCGTGCTTACCTGCCGTTAGCGCTAAGAGACGTCCCCGATCTCCGACGTACCCGCTACGTTTATTCTCCGTGCTTACTACGAGTTTGATTTCTTTTAAACTCGGGAGAGCTCTTGGAATGAACTCGCACTGTGGGACAGGGCTATTACTCCAGCACTTTGTGTCTACCATTTGTTTCAGAGTGCACAAGGAATCCTAAAAAGGGAGAAAATGCCATGATATAATAATACATATAATATAATAATTTGAAGTATGCTTTTTGTCTCAATCTAAATTTTCTTTTCCCCAACTTTGGTTAGTTTCTTGGCTTATGAATGGGTTGAACGAAACTTGCAGTATGTTGTAACTCCAGCAGATGGAGCTCCTGGTAAGAAAAACAAAGATTGTGTCACTGTTGTAAAATTTATTGAGAATTTTACTCCCTTTCTTTCTTAAATGAATTAAGATTCCGGCTGGACTTCAGTCAGATTGCTGGTTGTAGACCAGGTACCAAGAACCCCGTTCATGCAGCGTGTACATGAGAAGGGTCTCGACCCGAAACGTCACCCATTCCTTCTCTCCAGAGATGCTGCCTGTCCTGCTGAGTTACTCCAGCATTTTTGTGTCTTATCTTCGGTTTAAACCAGCATCTGCAGTTCCGTCCTACAATTGCTTGTTTGTGCACGAATCGAAGGCAAATCCAGCACAACCGAGACTGTCACACGCAAAACTGATCGTGTGGAATCTCAGGGTAGAGCAGCAACTATTCAAGGGAAATTGTGCTTTGATCAGCAAATGGTTTGTTGGTGAGGACAGAAACCCCATGACCTCACCAATGGTGAGAGGAACCTTGGGGCTGCTGTTATATACTGGGTGGGCCCAGATATCCTTTCATGCAGCTGCAAAAAAAAAAAAACTGTTGAACAGAGAGGTTAGCATGGAGTAGAATTTGCTCAGTGGGAATTACAACTATACATTTCCAGTGAAGCTTTCTTTGCCTTGGCACCTTTTTCTGATGGAAAAACTCCCCCATACAATGTCAACAGCCGTGCAATAAGCAAAGTATAACTGCAGTGAGATTTTTAAACTTGGTTTATGTAAAAGAAAACGGTTCTTATTTAATCACAGTACAGCCAGGCTTTATTTACTAACCCTGTTTTCCCTGGAACCATGCAATATAAAGGGTCAATACTCAAAGGTTTCTTTCATTTATTCATATTTCTGACCCCCACAAACATGCATTGTCTGCCATGCCCAAGCAGATCAGGTTGTTTGGGCATTGTCAGCTTCCTAGCCTTTCGTTCTTTCCAGCTTAGTTTTGTTTATTGTCACGTGAACTGAGGTATTACGATGCTAACCAGCCAGCAGAAAGACCATACATGATTACGATCGAGCCATTCGCTGTGTACAGCTGCAGGAGTAGAGATTTAAAAGTGTGGAGCAATTGTAATATCTGACTGTAGATCTTCTTTGGCTAACACGCAAATAGTCGCCTGGGTTGAGCTCCACCTTGGAAGCTTCGGGAACTTGCTACCGCTACTGATCTCTGCCACATCTGCATTAGAGAGGACACTCGCTCTCAAAGAAAGAAGATAATTGACTTTCTCTTCAATCCGCAGGGACTGGCAGAGTGCTCTCGCATACTTGGCTTCTCCAAAGTGCAGGTATTCATACACTCATGATCTTACAGAGTCATCCATGGAAGTCTCCTGCCTGGAATATCTGTAGCCCTGAAGTGTCTCAGTGCCTCCTGCGAGCACTAGTAATCTAGGGGCGAAAGCCTGCAGATGCTGGAAATCTAAAACAACCATAGATTAAAAAATTGGAAGTACTTAGCACCTCTGGTAGCATCTGTGGAGAGAGTTAATGTGTCAGGTCAATGACCTTTTATTACCAAAAGGACTCAAAGTGCTGGAGTAACTCAGCGGGTCAGGCAGGAGAACATGGATCGGTGACGTTCTGGGTCAGGGCACTTTAGACTTTTTTGACCTCTTATTATTGTTCTTCACTCGTCCATCTAGTTCTCCTCGACAGCCAGGGAGCACTCTTTACACCCTTTGATCATTACAACATCCATTCAAAGGCAACACTCCCCCAAAACTGGAGGAATGTTGCTGTATTGTGTATTATGTCCTTTTAAGAACTGACTTTAAATCATGCACCTGCTTCGGTAACAGTCAGCAGCTGCGGGAACTTGCAATGCACCAGCACAGCACGCATCTTACTGAAATGCAACGATGCTGTTCTGTGAACCTTGCAATGGAAGATATCGATCTTCTTTTAACAGAGTATGTAGTAATGAAGAAAGTAATTGACTTTGAACAGCACTGTGTTGTCTTAACACCATTAAAAGTCCAAAATGAGATTCCGAGCTCTATATTGCTTTGCTGGAATAAGAATATTGTTAGAAAAATTAATTTAGGGTTATGACCACAAACTTAAACTATGAGAGAAATTGTAGAATTGAATTTTTATTTATATGAACCAGTCATATCATATTTCTCATTCAAGTATTTATCCAGTTTGCTTTTCCAGTTTCTACTACCCTTTCAAAGAAGTGTATTATTGCATAAATAGGTTTGTCCAAATCTTGGTTTTGAATCTTTAGCTAGCTACCTTAAATCTATGCCTGAAGAAGGGGCTCATCCCGAAACATCACCCATTCCAGCGATGCTGCCTGACCCGCTGAGATACTTCAGCTTTTTGTGTCTATCTGTCGGTTTAAACCAGCATCTGCAGTTCCTTCTTGCATGTTAAATCTATGCCTTCTGATTATCGATCATTTAGTCATGGAAACTCTTTTCCCATTTTTCCTATTCAAATTCTTCACGATTTTAAACGCCTCGTCAGCTCTTCCTTGTTTATTTCATTCCTGGGAGAATTTTCTCGTCAGATTTTCTAGTCTCTTCATGTCACAGAAGGCCTTGCCCCTTGGAATCATGCTGGTTAAAATCTCTGCTGCGCCAATGTCAAAATATTCATGCCCTTGCCCGCATGGAGCTTGGAACTGAACATGGGTGCATTGTGTGGTAGTTTCCGCATCCCGGGATAATATATTTGGTAGATTGTGACACTGATTTTGCCCATTTGTTCAGAGACAAAGCCTTGTCGTTGTAAATGCAAACTGCTGTTGAGCTCCTCTTGAGTTGGTTAAATGCAGTTGAGGTGTTGTCGTTGGCTACATGAGGGAGAACAAAATGGGATTTGTGCAAAATATATTTCAGTAATTGTGTAGGAAGGAACTGCAGATGCTTGTTTACACCAATGATACACCAAAGCTGGATCAACTCAGCCGTCAGGCAGCCCCATCTCTGGAGAAAATACCCGCTGAGTTGCTCCAGCTTTTCATATCATCCTTCAGTAACTGTTTGAATTGGTCTTCAGGTATGTTTAACCTGAAAGTAATAAACTCCACTGTTAACATAAATATTTGTGTCGATTTATAAAGGATCGAATGATTCTTTTATCATGTTTTTTCTCAGTCTGGTGTCCATCTTGGTGACCAGGCCGTATTATATTAAACAGATACTTCATGTAGTTTTGATTAACAGTCTTGTGTCCATTTGGTGAAGAAGCCTTAATATATTAAATAAAATGGTGAACAAATAGTATCAGTTGAGACATAACTTAAGTGTATACTTGGCATGAAGGAGAATGAGTGGAAATATGTAGTAATGAAGAAAGTAAATAACTTTGAACAGCATTGTAACAATGTACCTTCATACAGAAACTGGAAAATGTGAACAAAATATTAAGTTATTTTGTATATAAAAAGTTAACTAAATAAACACACTGTTCAGAAGTCCATTAGTAGTGAAGTCTGTGTGTTTGTGTAGAAGCCTTTCAGTGGCAACTGAACACGGTTCATTTTCTTAGTGCTCGGGGCTGAGTAACATTGCCCTTTTAAAAACTGTTGAAGTTGCAACATTGAGATTTGTTTCTGCTTCCTTGCTCCAGCCCTGCAGATGGTGCTGTGCTTTCAGATTGTCAACGCGACAAGATAGTTCTAAATGTGCCGAAAATGCTTGACCTAATATCCTGCACCATCTGCTGACCTGGAGGGCAGAAATGCTGTTTCTGTTTAACTCTGTCCACAAAGTGTTTCCTATAATCTACACTTCCATTTGTTGTCGCCTGAAAAGGCCGGACGTTTTCATCAGGTATGAATTTCACTCGGGTTGCTGCTTTGTCTGCATCTGCTGGTTGATTCCATTTTTTTTACTAAGGCCGAGTGCAAATGCATTTCTGGTATCTTAAGGAAGACCAGTAGAAACCTCCATTTCACATTTTATTCTTCTCTGTATCGGTACTAGGTCAAACAAATTAATCAGCAAAATCGCACTGGGTACCCAGAGTTTGCAAATTTGAAACAAATACTCATTTCCGTGTGAGTCTGCCACATATTATCCAGTAAAAGTCCGTCCGGATGGCCAGTTCGGATTGGACCATTCAGGACGGTTTTTCTTTGACTCGGTATAAACCGACAGCTTTCTACAATATAATTGTGTTTGTTGTAAGATGATTACAGATCTACCGTGAGCAATGTAGAATCAATTTCCAGTTTTATAGGGAATTCCATCTCCTCATGGTGTTAATCAATGGTATGAGGAAAGTTCCAAAACACTTATAATTTGATTTTGGCATTGAAGAACACGTCACACGCCTGACATAATGGGATAACTTAGAATCACAACCTCCTTTTGATGTGTTTTCTGTACCTAGAAAAATCTATTTTTCATGTTGTCATCCAACTAAGCATGAATTGAACATGAAGTCTTTTTTACGATAAGTTATTTTTGGTTTAATCACGACAGCCTGTTCAACTTTTAGTACTCGTAGTCCTTTTCCACATGAAAGCTGGTCGAAGTTACAAAATCTCTTTTCTACAAGCAATTTGGTGCTGGAACAACAAGATCTTTCAAGACCGAGATTGATAAGTTTTTGTTAATCCAGATCATTAAAGGTTATGGAGCAGAGGCATAGTAATAGAGTTGAGGTATCAATCTGTCATTAACTAATTCAATGGCAGAGTAAACTTGAGGAGATGGCATATTTTTATTCCTAATGTTTCTGAAAGAAGCTTGTCCCTTCGATTCTCTCCTGGATATATTCTTTTTATTTTAAATGCTCAGTATTTTTGAAAGTTTGTAATATATGTTGTTGCTTTGGCATGTATGTTAATGAGTTGGACCTGAAAGTAAGGGGTATGGTAAACTAGTTTAGTTCGGACTAGGTTTGGTTTAGAGATACAGCAGAAACAGACCCTTTGGCCCACTGAGTCCGTGCCGAACAGCGATCATCCCATACACTAGCACTATTCCATGCACTAGGGACAATTTACAATTTTTAAACTAAAAGCCCTGTCCCACTGTACGAGTTCATTCCAAGAGCTCTCCCGAGTTTGCCCTGAATCGAACTCAGAGATTTACGGTAATGGCCACTCGTCGGTACTCGGGGCTCTCGTGGGCATTTTTCAACATGTTGAAAAATCTTCACGAGTCTTCTCGAGCTTACCTGCCGTTAGCGAGTCTTCCCGAGTACCTGCCGTTAGCGTTACGAGCCGCTAAGAGACGTCCCTGACCTCCGACGTACCCGCTACGTTCATTCTCCGTGCTTACCACGAGTTTAATTTTTTTTTAAATCTTGGAATGAACTCGTACCATGGGACAGGGCTTTAAGCCAATTAACCTACAGACCTGTACATCTTTGGAGTGTGGGGGGGAAACCGGAGCACCCAGGAAAAACCCACGCGATCGCGGGGAGAACGTACAAACTCCTTGCAGACAGCACCCGTAGTCAGGGTTGAAACCGGGTCGCTGGTGCTGTAAGGCAGCAAATCCACCACTGTGCCACTGTGCCGCCCCTAAGTTTGCTTACAATAGAAAACTGACCATGCAGGTAAAAGCAAGGAAGAGAGTTTTGGATCACAGGAAGGTACAGATGGTCAAAATAATTGGACAGAAAATCAAAAATGTAATCTAAAGTCACGTAAGGTAGTAAATGTTGCGAAATGGAATATAGAGTAAATGGTAGGGTAGTGGATAATATGGAAGAGCATCAGTTCTTGGAGTATGCATCCACAGGTCCTTGATGTTAGAAGGACACATTAATAAGGTGATTAACTTGGCATATGGCATACTTTTCTTGTATTAGCCAATGCACTGAATCTAAGAAGCAATGTTGGCGCGAGAACTTTAAGCGAGACCTCACAACTGGAGTGGGTTGCCTCAAGTTGCCATCTACATGAGGGACACGGTAAGCCGAAGACACTATTTTAAACTGGAGAAAGTGCAGCTGGAGTGGCTGCAGCCGATGTTGCCTGGACTAGAAGACTAATAACTGGAAGCTATGATGATAGCTGTAACAAAATAATGTTTTTTTTTTAACAAAAGAGGCTGTCAATGTAATTGAATAGTACGGCTGTCGGGGGTTATGGGTAGAATGCAGGAGAATGGGGTTAGGAGGGAGATATAGATCAGCCATGATTGAATGGCGGAGTGGGCCGAATGGCCTAATTCTGCTCCTATTACTTATGACCTAATGTGTATTATAATACTATAGAGGACCAGACCAAGCAGATAGGAAAGATGCATTTTTCTTAACCATGTGATCGTACACTGGAGGACATGGTGGAGGGATTAGAATGGAGATATTTATTCCACTCAAACTGTGATAGAGGCCTTGTACTCATCCCCTGCCAGGCTTGCAGAGACAGAGACCCTTGCCACATTTAAACACCACATGAATCTGGAAGAGTATTTGAAATGTTGTGAGCTGCTGGACCGTACACACAGTGCTGCAAGGTGGGATTACGTTGGTTAACTTTTTCACTGGCACAGACGCAATAAATTAAACGGCAGCAAGTATTCATAAGTATCGTGATTTTGTGATTGACCTGAGGAATTCCACATGTGGGGTGCTGCCAGGGAACCATGTTGTAATCTGGGCAGTCAGACTGGCAGAATTCACCCTTTTGCAAATCAACAACGAGGCAACCAATGAAATCAGATACTTAGTTCAAAGAGAGAGAAAAGTATCTTCCTTTTTAAAAACACTGGAAAAGTACCAGCTTTGTGGCTACTAATAGCCCTGTCCCACGGTACGAGTTCATTCCAAGAGCTGTCCTGAGTTTTAAAAAAAATCAAACTTGTGGTAAGCACGGAGAATGAACATAGCGGGCACATCGGAGCTCGGGGACGTCTCTTAGCGGCAGGTAATGCTAATAGCAGGTACTCGAGAAGACTCGCTAACGGCAGGTAAGCACGGGAAGACTCGTGAAGATTTTTCAACATGTTGAAAAATGACCACGAGAGCCCCGAGGACCGACGAGCGGCCGTTACCGTAAATCTCCGTGTTCGAATCAGGGCAAACTCGGGAAGAACTCTTGGAATGAACTCGTACCGTGGGACAGGGCTCTAAGGCTCTCTTCCTCACGTTTATTTGGTTTGGTCTAGCACTGTGATATAACATGTTTTTTGGGCTGTGACATTGACAGGCACATAGGTCTGTAGTCCAATTTCACACACTACTTTCTATGCTTGGACCCTCCCACCCTCCTCCCTATCCGCACTTATTCTACACATGACATAACGTGTTTCTGTACGAATATGTGGGAAAATTTCATTATAAAAAAAACCCAGAAGGGAGCAGCCAGGGTGTACATGATTTCCGTAACTGGAACTTGAGAGGTATTTTGTAGATATTAATGTGGTAATAGTGTTAAAAGGTTTTTTATTGAAAGGTAATTAAAAGATTTATTTTGCTTCATCTATAAAATGATGACAGAGAGGACACCTTTACTCCTTGGAACCCATCAGTCACAGTTCCTTGGGTGTGGTTCTACAAGCCTGTCTGCAGTTCGGTGAGGAGAACACAGATTTTTTTATTTGTAACCTATTAAAGTTTCTTGTTACACCACCCATGCTGGCAAGAAAGAGTAGTAATAATTAACTATATAAGATGATCATAACAAAACAACCCATATAGTGTTTTTAACCTTTTACTGCCTTTGTGTGCATGTGTTGCATTCCTCGCTTACTCTGGCTCTGATATTATATTAGCTCAAATACTACTCCATTTCAACTTTGTTCTAATGTTTCATCTTTATAATTGTGGCTTTGAAATGCTGTAATGTAATCCAATACATTAGTTCGGCTGGTTGCTTCACTTAGTTAAAACCAATTTGGGTTTAAGGCAGTTTGCAAGACTGACCTGTGGTCTGAACTCTTTTATAAAGCCTGTAAGTTTTTTTTAAAAACCGTCTGTTCCCGTCTGCATGGGTGTATTTGAGAAATTCAGTTCTTAAAACTCAGTCGGTGTCTCCAATCTTGTGGAATACCTTATTATTCCTAAAACACAATACTGTAGAAGCTGGAAAGCTGAAATGAAAACAGAGAATGCTGAAATACTCAGCGGATCAGGCTGCATCTGGGGACAGAGAAATGGTGTTAATGTTTTTGGGTTAATGACCTTTCATTCAGCATATTCAATCAGCCTGAAGGACCGGATAACATGTGTCGGAAGGAACTGCAGATGCTGGCTGCCTGCAGATGGTGGCAGTCTGTAGAATGGTCCCGACCCAAATCGTCACATACCTTTTCTCCGGAGGTACTGCCTGACCCGCTGTCTTATTCCAACTTTTTGTGTCTATCTTCGTTTGGAAATGTCATCATCAGGATCAGGTAACCACCTTTCCTGACATCATCAGGTCAGTCCTGACCTTCGCAAATACAAGCCCTGTGCAGCATGACTACAGTGAAGAAAGGATCTAAAGGATGATCACCGCTCCCCTAATGAGGGGACTTCCCAGTAATCCAGTCTGAGCCATATGCCGAATGAAAATCAACATCTCAGCAGGAGAATGTGATGGCAGAGGCTTTGGGAATGGAAACCAAGGAATCATCACCTATCCTGCATCAGGCCAAGCTCACTTCTCTCGTTGTGTGCCCTGCCTCTTTTGATTAAGCATTCAAGTTCCAGGCTGATAATTTGTGTAAATAGCTGCCCAAACTACAGGAGCCTGCTCCAAGGATAATATTGGAAACCTGGCAACAGTGCAGCATGACTATCCAAACTATCAAAACAAGTCCTTCTCAAAAAGATGATCAACATCACACCTCTATAGTTTTTATTTAAATGGCATCAGCCTCACTATACATGAATCAAAGATGACCACTGATTTGTGGAGAGGTCTAAGGAACCACCAGGATGTTGGCAGGGGTTGGAGGGGTGGATGAAATAATTCATAATGAAAGGCAAAGATAGAATCCAACTTGAGAAGGCTTCGGTTTCCCTGGTAACTGCCCAGAAAGGGTTGGGCATTTTAACTAACTCCAAAGCCGCCCTCAACACTCCAGCTCAGTTTGATTCACCTGCTCAGTGTTCTGTGATTGATAAAATTGTATGCAAGAGATGGCACTCGAGACTTGTATGGCACTTGTCATCACTGTGTGCCTAGCCCACTCTGCTTATGACAAATAATACACATAGAGGACATGGGTTGAATGTTTGGAACAGCGCTCCCAGTGCTGTAAGTAACCCCATCCTATTTAGTAATTGGGTTTGTGATTTAAATGTTTTTTTGCTGTGGCACATAGTAGCATTGAGATGCACAATAAAACTTCAAAGCTAGACGCAAAATGCTGGAGTAACAGCGGGACTGGCAGCATCTCTGGATAGAAGGAATCGGTGACGTTTCGGGTCGAGACCGAAGACGGGCCTCGACCCAAAATGTCACCCATTCCTTCTATCCAGAGATGCTGCCTGCGCCTTTGAGTTACTCCAGCATGTTGTGCCTATCGTCAGTGTAAACCAGCATATGCACAAAACTTCAAAACTGTTGTTTAGAATCATCATAGAACGATTACCTCTAAACTGCATTTCCAGTGAAATTGCAAATACTTCATATACTATTTATGATGTGTTTACAATTTTGCATACATGCAATTGTCCTGGTGTTTGCATCCTGCAGTACACTGATTCAAGGATACTTTATTGTCACATGTACCGAGTTACAGTGAAATTCTTTGTTTTTGCACACAATCCACCAAGCACGCAGAGTCGCCACATATCTGCCGCTGACAAAGGTACAAAAGTACTCATGAGTCTCGATGGTCCCTCTTTGTTCTCAACGGCTTCCCCACCTAGTCCTCGGTAGAACTAACACTTTCCTGTAGGAACGACCCTTTACCTTTTACAAGGCATCAATTGCTGCAGTTGATAGATTTTATTGAAAGACTGATCAAGCTCAATTTTACTAAATGGCACAGTGGCACACAGCTGGTGTGCTGGAAGCTGCTCCCATGCAGTGCCAGAGATCCGGGTTCAATCCCTATCTCTGGTGGAGTGTGCATGTTCTCCGTGCGATGGTATGGGTTTCCTCCAGGTGTTCTGGTTTCCTCCCATGTCCCAAAGGCGTGCAGGCCACTGTAAATTTCCCCTGGCGTCAGTGAGTGGTAGAATCTGGAGGGAGTTATTAATAATGTTGGAGAATAAACAAGGGATTAATGTAGGAGTAATGAACATGAGGGTGGTAGGTGTGGATAGTGTGGACTCAATGGGCTGAAGGGCTTGTTTCTCTGCTGTTTCTCTCTAGGACTATAATCATTTCAGTTATAAGAACAAATCTGCTGATGAAGGAGGATGTAATTTAAAAAAAATCTTTGAAACGTATGTCGCTTATGACTATTGCTGATGAATCGCAGGATAAACTACACAATGATGAATTACAGATTGTAACTGCATTTGCAATTGGGAGTTAATTTTGGCATTGAACTGAAATTTGCTGAGGCAAAGGGATATTTTTGTTTTGGAGAAACCTTCCCTATGTATCTCCAGCAGTCTCTGTCTCTGTCTCTGTGTCTTTCTGTCTCTGTGTCTCGCTGTCTCTCTGTCTCTCTCTGCGCCTCTTTCTGTCCCTCTTTTTTGAAACAGTCCCCAGTTGACTGTTTCAGATATATTTTTGAAATCTGTGGAAGGGAGAACGTCTTCCCACACTATATTGGGAAGGAACTGCAGATACTGCTTTTACAACAAGATAGACACACAATGCTGTAGTCATTCAGTGGGACAGGCAGCATCTCTTGATAGAAGGAATGGGTGACATTTCTGGTCAAGACCCTTCTTCAGACTGAGAGTGAAGATAGCACCTCATATTTTGCTAGGACAGCTTACAACCCAGCGTATGATTTAACCCTTGCTTCCACTCTCTCTCCATCCCTCCCCAATCCTAGTCCTCCGACCAGTCTGATTGTCCTCCTGACTAAATTTTATCTTTGTATGCTTTGTTGTCAGCTTTCCCTAGCTAACAATGATCTATTCTACATTTTCCTTGAGCTTTGTCCCCTTTGATGTTGCGTTTTCACACCATACCCTTCCATCATCTTTGTGTCTCCCTCTCTCCTGACCCTCAGTCTGAAGAAGGGTCTCGACCCAAAACGTCACATGTTCCTTTTCTCCAGAGATGCTGCCTTACTCCAGCATTTTGGTCTATATTGAAAGGCTGGCAGGGTTGCAAAATTGTGAATTAATGGAGGGAGGTGAGAGAGAGCATGACATGGCTTTGGAACGACTAATTTGAGAAGAATATGCGCCTGGAAAATAGGTTGGTGCACAGGAGCCTCTTGATATCTTCTGCAATTGAAGGCCATGATTTTCATAGGTGGGCTGTTGGTCCTGGGATTAGAACATTATTTCCAGCTGTGCAGTGCAATTAAATTTCAATGGAATAAATGTTAGGCATTAGTTAAAAACACAGGACCCATGGGTCATAAGGTGATATTTTAACAACGAAAGATAAATATGCTGCATATATTTCTGGTTTGACAAACTAAAAAAGTGAATTTAAGTGAAGTGCCAAGTCCTGGAACAACTCTGCAGGTCAAGCAACATCTCTGGAGGGAATGGACGGGTGATATTTCAGGTCGGAACAATTCTTCATACTGGTCCAGAGATGCTATCTGACCCACTGAGTTGCTCCAGCAGTCTGTTTTCCTCAAGATTCCAGCATCTGAAGTTCCTTGTTTCTCCATTTTATTGCTCCACCGTGAAATCTCAAAGTATGCTTACTTTGAATAAGTTCTCCCGATCTAAAGAAGGATTCAACCCAAAATGTCACCTGCCTATTGCCTCCAGAGATGCTGCCTGACCCACTAAATTAATCCAGCACTCAAGTTTCGAGCATCTGCAGTTCCTTGCATCTCCAAAGAGAATTTAAGGGTGTGACCCGTCGGACGAGATGAGGTATCAGAGGTAGCGGAGGAAATAAATCTTAACTGCAAACTGTGACGTGGTACACACATCATTGCAACTGGCGCAGGTCCATCTGATTAGCAAGTGTAAAATATTAACTGCTTCTCCAACAGCCTCAAACTAATTCACGACTCTGAGATGACATGCTTCAATCTGTGAAAACCATCAGAAGAATACTTGACTATGTCTATCCAGGTCTAATTGAACAGAACTTGGCATCAACTTTAATTTTATCTTATGTTTGTCTGTGGTTTTTCCCTTGCTCTCCTAAAAATCATGCACTATAGAATGTTCCAGCATTAAAATAGGTCATTCAATGTGCCAATGTTTTTCTCACGAGCCGTCTAGTCTAAGTCCACTTTCCTGTTTACTGGTGGTGTACTGTAGAATTCTTTTTTCATACCTTTAGCAAAATCCCATTCAAAGTAACAGATAGACATTATCTCAGTAATGATTTGTAGCAGAGAATATGGTATTCCAATTACTTATCTTATCTTTTTTTTTGTGAATATTACATAAATTATACAACACAATTCTAGCCTGCCAATTAATAGGAGCAGCTTCTACCGTATCATAATCTTGATGCTTTATAAAAGGTTAACGCTGTACCATAAAGTGTTTTTTAAGTCCGTCTAACTCTAATAATTAATTATATCTCTTAGCAGTTTTCCTTGGACTGAATAGTTACTTCATAGTGTTCTTTAAAATGAATACAAATAAAAGATTATAACTAAGCTGTTTTCAGAGATTGGAGGTTCTAATGTGTGGAAATGGAGATACAAGATTCAGTGGATGTTGGATAAAGAGAAGCAAACACTTTATACAGAGGGTACACAAAAGGCTGGAGAAACTCAGCGGGTGCAGCAGCATCTAAGGAGCGAAGGAGATGGGCGACATTTCGGGTTGAGACCCTTCTTCAGACTGGTCAGGGATCAGGGAAACGAGAGATATAGACGGTGATGTGGAGAGATAAAGAACAATGAATGAAAGATATGCAAAAAAGTATCATTGTTCTTTATCTCTCCACATCACCGTCTATATCTCTCGTATCCCTGATCCCTGACCAGTCTGAAGAAGGGTCTTGACCCGAAACGTCACCTATCTCCTTCGCTCCTTAGATGCTGCTGCACCCGCTGAGTTTCTCCAGCCTTTTGTGTACCCTCGATTCTCCAGCATCTGCAGTTCCTTCTTCAACACTTTATACAGAGGATAGACACAAAAAGCTGGAGTAACTCAGCGGGACAAGCAGCATGTCTGTGGAGAAGGAATGGGTGACGTTTCGGGTCAAGACCCTTCTTTATACAGAGGGTTGTGATGTATAGTCCATCTCTTTGTGTCGTCAAGTCGCATAATGAATTCAAGAATGAGTTGGATCTAGCTCTTAGGGCTAGGAATCAAGGGATATGGGGAGAAAGGAGGAACGGGGTACTGATTCTGGATGATCAGCCATGATCATATTGAGTGGCAGTGCTGGTTCAAAGGGCCGAATGGCCCACTCCTGCACCTTGCCTTTGTGCTTACCTTTTATTGAGACTCAGTGCTTATGCTGAAATTCCAGAAGTAAAAATTATTTGCATTTAAATTCCCCAGCTGTCATGTTGGCATATGATATCTGTGAGTCAGTGGTCCAGAAGTCTGCTGACTACAACAACAATTTAAACACTGGTGTCCTACCCAGCACTGACATGATGTGAGAAGCATAGTCACCAATTTGCATACAGTCAAACCCTAAGAATGGCTAGGTCACAGAGTGATAGAGCGTGGAAACAGGCCCTTCGGCCCAACTTGCCCACTCCGCCCAACATGTCCCATCTACACTAGTCCCACTTGCCTTTGGCCCATATCCCTCCAAACCTGACCAAATGTTTCTTAAATATTACGATAGTCCCAGCCTTAACTACCGCCTCTTGCAGCTCGTTCCATATACCCACCTCCCTTTGTGTGAAAAAGTTACTCCTCAGATTCCTAATAAATCTTTTCCCCATCACCTTAAACCTATGTCCTCGGGTCCTCGATTCCCCTACTCTGGGCAAGAGACTGTGCATCTACCCGATCCATTCCTCTCATGCTTTTGTACACCCCCTCATTCTCCTGCGTCCCGAAGTATAGAGTCCCAGCCTACTCAACCTCTCCGAATTAGCTCAGACCCTCGAGTCCTGGCAACAACCTCGTAAATTGTTTTGGGTATTTTAATTGACAGATACATTGACAGGAGGGAGACTTGCCTTGCCCTTCTTTGAAATAATGTCAAGGTTTTTTTTTTACTGCCAACCTGCCAGGACAAGCCAGTTTATGGCCTCATGCAAAACGCAATGCCCGAGAGCAGCAGCGCATCACTCCCTCATCACACTGGAGTTCTGGCCTGTGTTTGGTGCACGAGTATCTGAGGTGGGAGCTGAATCGGAAGCATGCGCGCTACCACTGAGCCGTAGCTGACCGTGATCAATTGTTGCCATTCCAGAGAGGAAGCATTTACAAGGTGCAGGCACTTTAGCTGAAGGCTATTTTAAGTGAGTCAAGCGTAATGGTTGTGCCTGCTACGCACGTGACCTGCAACACTGTACTCTGCCAAGCATTTTGTCAGCGGCCGGGAGAAAACTAAACAGTGGGGAGGGAAAAAAAAGGCTTGGATAATGTCCCGGAATCCTTGTGTTTCTTGTGCAAAAGCAGTCTCAGTAGGCCTGTGCGAAAGGGATTAATAACACTCGGACTAGTTTTGATTGTTGACCGTTTTCATCGACAGCATTGGGTAAGAAATGGTGGGAGACTAGAATGCTGTGACAGGCCGTGTTTGGCACAATAAGCTGGAGAATTCTGAAACATGCAAATAAATGTAACTAATAAGATGAATTGCGTGCCTGAGGAGGGCACTGCTGACAGATGAACATTGAGTGTTATTATCATCAAATGTCACCTATTTTTAAAAAAAAAGGTTAAATTCTACCCGTTGAACATTATTATGTCATAGGCGATTGCTGCAGTAATGTATTTGGCAAAATTTGTTAAAAGATATCAAATCTAAATTTATCCAAGCCATGCATTTAAAAATAAATAAATCTGTCATTTATTTGGTAAACTTTGACCCTTAACATTACAGTAAATGAATTGATATTAGTTGCATTTCAAAGTCTACTAACTGGCTTGCTTTTCAAAACATTTCATTAACAGCCCCCTCCGTTTCTGGTTTTGTTGGGAACTTTCCTTCTGTTGCTGGTAAAGTCAAACCAGATCCGGTAACAAATTATGTTGGCTTTTGTTCTCTTTTTTTTCTTCTTAAATGTCATTTTATTTTTGCTGGCAAAGTGAGTTCGATTTGCAAGCGGGTGGGGGGGTGGGAAGAATTGCTTCAGGCCTGTGGTCGCTTCTGGTGCTGATGGTTTCGTGCTTCCTGGCGCTCACAGCTGTTTTTGGAAAAAAAAAAGCCTAAACCCGTTTGACCGAGACGGTCGCTCTGGGGAGACTTCATCTGCTGCTTGTGTGTGTGTATGTGTGTGTGCTCTTGTGACCCAGAGGTTGGTAAACAAGCGGGGGAAACGCTACATAGGATTCTGAGCTTGTTGATCTTGGCAGCGGCCCAAGTTTTTGCTCTGAACTCACTATGTCCTATTGGCAGGACCTGAAACTTTTTTTTTTCGCATGTGTGTGTGTGTGTATGTGTGTGTGCGCGCTGTTTCACCAGTGCCTGTCAAAACCGACCATTTTGCACAGGCTCAGTTCTGACATTTCCTGTCTTGGGTTATCATCACTTCGGCTAAAGACGACGCGACGTTGCAGCACCACCGCCCCCTTCCACCCCGCGGGCCCTGGCTTTTTTTTTACAACCGAAAGGTTTGCGGCAGGATTTTTGCTTGCAGTCTCCATGGCAATGTGAAGTGCTCCAAGTTCTCAGTAGTCCAGCATGTTTACAGTTATTGTGTCATCAGATTAGGCTGCTGCCCCAGTCCTCAGTGCGTGGATTGCTGCTTCTACAGTAGGTTTCTTGTGCAGATCTGATCTGGCCTTATTAGCCGTGCTCCGTGCAGTCGGATTGTCGGCAGTGTTGCTGTTTCCATTCTGTGGCAGCTTTGTTATTGTGTTGTGTGCGTGTGTGTGCGTGCTTGCACAATACAGTTTAATGTCGATTAAACCTACAAGGAATGTCGACGGTGCACGCAGTCATGTATCTATGCCTCTGCCTCTCTCTTGTATCCCACCCCCCCCCCCCCCCTCCTCCTCCCTTGTTATCGAATATCTTTCTTGGGTTCCAGCCCCCTTCCTCTTCCCTTTCCCATCCCCCTCCTTTGCTTTGTGATGTGGAGTAAAAACAGAACGTAGGAACAGCGTGAAAGTGATGATGTCGGCATTTCCTTGCAATGGGTGGATTCAACAAGTAGGCGGTATGCACAGTTCAGAATGCAACATAATTGAGTGACTTGTTTGGACTCCAGTTAATGGCCCAGTTATTAGACGCCTTAACGGCCTCCGATGTAGCAGGCAGGAACTCCTGTTCCCAGGCCTCGGTGCTCGTCACCGAAAATAGTTCTCTTTTTTTTGCTCACGTTTAAATTTTTAGCACAGTTGGCTTCACGATATGTTTTGATGCAGAGTTTAGAGATTGACAACCCTCTTAATGCAACGTGCAATCAGCAATAAAGTTTAATGTGGCGAGGGAGAGTTAATGGAAAGATTACTTCGACACATTGACTAGAATTCTTCATAGAAATAAAAATGACATTCAAGGTTAGTTGGAGGTAGACTGCTGGTTAATCTTTTCATAGAAAATATAATGAATCCTAAGGCAATACAAAAGTACCAAAGGTGCATAAAATTAAGAAATGGGCATAAGCAACCATAATCCTATTCTTGCCCATGTTGATCAATTATTCGCTGACAATAAGAATTATAACATTTCCCATTGCATAGTTGTATATAGGATTTGTAGGTTAATCTCAGTCGATTGTGAAACCGAAAAAATAATTTTTGTGTAATTTCTTTGATTATGTTTTTATAGTAGCATACAAAAAAGGACAATTACACTTTTTATGTAGCAAGCATTCAAAAAGAAATTTTAATTTTCAAGGAGTTCTTTACGATCTTATGTAACTTTTATACACAAAGGGTGTATATGGAACCAGTGCCAGTGAAGGTTGTTGAGCTATTATCTCAATGTTTAAGAAATATTTAGGCAGGAACATGGATAGGATGGGTTTAGAGGGATATGGGCCAAACGCACGCAGGTGGTTCTAGTAAGATCGGACATGTCGGTCAGTGTGGGCAAATTAGGCCGCGTGTGTGTGTGTGTGTAAGGACATTTTTAGGTGTTAAATGATGCCAAATATTAACGTGATTTTTCTTGCATGTTTTGTAAAATGTTTCCAAGTAATTGCCTGTTTATATTATGCTGAGATTGCAAATCAAAATGTTTATAAAAACAGGTTAATTTATTTGAGTTGCAGTATAAGGAAACAACATTGATATCCATACTACATACAGCAAAAATGTAACAATTCATGCTACCATCTGTCAAAACTGCCCAGGCAGTGGTGAGACAGGTATTGCTAAGCCATACAGCTCTTGTCACTTAATCTCCTTGGACTCGCGCTCTTCCTGAGCTTCCTGCCAAAATATCACTTCACCTAAACAGGGCAACCACTTGCCCACAGTGGACTCGGTCTTCATCACATTACATCACAGCACTGCTCATTCTCAATGGTTCAGGGTCTGCTTGCTGTATTCTCCTGTCACATAAACATGCCTTATGTCTCCCCTCCCACGATTTGAATCATTGATTTAGTCACTTCAGACAAATTCCTCAAATCCTTCACCACAAGAAGGGTGGCGCAGCGGTGGAGTTGCTGCCTTACAGCAGCAGAGACCCCCCCCCCCAGGTTCAAACCTGACTGTGGGTGCTGTCTGAATGAAGTTTGCACATTCTCCCTGTAACGGCGTGGGTTTTTTCCATGTGCTCAGGTTTCCTCCCACGTTACAAATACGCGCAAGTTTGTAGGTTAATTGGCTTTTGTAAATTGTCCCCTGTGTGTAGCACTAGAACTAGTGTACAGGGTGATTGTTGGTTAGTGTTGACTCGGTGAGCCGAAGGCCCTGTTTCCACGCTGTATCTCTAAAAAAACAAAGCCCCAAATGTACGGAACCAATAGACTGAACATTTTTAAGAAGTATAGATCGATGCAGAAAGTTGCAAAATACATGAGTTTAAGACACCAGGAAAGCTGCACATCCTGGAGTAAAATCTGGCAATATACAAATTAGATCTAAGAAATTGAGATGTTAGTGGAGAACAAGAAATACTTAAAGCTCCATGAGCACATATCATTAAAATATGGTGGATAGCTACAGAAAGTGTTTTTTAAAGGCTAAAAGAATACCTGCCTTGATTTCAAGGAGACTGGAATACAGAGGATTGTGGGGTCTTCAAATGTTAGGCCATGATTTTAAAATAAATCCTCATACTTAATCTCAGGGAAGATATAGACCTTCAATCCTTGCCCCCCCCCCCCCCCCCCCCCATCTTCTGACTCCCTCCCTTTCTTCTGAATGCTCACCTCCAGGTTCAGAGGCAGTTTCCTCTCAGCTGTCATCAGGCAATTGAACCATCCTTTGAATAACTAGGGTGCGTTCATGAGCTACCATTCACCTCATTGGAGACCCTAGGACTATCTTTAATTGGACTTTCCTGGACTTTATCTTGCACTAAGCGTTATTTCCTTTTATCCTGTAACTGTACACTGTGGACAGTCTGATTATAATCATGCTTCATCTTTCCGCTAACTGGATAGCACACAACAAAAAACGTTTCACTGTACATGTGACAATAAACTAAACCAAACAGAGAAAAAGTATTAAGGTAGGATAGTTGGACGTGTCAAAGCAGATTGAAAAGTGCGTGATAAGAAATATGAAATCAAGATGTGTAAGTGCAGAAAATGATTGAAATGTAAATCATCCAAGATCAAAATGAATGGGTACATGTGCACAACCAGATGGTTACGAATCTTCCTGTATCTTTAAATAGGTTCAACTTAACAGTTTACCACAAGGCAGATAACATTGTTGGGGTTTTGCATGATGCCTCTTTTGTAACAACAGTGACAGTGACTCCAACTCTCCCGCCCGGGCGGGAGAAATTATATCTCAAGCGGGAGAGGGAGATTTTGCGAAAATGCCCTTTCAGCGGGCGATCTCCCGCCGAAAGCGGGAGAGTTGGAGTCACTGCAGTGACAGTAATACAATAATTACTGTCGTGGCTGTTACAAAATCTCTTAAACTGTCCTGCTGTCACAGATCCCATGGCAAGCTGACAATTGCTATGTATGAATATTCCTCGGATGGTGTAGGAGCAGAATTATGCCATTCAGCCCATCATGTTTACTCTGCCATTCAATTATGGCTGATCTATTTTTCCCCCCTCAACTCCATTCTCCTGCCTTCTCCCCATAACCTTCAAAGCCCTCCCTAATTAAGACCGAGTCCACTTGACTTGGTCATCGTTTCTGCATTCAGCATCGATGCTCATACTTCCTTCTCTTTATCATTGTTGTCCACTGGTTTTGGGTGTCTGATCAACTGCATGACCAGTCCCAATTTTTGCGTTTTACTGAAGGTCCAACTGTCTATCTGTTCTTTTGTTGCATAGATAGTATATGCTGGCATCCAATATTAATGGACAGCCAGGCCTGTCAATCTACTGTACCCCTTTTACAAAGAGAATCTACAGTCTTTTTTCCTCCTGTGTAACTATTTGGGAATGGGCAGGATAATTCAAATTGGGTTTAGGAACCAAATGGATTAATTTTACATCATAGTGTGAAGCTCCAAGCTCATTTCACTTTGGCATTTATTTCTGGGTAAAAGTCTCAGTCAACTCATTTAGAACTGGAGTTTCAAACTTTACCCATTTTTCATAATATTTCTGAAGATGCTCATTTTCTCGACCCACTGCTGTCAATCCACTTTTGATCATCTAGTTTGCAGAAAATCTATATTTTCATCTCCTAGTAGTTTACATCTCTGTGTTTACATCTCTGAGCCCAGCACACCATCTCTCGATCTGATTGATCTATAACAATCTATTCTATTCAGAATTGTCCAGTCATCACAGTGATCAAAAAGAACCCTAGTTTCTTGTTTCCACTTCCATTGTGACTGTTCTAACAAACATCTTCTTAAACCACTTTCCCCAGATCTTTACATCTTTACAACTGTGAATAGCTGTTCTCATGGACTTCTTTGTCACTAAGATTGAGACTTTCCATTTAGCTGTTTGTGATTTTTTGTTTTCCCCCTCTTAATTTCCTTTTTTTCATCAGCCTTAATGGTAATTAAAGAAAATTTATTTTCACATACTCCATATTCAAAAGGTCATATGACAACTTGCATATATCCAAATCCCAAATCTACTTGTGTACTCTGACTGCTATAGGGTTTTTTAATGCTCAGACTGCTCTTGCACATTTAATAGACTTCAATTTCCATGTATTCCTTCCCCAAATTCTGAATCTTTCCTTGGCAACTTCTCTGTCTCCATCTGGTAGTGAACTCTGTGTGGGATTCAAGAACAAGCTTCACATCCTCTTTTAAAAACTACATACACTTTTCCTGCTTATACCATATCTTGTTCGTTTATTGTACTAAATGATTCGGCTTTCATTATTTTTGAAGCATGCTTTTCCTCGGATGTGATCAGCAGTACTGACGACAGCAACCATGTAATTTCTTGGATTTCTCTCAACTTTGCTCCCTTTTCTACTCTTCCCTCCCACTAGCTTCTGCTTTGTTAAGCCATCAACTGCCATTTCAGCTATCAGCAAAGTGATTCCACAACCGATGCAGTCCTGCTGCAGTGTCTTAACTTAAAACACCGACTAGCCCTTTGTCCTCACAGATGCTGCCTGACCCGCAGAGTTTCTCCACCCACTTGTTCATTACTCCTGTTTCCAGCACCTACAGTCTCGTGCCTCCATGCCTCCATCCCTCTCGTGCTAGGAGTGACTTGACTGAGGAAAATCATGGCATTGTCACATCTGCAAACATGTTTTCTTTTAATGTATGGCCAGGCTAAGGGAGGGAGCAGGTTTTGGTGCCACCCTTCTCTGAAACAATTGGGTGTGATGCACGTGCAGACTCGGGAGTTGCCCTGTCCAAGCAACACTTGGAAAATAACAGAATCGAAGAACTCAGGGTGGCACAGTACTGTAGCGGTAGAATTGCTGCCTTACAGCGCCAGTGACCCAGGTTCGATCCTAGCTACGGGTGCTTGTCTGTACAGAGCTTGCACGTTCTCCCTGTGACCTGCGTGGGTTTTCTCCGGGTGCTCCGGTTTCCTCCCACACTCCAAAGACATACAGGTTTGTAGGTTATTTGGCTTGGTAAAATCGTAAATTGTCCCCAGTGTGCGTAGGATAGTGTTAATGTGCTAGGATTGCTGGTCGATGAGGACAGTGGGCTGAAGGGCCTGTTTCCATGCTGTAACTTTAACTCCCTCTCCCATTCCCACACTGAATTTTCTGTCCTCTGCCTCCTTCATTGTCAGAGTGAGGCCCAGCACAAATTGGAGGAACAGCACCTCCTATTTTGCTTGGGCAGCTGACACCCCAGCGGTATGAACATTGACTTCTCTAACTTCAAGTAACCTTTGCTTTCTCTCTCCCTTCCCAGTTCTCTGACCAGTCTTACCGTCTCTGACTACATTTGATCTCTGTTTGCTTTGTACTTCTCCCAACTAACGATAGTATATTCTACATTTTCCTTGATCTCCATTCTCTCTGTCCTGTTTTCACACCTTACACTTCCTTATCTATGCGCTTCCTATCTACCTACCTCCCACTTCCCTGACATCAGTCTGAAGAAGGGTCTCGACCCAAAACGTCACCCTTTCCTTCTCTCCAGAGATGCTACCTGTCCCGCTACCTGAGTTACTCCAGCATTTTGTGTCTATCTTGGAGAAGAAGAATTTTGATTTGCACAGGGAAATTCTCTTCTGCAAGATGTTATAGACTACTGCAGCCTATAGAAACATAGAAAGTAGGTGCGGGAGTAGGCCATTCGGCCCTTCGAGTTGATGGCTGATCATCCAACTCGGTATCCCTTACCTGCCTTCTCTCCACACCCCCTGATCCCTTTAGCCACAAGGGCACATCTAACTCCCTCTTAAATATAGCCAATGAACTGGCCTCAACTACCTTCTTTGGCAGATAATTCCAGAGATTCACCACTCTCTGTGTGAAAAAAGTGTAGAGTACCCTCATCAGGATATGTGTGATTCCCAGAGGACATGTTTTAAGTTTGCCAGGACTGATAACCCCACACATGGTCTGCCATTCATTTTCTCACTCCACTTTGCCGCCCAACACACATATCCATTCATTCCTTTTAGCCTCCCAGCATTTGATTTGAGGCTTGAATATACCCAATGACTAAGCATCCATTGAGGTAGCGAATTCTAAAACCTTGCAGCTCTTTGTGTGAAGAAATGTATTTTCACCTCATTGTTAAATAGCTGACTCCTTTACCCGAGTGTGCAATTCTAATTTATCTAAAAGTAGCACCAGTTTTTTGGAATTCCTCTGAGGCTCTATGTCTTTTTCAAATCGCCTCTCGTTCAGAAAAAGTAAATGTAGGTCATTTTTTATCTGACAGTCCCTCTCCACAGAACAATTTCCTTAGCTGAGATAGACACAAAAAGCTTCGTCTGAAGAAGGGTCTCGACCTGAAACGTCACCCATTCCTTCTCTCCAGAGATGCTGCCTGTCCCGCAGAGTTACTCCAGCTTTTTGTATCTATCTTTGGTTTAAACCAGCATCTGCAATTCCTTCTCACACTTATTCCCTTAGCTGTTGTGTCATGGAGTCATACAGCATGGAAACAGGCCCTTCAGCATGCCGACCAAGATTTTCCATCTGAGCTGGTCCCATTCGCCTGCACTTGGCTCATACCCCTCAAAACCTTTCCTATCGTTGTTCGATGTGCACCGAATATCAGATAGGCATATCCTTTCCTGTTTGGAGACCAATACAGCACACTAAAATCAGATACTGGATTTTTATTGTACTTTATTTCCACAGAATCGGAAGTTTATGTGTTGCAACCTATGTTGATTGATATGCTGGAAATGATAGGGAAATTCATGACTATGCACTTCATCTTAGGGTAGTTCCATCACGGGATTTGTACCTGTAGACCTTAGTTAAGAAGAGTTTTGGTATTTTCACTGTCGTGTCATTACCCCACAATTTGCTTTTCACTATTTCCTCATTTCCTGTGTTATGGAAGATTTGGATTCTGTTTTGTTTCCTGTCCAAGCCAGCTCACTGCCTCGGGTTGCTATTTTGTTACTGGTCTGCCATGGCTTTTTTTTTTAATACCTTATGAGTCAATCTTCTAAATCTTCATACAGTTTTGCACCCCTGTCTTGCTATACACCAAAACACGTTGATTGTCATTGAAACAGCAGTTGGTATTCAGCAAGGCTCTTCTTTTCCTCTGTATTTTGTTCAATATTAATTTTAGGGCTCGATTTTCTTGATTAAATGATCAAACCAAAATCTTGCAGCTATTGAATTTCAGCAAATTGGAAGGGCTAGAAAAAGAACTGGATGTCTGGCATAGCTGTGGAAAGAGAAATAGGAAAATAACTAATCACTGTAATTTTCTGGGAACTGCTACCATTTATCCCTTGCGAGTGAATCACTTCAGGAGCCCCTATAGAGAATGCCCTTGTCCTGAACTTGCTGGTCATTCGCTGCGGGTGACTTAGTGGTTATATCTTGGTGTTAAACGCCACATGGCATTCCACGGCACAGCATAAACTTGTTGAATCGAGAGCCTGCTTGTCGAACTTAGCACAAGTCCGACAGGGAACACAACGCAGAGAACGGTGGCGCAGCAGTAGATTTGCTGCCTTACAGCTCTTACAGCGCTAGAGACCCGGGTTCGATCCTGACTATGGGTGCTGTCTGTACAGAATTTGTACGATCTCCCCGTTACCTGTGTGGGTTTACTCCAGTTTCCCCTTACACTCTAAAGACGTACAGGTTTGTCGGGTAATTGGCTTGGTATAAATGTAAAACATTGCCCCTAGTGTGTGTAGGATAGTGTTAATGTGCGGGGATTGCTGGTCGGTGCGGACTCGGTTGGACGAAGGGCCTGTTTGTGCACTGTATCTAAACTAAACAAGTCCATGCATTTTAGTGCTCGCGGGTAGGACAAGTACTACATAGATTATATATTTTAAAATGTCTCTTTTGATGTAATATCTTTGGCTGTTTAAAGTTGTGTTTAATTTTTACATTTTAGATTTATTGTTGAGAAGTTCTTAAATATATCTTAAGATTAGAAACATTCAGAAGCACATGGAGTCTTTGATGGATGATGACAGCTGGCAAAGCTGAGTTGGGTTAAAGATGACCTTGTCAGCTGTTAGAGACATACTTAGCTGCTGTGAGGGGAGGGCTTGTTCTTGTCCACTGATGTGATGGTATTAGCATGGGATTCCTACTCTACAACCGTGTTAATGACTGGATTTATCTGGGTCCCATGGAGAAGTGTGAACTTCCATGGCATACTCGCTCTTAACTAGGAAGCCTGTACATAGAATCTAGCCAGGTTAATCCTGCAACGAGCATTGCTGTTTCCCATTGAAATGGATGGAAAACATAGACTTGGTCATAGAGATATTCAGCAGTGAAACAGGCCCTTTAGCCTACCTTGTTCATGCTGGCCAACTTATCGTATTGTGCTAGTCCCATTTGCCTTATATGAATGAGGTTGATCCTATTTGCCTCCCTTAGGCCTTCCTCGCCATTTATATGTCCAAATGTCTTTTAAAAGTCATAATTGTAACTTGCTGCTTCCTCTGGCAGCTCTTTCGAGATATGGACTACCCTCCGAGTGAAAACAATGCCCCCTGATAACCCTCAAATCTCTCCCCACTCACCATAAGCCTTTGTCCTCTAGTTTTAGAATCCTTTACCCTGGGAAAAAGACTGAGTGTTCACTTCAGCCAAGTCCCTCATGAACGTTTCCACCTCAATAAAATATCTAATGATGTTTCCCATCCGTCTCGTACACTCCAAAAGAAAATGTCCCAGCCTATCCATCCATACCCTGTTACTCAAGCCTGCAAGATCAGGTAACCTGGTGAATCCCTTTGGTACTGTACAGCTGTATCCTACACTTCCTTGATCATCGTCTGCTTTGATCTGTCCTTTTCACACGTGAAATTCACTCTGTACCCTTCCATATCTCTAGTTTCCTTCTCCCCTGATTCTCAGTCTGAAGAAGGGTGTTGACACGAAATGTCACCCATTCCTTCTCTCCAGAGATGCCGCTTCTCCCACTAAGTTGCTCCAGCATTTTGTGTCTATCTAATGATGTCCCAACTTGTGCACTCAATTCCCTTTGCCATGCCTACCTGTGCATGACCTTGTTGAATAGCTGGCTAAAGTTCATATGGACAACACCTACTGCCTTGCCCTTCCCTCACCAATCCACTTAGTTAATCTCTTCAAAAAAGTCTTTAAGAATCGTGAAACACTATTTCCCACACACAAAGCCATGCTGATTATCCCAAATCAGTCTGTGTTTAATCAAATGCTGGTATATCCTGTCCCTAATAATCCCTTTCAACAAATGCGGATTGGTGGCCAGCGTGGACTTTGTGGTCCGAAGGGTCAGTTTTCGTGCTGTATCTCTAAACTTCCCCACCACTGTCGTTAGGCCCTTCTCCTTAACATGAACATGCTGCTCCTGAACTCTTGCTATCTCACTTTGCAGGCCTTCCAGTTGTCCCCTTACTTGCAAACAGACTTTCCCAATCGGCCTTTGCAAGT